>CM077090.1:115430684-116170485 GCA_039513925.1 Platanthera zijinensis | reverse complement strand
TCAGAACTTCCGCCGCTCACAACATGTTGGTGTGAAGCTTAGAAACAAACACTCGTAAGCTGGGTTTCGCCGGGTGATGCTGCCCCAAGTCTTATCTTGCCGCCACGCTGCTTCGCAATTCGAAAACCCAAATCTTCTGA
Source organism: Platanthera zijinensis (assembly GCA_039513925.1). Classification (NCBI taxonomy): domain Eukaryota; kingdom Viridiplantae; phylum Streptophyta; class Magnoliopsida; order Asparagales; family Orchidaceae; genus Platanthera; species Platanthera zijinensis. The sequence continues at coordinate 116,170,345 of CM077090.1, read as the reverse complement.
TAAGAACCTTACCCTGCAATTGAAGGTTAATAGAAGCCAAATGTTTCTACCCCCTTTTTCCTCCAATTCTACCGAGCTGCCGCTGAAGATTCCGCTTTTTAGTAGGTGCCTATTCCATAGTTTGCTCCGATCAGTAGAAAAACTCTGGTTGTAGAGGATCCAAACTGTTGTATTTGATGAGACGAGCTTGCTGCAAAGTAAGTCATCTAGTGCGCTTGTCGTAGATGCAGGTACAAAGCTGAAAGAAATCAGCTTGGTTGAACCAACTGAAGGTGAAAGAGAAAAGTTCATCTAGATCACTACTCCAACCCCCATTGGAGAGGTAGACGATCAGATAGAAACCATCCCAAGTTGATTGAAGTCACTTGTATGAAGTCCCCAGTGGCTAAAGAAGTTCCAAATGCTAGGAATCTAGAGCTCAGACATCTAAAGATCATCCATTGGAACAAATCATAGGAGATCCCCGGGATGGTGTCAGAAATCGTCGAGGTACAACTAACGAGAATCTATACTTAAGTTTTCTCTCACAGGTTGAACCAAAGATGTTTGAGGAAGCAAACTCAGACACATCATGGATCATTGCCATGCAAGAAGAATGGAACCAGTTCAAGCACTGCAAAGTTTGGAAGCTAGTTCAAAGACCCAAAGGTAAGAATGTCATCGGGACAAAGTGGGTCTACAGGAACAAGTTGGACGAGGATGGGACAATCTAAAAAATAAGTCCAGACTTATAGCCAAAGGATATCGCCAAGAAGAAGGAATCAACTTCGACCAAACATATGTTCCAGTGGCAAGACTCGAGGCAATAAGGTTATTCCCAGCTTATGCTGCACTAAAGGGCTTCACTGTATTTCAAATGGACGTGAAGTCCGCCTTCCTTAATGGTGACATAAAGGAAGAAGTGTATGTGGAACAGCCCCCAGGTTTCGTTGATTCTAACTTTCCTGATTATGTTTACTTATTATTGAAAGCATTGTATGATTTGAAACAAGCTCCTTGAGCTTGGTACGAAACGCTATCTAGCTTTCTCCTCGAGAACAAGTTCACAAGGGGGAAGATAGATAAGACATTATTTCTTAGGGAAATTAACGGAAAGATTTTGCTAGTACAAAACTATGTCGAAGACATCATTTTTGGTTCTACAGAAGACAACCTCTGCAAAAAGTTTTCTAAACTTATGTAAGGGAAGTTTGAAATGAATAGTATGGGAGAGCTGAAGTATTTCTTCGGACTTCAGGTGAAACAATCTGAAGATGGAATTTCATCTCACAGACTAAGTTCACCCAAGGAGTTGATTAAGAAATTCGGAATGGAGAGTGCAACCTCTATGAGGACTCTAATGGCCTTAGCTATGTCTCTTGACAAGGATGAGAAAGGGAACCTTTTGATGAAACCAAGTACAGAAGCATAGTTGGATCCTTGCTCTACCTACTACTGCCAGTAGACCAGACATAATATTCTCTACATGTGTGTGTGCTAGATTCCAAGTGAACTATAAGGATCTCACTATGCTGCTGCAAAGCGGATCTTGAGATACCTTAAAGGTACACCGAATCTTGGCTTATGGTACCCAAGAATTAATGACAGTGAACTAATTGGTTTTTCAGATGAAGACTTTGCAGGTAGCAAAGATGACAAAAAGGCACTTCCGGGATGTGTCAGTTCCTTGGAAGAAGACTTATCTCATGGAGTAGAAAAAAGCAAAACTGTGTCGCAATCTCAATGGCCAAGTCAGAATATATTCTGTCGGCAGTTATTATGCACAGTTGCTTAGGCTAAAGAAACCAGCTAGAAGATTACAACATGAAGGTTACAGACATTCCATTGTTTTGCGACTCCTCCAGCGCAATAGCAATTGCCAAAACCAAGTCTCCACGGCAAAACCCCTTCTCCATTCTCTAACCCGGGCAAAGAACCCTTTCCTCTTCCTCTCCGTATCTTTGGGTGTACGGCTTTTGTGCATGCTCCGTCTGCTACCCATGACAAGCTTTCCCCCCATTCCACAAAATGTGTCTTTTTGGGATACTCGACCACTCAAAAAGGCTATTGTTGCTTTGACCCCCATTCTGCGCAAATAGTTTGTTTCCGCGGACGTCACCTTCTTCGAAAATGCATCCTACTTTTCTTCTCAATCCCCGCTTCCTCCTGCTGTCTCATACTCTCCACCATCTCTCTGTGTTCCTTCCCGCATATCGATGTCTCCCCTCATATATTATCTCCTCCTCCGTCTCCTCCTCTCTCTATTATACCCCCTCCTTCTTCTCTGCAGCCGTCTCTCCCTAGTCTAGGGAAGCTTTCTCCGCCACGGACGCTCCAGTCCCTGAGGCACGAGACGACCTGGATCTTCCATTGTGGTGCGGGCATGTACCCAACACCCTCTTACGGCTGTTGTTTTCCTATGATCGGCTTACTCCTTCTCGCAGGTGCTTTGCTTTGGTTATCTCAGCTATTACCACTCCCCGCACTTACCAGGAGGCTCTTGTTATTCCTCATTAGAAATCTGCCATGGATTGAAATCGCCACTCTTACTGAAGGGGTACCTTGACCCTTGTTCCTCCACCGGTAGGTACTGATGTGGTTGGCTGCCGCTGGGTGTTCATTATGATGTTTTGCCCAGACGACACTGTGGATCGTTACAAAGCCTGGCTGGTGGCCAAAGGCTTTACTAAGACTTATGGAGTTGACTATTTTGATACTTTCTCCCCGGTTGCTCGCCTCAGCACCATCCGGGTCTCTTCTTTTTGTGGCTGTCAACAGGGATTGGGATGGCGACGACGGCCCTCAACAAGGTGAAGACGATGATGGCGCGCTTACGGATTCCATTTCTCTGCCTCCAAAAAAGTCTTGCGGCGCTGTGACGATCATGTGGACGGCGCTAGAATATCCCGCCCGCCGCAAGCCCATTTTTAGTTTATTAATATTATTATTAATAAATTAATATGGAGAATTAATATAGTTTATTATCTATTTTATCGCGAGATTAATATTTTTTATTTCATGTATTAATTTCATGTAGATGGAGACGTATAACCATCATAGCTATTTTATTTCATGTACGGACTATAGTTATTTCATGTCATGATGGGTGTTATTAGCCATCATGATTGTTTTCTTTTGTATGGAGGAGATGAGTGGTGTAGCCTATATAAAGGCATGTTTGTTCTCATTTTAGGTATTGAAGATGAAAAATTGAAACCAAAATTCAAGATTGAATTTCCCCCTCTTTTCCTTTTCCCCTTAGGAAATTTCGGCCCTCCTCCTCTTGCTCCTCTCTTGGCCGCCGGCCACCCTCCTCCCCTTCTCTATCTTGGCTCCCTCCCCTCCTCCTCCTCTCCCTTTATCTCCAAGGAAATCCGACCCTCTTCTTGCCTCCACAATTTCGGCCACCACCATAGCCGCCAACCTCCATCACCTCCTCTTCATTAGGCTCGGCCACCACTATAGCCGCCAACCTCCATACCCCAAACCCGTCCATCCCCGTTTCCCCAATCCAACATCCGACTACCCTCAAAGGCCCCAACCCCTTGGTGTAAACATCGGCCAAGATCAAGGTGTTTCCTCCTTTGTGTTTGCCTCCACCGGCGTGAAGCGACGAAGGCGAGCAAGATTATCATTTCCTTCCGGCGCAACTCCAGCGGATCCGTTGAGAGACGATCCAAGTAGAGAAATAATTGGAATCATCTATCCGATTGGGTAACGAAACGTTTCTACTTCCCTTGTGATTTCCTTCTTGAATATTCTTGTGGTGAATAATCCGTAGCGTTACGTTAATCGTTGAAACCCATCGTGGTTTGATTTCCTATTGTATTGCTTTTCTCTTGTTATGTTATTTGATCCTACGGGTTGGCGAACCCTCGTTTTATTTTCGTTGGGAGAGATCTACCTAATCCCAATCGAAGCTTAATCGGTAGATCTCTTTTGGTACAACGCCGCTCGGCCGGACGCAATATTCTCCATTTAGCTCGATCAAATATTGGCCTCATAGCCCTTATTTGATCCCCTACCGTTTGGCTACCCGTTGGCTAGCGTTAATTGATAGATTTATTTGGTGGTATTGCGTAGGGCAAAGTTGCTAGAATAAGATTTAACCATAACGAGTCGAACGTGAGTATACTAGGTTAATCCACTGATCTTCGGATATCCCCCGGTATCCCTACATCAATTGGGCTATTTCCCAGCTTGATGTCAAGAATGCTTTTATCTATGGGGATCTTATGGAGGATGTCTACATGGAGCAACCTCCTAGGTATGTTGCTCAGGGGAGACACGAGTATGCTAGTTTAAGAAGGCCATCTACGGCCTAAAACAGAGCCCTCGGCATTATTTGACAAGTTTAGTGGTATTGTGGCTGCATTGGCTTTACAAGAGTTTGGCCGATCACTCATTGTTTATTCGCAAAACTTCATCGGGCCATGTGGTTTTGGCGTGTATGTGGATGATATTATTCTTACCGGCGATGACCAGGCTGGGGTGGACTTGACAAAGAAACACGTCCTTCAACACCTAGTCACGAAGGATATGGGCTCCCCGAAATATTTTTTGGGGATAGAAATCTCTCGGAAGCCCGACTCGTTGGTTCTCTCCTAGCAGAAGTATGGTCTTGATCTTCTACAAGAGGCAGGATTGACCGGTGCCAAACTGTCTCGGTATCCCTTGGCCACTAAAAGGACAAAACATGGACAGATTACTCAACTCTTATATCTAATGCCACGAGGTATAGACGTCTGGTGGGCAAACTCATTTATCTCACGGTGACCAGACCCGACATCACATATATTGTAGGCAAGGTTAGTCAGTTTAAGCAAGCTCCCAGGGAATGTCATCTTCAGTCTACCTTGAAGATACTAGAGTATGTCAAAGCAGCACCAGGAAAAGGGCTACTCTTTCAGAAGCATGGTCATCTGAGAGTTGAAGCCTACTAAGACTCAAGCTATGCGGATGATAAAGGTGACCGTAAATGTACATCTGGTTTTTGCACATTTGTTGGAGGTAATCTTGTGAGCTTGAAGAGCAAGAAGCAGTTTGTTGTCTCAAGGTCTAGTGCAAAAGCCAAATACCGGAGTATGGCGTCAACCACGTGTGAGTTAAAATGGTTGCGGGCTCTCATGCTTGACCTAGGAGAGGTCTACGTCTATCCTCTGCCTATGTTCTGTGACAACAAGGCCGCTATATGCATATCATAAAATCCGGTCTTCCATAAGAGAACGAAACATATAGAAGTCGACTGCCATTTCATCCGAGAAGAGGTCTTGAAGAGACAGATTTGCACTCCGTTCATCACCTCCGACAAAGAGTTGGCAGATTTTCTTCACTAAGCCGGTTTCTACTTCCTTCTTCCACATTTGTGAAAACCTGGGCAGTATTGATATCTATTCTCCAGCTTGAGGGGAGTGTTGGAGTATGGGATCAGGCGGTCTGGCAGTTTGTGCCTGGCGGGTTGTAGACCGCGCGGTCTGGCGGTTACTCTCCAGCGGTTTGATATCCAGGCAATTGCTGTGTGTGGTCCAGTGGTTTTGCGGTTTATCTCCGACAGCTTGGAAACCGGGCGGTCTAACGGTCTCCTACCGCATCTCTCTCTTACTTCTGGTATTGCCGAGCGGTTAGAACATTGTCTAACTGCGCGGTCTTTTCCGGTTTGTTGTTCTAGCCGCCCAGATTTGTTGTATAGCTTTAGTCCCACATTGTTAGTTTGTACTTTCTCTTCTCTCCTCCATTCTATAAAAGGGAGGCCATACCTTTGTAAATGATATCTTTTTGGATAATAAAATTTTCCATTATTCAAAATTCTGGCTTGTTTTCTAGTCGTTTGTTCACAACTTTAGTCATTTGTTTGCTACTTCTCACACGGAGCTCCTGCATACTCTTGCCGGCTGGCACACCGGACTTTATTTGGCTAAGTGCTAAACCACACTTGTTGAGTCAATATACTGGTGTCGGTGCGACGACTTTCCAATATCGAGGACCCACTACCATTTTATTTAATGCACATACAACATTAATATATTCTCCCACTGAGCCATAGCTCCCTGGACCATCCCGTCATTTGCAATTATCAACCGAGCCATCGTCTTGTCGGGCTAACCGGCCCATCACCAAAACCACCGAGCCTACCGCTCGTGAGACCCAACCTTTCTCCAACAACTCCGGGGAGGTGAGTGTAACTGTAATCCTAGTTATACTAGTTACTCTTAAACATTGATTGTTCTTACAGTTTTGGTTAGCCCGGGACTGCCCAAGGTATTCCGGGTGAAGGGCTCTCACAGGGCACTAGGAACTATGATGGTAGTTGAAGACCATCATTCCTTTTTGTAAGGCACGTACTATTATTGCTTATTACCCAATTCTCGATCCGTTTTAATATTATACAGGATCTAACTATAGTGTATTTTGACTCTCTCTCTCTCTCTCCACAGGAAAGATGACCTTTTGTCGATCTCGAGTGATGAGTGATAATTAATACTTATTTATTAGTATAGTTTGAATATCATTTTGTACGTAAATAAGGATTTTTTTATGTAAATTAAGGAATAAATGATTTGTTTTAAATTTTCTTCTTTAAATAAAACTATGTAGAAAGTAATACTGTATTATCACAAAAATGAATACATTAAAGTTAAATAAAAATATATATAAGTTATGTATAAAATTAAAAGTAATATATTTAAGTTAACTATAATTATTTATAATATTAAATATAAAATATAATATGACTTATATGTATATATATTAAAGATATAAAAAAATATATGTTTTTAAAATAATGTATAAAATAATTATAAATAATATATATAAAGTTAAGGGGAGCTTTAGTGAGTTTAAAATAATTAATTAAAATACTAATAATAATAATTAACATAATATATAAAAAAATATAAAAGTTTAAATGTATATATTAAAATTAATTAAAAAAAATATAAAATGTAAGTTACTAAATCAAATATAGTTTATATTTATAATGTGTTTGTGTTTATGCAGATATGATTAGCTGGCCTAGTGGAGTAGGAGTTCTAGTGAAATTAAACAGGTTTGCGGGTTCGAATCCAGGCATTTGTATTTTTGTGCCAAATTAACTGCGACCCGCCAGCTGCCAGCCCCCCCCCCAACCCGCCAGCAACCTGCAACCCGCCATCACCCTGCAACCCGCCAGCAACCTGCAACCCGCCATCACCATGCAACTCGCCAGCTTTTCAATAAGCAGTCCGCCAGCTTTTCAATCAGCAGTCCAACAGCTTCTCCATCAGCAGCTTCATACTTATCCAGCCAGCCAACTCAGCTGCCACGTCAGCTTCATACTTATCAAGCCTCCATGTGTCAATCTGTCCAATAGAAAGCTGTCCCATAAGCTGAATTTTAGCTTTTGTAAAAGCTATTTGGCAGCTTTTCCATAAGCTGTTTGGCAACTTTTCCAAAAGTGCTTTTACAAAAGAAATTTTTTTCCTATAAATAGAGGGGCAGGGATGAGTAAAATTATTCGAACACCAGCAGCTTCCTTAAGAGCTGTTAGGACTCCTCAGCTCTCTGACAAGGAACTGGTAGTAGCTTTCAAGTATTCTAAAGTTCTGTAAGTTGTAATATTTTAGCTTTCTTTTCAGCTTTTTAGAAAGTTGTAATAATATTTCGGACTTTATAAAATAGACTCTTTCAATTTCATGTCTGAGTACTTTACTTCTTTATTTTCATTTGTACTTTCCTTTTTTTCATACTATCCCGAATGAAAGGCGAAGCTCTGCTTATGTCCTGGATTAAGATAGTGTGAAACTGCTTTAAAAATTATTTCCAAACCCTTATTATTTCATACTATCCTGAATGAAGGGCGAGGCGAAAGCCTATGACCTGGATTAAGATAGTGCGAAAGCTCTGCAAAATTTTACTACCCTATCCCAAAAACAAAGGTGAAGCAAAAGCTTAATTCCTGGATTTAGATAGATAGGCAGATATTATTTTCTATACTTTATACCTCCCCCATCCTGAGAAGAGGCTAAGAACCCTTAGCACTTGATCAAGATGAGCTCTAGGCTGGATATTATTTTCAACTATTTCAACTCTACTTTCTAGTTATCCTTACTAGGGTTTTCTGTTAATTGATCATATACCAGGTGAAGAGACACTACGTTTACGTTAACCCATTTTAAACGCAAGCCTCCTCGGTCGTACTTTCGAGCCAGTGATGCTACCAAAGGGACCCTCTCGTTAAGTTAGGTAATAAAGAAATAAAGTTTTTCTTTAATAGCTGAATTAATATTCTCTCAAAGTAATTCTGAAATCGAGGACTACCTTCTAAGTCCCTATCTTAATAAAATAACATATATACATTTTTCTATCTTTTGGTTTTTAATTATAAACTCCACTCCGTTTGTTCGATAAAATAATAGGCCGTTCTAAAAAAAGTAGAATAATTAACACCGATCCCAGGAAAAATACGACCTTGATATTTTCTACAAAATACTATACTCCTATGCAATAGGTACTCTTGCCTTAATCCACAGGATATAAGTAAGTAAAAAAGAGATAGACTTATATACGTAAAAGATTATATAAAACCAAATCTATCTTCTTTAAAATAAGAACGCTTATCAAGTTTTTGGCGCCGTTGCTGGGGATTCGTTTATATGTGTTAATATTTGAAAATAAAAGAACGCTATTACTTTTATCTTTTCTTTTTCTTGTTATTTAAAAACCTTAATTTTCATAAAAATAAAATAAACATAAAATTCTCTGAATTTAAAACTTTGTTTTTATAAAACCTAATTTTTTATTAACAAGTTTATTAACCACTAATGAATTCTAACAAAAAAACCTAACCTACTATTTTAACGATTTTATATAAAACTTTTCTTCTTAAAAAACTAGTTTATAATATAAACTACTTTTTATTATAAAACCTGTTTTATAGAAAACCTGTTTTATATAAAAAACCTATTTTTAGTTATTTTCTGTTTTATGTCTTTTTCGTGTGTTTGTATTTGTGTTTGTTTAACTTAGTTTTTTTTACTTATTTTTTGTGCTTTTATACAAAAGTTTTTTTAAGTGTATGACTCGTAGAACTCCATCTGATTTAAATCTTGAATTTGATCCTGAAATCGATCGCACCTTTCGTAGGCGCCTCCGATCTCTAAATATAGAGCTTGTATTAAATCTGGAAGAGTCCGTAGGCACCGCACATGTTTAAATGGCAGCAGAGCAACAATAAATGCCAGAGGTGGTCCCCCAAAGGACCATGTCTTATTATGCACGACCCCATTTAGATGACACTGGGTCTAGTATCGTTCGTCCACCAATTGCTAATAATAACTTCAAGATTAAATTGAGTATAATCCAAATGATTCAAAATTCCGTTCAATTCGATGGATTGCCCGACGAAGATCCAAACACGCACTTGTCCTACTTCTTAGAAATATGCGACACATTTAAGATAAATGGCGTCACTGATGATGCCATCCATCTTCGCCTATTTCCTTTTTCATTACGAACGAAAGCCAAACAGTGGCTAGGTTCTCTCTCCAGAGGATTTATTACCACTTGGGCTGAAATGACCGAAAAATTCCTTACAAAGTATTTTCCACCTGCAAAAACCGCACGTCTGCGTGCGGATATTTCTTCCTTTGTGCAAGGCGAGTCTGAGTCTCTTTATGAGACTTGGGAACATTTTAAGGAATATCTACATCGGTGTCAACATCACGCACTTCCAACTCAACTCCAGGTACAAATATTCTATAATGGTTTGAATATTCAAACCAGATAAGCCATTGATGCTGCCGCTGGGGGCATGCTCAATAATAAAACCCCTGAGGCCGCTCAAACCCTCTTTGAGGAGATGGCCATGAACGCGTACCAGTGGAACGTGCCAAGGTCACGCCCTAAACAAGCTGGGATTTATGAGCTCGACACTTCTTCTACTTTAGCACTCCAAGTAGAAAATTTAACTAAATAATTGGCAGGAATATCTGCTACCTCCGCTACTACTACTTGGAATCCGAATAATAATATAATTGAAGAAATCGATTATATAGGGAACTCTTATAGACCTTCCTATAATCCTAATATGAACTTAAATATTAATTCTTATAATCCAGGATATAGGAACCATCCTAATTTTTCATAGATAAACCCCAATAATGCTCAACGCCCTCTGATTGCAAATCCAAGTGGATTTGCACCGCAACCCCCACAACCACAAACACCACCACAACCGCACCAATTTAGGCCAACCCTGATAGAAGACATATTCACGAAATATGTCAGTATCAATGAGTCAAATATCCGGAACCTGACCGGATCAATTAAAAACTTAGAAACACAAATTGGACAAATTTCAAAAATGCTATCGGAACGCCAACCTGGTAATTTGCCAGGAAATACAAAACTAAATCCGTGGGATACTGGCCATTCCAGTAACCCAAGTTGAAGGGTCGTCAAAATACGAAGTGGAAGGGAGATACCACCACCCGTTAGGGTAGAAAAAGAAACTAAAGTTAGCCTCCCTACACCACTTCCCGTTACGTCTCTGCCTCCTCAACCCCCGTGAATTTATTCCCCACATGTTATTTTACCTTATCCATCTAAATTAAAAGATGAGTGAGAAGATGAATAATATAAAAATTTTCTAAAAATGCTAAAACAAATTCAAATCAATATACCTTTCTACGAGGCAATTGCACAGATGCCTAAATACACAAAATATTTAAAAGCGTTATTTTCTAATAAAAAGAAACTCGAAGATATTTCGGGAGTTTTCCTTAACGTCGAGTGCTCAGCCGTTTTATTACATAAATTACCCCCAAAATTAAACGATCCGGGATGATTTTCCATCCCTTGTCTCTTCGGTAATCAATTAATAAAAGATGCGTTAGCAGATTTATGTGCTAGCATAAATTAAATGCCCAACTCGCTCTTTCAGAAACTAGGATTAGGTAACCCCAGCCCAACTAAAATGGGCATCTAATTAGCAGATCATTCTATTAAATATCCAGTAGGGATAGTAGAGGATGTGCTGGTCAAAATAGACAAGTTTATCTTCCCGGTAGACTTTGTTATACTTGACATAGAGGAAGACGTCGATGTTCCAATAATTCTCGATCATCCATTTCTCGCAACCTCTCGCGCGATAATAGACGTAATTAACGGTAGACTTCTCTTATGAGTTAGAGATGACGAGGTTACTATCGATATAGATCCCTCTATGAAAAATTCTTTAATAAACGACGATTCCTGTTATCTTGCGGAAGCCTCTTTTGAGGAAAATGGTTTTCCCAATTCTTATTTACTTTCAATAACTGTAGAAGAATCGGACTTGGCAGACTTACCCCTTTCACAAGAAATGCCTACCGATGATCCTTTAGAACATTTTATATCTTTAACTTCTACAACTCTAAAAACTCCAAATTCATATGAAAAACCACCAACCCTCGAGCTGAAAACACTTCCTGCACATTTAAAATACGTTTTCCTTGAAGCCGAATCTAAACTCCCTGTTATCATTTCTACCGAATTAAATGATAAGAAAATGTCTGAATTAATAGAAGTGTTAAAACAACATCGCCATGCATTAGCATGGCAAATTTCTGATATCCAAGGACTCAACCCATCTTTTTGTACGCATAAAATATTTTTGAAAGATAACCCTCGTAAATCTATTCAGCCCCAATGACGTTTAAATCCTAATATGAAGGATGTTGTAAAAGCTGAAGTAATGAAATTATTAGACGCAGGAATTATCTATCCAATCTCAGATATCACATGGGTTAGTCCTGTACAAGTCCTCCCTAAGAAGGGCGGTATAACGGTAGTGCCAAACGCTAATAATGAACTAATTCCAACACGTACTGTTACGGGTTGGAGGATGTGCATCGACTATCAAAAATAAAATGATGTCACCCGTAAAGATCACTTTCCACTACCGTTTATAGATCAAATATTATAGCGACTCTCGGGTCACTCATATTATTGTGTTCTCGATGGTTATTCAGGGTATTTACAAATTCCTATAGCCCCTGAAGACAATGAGAAAACTACGTTCACTTGCCCCTTTGGTACTTTCGCCTATAGGAGAATTCTGTTTGGACTTTGTAATGCGCCAGCTACATTTCAAAGATGTATGCTAGCTATTTTCGGCCAGTTAGTAGAGGACGTTATGGAAGTGTTTATGGATGATTTCTCCGTATTTGGAGAGTCATTCCGTACGTGTTTAGATAACCTCGCTCGTGTTCTTCAACGCTGTGAAGACACGAATTTAGTGTTGAACTGGGAGAAATGCCATTTTATGGTCAACGAAGGTTTAGTTCTCGGTCATAAAATTTCTTCCCAGGGAATCGAGGTTGATAAGGCCAAAATAGAAATAATTGAAAAACTTCCTCCTCCAACAAATGTAAAATCTATTCAAAGTTTCTTAGGCCATGCAGGTTTCTATAGACGATTCATTCAAAATTTCTCTAAAATAACGAAACTGTTAACTCATTTATTAGAAAAAGAAGCCCCATTTATATTTGATAGTGAATGCTTAGTAGCATTCAATATTATTAAGGACAAACTTTTCAACTCTCTTATTTTAGTAGCCCCAGACTGGTCCTTTCCTTTTGAGATCATGTGTGATGTGAGTGATTATGCGGTAGGAGCTGTCTTAGGACAACGAGTAGACAAATATTTTCATCCTATCTATTATGCAAGTAAAACTCTCACATCCACACAAACCAATTACACAACCACGGAAAAGGAACTACTGGCGATTGTATTTGCATTTGTTAAGTTTAGATCTTATATAATGCTATCAAAAGTTATAGTTTTTACAGATCATTCTGCTTTAAAATATTTACTATCTAAGGAAAATGCAAAACCCCGTTTATTACGTTGGATTATCTTATTACAAGAATTTGATTTAGAGATCCGAGATAAGAAAGGCGCAGAGAATTTGGCAGCCGATCATCTTTCTCGACTAGAGAATGCTGCAACAGATACACTCATGGAAGCCGACATCGAAGATAAATTCCCTGAAGAAAGTATCCTCACCCTCGAAAAGGTAACACACTATTCTACTCCTTGGTTCGCAGACTTGGCTAATTATTTAGTAGCACGAGTCCTTCCAAAAGCTTTTTCAAGTCAAGAAAAAAGGAAATTCTTTTCTGACTTGAAAAACTACTTTTGGGAAGACCCATATTTATTCTGAGTCTGTGCCGACCAAGTAATTAGAAGATGTATTTCGAACGAGGAAGGACTAAAAGTACTACGACACTGCCATGAAGGACCAACCGGCGGACATTATCAATCCAACCGAACTTCACGTAAAGCTCTTGAAGCAGGATTCTTTTGGCCAACTTTATTCAAGGACGCTCAAAAATTGGTAAGCGTTTGCAACCGCTGCCAACGGTCAGGTAACATTTCCCGTCGGGATGAAATGCCCCAAAACTTTTACTTAGAATGTGAAATTTTTGATCTGTGGGGCATAGATTTTGTAGGCCCTTTACCTCATTCTTTTAAAAATCGTTATATCTTAGTAGCGGTCAATTACGTTTCACGATGGGCTGAAGAGCAAGCTTTACCCACCGCTGACTCGAGAGTCGTCGTAAAATTTCTGAAAACCTTATTTTCACGTTTTGGCACGCCTAGGGCTATAGTTAGCGATCGAGGTACTCATTTTTGTAACACCCAGATGGCTAAAGTGTTAGCCAATTATGGAGTTACTCATAAACTCGCTATCGCTTATCACCCCCAAACAAGCGGCCAAGTGGAGGTAGTCAATAGAGAACTAAAGCGCATATTAGAAAAGACTGTAGATACCAATATAAAAGATTGGTCCCTCAAATTAGATGATGCACTTTGGGCCTACCGTACAGCATTCAAAACTGCGATCGGTTGTACACCTTATCATTTAGTATATGGAAAGGCATGTCACCTACCTGTAGAATTAGAACATCGTGCATACTGGGCGTAAAAATTTCTTAACTTAGATACAAACTTAGCCGCCGAACAACGTAAATTTCAACTCAATGAACTTGAGGAATGGCGTGCAAACGCCTATGAAAATAATAAATTTTATAAAGAGCGATCTAATTTTTATCATGATAGGAAAATTAAATTTCCAAAATCTTTTTCACCTGGTGATCTTGTCCTACTATATAACTCATGCCTTAAATTATTTAAAGGAAAATTAAAATCCCGATGGACCGGACCCTTTACTGTTAAACAAATTTGGCCATATGGGACCGTTCTTATTTCTTAACCCTGAACTCGAAACTTTCAAAGTAAACGGGCACCGTTTAAAATTATATTTTACTGGGGACCCTTTTCAAAAAGAACCTGAAACCCTAACACTACTCCATAACCTCGAAATATAAATTCACTTGTATATTTTCATCTTTTATGCTTTTGTATATTCTGTACATATTTTTCACTTCATACCTATGCCTAACATAAGTATGGGGGTGCTTTTAGCTGTAATTGTTTTTATCACTTATATGTTTTCAATAAAAGCATTGTTTTAGTACTCATCCCAAACAAGTCAAAACTTTTAAAACCATACTATGTATATATATTCCAACAATCTGAGTTGATCAAAAATGCAAAATATTCAATTTTCAATTTTACTACTCCTTCTCACAACTAGATAGATATAAATATCCGGAATAAACTTGTAAACCCTACCTTGTAAAATTTCATTACAATCGGAGTTAGTTTTTTAGCAAGCATGCTTTAACATATAAAAAATACATATATATACAATAGAAGCAAAATATATTATGTTCACCAAATAATTTTAGACTGTAATTATCATTACTTCAATCTTGTTAAAATATAGAAAATATCAAGCTATTATTATTGCTCTCAAAATCTTTTATCAAAATTATTTTTACAACCCTACCTAATATTTCACTTGGCATGTTTCTTTACGCACACAAGCATCTAGGAGTATGTGCTCCTAGAAAAGAAAAGATCTTATGTCTATGGGAATAAAAAATTCCGTAAACATAGGCATCCAATAAATATTAAAAGACCATATGAAATGGAGTATGTGCTCCTAAACATATGCATTGGATTAATTCAAAGTTCAATTCTGCAAAGCTTTTTTTCTATTTTGGAAAGTATTTTCCTAAAATAGTTATAACAATGCATGAATATGAAAAAAAGGTGAGAGGATAAAATTCATCACCTACTTCATTCAAGCCTCTGTATGGGCAAAACCACCAAGTTGATATCCCGTAAAACTACTACAAATTGAATTAATTTTGCTTAAAATTTTGAGAGAGCATAATTAATAGGTTGTAATTTTTCAACATATCTCATACAAGATATAGTAGTCATAAAGCCAATCTATCCTTGTTATATCTGATTTTAATATGTGCTTACTATTTATTTTCCAATCCTTTTATTGCTATAAATTCTTACTCTGGTATCAATGATATATATACGATAGCATTTAACTCTTTATTTACCGGATTTTTATACCTGTTTTATCTTGAAGAATTAAATTGATAGTAAATAGAAATTTTTATAAATTGTTCATTTACGCAACTCTTACTTTTGCTCTGGAATAGCAAAACATAAGTATGGGGGTATTTGATGAGTGATAATAAATACTCATTTATTAGTATAGTTTGAATATCATTTTGTACGTAAATAAGGAATTTTTTATGTAAATTAACGAATAAATGATTTGTTTTAAATTTTTTTCTTTAAATAAAACTATGTAGAAAGTAATACTGTATTATCACAAAAAGAATATATTAAAGTTAAATAAAAATATATATAAGTTATGTATAAAATTAAAAGTAATATATTTAAGTTAACTATAATTATTTATAATATTAAATATAAAATATAATATGACTTACATGTATATATATTAAAGATATAAAAAAATATATGTTTTATAAAATAATGTATAAAATAATTATAAATAATATATATAAAGTTAAGGGGAGCTTTAGTGAGTTTAATATAATTAATTAAAATACTATAAAATATAATTAAACATAATATATAAAATATAAAGTTTAAATGTATATATTATTAATTAAAATAAAATATAAAATATAAAGTTACTAAATCAAATATAGTTTATATTTATAATGTGTTTGTGTTTATGCAGATATGATCAGCTGGCCTAGTGGAGTGGGAGTTCTCATGAAATTCAGCAGAATGCGGGTTCGAATCCAGGCATTTGTATTTTTGTGCCAATTTAACTGCGACCCGCCAGCTGCCAGCCCAACCCGCCAGTAACCTGCAACCCGCCATCACCCTGCAACCCGCCAGCAACCTGAAACCCGTCATCACCATACAACCCGCCAGCTTTTAAATCAGTAGTCCGCCAGCTTTCCAATCAGCAGTCTAACAGCTTCTCCATCAGCAGCTTCATACTTATCCAGCCAGCCAACTCAGCTGCCACGTCAGCTTCATACTTATCCAAGCCGTCATGTGTCAAGCTGTCCAATAGACGGCCTTCCCATAAGCTGAATTTCAGATTTTGCAAAAGCTATTTGGCAGCTTTTCAATAAGCTGTTTGGCAACTTTTCCAAAAGTGCTTTTACAAAAGAAATTTTTTTCTATAAATAGAGGGGCAGGGCTGAGTAAAATTATTCGAACACCAGCAGCTTCCTTAAGAACTGTTAGGACTCCCCACCTCTCTGACAAGGAACTGGTAGTAGCTTTCAAGTATTCTAAAGTTCTGTAAGTTGTAATATTTTAGCTTTCTTTTCAGCTTTTTAGAAAGTTGTAATAATGTTTCGGACTTTATAAAATAGACTCTTTCAATTTCAATTCTGAGTACTTTACTTCTTTATTTTCATTTTTACTTTCCTTTTTTTTTCATACTATCCTGAATAAAAGGCGAAGCTCTGCTTATGTCCTGGATTAAGATAGTGTGAAACTGCTTTAAAAATTATTTCCAAACCCTTATTATTTCATACTATCCTGAATGAAGGGCAAGGCGAAAGCCTATGACCTGGATTTAGATCGTGCGGAAGCTCTGCAAAATTTTACTACCCTATCCCAAAAACAAAGGTGAAGAAAAAGCATAAATCCTGGATTTAGATAGATAGGAAGATATTATTTTCTATACTTTATACCGCCCCCATCCTGAGAAGAGTCTAAGAACCCTTAGCGCTTGGTCAAGATGAGCTCTGGGCTGGATATTATTTTCAACTATTTCAACTCTACTTTCTAGTTATCCTAACTAGGGTTTTCTGTTAATTGATCATATACCAGGTGAAGAGACACGACATTTACGTTAACCCATTTTAAACGCAAGCCTCCCCGGTCGTACTTTCGAGTCAGTGATGCTACCAAAGGGACCCTCTCGTTAAGTTAGGTAATAAAGAAATAAAGTTTTTCTTTAATAGCTGAATTAATATTCTCTCAAAGTAATTCTGAAATCGAGGACTACCTTCTAAGTCCCTATCCTTATAAAATCACATATATATATTTTTCTATCTTTTTGTTTTTAATTATGAACTCCACTCCGTTCGTTCGATAAAATAATAGGTCGTTCTAAAAAAAGTAGAATAATTAACACCGATCCCAGGAAAAATACGACCTTGATATTTTCTACAAAATACTATACTCCTATGCGATAGGTACTCTTGCCTTAATCCACAGGATATAAGTAAGTAAAAAAGAGATAGACTTATATACGTAAAAGATTATATAAAACCAAATCTATCTTCTTTAAAACAACTTTACTTATCACCGAGCACCTCTTAACACTAGTCAACCCAGCACTCTCGTCATCATGACTCCTAATGAAGCTCTCTTTTTCAACTTACCAAATCAATAACTATTAACCCCATCTCCCTATGTCCATTCCACATGTTATCACAATTTCCGTAGTTTTACTAAATGCAGACAAATCTAAGCTATATGATGTACATGACAGAAGGTACTCCAAAGTTTCATCCAAAAGCCTTAAGATAATTATTGGGTGTCTATCATAATACATTTAGCCTAAATCCAGAAATTTATAATTTTCTTAATTAATCTGGAATTTATTAAATTTCCCAAAACTTAGGACATGGGTAATTTTGAACATAAAGTTCTAGATTTCCTTAAGTTATGGCCACCCAAAAGTTATGAAGACTATATAATTGCAAAATATCATTGATTACCAAATTTCACATATTTTTATAAATATAATAACCCCTAAATAATTAATCCAAGGTAATTCAAATAATTAGAGTTAATGAAGGGAGTATCATAAATCATTGTCCAAAAATTATATAAAAATTACCAGAGCTTTAATATGATCATAAAACACTACTAACAAAGTTTCATGCAATTACATGGTCAGTGAGCAATGTATAAAAATACTTTAAAAAATTCCATTAAAGTGCACTTGTGAAGGAACATTCTTTTAAACTCATCCAAATAACATGTAATAATTTTCTAGGCTTTATAAGGCCCTAAAACGTTCTCTGGACAAGTATTACAATTTTACAGCAAGATATTATATTAATTATCTATTATCAAAAATAAGGTGCACTAGTTCACTTTACACATGAAGTACTAAGATGAAATGCCCAAATAATCCAAATAATTTACTAGTGCATCTAAATAATATTTAATCAGCATTGCCGAAGTTTCATAACATTCTAAGTTAATTTAACCATGGTTACTTCAAAATCAAAACAAGGGGCAAGATAAATGTTATATCTACAAGAATTAGCTACTATTTTCTACAAATGCACTAATAAATTTCAAAGGTCATTGTCACTATAAAATTACTCCAACTAAAATCTCATGAAGATCTAAGATCATATAACCCTTTAATATTTTCATAAAACGTATAGGACTAACTATCCCTAATTTGTGTAAGTTGTGTGCCTAAGTCTAAATGTCACCAAATTCCTTCCTAGGACAATTTACCATTCGGGGATTGCATGGACAAAACACCAAGTCCATTCATGGACATATCACACCATGTCCTTCACAAACCCCCAATGTTCAACCTTAGGGTTTGAACTATGGTCCTAGGTCAAATCCACCCTAATCCACCCTAAACTCCATGTGAGGGTGTTTAAACTAACCTTGGGGCTCTGGCCAAGGTCCCAACCCCTTTTGGGTGAGAATTGGCCCAACCATTCCCAATACTCACTCTTGCCCTAATTAACCCTTAAATGACCACACTTTGGTTTCACCAAAACCTATTCAAAACAGACCCAATTGGACTGAGATTTCTATTGTAATTATGCCATGACCCTAAGAGACATACACTAAAATTTTGGTGGGTTTAGAGGTCATTAGGCCCCTTAAATAATTCTTACATAGTTTATTAAATTATTACAAAAACTATATGAAAATATTTTCCAAAAATTCCCATTTTTTGATAGGTTATAGGTATAGGTAAGTGTGATTCCCAGCCAAAAATCTCAATTCATTTGGATGGCTGGATTGATGGGGGCATTAAAAATAATCTTTGATCAAGCCTAGGTATAGACCTCACCAATATGAGTGCGGTGGTCTGACCTGAACTCCAAATGTGTTCAAACCAATTTAAAAATAAACTAGAGGCATAGGGTACAACTTTCATGTAGACCACATTTACTGTAGGGGACCCTAAGTATTTTTAATAATTAATTTAAAACAGCCTAATTACAATGACAAATAATGAAATAAAATGGAATAATATATAATCATTGGCACAGATTTTAAAGCATGATCGGACGGGCCCTGGCTTTCTTCTTTCTCCACCAATGGCCTAGATTTCACCGACTAGGAGTAGCTTTTCAAGCTATTAGCCGGCCAACCAGTCCCCTCCCCGGCCAGCCAGCCACCAACTCCATTGAGGTGGGGGCTATCGCCGATACAACACCCCTATCTGTCACATAGCATATAGCAGTAGGTCCGGCCGGGGCCCGATGCCATATACCACAGACAGACCGGTGGGTTACTAAATGAAACCATCCTTGCAATAACATATGTCCTACACAGATTACATTCTAGCAGAAGCATTTTAAAAGTTGCAAAGAAAATAACCCAAGCCAACAGCATGAATGTCCGCTGAAATACCCAAAAATAGGAATGAACGTACAAATACAAAAAGTACTTGGCCATATTGCCTAACAAGGGTTTACTTAAATAAACAGTGTCTTCCAAACATTGGCATGTGGTTCGGTCACACCTGAATATAACAAGTAAACATTCGCATGACCTTCGAGGGTCGGCTCAGTAACCAGGGCTTCAGCTCGCTACTTGCCACTCGCCTCCGCAGTACCTACAAGCAACAATCCACCACAATGGTGCAAACAAAAGCAATGAACAGCTAAAGCTGACCAAATTATAACGAACCCTCCCCTTTCTCGGGGTGGCGGTGCTCCTTCCCTGCATTGCATTAGTATAATCCAATGATTAAAGTGAAAGTACAACAGTTGCACAATACACCACAAGTGCAGGCCCGCACGGCCACACACCCCGTGCTCTCAAGGCACTTACTCAGTGAACCCGGTAAAATTCGTGGTCTCACCATCGCCTCCAGGACGGCAAATATCGTGAGCATTATAGTCTTTCCGAGCAAAGCCTAAGACCTTCCATCTATGCCAATGGTAAGTACCACGTATCCTATATCGCTTTAACCGAACCAAATAGAGCGGGTACGGTTCTGCCTAACCCATTGCTCAAACCGCAATGTCAATTAAAGCCATATGCACGGGTCAAGCTTCCCCGAGTCCCAAATCAATCACATAAATTTTACATAACCCAATTATGTGCAAGTTGGCTCCCAGGCCACCAAGATTCCAGAAACACGCTTCTGCCCAGTTTTCCGGGTGCAACTTGGAGTTAGTCCCCAAGGCTCCCTGCTGAAATCTACTGCGTAGAAAACCCAAAAACAACCATCAGCACAGAGTCTTCTCCGGCTATCCATGCATAATGAAACATCACCGATCCAGATTAACTTGTCCGGGTAGGCTTCTCACACCATGCCTATGTCCGTACTTCGATTCCAGACTCTACATGCAAAATAATGAGGACTATTCATGTCTACCAGAAGGAATACCTCGCACTCACCGCTCACTCGCGGGAGGGTGTTTCCTATGCAAAAAAGGAAAGGGACTTTACATGTTCAAGAAGAGAATTGTTACCCTTGTGGTTCTCTTCAATGCCATGAAGATCAAGTCGGATGGAAAGCATCGCAACGGCCTCTCCTTCATGGATCTAGACTCAGATCGAGAATCCGGGCTCTGTAGCTTCTCCAGCGGCCGGATTTATTCTTCCCCTTCATCCTTGCTCTCCCCTCTCTCCAAGGATTTATAAAGAGAATGCTTGATGGGAAATGAGCATTTCAACCTCCCATTCCCTGCCTTATCTCTGCAAGGACTGGGCAGGACCATTGGATCCCAAAAGAAGGAAACGAACGTCCATGATTCGCACTTAAAATCAATTTACTGGGTCGAACACGGCTTGTGGCACGCCCGTGTCCAAGGCCGTGTTCCACACTAACCGTAACCCAGAAAATACAGAATAGGACACGAGCTCTGACATGGCTTGGGACATGCCCGTGTCAGCCATAGGCATGCTTGTGTAATGGGTCGTGTTCCCAAAGCGACGTTGAAACCGTCGCATCCCGAACCGGACACGGGCTTAGACACGCCCGTATCACATTTGACACGCCCGTGTCAGACAGTACACGCCCTTATTGAGGGGCGTGTTTCTCAATCGAAACAAGACCAAAACATCTCGAAGAGTACACGGTCCTGTGACATGCCCATGTCACAGGTCGTATGCTAGATACGCCCTGGGACACGCCCGTGTCCCATGCCGTATAACTTACTCGACATAGCCCAGTAAAAAACCCAAGCAGGACACAGCCCTGGACACGGCCGTGTCAGAGGTCATGTTCTCGACCTCCTAGGACCGTCGACTGCTTTTCGTCGACCACGCGGAAAAATTGTCCAACCCGAGCATGATACGGCTCTGGACATGCCCGTTTCCCAGGACGTATGGCCCTTACTAGAACCCAAACTTGGCTTTAACGCTGCCCGTTCCTCTTTTGAGCTTCGGGGCGTTACAATTCTCCCCCTCTTAAAAGAATTTCACTCCAAAATTACAGAAAGGAAAAGAAAGTTCTTAAACTTAAATGGTACCTGAGAAGAAGAGCTCGAGATACTCTTTGAGCATGGTCTGGTCTCGCTCCCACGAAAGATCCTCATGACCGCAGTTCTACCATCGGACTTTGACAATCCAGATGTCTTTATTATGCAGTTGCTTGACTTCCGAGTCCTCAATGCGAATTGGTTTGACCTTCATCGTCAACCCATTATCAATTGGTACTTGATCGTCCACGATCACCTGTGAAGGCTCTTGCACCGCCTTCCGCAACATTGATATGTGGAATACGTCGTGTAGACCACTCAGTTCCACTGATAGCTTTAGTCGATAAGCTGCTTCACTAATTCACTCTAGAACTTCGAACGATCCAAGGTACCTCGGGCTCAGCTTCTTCAAGCGTCGTACCCATGAGACACCCTTGAACGGCTTAATCTTCAAATACACCCACTCACCAATAGCAAACTCAACATTTCGATGTTGTGTATTATAGTATTTAGCCTACCTGTCTTGAGAGATCAGCAATCGTTCTCGAATAGTTCGTACTAACGAAGTTGCATCTTCCACCTCTTGCCATTTGTACAGCTTCGACTCACCCGTTTCCAACCATGACAACGGCGTGCGATATTTCCTACCATAAAGGGCCTCAAAGGGCGCCATTTGAATTATCGCTTGGTAGCTATTGTTATAAGCAAATTCCACCAAGTTCAGGTGATCTTCCCACTACTTCCCGAAATCCAAGAAACACATGCTAAGCATGTCCTCCATCGTCCTGTTAACTCTCTCGGTCACCATTCTTCTGCGGATGAAAGGTCATACTGAAACTCAGCTTGGTTCCCAACATTTATTGCACCAACCTCCAATCATTGGACGTGAACCGCCCATCTCGGTCACACACTATGCTGCGGGGCACACCGTGTAGTCGAACAATGTTATCCACATAGAGTTTTGCCAGTTTATCCAGCGAAACATCCTTCCTATTCAGAATGAAGTGCAGCACCTTCGTCAAACGATCCACGATCACCCAGATGGCACCGTTCCCCTTCTGCGATCTTGGAAAACCATGCAGAAAATCCCTTGAAATATCGTCGAACTTCCACTCTGGGATAGGCAAGGACTTCCTGAAACCTCCTTGATTCTTGCACTCCTCCTTCACCAAGGCGCAAGTTTGAGACTTCGCCACGTAAAGTTCCACGTCCTTCTTAAGTCCTGGCCACCAGTACAACTTCTTCATATCACGGTACATCTTCGTGCTCCCTGGGTGAATCGAGTACTTGGTATGATGAGCCTCGTACATCAATTCCACCCGCATTTTACCAACATTTGGGATGCATAGATGACTATCCTTCCATAATAACCCATCAACAACATAAAATTGTTAATTTGACCCATCCAAAGCCTCCTCCATGATTTGCTTCATGTTGCTATCAAAAACAAGAGCATGTCGAATCCGATCAGTCAAGTCATACTGAACTTCTGTCCATTTCAATAGCGCTTTGTGACTAGTCTGCTTGTCAACATAAGAGATCTCTAATGCCTCCAACTCCCGAATCAAATGCTCGTCATGAATAGACAATCAGTTGGCCCACACAGGGGCCCTGCGACTCAACGCATCCGCAAATGCATTACCTTTCCATGGGACATAATGAATATTGAATGTGTAGTCCCCCAGGAACTCCATCCATCTCCGTTGTCGCATGTTTAGATCCTTTTGATCCAACAAGAACTTCAGGCTCTTGTGATCGGTATAAATATCGACCTTTACACC
Source organism: Platanthera zijinensis (assembly GCA_039513925.1). Taxonomy (NCBI): domain Eukaryota; kingdom Viridiplantae; phylum Streptophyta; class Magnoliopsida; order Asparagales; family Orchidaceae; genus Platanthera; species Platanthera zijinensis. The sequence goes on along the minus strand of CM077090.1, from coordinate 116,146,554 downwards.
GTACAGGTAATGCCTCCACAGCTTCAGAGCAAATATCACGGCCGCTAACTCAACTTCATGGACCGGATAATTTCTCTCATGCACCTTCAGCTGGCGCAAGCCATAAGCTATCACTCTCCCATACTGCAGCAGGACACAACCCAAACCACTGCCTGAAGCATCACTATAGATCTCAAAACCTTCGGTCCCAACCAGCGAACATAGAATAGGCATCGTGGTCAACCGACACTTCAGCTCTTCGAAAGCTTGCGTGCACTCCGGCGACCACACAAACTTTTGATCTTTCCTCTTCAAAGTCGTGAGGGGTAACCTATCCGCTAGAAGTTCTCTAAGAAGCGCCTGTAGTAGCAAGCAAGTCCCAGAAAACTCGGGACTTCCGCTACTGAACACAACATAGGCCACTCCTATATCGCAACTATCTTCGCCGGATACACCGCAATCCCTTCTCCACTGACTATATGACCAAGTAATGCCACCGAGGACAACCAAAAATTGCATTTGGTGAGCTTGGCATACAGTTGGTTCCTCATCACCTTCTCCATCACAAAATACAGGTGCTTGAAGTGATCCTCTTCGCACTGTGAGTACACCAATATATCGTCAATAAAGACTATCACAAAGTGGTCCAAGTACTCTCTGAAAGTTCTGTACATCAGATCAATGAACATGGATGGCACATTAGTCAGCTCAAACAGCATGGCAGTAAACTCGTAATGCCCATACCTCGTGCTGAAAGCTGCCTTGGGGATATCGCTTTCTCTTATCCTCAACTGATAATACCAAGACTTTAGATCCAATTTCGAGTACACCGATGATCCGACTAACTGATCGAACAGATCATCAATCCTTGGGATCAGGTACTTGTTCTTCTCCGTTAACTTGTTCAGCTCTCGATAATCAATATAGAGTCGCAAGCTTCCGTCCTTCTTCTTAACAAAAAGGATCGATGCACTCCAAGGAGACGAACTTGGACGCACATAACCCTTTTCAAACAGCTCTTCAAGTTAAACCTTCAATTCTGCCATCTCCTTAGGCACTAACCGATACGGAGAGCGTGACACAGGTTTGGTACCTGGCACTAGCTCAATAGTGAAGTCAATCTCCCGCTGAGGTGGGACTCCTGGGAGATCGTCTGGGAACACATCGGGGTACTCAGATACAACTAGGATACTATCCAACGTAGGCTTAGGCTTTGAAAACTCGACTACTGTGAAGAACAGCTCTGCACCAGCATGGACTTCCTTAACCATCTGAAGAGCAGACATTAAAGTCTTGCTCGACCCTTTCAAGCTCGTAAATATCTGTTGGAACACCCTATTACTAATTTGGGTAAGGATCACTATGCTTGTCTTAGGAATCCCAGTTGACCTAGTTGTATAGTTGAGAAGGTCAACATTAGAATGAGTCTAGGGCTTAGAACTTAGGTTTGGAGCTGCCCCCAGGACCATTCCAAGATCAAGGTTGAAGAGCTAAGTCTAAGGCAATTTTCGTCGAGCTCAGGTCGACGAATCGTCGAACTCCGTTCGACGCTCTCTGAGCTCAACTTCAATAAATCGTCGATCTCCGGTCGATGATCTTCGAGCTCAGATCGACTATCTGCTTTTGGCTAGCTTCTGCTTAGTCGTCGAACTCCCCTCGACTATCTTCTAGCTCAGATCGACGATCCCTCCTTCAAGTTATTTCCCAGGTCGCTGAGCTCGGTTCGACGATCTTCGAGCTCAGATCGACGTTTTCTGTCTGCTTGTCTCATTTCATCTCTGAGCTCAGTTTGACGATCGTAGAGCTCAGATTGACGTTTTTTTAGAGAGATCGATGCTTTCAGGAATTCAAATGTTGCTGTTCTTTGGAATGTTTTTGAATATTATCAGCATTTATGTCAGAAGATCTCCCAGCCGTTTGTCTTTATTCTGGAGCAAGTTTCAAGGAATTATTCAGAGAATGTTTGCTGGACTTTCCTCTAGAAGACAAGACTCTTTTTGGAAGACATTTATGACTCCCAACGGCTAATTTGGACAAAGAAAACTTCAGAAAATTTTAATTCCTCTCTTCTGTGTTTTTAAGATATACAGAATACACAAGAGAAAACATACATAGATTGACAAGAAAGAAAGTGAACACACAGAATAGAGAATACTGATAGCAGAAGAACAACATAAAAACTGTGACTTCAAAAATCTTCTTGCTGACTGAAAAGTGTTCACAATCTCATCTCAGAACTCCAGACACCTCATTTTTCAGCCTTTTTGCTGAAACCATCCTTTGCTGGAGATCAAAGTTCTGAAGACCTATCACCCTAGAGCAAAGCTTCTTTTCCTGAACCTTTCTACATCTCAGGGGGAGCTTTGACATCATCAATCCACTTGTGCTTCTCTCATTTGATTGAGAACAGAGAAGACACCCTTCACTCTTATTTTTCTTTTCCTGCTGTAAAAGGGTTCTTGAACTCCCTTCAAAAGTTCTGTCTGGTTCTGAGAGCCTTATCAAAACTCAGTGGTGGCAAGACACCTTACCAAAAAATCCAGTTTTGGTTTTTGAGCACCTTATCAAAAGCTCATTGGTGTCAGGACACCTGATCAACTCATCCTGAGTGGATTCCTACCAAGGGTGGTAGAAGAGTGGATGTACCTAGGTTTTTGGGGAACCACTATATTTCCTTGTGTGTTCTGGTTTGTTTGTGTGATTAGTTTGCTGTGTGCTGTGCTTTTTACTTCTTAGTTTTTAACTTCTTATTAGCACTCTACACTATATCACAAATTGAATTTTATATGTGCTGTTTATTTCAACTGTGAAAAACTATTTTAAAATACTCTATTCACCCCCCCTCTAGAGTTGAGATAGATCTTACCCTCACTTTTAATTGGTATCAGAGGGAGGTTGGTTGCTCATACAGGCTAACACCTGAACCAAAAAGATCCTTGATAAGATCAATCTCTTAAGGGGATTATTTTCTATTCATCTATCTTTTTATTTAAAGACATGGCACAGAACAAAGATTATGCAAGCACCAGACCACCAGTGTGCAACCTTTCTAAGTTTGCACTCTGGAAGGCAAGGATTAGATTATACATGAATTCTATTGATGAAGACATTTTCAATTCTGTCTTGACAGTTTGTCCAACTCCACCAGCAAGCTCAAGTACAAGTGCTGTTCCACCTCCTTCTGGAACAGATGCAGATATAAAGAAGTGGAAGACTGCAGATGCTAAGGCTATGAACATCTTAGCCCAAACAATGTCTGATGAAATTTTTCAGAAGGTAGCTGAATGCCACTCAGCCAAAGAAATCTGGCACAAACTCTCTGAAATTGTCTCAGGATCTGCTGATGAAAGGAAAGATAGAAGATCTTATCTGATAAGCCAATATGAGAACTTCAAAAAGGGAGAAGCTGAATCAGTGGCTGACATGTACAATAGACTAAGTCTAATTATCAATGAGCTAAAAACCCTAGACAAAGAAATCTCACTGACTGAGCTGAATGACAAAATCCTGATGTGCTTCCCCAGCACTTGGGATTCAAGAATCTGGCCAATCAAGGATGCCAGAAGTTTAAATGAGATTACTACTGAAGCTCTCCTGGGCAAGCTCAAATCCTATGAGCTGCTCATTTAAAATAGAGAAGAAGAACAAAAGGCTACCTCTCCAGCCACAAGAAAAGAAAAGGCCATAGCCTTCAAAGCTGTAGAAGAGGAGCCTGAAGATAAAACTACAGGAAATGATGAGCTCATAAGTCTACTGGCCAAAAGATTCTACAAGATGGCCAGAAAAGACTTCAGAAAGAGACCATACAAGGGTCATGATAAACCAAGGTATGATAAATCAAACAACAATAAAGAAATTATATGCTTTGGTTGCAGGAAACCAGGCCACATTGTGCCTGACTGTCTAGAAAACAAGAATAAGGACAAGAAGGAAAGAAGAGAAAGAAGAAAAGAAAAGGATTACAAGAAGAATAGCTCAGACAAAGCCTCCTCCAGCAAGAACAAACATACAAGGAAGGGCTTTGTTGCTGAGACATGGAGTGAGACTGAAGAAGAATCTGAAGCCTCATCCAGCTCCAGTGATGATGAGGATGATGCAGATGAAAAAGAATTTTGCATGATGGCTATCAATGCCTCACAGCAAAACTCTGATGAAGAATCAGAATCAGATTCAGAAACTCAACCAGATGAAGATCAGGTAATCAACTCTTTTGATTTTAATTCTGAGGACTTCAAAGATGAATTTAAGACACTGTGTCTAGATCTATTAAAATCTGAGAAGGAGATAATCTCTCTCAGGAATCAATTATCTGAGCATAGTGTCCTAAACTCAAAGAACCTCAAACTCTCTGAGGAGTTAGAATGCTGTAGGGAGGAGATAGCCTCACTGAAAAGTGAACTATCAAAGGCCAAAAAGTTTGAAGAATCCATAAATGGGAGAAGTATCAGACTGATGGACATCACAAGCACAGTGAACTCTAGATTTAATAGCACACTAGGCTTGGGTGCCTCATCCAGCCAACCTATAATTTTGACAACTCCAATCAAGTTTGTCTCTGACAAAGGAAACGGAGTAATAGAGGTACCCAGGAAGAATGCAGATCTATCAGAGAAAAATTTAGTTCAACAGATGGCGTCGAGCAGAGCTCGACGATCGTCGAACAGAGCTCGACGATCTAACTACAGATCGTCGACCTTAGCTCGACGATATCCAAACTCTGAACTTCAGCATAATCGATCTTCGAACAAAGATCGACGATCTGACCCAAGATCGTCGACCTCAGTTCGACGATCGTCGAACAGAAATCAGGATTTTGAACAATCCTTGAACTCTATTTTCTTAGTACTAGAGTCTTTCTTTGCTTGCAAATTCCTCAGATCCTTCTCCAAATACTGGGTCGTATTGACCAGGGTCAAGAAGACCTGCATCATAGGCCTCAAGAGCAGTAGCCTTAAGTCATCCCTCAGACCCTCATAGAAATGGTTTATCTTACACTCCTCATCAGCAAATGTAGAGCTAGCGTACCGATCCAACCGTGTAAATTCGTGGAGGTACTCGTCCACACTACTCTCTCCTTACGTCAACTTCTGGAATTCATTCTCCATCACAATCCTCTGAGCCGAGGGAAGGTACCTTGCCAAGAATAGTCTCAAAAACTCCTCCATCGAGACATCCGTAAGTTGCCTTCCCCCAAGTGGTGTAGCTCTAAACCTTCCCACCACAACCTTGCATCACCATCCAAAAGGAAAGTGGCTATGGTGGTCTTTTGCCACTCCTCCATTTTCGTAGCCGTCCAGACTCTCTTTACTCGGGAGAGCCAATCCTCAGCTTAAGATGGGGTTCTAGTCCCCGAGAACACCGGAGGATTGAAGCCCATAACATGTTTGAGCTGCTTTTCAGTCGCTCTTCTCGATATCAATGGCTCCACCATCACTTGTTCAACCCTTCTCGGTTCTGCCGCTTGAATCGGTACCTGCTCCACTACAGGGGCAGGATGCTGCATTTGCCTTGCAGGCTGGGCATTTATCATAGTGAACACTGCTTTAGTCACCAATCTTATGGTTTCTGCTGAGGGAGGTGTTGTAGGCACATCATTCGGTGCGCTACTTGCCTCAGAATGTGGGTTTTTTGAAGGCCCTGGACCACCCCTGGTCACCTATAGACGTATAAAACACCGTTAAGTGACCGAACAATATTGCAAAAAGTAATTATAGGAACACGCAGGTTCCTCAAACATGTGTATTTTCATTCCTAAGTGGACATTCATGGGTTCTTTTTTTGTTATAACGATGACGCACACACATGTGCTCACCACCCCTTAAAAGAATTCGACCACAAATTCCTCTGATACCAAATTATAACACCCTTATTCATCATATAACATATAGCAGTAGGTCCGGCCGGGGCCCGACGCCATATACCACAAACAGACTGGTTGGTTACTAAAAGAAACAATCCTTCCAATAACATACATCCTACACATAGTACATTCTAGCGGAAGCATTTTAAAAGTTACAAAGAAAAGAACCCAAGCCAACAGCATGAATGTCCACTAAAATACCGAAAAAAAGGAATGAACGTACAACTACACAAAGTACTTGGCCTTTTGGCCTTACAAGGGTTTACTTAAATAAACAGTGTCTTCCAAACATCGACACGCAGGCCGGTCACACATGAATATAATAAGTAAACATTGGCATGGCCTTCGAGGGCCGGCTCAGCAACTAGGGCTTCATCCCGCTACTTGCTATAAGGCTCCGCAGTACCTGCAAGGACCAATCCACCGCAATGGTGGCAAACAAAAGCAATGGTCAGCTAAAGCTGACCAAATTATAACGACCCCACCTCTTTCTTGTGGTTGCGGTTCTTTTTTCCCTGCATTGCATTAGTATAATCCAATGATTAAAGTTAAAGTACAATAGTTGCACACTACACCACAGGTGCAGGCCCGTACAGCCATACACCACGTGCTCTTAAGGAACTTACTCGGTGAACTCGGTAAAATCTGTGGTCTCACCACCTCCTCTAGGATGGAAAATCTCGTGAGCATTATAATCTTTCCAACCTAAGCCTAAGACCCTCCATATATGCCAATGGTAAGTACCACGTACCCTAGGTCGGTTTAATCGAACCACATAGAGCGGGTAATGTTCCTCCTAACCCGTTCCTCACACCGCAATGTCAATTTAAGCCATATGCGCGGGTCAAGCTTCCCCGAGTCCCAAATCAATCACACAAATTTTACATAACCCAGTTATGTTCAAGTTGGCTCCCAGGCTACCAAGATGCCAGAAACACGCTTCTGCCCTATTTCCTGATGCACCTTTGAGTTAGTCCCCAAGGCTCCCTACTGCAATCTACCGCGTAGAAAACCCAAAAACAACCATCAAAACGGAGTCTTCTCTGGCTATCCATGCATAATGAAACATCACCGATCAAGACCAACTTATCCGGGTAGGCTTCACATTCCATGCCTATGTCCGTACTTCGATTCCGTACTCTACATGCAAAACAAAGGGGACTATTCATGTCTATCGGAAGGAATACCTCGCACTCACCGCTCACTCGCGGGAGGGAGTTTCCTATATAAAAAGGAAAGGGACTTCACATGTCCAAGAAGAGAATCGTTACCCTTATGGTTCTCTTCAGCGCCATGAAGATCTACTCGAATGGAAAGCACCGCAATGGCCTCGCCTTCACGGATCTGGACTTAAATCGAGAATCGGGGATCCGAAGCTTCTCCGACGGCCGAATTTCTTCTTCCCCTTCCTCCATGCTCTCCCCTCTCTCCAAGGCTTTAGAAAGAGAATGATTGATGGGAAATGAGGGTTTCAACCTCCCATTCACATCCTTATCTCTGCAAGGACCAGGCAGGACCCTTGGATCCCAAAAGATGGAAATGAACGGCCATGATTCGCACTTAAAATAATTTTACTGGGCCGAACACGGCTTGTGACATGCCCGTGTCCAAGGACGTGTTCCACACTCACCATAACCCAGAAAATACAAAACAGGACACAAGCTCTTACATGGCTTTGGACATGCCCGTGTCATCCATGGACACGCCCATGTCATCCATGCACATGCCTGGGTCATGGTTCGTGTTCCCAAGCGATGTTGAAACCGTCGCATCCCGAACAGGACACAGGTTTAGACATGCCAGTGTCACATTTGACACGCCTGTGTTAGACAGTACACGCCCAAGTTGAGGGGTGTGTTCCTCAATCGACACAGGACCAAAACTTCCCGAAGAGGACACGGTCCTGTTACACCCCCGTGTCACAGGCCGTGTGCCAAACATGCCCTGGGACACGCCCGTATCCCAGGCCGTATAACTTACTCGACACATCTCGACAAACAACCCGAGCAGTACACGACCCTGGACACGCCCGTTTCTCAGGCCGTGTACTCGACCTCCAAGGATCGTCGACTGCATTTCATCGACCACGCGGAAAAATCTGCCAACCCGAGCATGACACGGCCCTAGACACGCCCGTGTCCCAGGCCGTGTGGCCCTTAACAGGACCCAAACTTGGCTTAAACACTGCCCATTCCTCTTTTGAGTTACGGGGAGTTACAGCCTGACGGCGGCACGGTCGCCGAAGGGGCGGTTTCCGGCGAACCCAAGAGGTAGAAAAACCATTGAAAATCTGAAATTTTTCTCTCCCAATCGGGCTCAATCGAGCCCGATTTCTCTCCTAAATGATCTAAGATTCTAGCCTACAAAGGAGTAGAGGATGTAAGACCCCCATATTTTTTATTTTCAGACACCGGGGTCTTAGGCCCAGAACCGCCGCCTTGCGGTGATACCTTCGCACCCCGGGAAGGTCGTCACTACAAGGCGGCGATTCTGCCGGCCAATTCGATCACAACTGTAGCAATAAATTAAAAACCAGTCCAAAGGAATCACATGTATAGAGAAAATAAACTCCATGAAGGGAGTGTCCACAAATAGTACATATAATAGAAATCTCGGGCTTTTGCCCGGTACATCATGTCCTCACTACAAATCACTCATCGCAGAAGCAAACTAATATATCTACTAGTCGTCTGGACTCATAATCCCTACTGTCTGGACTCCGGTACTAGACTGCCCGATCTCCAAGCGTGCCGACCTCTGGGGCTGCTCCTCTATGCTGGGCTCCGTGGTCCCCTAAAATGATTTGGTTCGAAAACCGTTAGTCTAAAAGACTAAGTCCTATCGTCCTCCGCCCCTTCCCCCATGGCTCCTAAGCACCGAGCGGGGAGAAGGAAACGGAAGGACATGAAGGTGGAGAATATCAAATAGCAGATGGCAGCGGAACTAAACTAGCAGATCTCAGTATGGTAATAATGATATAAGATTTGAATAAGAAAGTAACCTTAACTTATGTGAATACACATAAGCTAAGGGATCTCTTGCAGGGCTCCTGTCGTATAAAAAGTCACATACTGATTTATACGATAGGGTGTCGATTTTACTAGCAGGCTTAATTATGTAGTACTGAAAGAGAACCTTGACTTTTAAGCACGCTCACGCGAACTTATAAGCCAAGGGGTCATTTTGCAGGGCCTAATGTATAGAGCGTTCCATACAATTATACATTAGGTGTCAGGTTATATGCAATGATTATACTATGAGATACAATTATGCCATGACGTGAACATGCAAGTGCAACTCACCCACTCGACTCTATGTACACAGACCTTTAGTTCCCCCTTTCGAAGCCGTTACCTCCCAGGATACTTCTGTAGTGGCAGACGGAAGTAGTGGGTTGGGCCTCGGCCACCTCTAAACCAATAAAGCACTACCGGTCAGACCTATCGTACGCCTCAACGCTTGGTGCACAAAGCGGACTCCTGCGTACTCTTGTCGGCTGGCATACCGGACTTCTATTGGCGAAGTGCTAACCACACTTGCCGAGTCAGCGTATTGGCGTCAGTGCATCGACCCTCCAATACCGAAGACCCACCACCTTATACCTTTTATGCACATACAATAGTTATGAGTCCAAACAATAACCGAGCCAAAGCTCCCCGGACTATCCCGTCCGGCATAATCAACAACTGAGCCAAAGCTCCCCGGACTATCCTGTCCGTCATAATCAATGACCAAGCCAAAGCTCCTCGGACTATCCCGTCCGTCATAATCAACAACCGAGCCAAAGCTCGTCGGGCCATCCTGCCCATCACCATAACCACTGGGCTTACTGCCCGAGTGACCCAAACTATCTCCCGAGACATTGGGGTGTGAGAGTGTGAAATCCTAAGTTTAGTATTTACTCTTCATTTTATTTTTATATTTACTTCTTAGGTTTAGCCCAGGACTGCCCAAGGTATTCCCCGTGAAGGGCTCTCGAGGGCACTAGGAGCTATGATGGGCTGAATTCCAAAGCTCCCTTTCGCAAGGAACTTATTCTTATTGGTTGATAACTAATCCCATATCCCTTAGTAATTGCATTGGATCTAATCCTAGTATTTTGACAACTTGGTCCTACGGGTTAGACGATCTTTCGTCGATCCTGAGCACCATCTAACTTTTAGCCAAACCCAACCCTTGCTCATCCTAACCTGAGTGATGAACTCATTCTAAATTATCCAAACCTATAACCACTAATCTTGACTTATGTGCCTAACTTATACTCCAAATTATTTCTGCAGATTTACTATATGCAGACCACCAAGTTTAAGTGCCATGTAAAATGGGAAGTACATCAAATAATCATCCAATACTCCTATAATAATTAATGGAGGTCCATTATGACCTTTATTGCCCAATTCCAGAATTTCACAATTTTTCTATTTATCTAGTAATTTATTAAATATTCATAGTAGCCAAAGTCTCCAAGATTGAACAGGAGGTACCAAATTTAGACAAGATAAAAATTTCCCCAGATTTATGTTATACTCAATATAAACATTTAACCTAAGATCCAAGGTCTCTTAATTTTTCAGCAAGGTTTAGGCCACTGATTTAATTTTAAAGGTAACTTGCAATAATTCATTAAAATAGATAAATAGGGCAATATTATTTCTAAAAAAATTCAAGGAAAACTCTAACATGATTGCAAGGGCATATAAATGCTCTGTGTCAAATATCATAAGTGATTAAGGAGTGATAAGGTTCAAACAAATTAATGAACAACTTTCCAAAATTACTAAATGCAGACCACCAAGGTTAAACTTCATGTAAAATGGAAAGTTCATCGAATAATCATCTAATATTCCTATAATAATTAATGTAAGTCCATTATGAACTTTAAGCCCTAAATCCAGAGATCCAAAATTTTCCTTATTTATTTAATAATTTATTTAATTACTATAGTGACTAAAATTTCTAATAATGAACATGATGTACCAATTTCAGACAAGATATCATTCCACTGATTTTATATGATATTCAAAATAAGTATTCAACTTACTCTCCAAAATATCCAAATTTTTCAGTAAGATTTTCTCCCCTATTTCTCATTTCAATTTATTCCTTAATAATTGTTTTAAAGAGATATGTAAGGCTATATTACTTCCAAAAATTCAGAAAAAATTCAAGTATGATTTTAGTGGCAAATAAATGATTTGGGCCAATTTTCATACTTTATTTATCAGTAAAGAGCCTTAAATAAATTATTGAACAATTTCCTCATTTACCTAGCTTGTGAAGTAAGTACCTCAAATATGTATTCAAGAATTCTCATAAAATTTATATATGTCTATAAATACTTAACACTTTCTCTGCCAAACTTTCATGACCTCCCAAGGGGTAGAGAGACCAATATGATCAATTTATTAATTAGGGAATCACCTTGTGTTACAAAAGAAGTACTACAATTATTATCCCAAAAATTCTAATTAAATTACCAGAGGTTCATAATGTCCTTATGACCATTCTACCAAAATTTCATCTTAGTTCAAGGAGTTTAACTAGCCTATTCCAACCCTACCATATTTGTGCCCTAAACTAGGGTTAGGGTTTTGTGGGTCCTAAACTTTCCAGAATCCCTTAATATTTTCACCAGAGCGTTTACTTACCCTAGTACCCTACCTAAAAAATTTCATGGTCATACAAGGTGTCTTGGACACATGCCCTTCACAAGGTACAAAAGTCCTTCCTTAGGGTTTTACCTAGGATCTTGGGCCAAATCAATTCCAATACTCCCAATTTTTCATTGGAAGGTGCGAAAAGTCATGTCAAGTCAGTGGCCCAAATTTGAACCTCGGTTGAGGTGAATTGGACACTCTAAGCAAAAAAAGTACACTTTTGGACAAAAATACCCTTTTTTAAGGCAATGCTAGGGTTTGCAAGATATCAGCTCAAATCACCTCCAAAATTAATAAAATTTTGACCAGAGCTTAATATTGACCCCATACACCACTCACCAAAATTTGGATGGATTTGGATTTCATTTAACCCCTAAATTAAATTACCCAAGGTAAATTAAATTATTTACAAAACTATAGAAAAATTATTCCCAAAAATCCCCATTTTTGGGCAGGGGATATATATGGGTTAGGGTGGCTCCTTGCCAAAATTTCAACTCATTTTGACTAAGGATGAAGTGTGGGCACTCTGTTTAATGTCTTCCTAAGCATATGTATAGACCCCGCCAAAATGAGTGACATGGTCAAACCAGGCACCCAAATTGGTTCAAACCAATTTTGTATGAAAGTAGACTCAAAGGGCTACATTTATGTGTTGAACACTTTCCCTGAAAATGCCTCCAAGTATTTTTAAATATTAAATTTATTAAATACAAAATCTGTGATAGTAATGAAATAATAATACACATAACCTATAGATTATATTTATTTATTAGCACGAATCTTGGCGCGCCTTGGACGGCATCCCGTCATCTTCTACCTCCATCCGACGGCCCAGATTAATCCCATCTGGGCCGACTTCCAGCTGCTGCCGCCGGCAATCCGTCCACCTCCCCGGCCGGCCACCGCCGCCAACACCTTCGTGGTGGTCGTGGCTACCTCGAGGCGGCGGCACGGCCACCGAGGAGTACTATTCTGGCGAACCTGAGGGTATGGATTTTCATGGAAAATACATGATTTTGAAAATCGGTTTGGGCTCAATTGAGCTCTAACCTTGTCCCTAATGATTCTAAAGGTCTGCCCATGCAAGAAGGAGTGGAGCAGGACCTGTGGTGGCGGTTGTAGCCGTGCTGATCGTCAGATTGGCATGGTGGTGGCTGGTGGTGGTCGGCCCTCTACAACAGCATAGTGAAATAGCTTGGCTCCTTCAGGAAAGTGGTGGGAATTACTCTCTGGACTCCAGTGAAGCTTTTAAAAGGGAGAGGTGGGGTGTGAGGTGGCTGAATTGCTCCATGCCATTATTCGCCATGGTCAAGCTTGGCGGCTATTATTGGTAGGGGAGATGCATGGCTCCAACAAGTCAAGGATTGGCTGGTTGGATTGGGGCTGCCTTCCTGGTCCTAATGCAATGAATGGAGGGGGTTGGGGAGGGGGAGGATGAGCCCAAAGTCCTCATCCCTTTTTCTTCCTTCTCTTTCTCTCTCCTCCATGGTGGCCTTTTCTCTCTCCTAAACACCAAGCTGAATTTTGGCTCCTACCTAACCCCATGGCAGCCTACAAGTCCATTTCATCCAGTAAAACAAGGTTAGCCCAATTGGAATGGGCTTGAGCTTTAGTTAGCCTATTTGGGCCCCAAACTTGGACTGGGGCCCACCTAGGTCAATTTTGTCCTTGAAGTTTCCTTAATGGGTCCTTGGTGACCCATTTGCCTCCCCTTGGGTTAAGGTGGGTTTGGATTGGCCCTTGGAGGTCACTTGACCCTAAACTAGGGCACTTTGACCATTTTAGGTCAAGAGTTGACTTTGGTCAACCTAGCCCTTTTGATTGGTCCCAATGGATCCTTGATGACCCTTTGGCCTCTCACTAGGGCTATGAGGGTATGTGTGGGGTCTTGGAGTCATGGTGAAGCCCCATGATTATTTTAAGCAAGTGTTCAGAAATCTACTATGTGCAGGCCATAGTGGTCTCATCCACATTCTCTGGGTTCACTTGGCCTTCTTGGGCTCCCTAGGGTTTTGTCATGACCTAGTCATGACAAAACTATCTCTAGGGGTCTAGTTGTCTGAGGGATGTTACAAATCCCAATATATAATCAAAAAATTTCGTCCTCGAAATTCTAGTTAGGCCTACGGGTTTTGAATATGAAAAATAAATTATAACATCCCGAGAGGTTATGAGTAATACCTGACCAAAGAGTTCCGGGTATCTTTGTCGCATCAAGTCCTGGGGCTCCCATTTGTACTCTTCCCTTCCGTGATTCCTCCACAGGACCCTGACTAATGGAACCTTCTTGTGGCGTAAGACTCGTACCCCCTTGTCGTTAATCCGGACCGGTTCTAGGTGAATTGACCGATCAGATGTGTTGGGGCTGCGGTCCGAAATCGCCCCCGCGCTGCGGTGTTATGCGGTAATGGCTTAACTGGCTGCCCCGTGGATCCGCCCGAGGACCTTTGATATAAAGATTAGTGGCGCCGTCCTCCATCAATCTGGGCTTTTGGTGCGAGTTGTTGTGCTAAGTCCTATAACATTTATTGATTCCTCTACCACTAGGGTTTTCCTATTGAAAACTCTATAAGCCCGGCTATGGCTACTATAGCCCATGAATATGCCTTCGAAGCATTTTTCACCAAACTTAGTACGCGGGTACTTCCCATTACTCAGTACATAACATCTGCAACCAAAGATTCTCAAATAGGACATGGTTGGTTTCCTGCCTTTCAGTAGCTCGTAGGGCATCTTACGATGACTTTTGTTGATCAATGCCCAGTTTTGAACATGACAAGCCGTATTGATAGCCTCAGTCCAGAAGTATTCTGGGAGTGAAGCTTCATTCAACATTGTCGCACAGGCTTCAATGAGTGTTCTATTTCTCCTCTCCGCAACTCCGTTTTGTTGAGGAGTGCACGGGGAGGAAAACTCATGAGTGTTATAGGACTTAGCGCAACCACTCGCACCAAAAGCCCGGACTGATGGTGGACGGCGCCACTAATCTTTATATCAAAGGTCCTCTGGCGGATCCACGGGGCAGCCAATTAAGCCATTACCACATAGCACCGCAGCGCGGGGCGATTCCGGACCGCAGCCCCAACAATCCCCCCCCCCCCCCAGAAACGACCCCGGGGTTTCGAACCCGCGACCCCCTCTGATACCACTTGAAAGTCCACCTAGTGCCAACTACCTTCACCTATGGGGGGATAGGTGTCTTGTGGGGTTTTTGCGGAATTAAAAACTGTACCTGCACAAGTAAATCAAACAACACAGTACAGAAAAGACTCAAACAATTTATAGTGGTTCCCCGATTTGGGTACGTCCACTTTCCCCCTTCGACCTATCTCCCAACCAGGGACGACTCGGTCACTTCACCAACTGGATTGAAATCCAATCCTTGCACTAACGGAAGGAACCCTTCCACACGTAGGAGTCACCACTCCCACAACACGGGTTGCACTCAACCCTTACAACTAGAGACCAATCGGTCCTTTACAAAGAAATTGAAAATAGATTGTATAAGAAATAAAAACAACTTATGGAGATTAAGGTGCTCTTCATTCGACGACGTGTTCTTGAAGTCAACGAAGAGTCTACAACCTTAGATCTCTCTTGGAATGAACCTTCCCGAAACCGGCGGCGGCTTGGAGCGGTGGCTAGGTTCTCGGAATAAGCGGCGGCGAAGGAGAGCTGCTGTAGTGCTATGGGGATTCAAACTTCGTAGAAAAGGAAGCAAGGTCTTCCAACGGTCACACTAGGATCGGTCGTCTCGATCGATTCGGAAGGGGAAGGTTTTTCCCGATCAATGAATCAAGAGACAAGGGATCTCTGGTTAGACGCGTGAGACGCTATGCTAGCCTAAGCTTCTGTCGCTGGAGATCTGGAAGAACTTGAGATCAACATCGGCGACAACTGCACGAACGGCGGAGAAGGTCGGCGGAGCTAGATCGCGATCTAGGCCACGTCGGTGGCTGTTCTTTTTGAATTCGCGTATCCGTGTCTTTTTCCGCTCATACATACGGAGGTATAAATACCTTAGGTCAAGCACATGACCGTTGTGGGCCCCACTAGCAATAAGACCCAAGACCGGTTCGAAATACCGCAGGTAACATGGACCGGTCCAGAAAGAATCGGAAAATTGCACAAGTCAAATTCGGCGAGAATCATAGGTGATTCTCGACGAATCGGTGAGAATCACCTACGATTCTCGCCGAATTTTACTTAGCCGAATTCTGGCTGTACTGATATAGAAGCCGGGGAGAATCGGCGGGAATCACACTTGATTCTCGACGATTCTGCCTTAGAGAAATTTCTGGCGCGTCGAGACAGCCGGCTCCAACCGGCGAGAATTAACCAGTGATTCTCAACGACTCGGCGAGAATCATTAGTGATTCTCGGCGAATCGGCGAGAATCACTTAGTGATTCTCATCGATTCTTACTTAGACAATTTTTCCTCTTTCTTTCCGAGAGCTGGTATTTGGCCCATCCTTGATCCTTATCTGCTCTTGCTCTATCATAGCCCTGTACTTAAAATTAAGTACACTCCAATAGAGAGAGTACACGTAGGCCAACACACTGATCTGCTCAACGAGGGATTATGTCGCGCAGACCCCTGTATATTGACCCACTGCACCCTGACATTGGTGTGTACTTAGCGTGGAATAACTGCAAGCACAACTAGAAGGATTTCATCAAATACATAGTCAATTCACCTTAGCTTGTCCAGGGGCTTCTTCAAATCAGGTACATTGTGGATACAATACCCAACAAGATGTTATCGGCCCATCTGTGGCCATAACATGCTGCTTTGGGCGTAGTAGAGCCCTCCTAAGAGAGGATATATGGAACATGTCATGCAGACTTGCCAGCTCCGGTGGCAGCTCCAGCCTGTATGCCAAGGGACCGATCCGCTCCTGGATCTTAAAAGGCCCCATATATCTTGGGCTAAGCTTCTTCCTCTGTCCGCGTACTCGAGTAACTCCATGCATTGGTCGGATCTTCAAGAACACCTGATCTCCCACCTGGAATTCCACCTGACGATGCCGAGCATCGTAATACTTAGCATGTCGGCTCTGTTTTTATAACATCCTGTCCCGTATCAATCTCACCTGAGCCTCGGTGTCCTCGACAAATTCTGAATCCAACGCCATAGGGTCTTCATCCTGTATCCATGACAACGGAGTCCTGCACCTCTGTCCACACAACGCATCATAAGGGGCCATCCTTATACTAGACTGGTAGTTGTTATTGTATGAGAACTCGATCAGTGGCAACAATTTCTCCCAAGGTTCACCGGGATCCAATATGTAGAGTCGTAGCAAATCCTCCAGAGTCCAATTGGTGCGTTCTGTCTGTCCATCCTTCTGGGGATGAAAAGTCATACTGAATGTTAGTCGAGTGCCCAAGTAAGTCTGCACTAACCTCCACTCCTTGGACGTAAATCATCCATCCCGGTCTGATACAATCGACTTGGGCACGCCATGATAACAGATGAACTGCTCCACAAACTTTCGGACTAACACACCCTCCGAGTCATCCTTTCTGATTGAGATAAACCTGGCTACCTTCGTCAGCCGATCGACGATCACCCAGATCGAATCATTTCCTTTCCTCGATCGAGGAAGTCCATGTATAAAGTCCATGGCAATATCATCGAAATTCCACTCTGGTACTGGGAGTGGCTGCAATAACCCTGCGGGGTTTCTGCACTCCGCTTTCACTAGCTGCCATACCTCGTAATGGGTCACGAAGTAGGTAATATCCTTCTTCATCCCGGGCAAGAACATAGTCTTCTTCAGATCTGCAGTAATCTTCGTAATCCTCGGGTGTACCGAATATCGACTGCAATGAGCCTCCATCATGACGTCCTCCCGGATTTGGCCTCCCTCTGGTATGTAAACCCCTCCAATGAAGCACACCAAGTCATACCTCAGTGAGTAATCTATCGTAGTGTCTGCTTCTAAAGCCCGGAATATCAGCTCTAGCTGGGTATCCTGCCTCTGTCCATCCTTGACCCGTTCTCGAATGTCATCCGTGGAAATTAATGACGATAGATACTCCCGGTACAAATCAGGGTGATCCTTGGACACAAGGGATATTTGCATCTTGTCTAACATCTGAACCAACTCCAAGGCCATCAACTATGTTCCTACTCCGGGGTTTGCGGTCTTTCGGCTCAGTACATCGGCAATCACATTCGCCTTTCCCGGGTGGTAGTGCATCTCATACTGGTAGTCTACTAAAAACTCCACCCATCATCTCTCTCTGATGTTCAACTCTTTCTGCGTGTCCACATACCTCAAATTTGTATGGTCAGAGTATATGTCGCAGTGGACACTGTACAGATAGTGCCGCCAGATTTTCAGTGCAAAAATGACAGCTCCCATTTTTATGTCATGGACTGGGTAGTTCTGCTCATGCTTCTTCAGCTATCGAGAAGCGTAAGCTATCACATGGACATTCTGCATAAGCACTGCACCCATGCCCTAGTAGGAAGCGTCGGTGTAGACCTGGAATCCTTCTTTCCCTGAAGGGAGGGCAAGTATAGGAGCCGAAGTGAGTCATCCCTTTAGCTCTTGAAAAGCCACCTCACACTGTGGGGTCCAGATAAAGGGTACCTCCTTCCTTGTCAGAGATGTGAGTGGAAGGGCGATACGAGAGAATCCCTTTACGAACTTCCGGTAGTAACCGATGAGTCCTAGGAAACTCCGCACATCTGTGTCTGTCTTCAACTGTGGCCAATCCCGAACTGCTTGGATCTTGGCCGGGTCCATTGCCAACCCAGCACCACTGATGATATGGCCTAGGAAAGCCACCTCCTTCAACCAAAACTGGCATTTGCTGATCTTTGCATAAAGCTTGTGCTCTCGTAGTCTCTCCAGGGTCAGCGTCAGATGCCGTGTGTGCTCCTCCTTTGTCCTTGAGTAAATGAGGATGTCATCGATAAACACGATGACGAACACATCCAAATATGCCTCGAACACCTGATTCATGAGGCTCATGAATGCCGACGGAGCATTTGTGAGCCCGAAGGGCATCACGGTAAACTCATATAACCCATATCTTCTACTGAAGGCAGTCTTTGGAATGTTCTCCTCCTGGATCCGTTGCTAGTAGTAACCCGACCTTAAATCTAATTTGGAAAAGAAATGCGCGCCTTCTAGCTGGTCAAACAACTCATCTATCCTTGGCAGTGGATATGTATTTCGGACTGTCAATCGGTTTAGTGCTCGGTAGTCGATGCACAATCTCAGAGTCTCGTCCTTCTTTTTAACGAACAAGACCGGGGCTCCCCATGGTGAGGAGCTCGGTCGGACAAATCCGGCCTCCGCCAGTTCCTGGAGTTGGCTTAGAAATTCTGTCAGTTCTTTTGGGGCCATCCGGTAAGGGGCTCTAGTTGCAGGCTTAGCCCCCGGCACTAGCTGTATCCGGAAATCCTGCTCCCGGTGCGGGGGTAGCCCAGGCAGTTTCTCTGAGAATACATCAGCAAAATCTCGCACCACCGGAATATCCGAGGTGGAGACCTTGGACTTTGTCATTTCAAATACTACCTCATATACTTCTTCCCCCTATAAGTGGGCCTTGACGGCCTGTACAGATGACAGCATGAGAGGGGGAATAGATCTAGTACCTTCGATGACGAGGTAGGAATCCCCATGTCTCACGGTAACTCTCTTGGACATGCAGTCAATCTGAGCATGATTCCAGTTCAACCATGTCATTCCTAGGATCAAATCAAAGACTGGCATCTTCATGATTGTCGCTGGAGCTTCAAATATCTTTCCGCCGATTTCCGCCTCCATGTTGCAGTGGGCCGAGGTGAGAAGCTCCGATCCATCAGGTAATCGTATCCTCATCATCAAACTCGTGAATCATTCCATGCCTTCCAACTCTTCTACGAAGGCTTCTGATACAAATGAGTGTGAAGCACCCGTATCAAACAGCGTATAAGAGGGTTTGCCGTTAATGAAAACTATTCCTGTGGGGGGGGGGGGGGGAAGTTAAATGTCTTAGAATCTAGCTGTGGTTTTCTTTCCTAGATTATCACTTCTATATAAATTTAAATTTCATGAGAAAATAACTAAAAAATTTCTGACGTACCAGTGATTACTTGCTCCGAGTTCCGGGGTTGAGCCAGATCCAGTGCATAAATTTGCTCCCTCTCCTGCCTGCGATATGTACCCTAGAAACCATGTCCATGACCACGTCCTCGTCCTCCAAACTGTTGGGCATGCGGGGCAGCCTGTGGTACTGGTAGAGGTGCTCCCCTCACGGGGCAGTTTCTCCAAATGTGTCCTATCTGATGGCTGTTGTAGCACTCCGGTGGAGGAAATGTCATACCCCCAGGTCTTGGTGCCTCCCTCATCTGAAGAGGCTGAGGAGCCATTACCACCGGCTCCCTCGGCTCTCGTCTCACCTCCTAACGAGGTTGGTCCTCTGTCATTCTTCCCTCTGTAACGCCCCCATTCGTCACATGGAATATAACCGAGGGTCCGGCCGGGGCCCCACGCCATGTGTCACAGACAAACGACGGAGTCACTTGAGAGTATCAAAAACCTTCTATACGCATCCTAACTCAGAGCATTCTAGCGGAAATTTATTAAGTGCAAGAACTCATAACAATGAATGTCCACTACTATATAAATATCACATTTATATATAAGACCAGGAATGTTTACAAGACCACACCGCACACGGCCTTAAGGCCTTACAAGTTACTCTTTACAACACATATAATTTCATACATCGGCACGTAGGCCGGCCACACATGAAATCCAACACTTCGCACAGCCTTCAAGGGCCTACCAGCAGCATGGGCTTTTTCCCGCTCAATCCAATCAGCTCGCAACACCTGCATATGGACGTCCACCCCATGGGTGATAAACAAAGCAACGGTCAGCTTTCAGCTGACCAATTATAATGACCCTACCCCTTACCCGGGGTAGTGGTTCCTTCCCTACATGTATAGCAATCACAATATATATAGCACACACAACATCACAAACGCCAGCCTCAATGCCAGGCGCTCCGTGCACTCAGGGCACCTTTATGGTTTGTACTTGGTAGGCGGGCATAAGCCTCCAAACCCCTGTTGAAGACCTCACGCACCCGTCTCACTCAGAGGTACGCACCTCACCAAAACCCGTGAGCACTACCAGTCGACCTACCCCCGTAGTGTAACAAGCCTAGGGAATTCGCCCTGCTGCTTTGCTACCAATCGACCGCTCATCCGATCTTAACATCGCCACTTGGTGGAATGGGCATAAGCCTCCAAACCCCTGTTGAAGACCTCCCGCGCCCACCCACTCAGAGGTGTCCGCACTCCATCAACCAGCTCTTAGAAAACATGCAACTAAAGGAGCTATGCAAAGCATCCTGTACACCAAGTACATCGTCCTCACCATCTCCGCAGGCTAAATGATGAATACACGGAGTCTTCTCCGGTTCGCAATATAAACATCACCAATCCCGACATACGTCTGGATGGGCTTCACACAGCATGCCTATGCCATACTACATATTTCCGGCTCTAGATGCAAACTCAACTGCTGGAATCACTTACGCAGTTCCATCTCTTGATGGAGGATCCCATGCACATGCAAAACAAAGGGCTTCACCTGCCCAAGGAAGAAAGATCGTTACCCTTGACGATCGCTTCGGCGCCATGGAAGAACTAGCCGGATGGAAATCACCGCAGCGGCCTTGCCTCCGCAACGCTGAACTCGGCTCTCGATTCGGATCGACGAAGCTCCACCGGCGGCTGGAAAGCTCCTCCTTCTCCTCCTCCAAGCTCTCCTCTCTTAAAGGCTAAGTGAGAATGAGAGTTTATCTCAATCCACGGCCTTATAGAAGCTGGAAAGGCTTTGGACCACAAGATCCAAATAGAGGGAAACGAACGGCCGAGATCTGCTCTGAAAAACATTTCAACAGGCCTGACACGCCCTGTGACACGCCCGTGTCACAGGCCGTATTCCCCAGTCGGTTAGCAACTGACTCGAAAGATACCAGAACACGGGCTTTGACACGCCCGTGTCAAACCTGACACGGCCGTGTTCAAGGCCGTGTTCACGGCCGTGTTCAAGGCCGTGTACCTCTCTGACTCAAACAGGCCATTTTCCGATTTTATTGAGTGACACGCCCTGGGACACGCCCGTGTCCCAGGCCGTGTACCCCCGACACGCCCTGGGACACGCCCGTGTCCTAGGGCGTGTCTACTAGCCTCCAACCCAAAACTGTTTACAAACATATTTTAAGATTTCTGGGGTGTTACAATCCTCCCCTCCTTATAGAAATTTCGTCCCGAAATTTAGCGCAATGCACAAGTATCAACACAACCACACTGTTGCGATACAAACCAAAACGATCCAGGTTTTGAGCTCAGAGGCCGCAGCTTGTCTCGCCCCATGGAATCACCACCACAACTGTTTGTCACAAACAGAAATACATACATACATACAATAGAAAACATAATAAAGTGCACACTCCACTTTATTTCAGCTTCTCCGCATCTCGCAGAATCCGTTTAGCGGCCTCCATTAAGTCCAAAGCACGGATTTGCTGTTCTGCTTGATTTGAGCTTTGCGGCTCCTGCATCTCAAGAGTGTATATTCGCGGTTGCGCCCGCGATGCAGACGACTCTGCCACAGCTTTGCCCTTCTCGTCGTAGGACGCACCTGTCTTTCTTTCACCCTTTGATGCACCATTCCAGCAAAATCGCGCGATATGCCCTGGCTTCCCACAAATGAAACATGTACGCGGCTCAACCCGTTCTTGCCCAAACGTTGCTCCTGACGCAACATCCGAAGAAGTTTGTTTAGTAGGTCTGAACCGCTTCTTATCACATTTCCTGAAATCTGATTGCTCTGATTGCGGAACTTTGAAGTCGGACTTTTCCATTGCTAAGTTCTTCTTCTCCCGTACCCGCTTCAAATCCTTTTCCAGCGCACTAGCGGTATGCACCAATGCTTGGAAGCCTTGGTTCACTGAACTCGGGAGAGCCAACCTCAGCTCATCACGCAGTCCTTCATAGAACCTATTCGTCTTCCGCGCCTGGTCCGCAAACGTCGACCCCGCATAACGACCGAGCCTGGTAAACTCATGCAGGTAATCGTCCACGGTCTTATCACCCTGTACCAGACGTTGAAATTCATTTTCCATTGCAATTCTCTGCGCCATTGGCAAGTATTTCGCCCAAAATAATCTGGAGAATTCGTCCATCGATATGTCGCCCAGGTTTCTACCTCCCAACTGGTGCAACTCGATCTCATCCCACCAAAGCCTCGCCTCTCCTTCCAGGAGGAAAGTGGCTAACGGGACTTTCTGCTCCTCACTAATCCGGAGCGCAGCCAGGATTCTTTTCACTCTCGAGAGCCAATCCTCGGCCTCTGTTGGAGACGTTGCCCCAACAAACGTAGGCAGATTAAACTCCATAAAGTGCTTAAGTTGTTCGTCCGCTGCTTGCACAGCAACCGGAACCTCAACATGCTCTTGCCTCGCACCAACCCGCACTGGCGCCACAGCAGGCCTCGCTTGCCCAAAAGGTTGTGCCTGAAGCATGGCAAAGATCACCTCCGCAACTAAGCGCACTGTTTCCGCAGAAGGAGGAGGTGTAGGCACCTCAGGTGGTGCCGCACTCTCATCCGAACGCTGGGGCTCCGACTGCCCAGCTCCACTCCTCGTCACCTATAGGTGAACAAGATAGCATTACTTTCCATGTGAATACGGCAAACTCACCGAATAGACACAAACACACATTCCTAGTGGACATTCTTGAGTTCACTTTATGCGCTCCCAACTCAAACCCTAACCTCTGATACCAAATTGTAACTCCCCCATTCGTCACATGGAATATAACCGAGGGTCCGGCCGGGGCCCCACGCCATATGTCACAGACAAACGACAGAGTCACTTGAGAGTATCAAAAACCTTCTATACGCATCCTAACTCAGAGCATTCTAGCGGAAATTTATTAAGTGCAAGAACTCATAACAATGAATGTCCACTACTATATAAATATCACATTTATATATAAGACCAGGAATGTTTACAAGACCACACCGCACACGGCCTTAAGGCCTTACAAGTTACTCTTTACAATACATATAATTTCATACATCGGCACGTAGGCCGGCCACACATGAAATCCAACACTTCGCACAGCCTTCAAGGGCCTACCAGCAGCATGGGCTTTTGCCCGCTCAATCCAATCAGCTCGCAACACCTGCATATGGACGTCCACCCCATGGGTGATAAACAAAGCAACGGTCAGCTTTCAGCTGACCTGTTGGGTCCGGCGTTCCTTCACTTGACCCGTGGCGCTCTGCTACTTATATAAAAAATTAAGTAGCACCCTCTCCAACAGTCCGGGCTTTTGGTGCAGTTGGGTATGCGCTTGATCCTTCAATTGGTATCAGAGGAGGTCACGGGTTCAAGACCGGGGGAGCGCTATTAAATCCTGATTTTTCCCTTCTACCTGTGTGGGTCCGGTGGGTCAGGCAACCGTGGACATGTGGTAACCCCACCTCTGAGCCGTGTGGGCCATGTGGTAACCCCACCTCTGAGCCGACGGGTTGTGCTGGACGCCGGGGGGGGATTGTTGGGTCCGGCGTTCCTTCACTTGACCCGTGGCGCTCTGCTACTTATATAAAAAATTAAGTAGCACCCTCTCCAATAGTCCGGGCTTTTGGTGCAGTTGGGTATGCGCTTGATCCTTCATGACCAATTATAACGACCCTACCCCTTACCCGGGGTAGTGGTTCCTTCCCTGCATGTATAGCAATCACAATATATATAGCACACACAACATCACAAACGCCAGCCTCAATGCCAGGCGCTCCGTGCACTCAGGGCACCTTTATGGTTTGTACTTGGTAGGCGGGCATAAGCCTCCAAACCCCTGTTGAAGACCTCACGCACCCGTCTCACTCAGAGGTACGCACCTCACCAAAACCCGTGAGCACTACCAGTCGACCTACCCCCGTAGTGTAACAAGCCTAGGGAATTCGCCCTGCTGCTTTGCTACCAATCGACCGCTCATCCGATCTTAACATCGCCACTTGGTGGAATGGGCATAAGCCTCCAAACCCCTGTTGAAGACCTCCCGCGCCCACCCACTCAGAGGTGTCCGCACTCCATCAACCAGCTCTTAGCAAACATGTAACCAAAGGAGCTATGCAAAGCATCCTGTACACCAAGTACATCGTCCTCACCATCTCCGCAGGCTAAACGATGAATACACAGAGTCTTCTCCGGTTCGCAATATAAACATCACCAATCCCGACATACGTCTGGATGGGCTTCACACAGCATGCCTATGCCGTACTACATATTTTCGGCTCTAGATGCAAACTCAACTGCTGGAATCACTTACGCAGTTCCATCTCTTGATGGAGGATCCCATGCACATGCAAAATAAAGGGCTTCACCTGCCCAAGGAAGAAAGATCGTTACCCTTGACGATCGCTTCGGCTCCATGGAAGAACTAGCCGGATGGAAATCACCGCAGCGGCCTTGCCTCCGCAACGCTGAACTCGGCTCTCGATTCGGATCGACGAAGCTCCACCGGCGGCCGGAAAGCTCCTCCTCCTCCTCCTCCAAGCTCTCATCTCTTAAAGGCTAAGTGAGAATGAGAGTTTATCTCAATCCACAGCCTTATAGAAGCTGGAAAGGCTTTGGACCACCAGATCCAAATAGAGGGAAACGAACGGCCGAGATCTGCTCTGAAAAACATTTCAACAGGCCTGACACGCCCTGTGACACGCCCGTGTCACAGGCCGTGTTCCCCAGTCGGTTAGCAACCGACTCAAAAGATACCAGAACACGGGCTTTGACACGCCCGTGTCAAACCTGACACGGCCATGTTCAAGGCCGTGTTCACGGCCGTGTTCAAGGCCGTGTACCTCTCTGACTCAAACAGACCATTTTCCGATTTTATTGAGTGACACGCCCTGGGACACGCCCGTGTCCCAGGCCGTGTACCCCCGACACGCCCTGGGACACGCCCGTGTCCCAGGCCGTGTCTACCAGCCTCCAACCCAAAACTGTTTACAAACATATTTTGAGATTTCTGGGGTGTTACACCCTCTCTCAAATCTGTGATGCGGCCCAGCCACTGATCATTCCGGGCTCCCCGGCCCTGGTCCTCCGTCGGCCTCTTTCGACCCCGAGTCGTGTGCCAATCAGCCTCAATCCTCTTTGCCATCTCCAAAATCCGGGAGATAGGCCCGTCAGATACAAACAACAAGGCCTCCCTCAAGTCCTCCTACAGGCCCTTATAGAACCTCTTAATATACCCTGCTTCATCCAGCTGGTAAGAATCTGCATAATGAGCCAAATAGTCGAACTCCCGAAGGTACTCCACCACCGTCCGGGTGCACTGCTTCAGCTGTAAGAATCGCTCCTCCAACTCATCCCAGGCCGACTGCGGAACAAAATGCTCCAGCAGTGCGGCCCTGAACTCTTCCCAGGTAACTTCCATAACCTCCCTATCGGCAAACGTCATGTCCAGCAGCGTCTTCCACCACCTCTTGGCATGGGACTCTAAACAAGAGACCACCAATGGAACCCTCTCCTCCCAGGGGCATCGTATCCCAGTCAACATTTCATACATAATGTCTAGCCATTCCTCTGTCCGAACAGCCGATTCTGTCCCTAAGTAAGATGGAGGAGAGAGTCCTCGGAAGATGCTCAGCCAATTGGCCCCCGGGTTTGGCTGACGGGCCGGAACCTGTTGGGCCCTGAAAGCTTCCAGAATAGCTGTCACGGTTTCTCCCATCTCCGAGTGTAGGAATGGAGTGGAGACCGAGGGAGGTGGTGCAACATTCGGAGTCTGCTGGACTCCGCCTTGTGGTGTTGGCTGCGCTGGGGGCTGCGTAATAGAAGTCAATTATAAGTAATCGCACATATCTAACTAAAAGTGGACAATTTAATGTGATCCCCCATATGGGCCCACCACTGCTTCCGCTGCTTAGTTTGTCCCCAAACTAAACTTGTGTCGGGGTGTGTGGACTGCTACCTTGCGATCGATATGTTTTCCTCTGATACCACTTGTAAGACCCCCATTTTTTTTCTTTTCAGACACCGGGGTCTTAGGCCTAGAACCGCCGCCTTGCGGTGATACCTTCGCACCCCGGGAAGGTTGTCACTACAAGACACCGATTCTGCCTGCCAATTCGATCACAACTATAGCAATAAATTAAAAACCAGTCCACAGGAATCACATGTATAGAGAAAATAATCGCAACGAAGGGAGTGTCCACAGATAGTACATATAATAGAAATCTCGGGCTTTTGCCCAGTACATCATGTCCTCACTACAAATCACTCATCGTGGAAGCAAACTAATATATCTACTAGTGGTCTGGACTCATAGTCCCTGCTATCTGGACTCCGGTACTAGACTGCCCGATCTCCAAGCGTGCCGACCTCCGGGGCTGCTCCTCTATGCTGGGCTCTGTGGTCCCCTAAAATGATGTGGTTCTAAAACCGTTAGTCTAAAAGACTAAGTCCTATCGTCCTCCGCCCCTTCCCCCATGGCTCCTAAGCACCGAGCGGGGAGAAGGAAAGGGAAGGACATGAAGGTGGAGAATATCAAATAGCAGATGGCAGCGAAACTAAACTAGCAGATCTAATTATGGTAATAATGATATAAGATTTGAATAAGAAAGTAACCTTAACTTATGTGAATACACATAAGCTAAGGGATCTCTTGCAGGGCTCCTATCATATAAAAAGTCTCATACCGATTTATACGATAGGGTGTCGATTTTACTAGCAGGCTTAATTATGTAGTACTGAAAGAGAACCTTGACTTTTAAGCACGCTCCACGAACTTATAAGCCAAGGGTCCATTTTGTAGGGCCTAATGTATAGAGCGTGCCATACCACTTATACATTAGGTGTCAGGTTATATGCAATGATTATGCTATGAGATACAATTATGCAATGACGTGAACATGCAAGTGCAACTCACCCACTCGACTCTGTGTACACAGACCTTTAGTTCCCCATTTCGGAGCCGTTGCCTCCCAGGATACTTCCGTAGTGGCAGACGGAAGCGGTGGGTTTGGCCTTGCCCACCTCTAAACTAGTAAAGCACTACCGGTCAGACCTATCGTATGCCTCAACGCTTAGTGCATAAAGAGGACTCTTGCGTACTCTTTCCGGCTGGCGCACCGGACTTCTGTTGGCGAAGTGCTAACCACACTTGCCGAGTCAGCGTATTGGCGTCGGTGCATCGGCCCTCCAATACCGAAGACCCACCACCTTATACCTTTTATGCACATGCAATAGTTATGAGTCCAAACAACAACCGAGCCAAAGCTCCCCAGACTATCCCGTCCGGCATAATCAACAACTTAGCAAAGCTCCCCGGACTATCCCGTCCGTCATATTCAATGACTGAGCCAAAGCTCCCCGGACTATCCCGTCCATCATAATCAACAACCGAGTCAAAGCTTGCCGGGCCATCCTTCCCATCACCATAACCACTGGGCTTACTGCCCGAGTGACCCAAACTATCTCCCGAGACATTGGGGTGTGAGAGTGTGAAATCCTAATTTTAGTATTTACTCTTCATTTTATTTTTATGCCTACGTCTTAGGTTTAGCCCAGGATTGCCCAAGGTATTCCCTTTGAAGGGCTCTCGAGGGCACTAGGAGCTATGATGGGCTGAATCCCAAAGCTCCCTTTCACAAGGCACTTATTCTTATTGGTTCATAACTAATCCCATATCCCTTAGTTATTATATTGGATCTAATCATAGTATTTTGACAACTTCGTCCTACGGATTAGACGATCTTTCGTCGATCCCGAGCACCATCTAACTTTTAGCCAAACCCAACCCTTGCTCATCCTAACCTGAGTGATGAACTCATTCTGAATTATCCAAACCTATAACCACTAATCTTGACTTTTGTGCCTAACTTGTACTCCAACTTATTTCTGCAGATTTATTATATGCAGACCACCAAGTTTAAGTGCCATGTAAAATGGGAAGTACATCAAATAATCATCCAATACTCCTATTGTAATTAATGGAGGTCCATTATGACCTTTATTGCCCAATTCCAGAATTTCACAATTTTCCTAATTATCTAATAATTTATTAAATATTCATAGTGGCCAAAGTCTCCAAGATTGAACGGGAGGTACCAAATTTAGACAAGATAAAAATTTCCCCAGATTTATGTTATACTCAATATAAACATTTAACCTAAGATCCAAGGTCTCTTAATTTTTCAGCAAGGTTTAGGCCACTGATTTTATTTTAAAGGTAACTTGTAATAATTCATTAAAATAGATAAATAGGGCAATATTATTTCTAAAAAATTTCAAGGAAAACTCTAACATGATTGTAAGGGCATGTAAATGCTCTGGGTCAAATATCATAAGTGATTAAGGAGTGATAAGCTTCAAACAAATTAATGAACAACTTTCCAAAATTACTAAATGCAGACCACCAAGGTTAAACTTCATGTAAAATGGAAAGTACATCGAATAATCATCCAATATTCCTATAATAATTAATGTAAGTCCATTATGAACTTTAAGCCCTAAATACAGAGATCCAAAATTTTCCTTATTTATTTAATTATTATAGTGACTAAAATTTCCAATAATGAACATGATGTACCAATTTCAGACAAGATATCATTCCACTGATTTTATATGATATTCAAAATAAGTATTCAACTTACCCTCCAAAATATCCAAATTTTTCAGTAAGATTTTGTCCACTATTTCTCATTTCAATTTATTCCTTAATAATTCATTTAAAGAGATATGTAAGGCTATATTACTTCCAAAAATTCAGAGAAAATTCAAGTATGATTTTAGTGGCTTATAAATGATTTGGGCCAATTTTCATACTTTATTTATCAGTAAAGAGCCTTAAATAAATTATTGAACAATTTCCTCATTTACCAATCTTGTGAAGTAAGTACCTCAAATATGTATTCAAGAATTCTCATAAAATTTATATATATCTATAAATACTTAACACTTTCTCTGCCAAACTTTCATGACCTCCCAGGGGGTAGAGAGACCAATATGATCAATTTATTAATTAGGGAATTCCCTTGTGTTACAAAAGAAGTACTACAATTATTATCCCAAAAATTCTAATTAAATTACCAGAGGTTCATAATATCCTTATGACTATTTTACCAAAATTTCATCTTAGTTTAAGGAGTTTAACTAGCCTATTCCAACCCTACCATATTTGTGCCCTAAACTAGGGTTAGGGTTTTGTGGGTCCTAAACTTTCCAGAATCCCTTAATATTTTCACCAGAGGGTTTTACTCACCCTAGTACCCTCCCTACAAAATTTCATGGTCATACAAGGTGTCTTTGACACATGCCCTCCACAAGGTATAAAAGTCCTTCCTTAGGGTTTTACCTAGGATCTTGGGCCAAATCAATTCCAATACTCCCAATTTTTCATCTTAAGGTGCAAAAAGTCATGCCAAGTCAGTGGCCCATATTTGAACCTCTGTTGAGGTGAATTGGACACTCTAAGCCAAAAAGTACACTTTTGGACCAAAATACCCTTTTTAAGGCAAGGCTAGGGTTTGCAAGATTTCAGCTCAATCACCTCCAAAATTAATGAAATTTTGACCAGAGCTTAATATTGACCCCATACACCACCCACTAAATTTGGATGGATTTGGATTTCATTAACCCCTAAATTAAATTACCCTATGAAAATAAATTATTTACAAAACTATAGAAAATTTATTCCCAAAAATTCCCATTTTTGGGCAGGGGATATATATGGGTTAGGGTGGTTCCCTGCCAAAATTTCAATTCATTTGGGCTAAGGATGAAGTGTGGGCACTCTGTTTAATGTCTGCCTAAGGATATGTATAGACCCCACCAAAATGAGTGCCCTGGTCAAACCAGGCACAGAAATTGGTTCAAACCAATTTTGTATAAAAGTAGACTTAGAGGGCTACAATTTATTTGTTGAACACTTTCTCTGAAAATGCCTCCAAGTATTTCTAAATATTAAATACATTAAATACAAAATCTGTGACAGTAATGAAATAATAATACACATAACCTATAGATTATATTTATTTATTAGCACAAATCTTGGCGCGCCTTGGACGGCATCCCGTCATCTTCTACCTCCATCCGACAGCCCAGATTAATCCCGTCTGGGCCGACTTCTAGCTGCTGCCGCCGGCAATCCGGCCACCTCCTCGGCCGGCCACTACCGCCAACACCTTCGTGGTGGTCGTGGCTACCTCCAGGCGGCGGCACGGACTCCGGGGAGTCCTATTCCAGCGAACCTAAGGGTATGGATTTTCATGGAAAATCCATGATTTTGAAAATCGGTTTGGGCTCAATTGAGGTCCAACCATGGCCCTAATGATTCTAAAGGTCTACCCATGCAAGAAGGAGTGGAGGAGGACCTGTGGTTGCGGCTGTAGCCGTACTGATCGCCGGATTGGCATGGTGGTGGCTGGTGGTGGTCGGCCCTCTACAACAGCACAGTGAAATAGCCTGGCTCCTTCAGGAAAGTGGTGGGAATTACTCTCTGGACTCCAGTAAAGCCTTTAAAAGGGAGAGGTGGGGTGTTAGGTGGCTGAATTGCTCCATGCCATTATTGGCCATGGTCAAGCTTGGCGGCTATGGTTGGTAGGGGGAGATGCATGGCTCCAACTAGTCAGTGATTGGCTGGTTGGATTGGGGCTGCCTTCCTGGTCCTAATGCAATGAATGGAGGGGGTTGGGGAGGGGGAGGATGAGCCCAAAGTCCTCCTCCCTTTTTCTTCCTTCTCTTTCTCTCTCCTCCATGGTGGCATTTTCTCTCTCCTACACACCAAGCTGAATTTTGGCTCCTACCTAACCCCATGGCAGCCTACAAGTCCATTTCATCCATTAAAACAAGGTTAGCCCAATTGGAATGGGCTTGAGCTTTAGTTAGCCTATTTGGGCTAGCTTGACCCAAACTTGGACTGGGGCCCACCTAGATCAATTTGGTCCTTGAAGTTTCCTTAATGGGTCCTTGGTGACCCATTTGCCTCCCCTTGGGTTAAGGTGGGGTTGGATTGGCCCTTGGAGGTCACTTGACCCTAAACTAGGACACTTTAACCATTTTAGGTAAAAAGTTGACTTTTGTCAACCTAGCCCTTTTGATTGGTCCCAATGAGTCCTTGATGACCCTTTGGCCTCTCACTAGGGCTATGAGGGTATGTGTGGGGTCTTGGAGTCATTGTGAAGCCCCCATGATTATTTTAAGCAAGTGTTCAGAAATCTACTATGTGCAGGCTAGTTTGCGATGGAGTTCCCGTGGTCCGATTCGTGATCCGAAGCCGGCGTTGTGAAGGCAAGGCTGCTGCGATTCTTTCTCACCGGCTAGTTTGCGATAGTTTCCAAGAGATCGACAAGTGTAACGATCTCCCTTCTTGGACATGTGAAGTCCTTCTTTTCTGCATTGCATAGGGAAAGCCCTTCCCCGCGAGTGTGCGGTGTGTTGTGGTGTCCCTTGGGGTAGATATATGAAGTCCCCCTTGTTAGAGGCCGGAATTGGAGTACGGCTCTAGGAATGCTGTGTGAAGCCCATCTGGACATGGTCTGGATTAGTGATGCTTGTTTGCATATCAGAGAAGGCTCCGTGTTTATGGCTTGTGTTGCCTTGTGCCTACCTGTTGCTTGGGGCAGCAGGAAGTACTGGATGATGTCCAGGAAATGAAGAGGGTTGGATGCAACCCTTGTGGCCGTGCGTTGCCACTTTATGAGCGGTTGAGCCATTGGGCTGCAACTCGATGAAAAGGCAGATTGCCGAACAGGAAAGGTGAAACCGACCCGCGCCTATAAATAGCCATGGATACTTCCGTATTTGAGGTGGCACGGCGACTTGAGCAACGGGGGGTGGCTGATCTGTACTTGCGTTAGGTCTGTCCGACTTGGAAGCCTGGTTATGGGTTTTGTTGGAGCGCCTAATGAGAGTCTTAGGCCCGCGCGCCGGAAAGACTAGAATGCTCAAATACCGTATAGACGGTGGTGTTGACCCTGGTATTCCGGTACACCAAGAATGTGCCCTGAGTGCACGGACTGTCGGGCCGTGTGGCTGATGGTTGTGATGGCTTGAATGTGCCTGTGCGCACATAGTTGCTATTTGATGATGCCATGCTATGCAGGGAAAGAATGCTCATTCCCCGAGAAAGGGGTAGGATTGTTATAATTGGGTCAGCTGAATGCTGACCGTTGCATTGTTTGCCACCGGTTGGGTGGATTGTCCCTATGCAGGTGCTGGAGAGCCAAGTGGTAAGTAAAGGGCTGAAGCCCTACTGCTGTTGCTGCTGCTGCTGCGGCTAGCCCTTGAAGGCTAAGATGTTTTTGCTTGTTTTCTTTTACTCATGTATGGCCGGCCTGCGCGCCGAGGTTTGTAATCCATACGGTGTGAAAAGAGGAACTGTAAGGCCTTAAGGCCAAACTCTATGTATTTGTTGTACATTCTGTGGTTATATATAAAGTGGTTTATATATTGGACATTCCTGGTTAGAGTTCAAATTATAACTTAAAGCTTCTGCTAGAATGCTCTGAGTTAGGATTCGTGTATGGTTTGGTATTATCCTGTGACCTCACCGTCTGTTTGTGGCATATAGTGTGGGGCCCCGGCCGGACCTTCTATTATACGTCATGTAACGGATGGGGTCGTTACATTTTGGTATCAGCTTCGTTCGGTCTTCCCCTTCCGAATTCGTGGTCGAATTCTTTTGTAGGGTGGCGAGCGCGTGTTTGTGCGCCCTGCTGTAACGCTAATGAACTCTGGAATGTCCACTAAGGAATGTACAAAATCTTGTTTGAGGAATCTGCGCGTTCCTTTTTGTGTCGTTTTGCTTGCATAAGATCGCTAATGTGTGTCTTGTCCACCTATAGGTGACGCGTAGTGGTGCTGGGCAGTCTGAGCCCCAGCGCTCTGATGAGAGTGCGGCACCAGCTGAGGTGCCAACACCTCCTCCATCTGCGGAAACTGTTCGCTTAGTTGCTGAGGCGCTATTTGCCATGATTCAGCCGACCGGGCAAGCGCAGCCTGCAGTTGAGTCAGTTCGTGTTGTTGTAAGACCCGAGCCGGTTGAGGCTATAGATCCACGCACAGCTGACCGACAGTTGAAGCAATTCATGAGCTTCAGTCCTCCTACGTTTAAGGGACTGGGATCCCCAACGCAGGCAGAGGATTGGTTATCGCGTGTCAAGCGGATAATGACAGCGATCAGGGCAGAGGAAACTCTAAAGGTCACCTTGGCCACCTTCATGCTTGAAGGCGAGGCGCGGTTTTGGTGGGATGAGGTTGAGTTACACCATTTGGCGGGCAGACAATTAACATAAGTATCAATTGAGGAGTTCTCTCGAATATTTCTGGCGAAGCATGTCCCAGCGGCGCAACGCATTGCCATGGAAAATGAGTTCCAACGGTTAAAGCAAGGAGAAGATAGCGTGGATATCTACTTGCATGAGTATACCAGGTTGGGGCGGTATGCGGGAACAATCTTCGCAGATGACCAAAGGAAAACTAATAGGTTCTATGAAGGATTGCGGGATGAGTTGAGGTTCCTGCTTTCGAGTTCAGTGAACCAAGGGTTTCAGGCGTTGGTTGATACTGCATGTGTGTTGGAGAAGGACATGCGGCGGGTGCAAGGGAACAAGGGCTTGGTTGTGACAAAGCCAGAGGTTCAAGCACCTCGCCCGAGCAAATCGTTCTACCAGAAGAAAGGGGGCAAGAGGTCCAAGCCGTCTGGGCAAGTGACTACGACCGTTGTGTCGGGAGCGACATCAAGGCCGGATTCTCGTACATGCTATAACTGTGGCCGAGTGGGGCATATAGCCCGTGACTGTCGAGTTGTTCAGCCCAAAGGGGACAAGAAGACGGGTGCGTCTTATGCTGAGAAGGGCAAAGCGGTGGTTGATTCCTCTGCGTCTCAAGCACAGCCCCGAATCTATCAGCTTGGCCAGCAGGAGGCGATTAAGCAAAGTGACGTTGTCACAGGTACGAGTAATTAGCTTACTTGCTTAAGTGATATTGCTTTTGGTTATGTATAGCTTGTGCATGATGTGTGTGTGCTGCAGGCTTTGTCCTGATTCGGAATAATTTGGCGAGAGCCCTGTTTGATACGGGTGCTTCGCATTCTTTTCTGTCTGAGGAGTTCGTATCTCGAATTGGGGTACCGAGTCATGTGACGGTGGATAGTACAAGGGTACTATTGCCGAATGGCTGTGTGATGCTTGCGAATAGGGCTTGCGATGTGGATGTTCAAATAGGAAGTCGGGATTTTGGTTTGAGTGCAGCGGTGCTACCGTTATCGGAGTTTGATGTGATCTTTGGTATGGACTGGCTCTCGGAGTAGCGTGCCTGTATTGATTGCAACTCCAAGGAGATTACACTGGGCCAGAATAATGGACTGGTGACGAAGTTCGCTGGTATGCGAGGAGTTGGCGGGACTTTGTTGTCTGCACTCCAAGTCGTCAATGCTGTTCGGAAGGGCGCGGAGTGGTTCTTCACGCTAATTCAGGCTGTGGAACCAAAGGCCAGTGTCGGTGAAGTTCTGGTTGTGTCAGAGTTTGGCGATGTATTTCCTAAAGATCTTCCTGGGTTACCACCCCAGCGGGAGATTGACTTCTCTATTGAGTTGGTGTCAGGTGCGAAACCTGTGGCCCGCTCACCATATCGCATTGCGCCAAAAGAGATGGCTGAGTTGAAAGTCCAATTGCAAGAGTTGTTGGAGCAGGGGTATATACGCCCAAGTATGTCACCTTGGAGCGCGCCTGTTCTATTTGTGAAAAAGAAAGACGGTAGTTTACGGTTATGTATTGACTACCGCGAGTTGAATAAGATGACGGAGAAAAACAAATATCCGATTCCACGAATTGATGACCTCTTTGATCAGCTGGCAGGATCAACGGTCTATTCCAAGTTGGATTTGAAATCGGGATATTATCAGCTGAGGATTAGAAAAGGTGACATTCCCAAGACGGCGTTTGGAACACGCTACGGTCATTATGAGTTCACGGTAATGTCGTTTGGCCTATGTAATGCGCCTTCGGTATTTATGGACCTAATGCATCGAACGTTCCAAGAGTACTTGGATTTGTTCGTGATTGTGTTTATCGATGATATCTTAGTATACTCTCAGTCGGAAGAGGATCATGCAAACCATTTGCGGTTGGTCTTGCATACCCTGCGAAGGAATAAGCTTTATGCCAAGTTCTCAAAGTGCGAGTTCTGGCTCTCTTCAGTAGCCTTTTTAGGCCATGTGGTAAGCGGAGAGGGTATCGCGGTGGATCCGTTGAAGATAAGTGCCATTCGGGATTGGCCAGTGATGTCTTCAGTAGCCGAGGTCAGGAGTTTCCTTGGACTTGCGGGCTACTATAGACGGTTTGTGGAAAACTTCTCACGGATTGCTTTACCTCTGACCACACTGACGAGAAAGGATCAAAAGTTCATTTAGACGCCGGAGTGTGCGCGTGCTTTTGAAGACTTGAAGAGTCGTTTGACCACGGCGCCTGTGCTGACATCGCCATGTGGTACAGATGGATATGAGATCTATAGTGATGCTTCTGGGAGCGGCTTAGGCTGCGTTCTTCTGCAGTTTGGGAAAGTGATTGCTTATGGCTCGCGCCAATTGAAAGTGCATGAGCAAAATTACCCCGTCCATGATTTGGAGTTGGCGGCTGTAATCTTTGCCCTCAAGTTGTGGCGGCACTATCTTTATGGCGTTAAAGTGGATATCTATACAGATCACAAAAGCCTAAAGTATTTGTTGGATCAGAAGGATCTGAATATGCGACAACGAAGATGGATGGAGTTCCTTGGGGACTACACCTTCGAGATTCACTATACTCCCGGGAAGGGAAATGTGGTCGCTGATGCTTTGAGTCGAAAGACTCCGGTACGGGCAAGCTGGTTGCAGAGGCATGATCAGCGTTTAATCCAGGAATTGGAAGCATTGGAGATATCTTGTGTTGACAAAGGTTCGTCGACCGATGCATGCTTGAACTGGACGGAGGTTCAATATGACCTTACGAACAGAGTTCGGCGAGCAACGGAGCTTGATGAAAGTCTCCAGCACTATGCAAAAGATGGGCCGGATGACCAATTCTCTTGGGATAACGGTTTGTTACGACGAAATGGTCGAGTGTGCGTCCCAAGTGTGGGTAAATTGAGGGAAGAGTTGATGTACGAAGCTCACTTTGCAAAGTACTCAGTTCACCCAGGGAGCACAAAGATGTACAGAGATCTGAAAAAGCTGTTCTGGTAGCCCGGATTAAAGAAAGATGTAGCACGGTATGTGGCGGAATGCAATACCTGTGCGTTGGTGAAAGCGGAATGTCAGAAGCCTGGCGGTTTCCTGAAGTCGTTACCTATTCCGGAGTGGAAGTTCGATGACATTTCAATGGATTTCGTGCATGGGTTGCCGAGATCTCAACACGGTCATGATTCAATCTGGGTGATTGTGGATCGGTTGACAAAAGTGGCGCACTTCCTTCCAAACAGAAAAGACGATTCAGTGGACACCTTGGCCAAGCTTTATGTGGAGCTGGTTGTTCGACTGCACGGTGTTCCTCGGAGCATCGTTAGTGACCGTGATGGGCGATTCACATCGAATGATTGGCGGCTAGTTCATCAAATGTTGGGTACAAAATTGGCGTTTAGTACGGCCTTTCATCCCCAAACGGATGGCCAGACTGAACGAACCAATAGGACGATGGAGGATATGCTCCGCATGTGCGCCCTAGACTTTGGTAAGAGATGGGAAGATTATATATTTCTTGTCGAATTCGCCTATAATAATAGCTACCAAGCGAGCATCGGTATGGCACCATTTGAGGCTTTATATGGTCGTAAATGTCGTACACCGTTAGCTTGGGCAGAAGCAGGCGAATCTAAGCTGAGTGGGAAAAAGGAAGTCGAAGAAGCCCATCTTGGACATCGTTAGTGTCCAAGAAGGGAGATCATTACACTTGTCGACAAGGGTAACGATCTCCCTTCTTGGACATGTGAAGTCCTTCTTTTCTGCATTGCATAGGGAAAGCCCTTCCCCGCGAGTGTGCGGTGGGTTGTGGTGTCCCTTGGGGTAGATATGTGAAGTCCCCCTTGTTAGAGGCCGGAATTGGAGTACGGCTCTAGGCATGCTGTGTGAAGCCCATCTGGACATGGTCTGGATTGGTGATGCTTGTTTGCATATCAGAGAAGGCTCCGTATTTATGGCTTGTGTTGCCTTGTGCCTACCTGTTGCTTGGGGCAGCAGGAAGTACTGGATGATGTCCAGGAAATGAAGAGGGTTGGATGCAACTCTTGTGGCCGTGCGTTGCCACTTTATGAGTGGTTGAGCCGTTGGGCTGCAACTCAATGAAAAGGCAGATTGCCAAACAGGAAAGGTGAAACCGACCCGCGCCTATAAATAGCCATGGATACTTCCGTATTCGAGGTGGCACGGCGACTTGAGCAACGGGGGGTGGCTGATCTGTACCTGCGTTAGGTTCGTCCGACTTGGAAGCCTGGTTATGGGTTTTGTTGGAGCGCCTAATGAGAGTCTTAGGCCCGCACGCCGGAAATACTAGAATGCTCAAATACCGTATAGACGGTGGTGTTGACCCTGGTATTTCGGTACACCAAGAATGTGCCCTGAGTGCATGGACTGTCGGGCCGTGTGGCCGATGGTTGTGATGGCTTGAATGTGCCTGCGCGCACATAGTTGCTATTTGATGATGCCATGCTATGCAGGGAAAGAATGCTCATGCCCCGATAAAGGGGTAGGATTGTTATAAATGGGTCAGCTGAATGCTGACCGTTGCATTGTTTGCCACCGGTTGGGTGGATTGTCCCTATGCAGGTGTTGGAGAGCCAAGTGGTAAGTGAAGGGCTGAAGCCCTACTGCTGTTGCTGCTGCTGCGGCTAGCCCTTGAAGGCTAAGATGTTTTTGCTTGTTTTCTTTTACTCATGTATGGCCGGCCTGCGCGCCGAGGTTTGTAATCCATACGGTGTGAAAAGAGGAACTGTAAGGCCTTAAGGCCAAACTCTATGTATTTGTTGTACATTCCGTGGTTATATATAAAGTGGTTTATATATTGGACATTCCTGGTTAGAGTTCAAATTATAACTTAAAGCTTCCGCTAGAATGCACTGAGTTAGGATTCGTGTATGATTTGGTATTATCCTGTGACCTCACCGTCTGTTTGTGGCATATAGTGTGGGGCCCCGGCCGGACCTTCTATTATACGTCATGTAACGGATGGGTCGTTACAGTTGCCCCTTTGTTTCTTGTTTTTTTTGTGTTCTTCCCTCTCTCTCTCTCTCTTCCTCATTTTCTGTTTTTCCTTAACCCTAGCTTAGTGCTTAATTTGTTTTAGCTTTTGTTGTAATTTTCGCACTTGCTCTAGTTGCTAATTATAGGGCTAGAATACGATTTTAATTTTCATTACAATTGTAATCTTTAATTTTAAGTGTAGTTCTCATTATTCATTAATATAAATGCTCCTTGTCTACATTGTGTTATTATGCTTTACTACTCATCCCCCCCACCTCTACTTCACTATGATTAACAAATTCTCATTGTACTCGATCTTGATGATCCGAGATTCGAGTGATTAAGTTACGATGCTTTGAATTTACCTTTTTTTAGGGTTTAGACCTTGAATTACTCTTTATTAACCTTTGCTTAGAGATATATCATCGATATATACTTTCTATCTTAGCTTTCATTCTTGGCTAGCCAAGAGGCCGATAGTTTGAAGTGAGCATTCAAGAGTAAAGAGAGTTGTTCGCACCCCTCGAGATAGGCAGACGTCCAAATCTCCCGGATTGGAGTAAAATCCAATAGCGGGGTTCACCGCGTAAAGCGAGATTTAGGCCTACGATTTAGACGAGAGTCGGTCGGACCTTCCTAAACTCAATTGGGCACAACTTTTAGAGAATTGTGTTCAAGCTTTAGGAACCTCCACGGTCAAGGACCTTCACCCTATTAAGCTTAGGTTTATTTATCGTGTTTTTAATCGACTTTTGTCGAGGTGATTCTTGATCGAGTGCATTACCATTTCATCATTCTAATCCTTTATCGTAATCGTTTCTTTTATAATTTCTTTATTTAAGTGCAATCAGCTCTATTTTATGCAATATTTAATTCCTTAAGTGCTTTTAGATTTCTTTTTAACCCTAAAGATTTCTGTCGATAAAATAATAGTCTTCGTGTGAGTAGGTTTACTCAATGGTTTTCAGATTTCAATACGACACTTGTGTACCCTAACTACAGTTCGATAGGTATACTTGCCTAATTGGATTGCTAGTTCGGCTCTCTTTTCTTAAGCGGAAAGCGATCACCAAGTTTTTGGCGCCATTGCCGGGAAGCAACATTTGTTTATATATAGAAAACACGAACCTATTAATTTTATCATTTCTCTTTCTCTTCCTCCATCTAAAAAATTTTAAAATCCAAAAACTTTTATTACCGCTCTTAATAGAAACCCACTTCACAATTTTTCTTCACCACCTAATTCTCTCAAAAAAGGCAAAGTGGCTGTAAATGCCACTATCTTGTCTAGTACCTTGTGAACCCTTCACCGGGTAGTTCATGGGAAGTTCGAGAGTTAAAAAGTTAAAAAAATCTATTTCAAAAAAAACATCTTACTTTTTTCAAGTTTATTTATTTCTCTTTCTCCTCTTCTTCTCTTCTTTTCTTCTAGTGCATGACCCGCGGGGGTCCGTCGGTTATTTTGGAACTGGACCACGAAATTGAGCGTACTCTTCGGAGAATATCGCGATTTAAAGGCCCTGAGGACTCCGAGTCATTCTCTACTCTAAGAATGGAATAACCCCACGTAGAGGAAGCCGTGCATAGGCCTATGTCCTATTATGCACGGCCGAATCTAGAGGGAACTGAATCTAGTAAAGTGCGCCCTGCTATAGATAATAATAATTTTGAACTGAAGCCTAACATAATTCAAATGGTGTAGTAGTATGTGCAATATGACGGACGTTAAGATGAAGATCCGAACGCACATATAGCAAGCTTTCTTGAGATTTGTGACACCTTCAAAATCAATGGTGTCAAAAATGCTTCTATTAGGCTAAGATTATTTCCTTTCTCCCTAATAACTAAAGAAAAATAGTGGTTGATGACTCTGCCAAGAGGGAGCATCACCGCTTAGGACCAATTAACTGAAAAATTTCTGACGAAGTATTTTTCGCCAGCTAAAACTGCAAAACTTAGGAATTATATTTCTTCTTTTGGACAAATAGATTCTAAAACCTTATATGAAACCTGGGAAATATTTTAAGAACTTTTGAGATGATGCCTACATCACTAGCTGTCTGTATGGTTACTAGTGCAGATGTTTTATAACAGGCTAAATCAAAATACAAAGCAAATGATAGACGCAGCTTATGGTGGTACTTTAAACCATAAGACCCAGGAAGTAGCTCTTGAGCTTTTCGAGGACATAGCCATGAACACTTATCAGTCGAATGTGACTAGGTCCCGCCCAAACAAACTTGCAGGTATCTTTGAAGTGGACAATGTCTCCCAACTAGCTCTGCAAGTCGAACATCTAAGCAAAAAGATAATGGAGATGACTGCTGCCTCCGCCCCTCAAGTATGGGAATCTGTAACTCCTTCTCCCGAATAATTAGATTATGTTAATAATATGCCTAGAAATGCTTTTCATAATTTTTCTGGTGCGAATTTTCCTCCTCCCGATTTTGCTTTTCCAAATAGTTATAATCTTGCTTTAAGAAATCACCCGAATTTTTTGTGGAGTAATCCCTCGAACGCAATGCGCCCGCCACAACAAAATGATTTTTCTACACCACCACCACCTCCTCAAAATCTTCCAAAACCTCCAAATTTGGAGGAAATGTTTTCAAAATATATGAATGTTAATGACAATACTATAAGAACCCTAGCCGGGACCGTTAAAAATCTAGAAAATCAAGTAGGACAACTCGCAAAAATTATTTCTAAGCGACCCGCAGGGTCTCTTCCTTCCAATACCGAGCCCAACCCGAGAAAGCAAGTGAAAGCTATAACTCTTCGGAGTGGCAAGCAAGTTTTTGGTATGGTTAGTGAAGAGCCCGAGGCAAGCTATTCCCCCACTTTAAAAAATCAAAGCTCCGGCCATGTTTTAAGAAATCAAAGCTCCGCTCCCATTTTAAAAATTCCACCCTCTACAAAAGAAGAAGTTAAGGGCGAGGTTATGAAACTGTTAGACGCGGGAATTATCTATCCTATATCTGATAGTAAGTGGGTTAGCCCAATCCAGGTAATACCGAAGAAGTGAGGGATAACGGTAGTTAGTAATGAGAATAATAAATTAATCCTGACACAGACTGTGACCGGGTGGCGAATGTGAATATATTATCTCAAGTTAAATGACGCCACCCGCAAGGATCACTTTCCCTTGCCATTCATCGATAAAATTTTAGAACGAATATCCGACCATAGCTTTTATTATTTTCTCGTTGGCCTCTCAGGTTACTTTCAAATCCCCATCTCCCCCGAGGACCAGGAGAAAACAACATTTACCCTTCCCTTCGACACCTTCACTTACCGAAGAATGTCGTTTTGATTGTGAAATGCGCCAGCTACATTAAAACGATGTATGCTCGCTATATTTGGCAAGTATGTAGAAATCATTATGGAGGTATTCATGGATGATATCTCCGTGTTCGGGGACGCTTTTGATAGTTGTTTAGAAAACCTCAAAAAAGTCTTAGAAAGATGCAAAGAAACTAACCTTGCCCTGAATTAGGAAAAATGCCATTTTATGGTGAGAGAAGGGTTAGTTTTGGGTCATAAAATTTCTACGAGATGGATTGAAGTAGACATAACTAAGATAGAAGTTATCGAGAAGCTGCTGCCGCCTACGAACGTAAAAGCTATAAGAAGTTTCGTAGGTAACGCTATATTTTACCGCCGCTTCATAAAAGACTTCTCTAAAATCACCAAACCCCTTACCCATCTTCTGGAAAAAGACGCCCCTTTCATTTTCGACGACCTTTGCCTAGCTGCTTTTAATTTAATAAAAGAAAAATTAATTAATGCCCCAATTATGACAGCTCCAGTGTGGGACCTTCCATTTGAAATCATGTGAGACGCGAGTAGTTACGCGGTGGGAGCCATATTAGGTTAAAGAATTTCTAAGAACTTCCACCCCATCTATTACGCAAGTAAAACACTCACATATGTACAAGAAAACTATACCACAATCAAGAAGGAGCTCCTAGCTGTAGTATTCGCTTTTAATAAATTCCGCCCTTATATTACGCTTTAAAAAATTATGGTTTTTACGGACCACTCGGCCTCAAATATCTTCTTCTTAATCGGATGTCAAGCCACGCTTGATTCGCTAGGTCTTACTCCTCTAGGAGTTTGACTTAGAGATACATGATTAGCAAGGAGCCGAGAATTTGGCCGCTGACCATCTCTCCCGATTAGATAATCCATTTATTAAAAAATTAGATGAAAAATCTTTTAATGATTTCTTCCCAAATAAGAAGCTGTTTCCAATTAACACATCTACTTCTCCTTGGTTCGCACACATCGCCAACTATTTAGTGGCTCGTGTGCTCCCAAAAGAGTTTTCCTCTCAGCAAAAGAAGAAATTCTTTTCTGAGTTGAAGAACTATTTTTGGGAGGACCCACATCTTTTAAGATTTATTGCGGACCAAGTGATAAGGAGATGTGTTTCTTATGAAGAAGGTTTAGATATTTTAGAACATTTTCATAAAGGACCGACTGGTGGTCACTATCAAGCTGCTCGCACCGCCCACAAAGTGCTTTGCGCGAGTTTTTACTGGCCTAGCCTGTTTAAATATGCACAAGCCTTTGTGAGTAGGTGTGATAGTTGTCAACGGTCGGGTAATATTTCCAATAAAAATGAAATGCCGCAAAATTATTTCCTTGAGTACGATGTTTTAGACCTCTGTGGAATTGATTTTGTTGGCCTTCTTCCTTCTAGCTTCGGGAATAAATATATTTTAGTCGCTGTCGATTATGTTTTACGATGAGCAGAAGCCCAAGCTTTTCCTACTTACGACGCCCGA
This sequence comes from Platanthera zijinensis, assembly GCA_039513925.1. NCBI lineage: Eukaryota > Viridiplantae > Streptophyta > Magnoliopsida > Asparagales > Orchidaceae > Platanthera > Platanthera zijinensis. The sequence goes on along the minus strand of CM077090.1, from coordinate 116,103,026 downwards.
GTTGTAATTACATTCTTAAAAAAATTATTTTCTTGATTCGGTATACCGCGAGCCACCGTTAGCGATAGGGGTTCTCATTTCTATAACGCGCAGTTTTCTAAAATCCTTATTAAATACGACATTACGCATAAACTTTCAACTTCCTACCACCCCCAAACTAACGGACAAGTCGAAGTAGTGAACAGAGAAATTAAAATAATTTTAGAAAAGACGGTTTCCACCTATAGAAAGGACTGGTCAACCAAATTAGACGATGCTCTATTGGCCTACCGAACAACGTAGAAAACTGCCCTCGGATGTACGTCGTACCGGTTGGTTTATGGAAAATCGTGTCATTTACCCGTAGAATTAGAACACCACTCTTTTTGGGCCTTAAGGTTATTAAATTTTGATCCCCACTCTGTCAGCGACCTTAGAAAATTTCAACTTAACAAACTCGACGAGTGGCGCTCTTACGCGTATGAGAACAACAAATATTATAAAGAGTGGATGAAATATTTTCTTGATAAACACCTTAGACACCCAAAAACCTTTAATCCAGGTGACCAAGTTCTTTTGTATAACTCTCGTTTACGTTTATTTCCGGGCAAGTTAAAGTCATGATGGTCTAGGCTGTTTAATGTTTTAGAAGTTTTCCCGTATAGAACTGTTTTAATTTCATACCCTGATAAGGGTAGTTTCAAAGTGAATGGTCAGCGTCTTAAACTTTATTCTTCTGGTGATGATGATGTCAGTCCGAACATTATTAAATTTCTGCTGCACGAACTATAATAACTTCGGAATATTTTGTTTTTGTTAAAATCTTTAATTAATATTAATTTGGACAAAATATTTTTGGACAATATTATTTTGTTGCGTTGAGCTCAAACAACATTTTAAACAAAGGGCGCTCTTCGGAGGCAACCCAAGTTATCTTTTCATGTTTTCTTTATTTTACAATTTTTTCCCCGGATGGCTCTGACAAGCTTAGGCTTCTGCAATCGCCTGCTCCAACGCTGCTGAATCCATCACGAAGTCCAAAGACGATATTTCATGAATATCCAAAGTGTAAGCATGGGGAAGCGGCATCACTTAGCATTCGCAGCGAATAAATCCAGGGAAATACCTATTTTTCAATTCTGTACTTTCTTTTTCTCTCCCTCTAACCTCCCTTATCCAATGAGGACAATGTCCATTTTAAGCTTGGGGTAGGACTTCCTCCTTCTTTTTGCTAGTGTGAAAATTTTGTTTTTTTTGAATATTTTTCAAAAAATAAAAATAAAGTGAATATCTTAAAAATCCAAAAAAAATAGAAAATACTTCAAAATTAAAAAAATATATGCTTTTTTATCATTGCTTTAATAGTTTAGACATTTTGGTATTTCAATAGTATCCTTTGTTTTTGTTTTGTTTTTCTCAAAATCTCATATAAATAACTTAATTAATTATAATATTTCTAATTGTCCTTTTAAATTATGTTTAACAAGTAAAATGTTGGCCTTGCTGTGTTTCTAATTCGCATTAGCATGTTAACGTAAAACGTTTTTTCTAAAACTCGCATTTTCGTTATGGTTTTCGTTCTTTATTTTCTTTACATTCTCAAAAATTCATCATCCACTCTTTTCCTTTTCGATTTTGGATAATTTTTGTAAGGTCAACTTTTGAATAGCGTAGTAGATGTGAACGATCCAAGTCACCTATTTTTTTATTTTCAAGATAATTTCATCAATCTCCTTTTATTATATAGGACTGGCTTTTTGAAAATTTTCAAATCTATGTTTTAAATAAATTTAAAAGCATGAAAATGATTTAGGCCGTTTTTGTTTTTGTTTGAGCTTTCCTGCCAACCTAAAAACATTCACCACTAGTTATCTGCTTTTGAGCCTTTTTACCAATTTCATTCGATAGCTCCTCTTTTCATATCATTTTCACCAAAGCAAAAAATTCCAACCTATCTAATCACCCTAGCCTTTTTGAGTTTCATAAAAAGAAATTTCATGATTATGATAGGTTATTTTTTGATATTCTTGGAGAAAATTTTGAAAAAAGTATGCTCAAAGGAAATGTTTGTTTATGTTTGGCCAATTCAAAATGAAAATAAAAATATTGTGGCCTTTATTTTGAAAAAGAAAAAAAATGGAAAAGAAGAAAAAGAAAGAAAAATATTTTATTTAAAATGAAAATTTTGAAACTCTTTGTTTTTGTTTAGTGTGATTTTAAGCCTCCCTATTTATCTTTGAATTCCACTCCTAATCATAATCCTAAACCAAACGCTTTAGTCCTAATAAGTCCTTTTGATTCATGCTTTTGAATTTTATTTAATAACTAAGAAAAGAAGAAAAGAAAATCAGTATTAGTTTTGGATTTAAACTTAGATTTTTGTTATTTACTATATATAATTATAGTGCGTTGCTTGGATTTAGTAACAACTCAATGCGTTTTTTTCATTTTCGTTGCTTTGCTTAAATTTATTTAAAGAAATTCGTCAAAATTTTTGATGATTTATTTTCGTTAAGTAAAGTTTATAAAAGTTAAACCGTACCAAAATAATTGTTTTAGATTTACGTTTCACCTTTTCCCTACTTAGAATTTCGCATAGTACTTGTGTTGGCATCATTAGAATCTTTTGATTAGTCACTTTTTTAATGATTATCTAGTTTTTATATCTTTGCTTGGGGACAAGCAAAGCGTAAGCTTGGGGGAATTTTATAGTTCTTTTTATAGTCTTAACTATTTGGGTGTATTTTCGTGTTTTGAAGGTGCTAATCTTGTCTTATTAGCTTAATTTTTATCTTTCTTATGTAAATATTATTACAACTAACATTTTCTTACCTTTTTGCAGGTTTCCAGAATTTTGGCCAAAAATTACCTGACGCGCCCACTGTCACGCCACCCCCCCCCCCCCCCGGGCATATCACGTCACCCGATCCCGAGGAAGCTTGCTGATCGAGACCCAATAACAGGAAAAATGGCTGTCACACCCCCCTGACATGCCCTCCCTGGCCATGTCCAAGGGCATGACACGGGGAATGTCGCCCTCTGCCCGAAGCCTACCGCCGCATTAAATGCTTTTTTGCCTCCGCATGCCAATTGTACTGTCACCCCCCCCCCCCCCCCGTCACGGGCATGACCCTCCTTTTTCTGAAGACTGGAGGATTTCTGACCAATGATTTCGACATGACATGTATGTCATGCCCCCCTATACGAGCGTGACCCATGGTGTGTCAACCATCATACAGAAGAAATAATCCTTCCCGCCAGAGTCCAGAGCCTGAGGTAAACCCCATATGTGTCACGCCCCCTGACACGCCCCCCCCCCCCCCCCCCCCCCGAGGGCATGACCTAGGGCGTGACCAACCCATGGAAAATTCTATAAATTCAGATGTCCCCCCTTGTGTCCAGAAGAAGTTAGGCTGAGAGAGGGAGGTGTTGTCCCTTGGTTTCTTATGTTTTTTTAGTGTTCTTCCCTCTTTGTCACTTCCTCATTTTGTGTTTGTCCTTAACCCTAGCTTAGTGCTTAGTTATTTTTAGCTTTTGTTGTAATTTTTGCACTTGCTTTAGTTGCTAATTGTAGGGCTAGAATAGGATTTTAATTTTCATTGCAATTGTAATCTTTCATTTTAAGTTTAGTTCTCTTTCTTCATTAATATAAATGCTCCCTTTTTACCTTTGTGTTATTATGCTTTACTACTCATCCCCCCTCCACTTCACTATGATTAACTAATCCTCCTTATACTCGATCTTGATGATCCGATGTTCGAGTGATTAAGTTTTGATGCTTTGAATTTACCATTTCTTTTTAGGGTTTAGACCTTGAATTACTCTTGATTAACCTCTGCTTGGAGATATATCATTGATATATACTTTCCATCTTTGCTTTCATTCTTGGCTAGCCAAGAGGTCGATAGTTTGAAGTGAGCATTCAAGAGTAAAGAGATTTGTATGCACCCCTCGAGAGAGGTAGACACCCAAATCTCCAGGATTGGAGTAAAATCAAAAAGCGGGGTTCACCGTGTAAAGCGAGCTTTAGGCCTCCGATTTAGATGAGAGTCGTTCGGACCTTCCTAAACTCAGTTGGGTACGACTTCGAGAGAAGCGTGTTCAAGCTTTTGGAACCTCCACAGTCAAGGACCTTCACCCTATTAAGTTTAGGTTTATTTATCGTGTATTTAATCGACTCTTGCCGAGGTGATTCTTGATCGAGTGCATTACCATTTCATCGTTCTAATCCTGTATCGTAATCGTTTCTTTTATGCTCTCTTTATTTAAGTGCAATCAGCTCTCTTTTATGCAATATTTCCTTCCTTAAGTGCTTTTAGATTTCTTTTTAACCCTAAAGATTTCCGTCGATAAAATAATAGTCTTTGTATGAGTAGGTTTAATCAACGGTTCCCGGATTTTAAAATGACCATTGTCTCCCCTAGCTACAGTTCGATAGGTGATGCGTTTGAATGGCAAGTGTACCGGTCGCACAAGTAATATAAAATGGGTGGCTTTCCTAAGTATCGATCTCTTCAAGGAACAAAGTAAGGAGGGGAGTTAATATCGAGGAGGACTTGAGATTGAAATCCTTAGGTCGGAGTTAACTATAGGGCTTTTGATGGTCGCGATAAAATAAAGCAAAACACTAACAACTACTCCTATGCAATGCCGATAAGCATCGCTTTGTTAGGCGGGATGGAAGACTACACAGGCCGTTATGCACCAAATCGGTAGACGGATGGGCGAGTAGGCAAGCGTAAGAACCAAATGAACCGAAGAATATGAGGGTCATAAGCACCTCTTCGCTATGAGCGCCACTAAAAATCACTAGTGTAGTAAGAATAGATGGACGGCGGATGGACAAACAGGCGTACCTCAAGAAAATAACGAACACATACAATCACATAGACATGATTACATACGAACGTATAACAAATGTAAGATTACTTCATATAATACAAAGAGTTCAACTAAACCATCAATAATAAGGGAAGAAAAGTGTGCGAAATCGATCGGATCTAAAGTCTTGCCGAGGATTCACGGTAGGATTCATCGGGATGTCAATCTGCATCCTAGCTCGGTCATCAACTGTGTCTGGGGTAGAGGAGGCTCTCACTCACTCCCAATGGACCCGTCTTCTTTGTTTTATGAGCCGGAGGAGGATGGCAAAACTTCTCCTAGCTTGATGGAGAAAGCTAGGTCGAATCTCTTCTTGAAGCTCGAGGATGAAGGAGGAGGCCGAGAGGAAGCTCTGGCTTGGATTTGGCGTTGAATGCTTGCCCAGATCTTCTCCCCTTGGTGGAACGGCGACGTTTCGCCATAAAATCGCGGAGGAAATGGCTAGAATCGAGTTTTCCGACACTGGTGAAAATCTTCTCTTTAAATATAAAAAGATCAGAAAAATGGTCACACACGGTCCCACGCATGATCATGCGCTAACCGTACGTTATTAGCTTACAGATCTTGATTGCGGAAGAAGATGCGTTGACCCGTACATTTTACTCGCGCATGGGCGCATTCGCCCGTGCGTGAAGGAAATCGCACGGGTAAACACAGAACGGAGGAAAACAAGGGAAACAGGGGAACCGTGTGTTTTACTCACGCACGGGCGCATTTGCCCGTGCCTGAAGAAAACGTATGATTTACCCAAGAATGCAGGAATAAGGAGAAAATGTGCAGACCGTGCGATTCCTTTTTTGGAAGGTTTGGCCTAAACTGTGCGGGAAGAAAATGCACGGGTAGAAACAAAAGTCCCAAGAATTGATGTATGAAACGCACGATTGCACTGAACCGTGCGCGAATAAATGCACATGACCGTGCATTTTACATAGAAACTGGAAAATGATTATGTGATATCCCGACTACCTGCACAACAATGAAACCAACTGGTGAACCAGCTCCCAGCACCAAAATGGAATCAACAGCTACAAAAAGAAATATGGGGAGAACCATGTGCTTACCCCCAACAAAAGAATGCGCAATTACACACCCTCGGGCCAAAAATAGTGCACTTAGCATGATAAGCAGAATAAATGAGATACCAACGATAACATACTAATAGTGAAGTGCAAGTTCGTTAAAACTAGCCCAGATGAGTCCGAAAAACCCTATATAAATCGGACTCATCACACCCCCAGACATACCTGTTTGCGCGTCCTGAGCAAACTAAATCTATGCAGATAGGAAAAAATGACTAGCTAACATATAAATTATGATACAGAGTACCATGCGAAGTCGCATGCTCGCGCGCATAAAAATGTAATAGAGGAAATTTTTAAGTATACAAAATAGTTTATACTTTTCACAACGCGTATCCAAAGTTTATTACTACTCAAAAAAGGAATCACGGTGAATCAACCGGTCACGCATAGGAAGAATGTAGGCAGGCCACTAAGGTGAGCTTTGGCGAAGACCAGGGCTCAGGATCACCTCCAAAGGAATCCACCAATGTCGAGGACCATATGCTTTCCCGTTCACACTCTTTACGGTACTAGTTCGACTCAAGCGGGAATCCGTAGGACTTTAGGAAAATCGTGGGGCTTGGGTTACGGTGAGGTAAACAAAGATAAACAGGAAGGCTATGCACCTAACCCAACTGAGATATCATAAAAAGAATCCATCAGCTAACCAAAATATATATAGGTACACCACACCCCCAGACTAACTTTTAACATATGGGTGTGTGCACCGCCTACTCCAAATACAATCACATCTCCAAAAGGATTTTCAATCAAACTCTTTCTTTTCACTTTTTTTTTTACTTTTCATTTTCATATTTTTTTTGAATCTTTTTTCTTTAAATAGTTTAGTAAATAGAAGATTTGGAGCACATCCACATATTCACATGTAATATCACCACATCAACATCCCAAAATGATAATATAGACCACTAAAGCTCGACTTGGGTGTGTGACTAGGATCGGCTATGAGGCTTTGGAGAATGAAGGTGGGGCTGAATAAAAAGAAAGGTGGGCACAACGGGGCTAGCGAGGATAAGATGTTAGGAGCGGAACAAAGCTCAACCGGGCCAAAATGATGGCCTACATCACACTCACGCTTGACTAACCATGAACCAATGCTTCGAGAGTAGCTTGGGGCAAGTTCTTAGACACCGAGAAAGATGATCCTTCCTCCCGACTCGAGCAAAGCGAGTCTAGTGATGGCTATACACATCCCTACACTACCGTTTGATTCACACCGGATTCACCAACTTTTACGTAGAATAAAAAAATCTTTACGCAAATAGAAAAATATAAAACTATAAGCATAAATAAAAATTAAATCTATTCAAATTTCTACACGAGACGAGAGCACTCGACTAGGAGCACTACAGGAGTTAATATTTTACTTCATCTCACAATCCTATGCCAGCACAATAACTTTCCCAAATCATACAAAAGATACGAGTTTAACTCGCAGCACGTTTACAGCCAAGCACGCGCTCATGTGGGTGTAGTGGTGTGCGATGCAATGAACTAATCAAAATAAAAAATATAAAAGATTCTAGTATACACATAAAATGTGCGCGTGCAAAAGGTAACTAATAATGGCTCTCCCCCAGACTTAAACTAATCTAAACAACATATGATATGGAAATTAAAATCAGATAAAGCTGATGGAAGTGCTTACCCAATGCTCAGTCAGTAAGCATATCAGAAGACGCATGAAAAACAAAGGCAGGTCCGCCGTACGACGAATCACAACCCTGCCAACACGAAGTTTTCAAGAATACATGCAGAGGTGAGCTCCGCAAAAATAAAAGAAAAATATACAAACTACAAAGAAATAGTAAAACTAAATAGACGTGAAAAACAAAATGCAGAAAATGAAAGATAAGTACTGGGGTTATTGTCATCCCAGCACGACTTATTAAATTCTAAACATGTCTAGATGATAGCCTATGAAAAGAAAAATGCACAGGCAACTGTTCCATTATCCATTGTGGTAATGGATACTGATATGGAGATAAAACAGTTCCCCCTCTGCCCAAATAATCATACTTGCTCCTCACAGGCAGAGGAAATAGGAAGTAAGATGAGGAGGAGCACTAGTCCTCACTCATCTCACCACAAAATACATCCTTGCCCAGTAAGGTATCGTCTATAGAGAGACTGTCAGATGAGAAAGCGATGAATGGAGCTTCCTCAATAGAGGAGGAATCAACCTCCTCGCGAAAGAGGATTCTCTCATCCACGATTGGAGCTGAAAGCTACAAGTCCTCCTGAGGCACCTGCGAAGACTCAACCCGCACTACTTAAATATAGAAAGGGGATCAAGAAATAAAGGAGATGAAAAACTAAAATAATCAAAAATAGGGGGAGTGGTCCCGGTCTCACTCCCAGCAGGATCCAAGCATAGATCATCGTCGATGTCATATGAGTCATAGCGAGGGGAATCCGAGAGCTCAAGGTTCTCGGTGGTGTTTTGTACCTCCTCATCAAACAAGGAAGTGGAAACTTCCTCATCAGAGAGGATCTCCTCATCAACACACCTCAGTGCATCCTCATGTTCCAAGACATAATACTCTCCATTAATAAGAATAATATCCTCGTCACACATGGGCACCTCCTCAGGCTCAGAATCACAATACAGCCTAACATCATCAACCGACTCACTAAAAATAGGGATAGATAATCTTGCAAAGAAGGCGGAGGAACGACAAAATCAGAGAAAATATGTGCGGGTTTCTCTGGGGGTGAATAAAATAAGAGGGGAAGAATGCATAGGGAGAGACAACACCACAATGTCGTCACACCGATTAACTGAAAGTCAGATGGGTATATCCGTAGTAGTCCCCCATAGATAAGGTGGTACCGCGAATACATCATCAGAATTAGAAGGGGCAGCCATTTGAGAGGGCGATAGAGTGAATCGGATACCGGTTCATCATCCTCCTCCAACTAGCGCCGAAATTTTGCGAAATCTTTCAACACGTGCTTGGTGCTACGACAACACAAACACCGTTTTCCATTACTCCTCGGTCCAGGTTGGACCAGAGAGGAACAAGAAAAAGGTGAAGGCGTAGAAGAGAAGTGACCATAAGACCTGGGTTTAGTGCATGAAGTACCATAAGAGGACGGTGCTCCATACACTGAACAACTAGAATTATGCTCCCAATCTTCAGTGGGGCACTCATCACTACCATGCCTATAATCCCCACACCATCAGCAACGGATATTAATATAAGAATACATGGTGCAACCACAAATAATTCACCAACAGAATTTTCTAAGCAAAAATTAACTACACGCTAGCAGAAAAAAGAAAAGGAATGCATGCTGCAAAAAAATTAAAACTAAAAAAAGGAATAAAGAAAAATAATCAAAAAAATCTAAAAACAAGAGCAAAGAAGAGACATGAAATAAACAAATGGAAAAGGGCTTCTATCTCCTATCTCCCTCTCCAAAAACTCAAACGACTGTGTTCCCCGACAACAGCGCCAAAAACTTGATGCGTTTTAACGGCAAGTGTACCGGTCGCACAAGTAATATAAAATGAGTGGCTTTCCCAAGTATCGATCTCTTCAAGGAACATAGTAAGGGGGGAGTTTATATCGAGGAGGACTTGAGATTGAAGTCCTTAGGTTGGAGTTAACTATGGGGTTTTGATGGTCGCGATAAAATAAAGCAAAACACTAACAACTACTCCTATGCAATATCGTTATGCATCACTTCGCCAGGTGGGATGGAAGACTACACGGGCCGCTATGCACCGAATCGCTAGGCGGATGGGTGAGTATGAAAGCGTAAGAACCAAATGAACTGAAGAATATGAGGGTCGTAAGCACCTCTTCGCTACGTGCACCACTAACAATCGCTAGTGCGAGAAGAACATATAGATGGTGGATGGACAAACAGGCACACCTCAAGCAAATAACGAACACATACAATCACATAGACATGATTACATACGAACGTATAACAAATATAAGATTACATCAACTAATACAAAGAGTTCAACTAAACCATCAACAACAAGAGAAGAAATGTGTGTGAAATTGACCGGATCCGAAGTCTTGCCGAGGATTTACGGTAGGATTCATCGGGATGTCAATCCGCATCCTAGCTCAGTCCTCAACTACGTCCGAGGTAGAGGAGGCTGTCACTCACTCCTAATGGACCCATATTCTTTGTGTCATGAGCCGGTGGAGGATGGAACAACTTCTCCTAGCTTAATGGAGGAAGCTAGGTCGAATCTCATCTTAAAGCTCGAGGATGAAGGAGGAGGCCGAGAGGAAGCTCCGGCTTGGATTTGGCATTGAATGCTTGCCCAGATCTTCTCCCCATAGTGGAATGGCGGCGTTTCGCCCTAAAATTGTGGAGGAAATGGCTGGAATTGAGTCGTCCAACACTGGTGCAAATCTACGCTTTAAATAGAAAAAGATCAGAAAAATCGTCACGCACGGTCCCGCGCACGACCGTACGCTAACCGTGCGTTATTAACTTATAGATCTTGATCGCGGAAGAAGATGCGTTGACCCGTGTGTTTTACTCGCGCACGGGCGCGTCCGCCCGTGCGTGAAGGAAATCGTACGGGTAAACACAGAATGCAGGAAAACAAGGGAAACAGAAGAACCATGTGTTTTACTCGCGCACAGGCGCGTTTGGCCATGCGTGAAGGAAACACACGATTTACCCCAGAATGCAGGAATAAAGAGAAAATGTACAGACCGTGCGATTCTTTCTCGCACGGTTTTGCCTAAACCGTGCGATAAAAAACACACGGGTAGGAACAGAAGTCCCCAGAATTGCTGTGTGAAACGCACGATTACACTGAAACCGTGCACGAAGAAATGCGCATGACTGTGCATTTTACATAGAAACTAGAAAATGAATCTGGGACATCCTGACTACCTGCACAACAATGAAACCAACTGGGGAACCAGCTTCCAGCACCAAAAAGGAATCAACAACTATAAAAAGAAACATGGGGAGCACCATGTGCTTACCCCCAACAAAAGAATGCACAATTGCACACCCTCGGTCCCAAAATAGTTCACTTAGCATGATAAGCAGAATAAATGAAATATCAACGATAACATACTAATAGTGAAGTGCAAGTGTGTTAAAACTAGCCCAGATGAGTCCGAAAAACCCTATATAAATCGGACTCATCAATAGGTATACTTGCCGAATTGGATTGCTAGTTCAGCTCTCTTTTCTTAAGCGGAAAGCGATCACCATGGTGGGGTCATGGAGTCATTGATAAGCCCTATGGTCATCCCTAAGCTATTATTTGGAATTCTAATATTTGCAGACCAAGGTGGTTCATAAACTAATTCCCAGGTTCACCCAAACCCTTTAGTGCTTCCCAGGGTTTTGTTATGACCCAGTCATGACAAAACCATCATAGGGGTCTGGAAGTCTGAGGGATGTTACATTTACCTTGGGGTAACAACTTCGGGTAGCGTTGTCGTATAAGGTCCATAGGCTCCCAAGTGTACTCTTCTTTTCCATAGTTGGACCACGGGACCTTTACTAATGGAACACTTTTTCTCTTCAGTCTTCGTACTTTAGAATCTACTATTTTCATAGGCACTAGTTGAACAGATATATCAGACGTCAGGGGGCCAGATATAGCGTTGACAAACTGCTCAGGCCGAAGTAGTGATTTCCTAAGGGAAGATACATTAAAGACATCATGTAGGTTCTCCAATTCCTATGGTAGCCCGAACCTATAAGCCAAAGGACTGATCTTCTACAAGCCCCATGTATCGCGGGCTGAGATTCTTCCTTCCACGAATACGTGATACCCCATATATCGGCCTGATCTTAAAAAATACCTTGTCACACACTTGGAATTCCATCATCCTGTGTTTCGTTTCATAATACTTCGCCTGCCGGCTCTAAGCCTCTAGCATGCAATCTCGAATCAACCTGATCATAGCATCAATATCATCGATGTACTCTACTCCTAATGCATTAGGATTCTCATTCTGATCTCATGATAATGGGGTTCTATGTAACGCCCCAAATTCATTCAGGCAGAAAATATTTCTCTGAAGGTTATCGTCTGGCGGTAGATAGTTACCGTGCAGCGGTAGCTAGGGAATTTATTTGGCAGAGCTCTCAGGAAGCAATCGCCCATTGAAAGTGATACCGCCGATAATAGCAAGGTCAATTTATTGGCAAGGATCTCAGGATCCTACCATGCTGCGGTAGTCGATAGTGTTTGGAGATTGTAGTGGGTGTCGTGTCATAACCAACGATGGATATCGCGCGGCATCAGCGTCCTATCGCACGGCGATAGTGAAACAGTAATGGAGTTTCCATGTGGAGGCCTGTAGTTGGCTGTCCTGGGTATTTACATGCGAAACAAGGAGGTACCGCACGACGATGGCTTGTTACGGTACAGCGGTAGCATGGTTTTTATGTTTTGTTCGACCGTTTTCACTTCATTTCTTTTTTATTTGAGGACTTGGCCTGGATTTCTTGGAGGAGGAGGAGCAGTGTCGGAAGAGAGACTACGCCGCCGTTTGGGATTCGAAGCTCTATTCACAGGATGAGTCCGGATCTGTGTAGGAAAGATCATTGCGGTCACGTTCATCTGTCTAGAATCTTTGGCATGGCACCAAAGAGGGCAGAAAGGGTAACGATTCTTTTCTTGGACATGTGAAGTCCTCTTCCTTTTGCATAGGAAACCCTCTCCCATTAGTATGTGGTTAGTGTGAGGCTTTCCTTTGGGTAGATATGGTATATCCATGAAGTTTTATATTTAGAGTTCGGAATTGAAGTACGAACATAGGCATGGTGTGTGAAGCCCATCCAGACAGGTTGGTTTGGATTGGTGACGTTTTTCATATGCTTGTTTTGCCGGAGAAGACTCCGTGTTGAATGTTTTTTGGTTTTCTACGTGATAAATTATAGCAGGGAACTTTGGGGACTAACTCCAAGGAGCACCAAAAAATCTGGGCAGAATCACATTTCTACTAGGTACTGTGTGATGGTAGTGTTATAGCCGACGGTAGATCTGTGAGAGATCTATTGTGAGGCCTATCTCATCAAGACCTGAGGGCCAGTGTTTTGGGGCTGAGTGCTTAGAGAGCCCAGCTTGGCGGCCTGAGAGCCAACCAGTGAACATAATGGAGTTATGGGTGTTGGAATGGGAAAGAGGAGGTCGACGCACGTCGTGGCTTGCTACGGCCGACGATTTGAGCAATGGGATATGACCGAACTGTACCCAGTATCTATGCCGATCGACTTGTGGGTAGTGTTAACTATCGTAGCCGTAGTTACGATTCTTAATCCTTGAGCCGGAATGACTATTTAATGCTCATGTATGTTGGTCGTCACTGAGTACGGTGGTGGGACTCTAGTTTTTGTCCGGTACACCGAGACTTTGCCCTGAGTGCACGGGGCATGTGGTCGTAGCACCAGCATCTTTGGTGAAGTGTGCTTATATTGCACTTTCATAGCCATGTTCAGTTTTACTAATGCCATGCATGGAAGGAGCACCACTTCCCCAGGTTAGGGGTGGGTCGTTATAATTTGGTCAGACTTAGCTAACCGTTGCTTTATTTTTTCACCGTTTAGTGGAATGATCTTATGCAGGAACAAGTGAGCCAAGTCACAAGTAGCGGGCTGAAGACCTTGTTGCTTTGCTGGCCCTTGAAGGCCAAAGCGAAGTGTTTTCCTTTACTGCATTCATGTGTGGCCGGCCTGCATTCCGAAGTCTGTAAAACACTTTTTGTTTAAGTAAACAGTTATAAGGTCATAAGGCCGAGTCTCTTTGTCTATTATTACTTTCATTCTTGTATTAGACTTTAGTGGACATTCATGTTTTGTGATGGGTTCTTCCAACTTATTTAAAAGCTTCTTCTAGAATGCTCTGTGTTAGGTTTCAAAATTTTATTATAGTAATTTTACAACCCCATATTGGGCGAGTAGGATCGACAGGAGCTAAAGCAGCCAAGTTAAGTCCTATCCCCAAGGGGCGAGAAAGGTGAAGGGCGAGTGGGGCTAGCGGGCTCGCACTCAGCCTGGCGTCTCGGTAGGTACCTGGAGAATGGGGTAGGCCAGGCCCGCACTCTCCCAGGGCCAGACAAAATTGATGAGTGCCAACTCCATCAAGCACTCGCCGCCCCAGGAAAGTGGAGGTATCAGAGGGCCACTTGACCAGCTTTTTATGAGGCTTCATTTCAACCTTAGCCCTTTTGGCGTCCTCCTGACTTTGGCATTGAGTGATGTTGCTCCACTCGATGCTCTCGGCAACCCATGACTTTGGCATTAAGTGATGTTACTCCACTCGAAGCTCTTGGCTCCCTCCTATCTTTGGCATTGAGTGATGTTGCTCCACTTAATTCTCTCGGCTCCCTCCTGGCGTTAGCGTTGAGTGATGTTGCTCCACTAGATTCTCTCGACTCCCTTCTTGAAATGGCGTTGATTGATGCTTCTTCACTCAATGCCCTTTGGTTTTTTGGCTCCCGCATGGGGTAAGCAGGCTGACTCGAACTCGCCCCAGAGACATTCAGCAATTAGCAGGCAAGTAGGGCCAACCGGGCCTGCACTCGCCAAAGGCTAAGAAGAAGCAGTGAGTATTAGATCCACTGAGCACTCGCCGCCCCGGGCGAGTGGGTGTTTTTGAGGACAACTCGCCTTATTACCAATGATGTATTTTCAACATTTTGCTCCCATTGGTCTTCCCCTAGTCTCTCAAAATAGCGGAGTTATGTTGTTGGCAGACCAACCTGGGCTGCACATAGCTATTTAGAATAGCGGAGGTTGTCTATTTGTAGGCCATTTTTAGAATTCTATAAATAGACCCAAGAGGGTACCTCAGAAGGCATGCTTACTTGTGCCCTAGTCTTCTTGCGCTTTTTGAGGTATCCTTAGCTCGACATTTGGCTAAGGTAGGGGTAGCACTCTAAGATCTTCTGGGTGTGAGGTGGGACCTCTATGCCGATCCCTTGGGTCTGTTCCCAGTTCTTTTCCCTTTAATTATTTGGCTCGTGAGAGAGAAGTAAGTGTGCTCCCAAGGGTGAACTCTACAGAAACTGAGTTTTTGGATTCAACTTTTTTGGTGCGGTGAGCGTGGATTGTGGTTAGCAAAGAAAATCTTTAGCATGCTAGATGGATGTAGGAGAAGGGCAAGGTTCAGACAGGGCCGACTCGCCACCCACTCCCCCTCTCTCCATAGTGGGTATGATTGAGGACTTCAGGAAGGAAGTACTCGGCTTAGTAAGATTCGCACTCGGCGTGCGGGCTGAGTGCTCGACACAAGCAGTCCCTGTTCTCGCCGTCCCAGCTCTAGGCAAGGACACTCCCGGTAGGCGAGCTTGGAAGGATGTTGCAGCAGAGGGGAGCGAGAGCAAGCTCCTCGAGTGAGTGATTTTCTCAGGCTCGGCAAGCGGAGGCTGGTTCGGAGAGATGGGGGTGTGAGACCCTCCGACTCGCCCAGCAGGGGGAGGTAGCCACTTCAGCGAGTTAGTTTCTTTTGCCCCAGTTCCATAGGGGTTCCAGGATCAAGAAATGTCCTACCATACCGAGAAGGATGACCCTGTCAAGAATATCCAGTGGTTCGAGGATGTAGTATCGATAAGGCAGATGTCAGATTCCTTTAAATGCAGACTCTTTCCATCACCCTCAAAGAGAAGGAAAGAGAGTGGTTCCACCAACTACCGACCAACTCTATCTTTCACTTCGAGGACCTGCGTCGGGGGTTCATGTTGAGGTTCACAACCTCCAAGAAGAGTAAGAAGGAGTCAAAGTCCTTATTCCACATCAAGCAGGGGGTGAACGAAACCTTGGGGAGCTACATCGACCGGTTCCAAGAGGAGGTGACCCAGGTCCAAGAGATGCCAGGCCATACCCTGATGATGATCTTTACCCTAGGGCTATAATAAGGTTTCTTTAAGATGGAGCTAAAGAGGGTGCCACCTCTCTCCTACGAGGATTTGATGGAGAGGGCGGCAAGAGAAGTCGATGGGGAGGCGTCGAACCCCATATTCGCGAAGAAGTTGGCCATGTGGGCCATGGAAGAGGAAAAAGGGCCAGGAGGTTGCCGAGGTCTTGAGGTAAGGAGAGCTGAACCCCGGCAGCGGGAATAGAAGCAGCAAGTGCAGCAGTAGCAGCCGAGGTGGGGGAGCTAGGAGTCAAATAACCAGCTCGGCTGGATGCTTTAAGAATGTCAGGACCAAGGACAACGGAGAGGTTTCCGTTGGGGAGACCATCGCTAGGGGGCCAGGGCCATTTATACCTCTGGGCTGGAGGCAAGGGCAGAGGCCCCCCCTTTTCGATTAACATCAGGCTATGATAATAGCCATGTAGAGGAGGAGGGGTCGGCAGAGGAGAAGAAGAAAAGTTAGGGTGGAGCTACCC
Organism: Platanthera zijinensis; assembly: GCA_039513925.1. Lineage (NCBI taxonomy): Eukaryota > Viridiplantae > Streptophyta > Magnoliopsida > Asparagales > Orchidaceae > Platanthera > Platanthera zijinensis. The sequence goes on along the minus strand of CM077090.1, from coordinate 116,086,749 downwards.
TATTGTGACTTCCACCAAGAGGAGGGACACGACACAGCCACGTGCTCGGAGTCCCTCAAGATGAGAGGAAACAGGGAGCAGTAGTAGTAGCAAGACCGCTAGGGAGTTCGGATCGAAGAAGTCCTGCCTCGGGCAGTGGAGGACAGGTGTGTGGACCGGGTGGGTGTTTGGGCTCGGAGAGGGATTCGAATGATCCATGGGGGGGTCGAGTCTTCCCAGAAGGCAAGTCTCCAAACCATGTACTACCAGAGAGTTGGCTCCACATCCCAGACTCCACCCCTAGAAGAGAAGATCACCTTCTAAAAGAAGGACATGTCGTACTATGAGAACCCCTACTACGACGCGCTGGTCATCAAGGCAGCAGTCGAGAACTTCACCGTCTCCCGGATCCTCATCGACAACAGGAATTTGGTCAACATCATCTTCAAGAAGGTGTTTTATGCAATGAATGTGGAGGCCAAGAGGTAGCTAGCCTCGAATGGACCTTTTTTTGGTTCTCAGGAGAGAGGAAGGAGGTTGAGGGAGGAGTAGGGATCCATGTCACTCTGGGGGGCACTCTAGGAACTGTAGGTTTGTCATCGTAGATGCCCCCAGTAGTTAAAACACCATCTTCGTGGGGCCTCTGATCAGCACCGTCCACTACGTACCGTCATCCTTCCATCAATGCCTGAAGTTCAACGCTGAGGGGATCCAGGTCTACGTCTGGTGAGACCCTAAGGTGGAAAGGGAGTGCAATGTCACGTTGATGAACTCCATCTCTTCACAGGAGGGGGCCGAGGAGATGGAGTGGAGGATGGAGGAGGCAGAGCAGGAGGCTGGAGTGGAGATGGAGGTGGAGGAGAACGTATCCGGGTGGAGGTGGCGGAGGGAGTCTAGGAGCTGGCAAAGGTAATGGCCGCGGAGGAAGCTGAGGAGGAAGTTCTTGCCCCAGGATAGGAGGATGTTGGAGAATGGGGAGAGCAGTCTCTCCTAATGGCAATAGAAGAGGTGGTTGAGATGGAGGTTCTCCCCCTCGGAGCCAGGGTGGAGAAGTTTCGCATTAGAGGGGGACTAACCCCAGAGGACCAGGACAGGATGCTGTAGTGCATCCAGAAGAACATAGACATCTTCACCTGGAGTGTCGCGGAGATGTCAGGTATCGATGCGGATGTCGTCTTCCACCGCCTCAACCTGGACCCAGAAGCTCACCCCATATAGCAGAAGAAGAGGTCCATCATGGAAAAGCTGGTCGAGCCCATCAAGGAGGAGATTGCCATCTTCTCCAGGCTGGCTTTATATCTGAAATACAATACCACGGCTTTGTCTCCAATTTAGTAATGGATAAAAAATCAGACGGCTAGTGGCGTGTGTGTGTTGATTTTATTTTCTTAATAAATCATGCCCTAAGGACTATTATCCCTTGCCTCGGATCGATGCGGTGGTTGACTCAACCATCGGTTTTCCTATTATGAGCTTTTTAGATGCCTTTTCAGGTTACCACCAAATCAGAATGCACCCTCACGACATTAAAGATGTCTCTTTCATCACAGGGGATGGGTGCTACTGCTACAAAATGATGCCCTTTGGGATGAAGAATGCGGGGGCAGCGTACTAGAAGATGATGGACATGGTCTTTAGGGAACAAAAGGGAAAGAACCTGGAGGTGTATGTAGATGATTTTATAATCAAAAGTAGAGATGTGGACTCTAACCTCCAGGACCTGGAAGATACCTTCGCTACCTTGCTCGAGTACAAGATGAGGTTGAACCCCTTGAAGTGCATATTAGGGGCTAGCAGAGGTAAGTTCTTGGGCCGTCTCCTTACCCCCGCGGGGGTCGAACCAAATAGAGAAAAGGTCAAGGTGATCATGGAGTTAGGGTTGCTCCTAACACTAAGGAGGTGCAGCGGTTGATAGGAAAGTTGGCCGAGCTGAGCAGGTTTCTCTCTTGGGCAAGAAAGAAGTGCTCCCCTTCTTCAAAACGCTGATGGGGGGGGGGGGTAAAATGTTTGAGTGGTCCAAGGAGTGAGAGGAGGCATTCCAGGCCCTGAATAGATAGTTAACTCAGGCCCGCCTACTCCAAGGGCCAAAGGAGGGGGAGGATCTATCTTTGAATCTCGGGGTAAGAGTAGAGGCCTTGAGTTTTGTCATGGTCTGGGAAGAGGGGAAGAAGCAGTTGCCCATATACTATGTGAGTCGGGTCCTGAGGAAGGTAGAGCTCCTCTATCCCATCTTAGAAAAGCTGGCCTTTGCTCTAGTCATCTCAGCTCGGACGCTCCGACCCTATTTCAAGGCATACTCCATCTGAGTGGTGACTGACCACCCCCTCCGAAACATCTTCGATAGGGTGGAGCATTCAGTCTGGTTGGTCAAGTGGTCAGTGGAGTTGAACGAGTTTGACATCTCCTTTGTCCCACGCCTCTCGATCAAAGCCCAAGCAATGGTCGGCTTCCTACCCGACTACGTAGTTGAGGGTGTGCAGGCAGAACTTACTCTCCCAATTCCTTGGAAGGTGATGGTGGATGGTGCCTCAATTAAGCATTCCTTGGGGGTGGGGGTGATCTTGGAAAGCCCCTAAGAAACAAGGATTGAGCAAATAATAGTTATCCATTTTTATATTACTAACAATCAGGTCGAGTACGAGGCAGTGATTGTAGGGCTGCGCCTGGCCAGGGAACTAGGGGTGTTTGATGTGGAGGTCCTCACTGACACCATGGTGGTGGCCTCTCAGATCAATGGGGATTTTGAGGGAAGGGAACCTACCCTTCATTTATTGCTATCAAAGGTGAAGTAGGTCATCGACATGTTCTAGACCTTCTCCATCCGACACATACCCAGGGAAGAAAAAAATAGGTTGATTAGCTGGCCAAGCACGGTCCCCTAATAGCGGGTACCATCACTGACCTATTCCATCTGTCCATCGAAGAGGGAGAGCTGATGGAGGTGGACCAACACCCCTCATGGATGGACCCTTTCACAACGTTTCTTTCCACGGGGAAATATCCGGTGGGGATGGACAAAAAGAAGTTCAAGTACAAATCGGCATAATATCTCATCTGTGATAGGCAGTTATATCAGAAGACACTCTAAGGTATGTTGGCTCATTGTGTGGCCGAGAGGCAAGTGCAGAGAATCTTGGAAGAGGTCCACTCCGGGTAATGTGGGTGTCACTCTGGGAGTCGGACCCTGGAAGGAAGGATTGTCAGGAAGGGATACTTTTGGCTGACCCTGGGCCACAACGCTGCAAAATTCACAAAAAAGTGACACAAGTGCTAGATGTTTGCCCCCCTCAAACTACAACCAGTCCAGCGCCTCATAATCATCACAATGCCCTGGCCCTTTGCCATTTGGTGAATGGATTTGGTTGGACCCTTCCCCCAGGCCAGCGGGCAGAGGAGGTTCCTATTGGTAATGATAGATTATTTCTCTAAGTGGTTGTAAGTGAAGGCGCTGGCCAAGGTGACCTCCCAGGTTACCAGGAACTTTATTTGGGGGGAGCTCATCTACCAGCATGGGTTGCCACAAGCCATCGTCACAGAAAAATGGGCCTCATTTTGATAGCACTAAATTCATCAATTTCTGCGAGTAGCTCGGGATCGACCTCAGATTTGCCTTAGTCCACCACCCCAGGAGCAACAAGCAGTTTTAGGTGGCGAACAAGATCATCGTCAATCTCTTCAAGAAGAAGGTTGATAATTTGAGGAGTAGTTGGGTAGAGCAGCTTCAATCAGTTCTTTGGGCCCTTAGAACAACTCCAAACAAAGCCACGGGGGAGACTCCATTCATGCTCTCCAATGGATGTGAGGCCATACTCCCAATCGAGTCCAAGGCACGGATGCCTCGAGTGGTAGAGGTAGGGGCAAGCATGGAAGAATGGCAAACTGAGAAAGAGGAGGAGCTACAGCTCTCCAACGACATGGTGGAGGAGTTGCGTGACCTCTCAGCAATCTGCTAGGAAGAGGTGAAAAGAAGAATGGCTAAGTACTTCGACAAGCACGTCTGGGTCAAACAGTTTTCGGATGGAGATCTGGTCCTATAGAAGGTGGATGCGGCGGGAAGGTCAGCCGCAGTGGGAAAGCTCAACCCTAACTTGGAAGGCATATACATTATTAGGGAGGCTCTAAGATCAGGAGGGTACCGCCTCCGGAATATAGAGGACGAGTGTAACGCCCCCGATTTTTCTGCGACTATTTTATTCTCGTTTGGCGTTACGGTGACGCGTTTTCATCGCTTGTGCCATTTGTGGAGTGTGGTTTAGCTCCTTAGAACTGAGTGGCCTATTTTGTAGCCTATGGTAAAGGTCTCCCTAGCAAGCCAAGTTGTTTTGGGTGATCCGGTGTGGCCTCTTGGGGGATGCTTGTGTTTTGCCTTTAGGTGGATATAACTTGAGTTCTGTTCGTCGAGAGTTAATTTCGACTTCACCGTTGTGTTCGTAGCGTGGGTATTTAGCTACGGTGTGAATTTCGTCGAATTCCGAGGTAGTTCGGTTTTCGTGCCATTTTGGGTGTGCAATTAGTAAAGCCTAGTAGAATTCTCTTAATTTAATTAGAGAGCCGGCGGTTGGGTTTCGGTTTAGCTGAACCGACGTGTCTAAGCTTTTATAAAAGCTTTATTAAGAAGTGGCGGGCCCACTTCTCTTTCCTCCTTCCCGAGACCAAAAGAAGAAAACCGTCTGCTCCTGTTCGCGGAAAACAGAGGCGGAACAGCGGTTAGCCCTAGCTTTCGGACAGTGATTCCGGGAGTGTTCGTGGACGGATTTCGATTCCGAAAGCAGCGTTGTCTTGCTCTCGCTCAGATCTACGTTTTGACGGTAAGAAATTTGATTTTTCGTGGAGTTTTAAGAGATTTGGGATTTCGGTCTTGTGGTTTTCCGCCATTAAAGTACGGGAGTGTGCTTTTAGGTGCTGCTGCTGCTAGTGCCAAGTAAAGAGGAGGGAAAGCCGTCCAAGCTTCGACGGAAATCGAGGCAAGTGGTATTCTTGCCCTTGCCATTGTTGTTCTCTTGAAATTCTGAAATTCCCGGTTATCCCTAGGGTAGAAGCCAAGAATGTTCTCTTTTATCTTGTTGAATTTAGGGCTTAGATTCTCCTATGAGCCCCCCTTCTTTGTGTTGTTGGTGCTCAACCCGCCGGCATAATGCCATCAGTTAATCTCCAGATGTTTGTCTGGTTGGTGGCTTGCGGGTGAAGCCGAGAGAGAGGGAGGAGGGGGTGTTGGCTGTGTTTGTTGGTAAAGCCTATTTTGGATTTTGTATGGCCGGCGTTGAGTGTGGTGCACACACTCAAAGCCTTTGCGGGTTTGGCATTGAGTGTGGTGCATACACTCAATGCCGCAACTGTAGCCAGCCAGAATTTTGCTAAGTACTAGGGCGTTGAGTGAGGTGGACTCACTCAACGCCGCAGCCCCCGCTATCGGCTAAGTACTTTGGCGTTGAGTGAGTCGACCTCACTCAATGCCATTTCCGTTTTGGCATTTAGTGAGGCAAGCTCAGTCAACGCCGCGGGTTTTGGCATTGAGTGAGGTAGACTCACTCAACGCCGTCGCTTCTGTGAAGCAAAGTACTTTTGCATTAAGTGAGGTGTGCTCACTGAACGCCATAGCCTTTTCTGAGGCTAAATACTTTGGCGTTGAGTGAGTTGACCTCACTCAACGCCATTTCTGGTTTGGCGTTGAGTGAGGTGGACTCACTCAACGCCGAAGGCAAGTTTGCGGCCAAGTCCCGTGGCATTGAGTGAGTTGACCTCACTACCCGCCATTTCTTCTTTGGCGTTGAGTGAGGTAGACTCACTCAACGCCAGAGCCCTTCATCGCGGCCAGAACTTTTGGCGTTGAGTGAGACGACCTCACTCAACTCCATTGTTGTTTTGGCATTGAGTGAGGTCAGCTCACTCAACGCCGCAGATTTTCCTTGTTGCGGCTAAGTGCCAGGGCGTTGAGTGAGTGAACCTCACTCAACGCCATTGCTGTTTTGGGGTTTAGTGAGGTGGACTCACTAACCGCCGAAGTCTTCTTTTATGGCTAAGTGGCAGGGCATTGAGTTAGTTAGCTTCACTCAATGCCATTGTTGTTTTGGCATTGAGTGAGGCCAGCACACTCAATGCCACTTTCTTTGATTGTGGTTAAGTACCAGGGCATTGAGTGAGTGTACCTCACTTAACGCCATCGTTGTTTTGGCGTTGAGTGAGGGTAGCTCACTCAATGCAAGAGTATTCCTGCGGGAGCCGTTGAGTGAGTGAAGCTCACTCAACGCCATGCCTATTTTGGCGTTGAGTTAGGCTAGCCACTCAACGCCAGGGTTGTTCTTCTGGAGGGCGTTGAGTGAGTGAACCTCACTCAACGCCATGGCTGTTCTTGCACTGAGTGAGGCTAACTAACTCAACGCTAAGGTATGGTTAGGCGTTAAGTGGGTCTTACTCAACGCCAAGCCGTGTTGAGTCATTTCAACACTTTTTTGGTACCTTGATTTTCGTTCCCAAGTGAATTCCTTGTTTTTGTTTTGAGTTTCCTTGTCGGCCATGTTTTTATTTCATAAAGGCCGAATCGTGGGTCGTGGTTAGTAGTGGTGGTTTGAAGCTCTTCATGGGGGAGGTGTTGTGTAATTTAGCCACGGCCACCCTTTTCTTCTATCTTGCACCAGGTATGGGCTGGGAAAGGGGGTGGAAGGTCCTTGGTGCTTTCACATGTAGACCCTTGAGCTTGTTGGCTTTGAAATGGTGGTTGGGGGACTGAGTTTGCCTCCAACCCGGATCCATGTTGTTTATTTTTGCTACTACCATCTCCCACAACTTAGGGTGTTAGATGTTTCTTCCTTGGTAGATTGCAGCACTTTGGGCTCTTGGTAGCTTAATAGACTCTGTAGGATGTAGTTTCTGGGCAGGGTTGATGCTGTTTCCTCGCACATAGTGCATTTCTTTTTGTCTTTCTTTGGGCAGTTGTGACTTTTACTGCTGTGTGTTTTCCTCTTTCATTTATCCTCTGGTTGACATTTTCATGCAGTTTTTCCTTGTTTTGCTTGCTGAGGTATTCTTTCTTTCTTTTGAATGCCTCAGGTCCTGAGCAATAGCCAGTTTGGTGGCTAGGTTGCTTTGGTATTGTTGGTGGTCTCTTGGGCTTTGGAGATCCTTCTGGATTTGTTTAGTGAGGTAGTTTTCTGCACTTTTATTACAGACATACATATTTTCCAGTGGGTTCGTGTCAGGTTGTTGGCGCCCACTGGTAGTTTTTACCTTTGTACTAGATATATTACTTTTTTCTGGAGATAGTCTACTTGCTCTTAGGAGGATTTATGCTAGGTTGCTAGTTATTTTAAAACTACAATTATTATTATAAGTATAGCTCATGATCAGCATGTTTTATAAAACTCAATCACTATTTTCCAAACAACGTATAAAGATCGTTTTCTTATATATAATATAAATTAAATGTAGAGCCTTGCATAGCATAAGTGGTCCTCTTGGGGCTCTTATGCACTCCTTAGGATGTCAAACCTGAATAAATTATTTTCTGCAGCGCATAAGTATAGTTTTTAACTGTGGACTAGGTGATCCACCGAGCCGAGGGATACGGTCTCTAAAATATAACTGATTTTCTAATCATTTAAACTCATCAATTTCTTTCAAAGGGTGAAGTAGATGGTTTTGCCTGAGCGTCAGCAGTTATCCCCTGCTCGACGTGGCATCATGACGCGTGTTTTCTCATAATCTGATAATTCCTAAATTCGGAGAAAATGCGGGTTGTGACAGTTAGTATCAGAGTGAGTTTGCTTGACAAGTTAGTCGGGCAACCTTCCTTTCTTTGCATTTAGTAGTTCAGCATCATGTCATTCACACACCGATATGTCATCAGCACGTCTTGGCAAAAGCACGAACACTACACTCATAGCATAACATGAAGTATACGGGGCATATTATGTAGTATGGGTTGCATAATATGTGTTCGTATATGGATCCACCATAGGGGCAACATGTGAGGGTTATGTAGTATGGGATGCATAACCTCACCACATGGCTACGACTAGCTCATTTTCTTTTTCGTTGCACGAGAATGTTATGTAGTATGGGATGCATTACATTTTCATGTGTACGCCGCTCATAACATGCATTAGGGCATTTTTAGAATGCATAGCACAAACATGCATAGCATAACATTGCATAAGCACAACGTGCTAAGCTAAAGACTGGCAGGATGACATATGTACACACATAAGGTTTCAAGTCAAAAGTAATATAAAGTCATGCATTTCCGATCTAGGCGCATGAATTTGTATGGTGGTGGTTAACCATCCTAGGTTAGGGCATAACATCAATTTTTGTAAAAAGATAAACTCCCAGAGCAAGTTTATCAACTTTAAGTTTATATCTATATATATATTGTCTGTACTTGTAGTTGGTTCAAGCCGTTGTACTAGGATCTGACTAGTGTTGTTATGTTTTTTTTAGGATGGCGAGACGTCCTTCGACTAGATCGACTCCCCTATCTGAGGGTGAGTCATCCGGAGCTCAGAATGACGCGGTGATCGAGAGCCTGTGGCAGAGTAGCGATGCCATGAGCAGGCAGATGGTAGAGTTGCAGGCCCAGATTCAGTCCCTGGTGGCGGTTGTGGCAGGTCAGACTCGAGGAGTGCTAGGTCCTGCAGGGGGGTTAGCTGTCCCTCCTCCTCCTGCACCCTTAAGACCTCCAGTGGTGGTGCCAGCAGAGATGGCCTTCATCTCGCAGTTTTAGAGGCTGAGCCTTCCCACTTATGAAGGGAAGGCAGATTTCATGGTGATAGACGATTGGCTGATCTCTATGGAGGAGATGTTCTCGTACTCAGGGATTACAGACAATCAGAGGGTGATGATAGCTGCCTATCAGCTTAAAGGTTTGGCTAAGAGTTGGTGGCTGAGAGAGAAGGAGAGCTTGGTAGCTGGATGCTCTTGGGAGGTGTTCAAGGAGATGCTGTTGAGGAAGTTCTTACCCTCGGTCGAGCATGACCGCCTCATGAACGACTTCCTCCATCTGAAGCAAAGGCAACTCACGGTGGGTGAGTATGAGAAAGAGTTCAGCAAGTTGAGCTATTTTTGCCCCTAGATTGGTCAGCATTGAGGCTGATCGAGTTAAGCGATTTCTCAGTGGTTTGAGGAGCGAGGTGCAGCAGTTGACCAGTGCTTATGGGTTAGAGACTTATGCAGGAGTAGTGGAGGCTGCTCTGAAGGTGGAGGCTATTGAGACTGCGAAGAGCAGAGGCCAGCAAATGAGGAAGGACAAGAGGAAGTCTATGGAGGAGAAGAAACCCCAGGTACCCGGTGCGGCTCCGGGAAAGAAGAGAAAAGTGGTGTGCAGCTTCTGTGGCCGGTCAGGCCACCCTGTCAAGAGATGTTTCAAAAAGGCAGCAGCTCAGAGGAAGGAGCAGGTTCATGCGATTTAGGGTGCTCCTAGGAGAGATGTCTCCTATTCTATTTGCAAGCGACCCGGGCATGATGCTGCCCAGTGCTAGTCCAAAGATAAGGTCTGTTTTTAGTGTGGGTAGAAGGGACACATCAAGTCTATGTGTCCTCAGGTCCAGCCTACTCTTCATGCAGTTCCACTATAGGCATTACCTCCACCTCAGCGTGTAGACAAGGGCAAGGGAAAGCTGAACGTGATCTCTTCCGAGGAGGCTCAAGCTTCGACTCACGTCATCTCAGGTTAGTTGTCTTTCCAGCCTGAAGGTTTTGTTCTTATTTTGCTAGAATGTTTGCAGTATTGTTGTGGTAGTTCCTTAGTTTTATATACTCCTATAGGGAAATTTAAGGTGAAGAACCGCTGGGCACGTGTTTTGTTTGACTCCGGCGCTACCCACTCATTCATGGATAGAGCCTTTGTGGAGCGACATCGGTTGACTTTAGATCGAGTTTGGGATACCTTCCGTGTCAAGTTCCCCTCTAGTGAATCTGTGTTGTCAGATTTGGGCATGTTAGATTGCCCTATTTTGTTGGGGGACTTCCTTGCGAAGGCAAACCTGAAGATGATTGATCTGGAGGACTTCGATGTTATTTTGGGCATGGACTGGCTGTCTAGGTATGATGCAGTCATTCAGTGCAAAGGAAAGCGCTTGGACTTCATCAGGGACGACGGTCAGCCCGGAAGCGTATATGCTGATCTATGCTAGGATTCTCCTGTTATCTCTGTGGTATGTGCTCAGAAGCTGTTTCTTTGGAATTGTTTTGCTTGTTTTGTCTCAGTGGTTGGGACCGCTGTTTGTGTACCTCGCTTGGAGGAGATTCCAGTTGTTCGTGGTTTCGTCGATGTTTTTCCTGATGATCTTCCTGGCCTTCCTCCTGAGCGGGATGTTGAGTTTGTGATCGATCTGGAGCCGGGTATGCATCCTAATGCTAAGCCGCCGTACCGGATGGCCCCTCGTGAGTTAGAGGAGTTGCGAGTCCAGTTGGATGAGCTGTTGGCAAAGGGATTTATCAGGCAGAGTTCGTCGCCTTGGGGTGCTCCTATGCTTTTTGTGAAGAAGAAGAAAGATGGGTCAATGCGGCTTTGCATCGAAAATAGGGAGTTGAACAAAGTCACCATTAAGAACAGGTACCCTCTGTCGAGGATTGATGACTTATTTGACCAGTTGCGCGGTAGCACGGTGTTCTCCAAGATCGATCTTCGTTCAGGCTATCATCAGCTCAGGATCCGTGAGGAAGATATTCCACGGACTGCGTTTAGATCAAGGCATGGACATTTTGAGTTCTTGGTGATGTCGTTTGATTTGACCAAAGCACCATCAGCCTTCATGGATATGATGAACCGGGTGTTCAAGGATTTCGTGGACAAGTTCGTGGTGGTCTTCATCGATGACGTGTTGGTTTTTTCTCGCAGTGCGGAGGAGCATGAGCAGCATCAGCGCTTGGTTCTATCAGAGTTGAGGAACCACAAGTTATTCGCCAAGCTGAGCAAGTGCGAATTTTGGTTGCCTCAGGTTTCATTTTTAGGCCACGTGGTGAACAAGGATGGGATCTCGGTCGACCCAGAAAAGGTCGCAGTAGTGATGGATTGGAGTAGGCCGAACACGCCTAAAGAGATCAGGAGTTTCCTAGGGTTGGCTGGCTACTACAGGAGGTTTGTGGAGGGTTTCTCTTCCCTAGCTGCACCTTTGACCAAGATGACTCAGAAGAACGTGGCTTTTGTTTGGAGCGAGAAGTGCGAAGAAGCCTTCCTGGAGTTAAAGAGGAGATTGGCCACTACTCCCGTTCTGACCCTGCCTAATGAAGGGGTGGATTATGATGTTTACGTGGATGCTTCGCATGTAGGTCTTGGTTGTGTGTTAATGCAGGTTGGAAAAGTGATTACCTATGGGTCAAGGCAACTGAAGACTCATGAGAAGAATTATCCTACACATGACCTCGAGTTCGCAGCGGTTATTTATGCGTTGAAGCTATGGAGACACCTACTTTATGGGGCTCAGTGCAAGATCTTCACCGACCATAAGAGCCTGAAGTACGTGTTCACGCAGAAGGAGTTGAATCTGCGCAAGCGGCGGTGGCTAGAGTATGTGGATGATTATGACGTAGAGATCCAGTATCATCAAGGCAAGGCAATTGTGGTGGCCGATGCCTTGAGCCGAAAGATGGGAAAGATCTTTAACCTCACCACCGATCGTTTAGTGGAGGAGTTCCTCCTTATGGATATATCAGTGGGATGTTGTGGCTTGCAGAGTATTTTATCAGTGGCAGAGCCATCCTTGATTTCTTTGACCAGAATGCACCAGAAGGACGATCCGGATCTTATGCACTTATTCACCAGGACCGAGAAGGGGGAGTTGCAAGACTTTGCTATCGATGATGCGGGTACTTTGAAGTACTGCGGTAGATTTTGCATCCCCATTGTTGGGGATATTAGAGGTATGATTTGCAGAGAGGCTCATGGATCCAGCATTTCCTACCATCCAGGATCTACAAAGATGTATCGTGACTTAAAGCAAATTGCCTGGTGGTATGGCATGAAAGGTGGAATAGCCCGATTTGTTGCTGAGTGCCACACTTGCAAGCGTGTGAAGGCCGATCATGGAAGGCCTGGTGGCAAGTTGACTTTGTTAGAGATCCTGACTTGGAAGTGGGAAAGTATATCTATGGATTTCATCACTGGCTTACCGAAATCCCCGAGGGGATTTGATTCTATTTGGGTTATAGTGGATAGACTGACGAAGTGTGCTCACTTCGTGCCATATAAGATTGATTACCCGATAAAGAAGATATCGGAGTTGTACTTGAATGAAGTCATCCGACTGCATTGTGTGCCTGTGAGTATCATTTCTGATCGAAACTCCCGGTTTACTTCTCGTTTTTTGCAGAGTCTGCAGGAGGGTTTGGGTACGGATCTGAGGTATTCTACTGCTTACCACCCACAAACAAATGGGCAGACGGAGCGGGTGAACCATATAGTTGAGGATATGATCTGATGCTACATTTTAGACTACGGTGGAGAGTGGGATGAGCGGTTGCGACTTATGGAATTTGCATACAACAACCGTTATCAGGAAAGCTTTCAGATGGCTCCTTTTGAAGCCTTGTATGGGAGGCGCTGCAGAACACCGTTGATTTGGGCTGAGGCGTGTGAGAGGCCTTTGTTGGGTCCAGATGCTCTTGAGGAGATGGAAGTCACAGTGAAGCTTATTCGTGAGAAGCTTCGTATAGCTCAGTAGAGGTGCGAGAAGAACGCCAATCGGCGTAGGTCCGCCTTGGAGTTTTCTGTATGGGACCTTGTATTTCTCAAGGTTTCCCCAATGGTGGGTGTAAAAAGATTTGGTAAGAATCGGAAATTGGACCCGAGGTATGTGGGCCCGTTTAAGATTTTGGAGCGGATTGGCGTGTCAGCTTATAGATTGGATTTGCCAGCAAACTTCCCAGGTGTTCATAATGTTTTCCATGTAAGCCAATTGCGGAAGTGTGTGCGCAGTAGTGGGCAAGTCTTGGATGTTGTGCCCCAGTTGGAGCCCAAGCTCTCTTTTGTTGAAGTGTCGGACCGTATTTTGGATACTCAGGAATGGGTGCTGCGAAGGAAGTCCATTCCGATGGTGAAAGTTCTATGGAAGAATAAGGATTTGGAGAGAGCGACTTGGGAGATAGAGTCGGCCATGAGGAAGGCTTAGCCTCACCTATTTCCCTGATTTGATCGGTATGTTTTCCTTCTTGTAACTCCTATTTGTTACTTTTCCTTCTTTAGTAGGAGTGCTGTGCGTAAAGTTCCGGGACGAAACTTTCTTTTAGGGAGAGTGACTGTAACGCCCCCGATTTTTCTGCGACTATTTTATTCTCGTTTGGCGTTACGGTGACGCGTTTTCGTGGCTTGTGCCATTTGTGGAGTGTGGTTTAGCTCCTTAGAACAGAGTGTTCTATTTTGTAGCCTATGGGTAAGGTCTCCCTAGCAAGCCGAGTCGTTTTGGGTGACCCGGTGTGGCCTCTTGGGTGATACTTGTGTTTTGGCTTTAGGTGGGTATAACTCGAGTTATGTTCGTCGAGAGTTAATTTCGACTTCGTCGTTGTGTTCGTAACGTGGGTATTTAGCTACGGTGCGAATTTCGTCGAATTCCAAGGTAGTTTGGTTTTCGTGCCATTTTGGGTGTGCCATTAGTAAAGCCTAGTAGAATTCTCTTAATTTAATTAGAGAGCCGGCGGTTGGGTTTTGGTTTTACTGAACCGATGTGTCTAAGCTTTTATAAAAGCTTTATTAAGAAATGGCGGGCCCACTTCTCTTTCCTCCTTCCCGAGACCAAAAGAAGAAAACTGTCTGCTCCTGTTCGCGGAAAACAGAGGCGGAACGGCGGTTAGCCCTAGCTTTTGGACGGTGATTCCGGGAGTGTTCGTGGACAGATTTCGATTCTGAAAGCGGTGTTGTCTTGCTCTCGCTCAGATCTACGTTTCGAAGGTAAGAAATTCGATTTTTTGTGGAGTTATAGGAGATTTGGGATTTCGGTCTTATGGTTTTCCGCCATTAAAGTACGGGAGTGTGCTTTTAGGTGTTGTTGCTGCTAGTGCCAAGTAAAGAGGAGGGAAATCCGTCCAAGCTTCGCCGGAAATTGAGGCAAGTGGTATTATTTCCCTTGCAATTATTGTTCTCTTGAAATTCTGAAATTCCTTGTTAGCTCTAGGGTAGAAGCTAAGCATGTTCTCTTTTATCTTGTTGAATTTAGGGCTTAGATTCTCCTATGAGCCCCCCCCCCCCCCCTTCTTTGTATTGTTGGTGCTCAACCCGCCGGCGTAATGCCATCAGTTAAACTCCAGATTATTGTCTGGTTAGTGGCTTGCGGGTGAAGCCGAGAGAGAGAGGGAGGAGGGGTGCCGGCTGTGTTTGTTGGTAAAGCCTATTTTTGATTCTGTCTGGCCGGCGTTGAGTGTGGTGCACACACTCAAAGCCTTTGCGGGTTTGGCGTTGAGTGTGGTTCATACACTCAACGCCGCAACTTTAGCGAGTCAGAATTTTTCTAAGTACTAGGGCGTTGAGTGAGGTGGACTCACTCAACGCCGCAGCCCCTGCTAGCGGCTAAGTACTTTGGCGTTTAGTGAGTCGACCTCTCTCAACGCCATTTCCGTTTTGGCGTTGAGTGAGGCAATCTCACTCAACGCCGCGGTTTTCCTTAGAAGCTTAGTGTTTTGGCGTTGAGTGAGTCGACCTCACTCAACGCCATTTCGGTTTTGGCGTTGAGTGAGGTAGACTCACTCAACGCCGTCGCTTCTATGCAGCCAAGTACTTTGGCATTGAGTGAGGTGTGCTTACTCAATGCCATAGCCTTTTTTGAGGCTAAGTACTTTGGCGTTGAGTGAGTTGACCTCACTTAATGCCATTTCTGGTTTGGCGTTGAGTGAGGTGGCCTCACTCAACGCCGAAGGCAAGTTTGCGGCCAAGTCCCGTGGCGTTGAGTGAATTGACCTCACTCAATGCCATTTCTGCTTTGGCGTTGAGTGAGGTAGACTCACTCAACTCCACAGCCCTTCTTCGCGTCCAGAACTTCTGGCGTTGAGTGAGACGACCTCACTCAACGCCATTGTTGTTTTGGCGTTGAGTTAGGTAAGCTCACTCAATGCCGCAGATTTGCCTTGTTGCGCCTAAGTGCCAGGGCGTTGAGTGAGTGAACCTCACTCAACGCCATTGCTGTTTTTGGGTTGAGTGAGGTGGACCCACTCAACGCCGCAGTCTTCTTTTGTGGCTAAGTGGCAGGGCGTTGAGTGAGTGAGCTTCACTCAACGCCATTGCTGTTTTGGCGTTGAGTGAGGCCAGCTCACTCAACGCCACTTTCTCTGATTGCGGTTAAGTACCAGGGCGTTGAGTGAGTGTACCTCACTTAACACCATCGCTGTTTTGGCATTGAGTGAGGGTAGCTCACTCAACGCCAGAGTATTCCTGCGGGAGGCATTGAGTGAGTGAACCTCACTCAACGCCATGCCTATTTTGGCGTTGAGTGACGCTAGCTCACTCAACGCCAGGGTTGTTCTTCTGGAGGGCGTTGAGTGAGTGAACCTCACTCAACGCCATGGCTGTTTTGGCGCTGAGTGAGGCTAACTCACTCAACGCCAAGGTCTGGTTAGGCGTTGAGTGGGTCCCACTCAACGCCAAGTCGTGTTGAGTCATTTCAACACTTGTTCCCTACCTTGATTTTGGTTCCCGAGTGAATTCCCTGTTTATGTTTTAAGTTTCCTTGTCGGCCATGTTTTTCTTTCCTAAAGGCCGAATCGTGGGTCGTGGTTAGTAGTGGTGGTTTGAAGCTCTTCATGGGGGAGGTGTTGTCTAATTTAGCCGTGGCCACCCTTTTCTTCTATCTTGCACCAGGTACGAGCTGGGCAATGGGGTGGAAGGTCCCTAGTGCTTTCACATGTAGACCCTTGAGCTTGTTGGCTTTGAAATGGTGGTTGGGGGACTTAGTTTGCCTCCAACCCGGATCCATGTTGTTTGTTTTTTCTACTACCATCTCCCACAGCTTAGGGTGTTAGATGTTTCTTCCTTGGTAGATTGCAGCACTTTGGGCTCTTGGTAGCTTAATAGACTCCCAGGATGTAGTTTCTGGGCAAGGTTGATGTTGTTTACTCGCACGTAGTGCATTTCTTTTTGTCTTTCTTTGGGCAGTTGTGACTTTTACTGTTGTGTGTTTTCCTCTTTCATTTATTCTTTGGTTGACACTTTTATGCAGTTTTTCCTTATTTTGCTTGCTGAGGTATTCTTTCTTTCTTTTTAATGCCTCAGGTCCTGAGCAGTAGCCAGTTTGGTGGCTAGGTTGCTGTGGTGTTGCTGGTGGTCTCTTGGGATTTGGAGATCCTTCTGGATTTGTTTAGTGAGGTAGTTTTCTGCACTTTTCTTACAGACATACATATTTTTCAGTGGGTTCGTGTCAGGCTGTTGGCGCCCACTGGTAGTTTTTACCTTTGTACTAGATATATTACTTTTGCTGCTACCATTTTCTGGAGATAGTCTACTTGCTCTGAGGAGGATTTATGCTAGGTTGCTAGTTATTTTAAAACTACAATTATTATTGTAAGTATAGCTCATGATCAGCATGTTTTATAAAACTCAATCACTATTTTCCAAACAACGTATAAAGATCGTTTTCTTATATATAATATAAATTAAATGTAGAGTCTTGCATAGCATAAGTGGTCATCTTTGGGATCTTATGCACTCTTTAGGATGTCAAACCTGAATAAAGTATTTTTCGCAGCGCATAAGTATAGTTTTTAACTGTGGACTAGGTGATCCACCGAGCCGAGGGATACGGTCTCTAAAATATAACTGATTTTCTAATCATTTAAACTCATGAATTTCTTTCAAAGGGTAAAGTAGATGGTTTTGCCTGAGCGTCGGCAGTTATCCCCTGCTCGACATGGCATCATGATGTGTGTTTTCTCATACTCTTATAATTCCTAAATTCGAAGAAAATGTGGGTTGTGACAACGAGACCCTAAGTCATACCTGGAGTGGTGATGAATTGAAACGTTTCTATCCATGAAAACACATATGTACTCTACTTTAATAAATAAAATTCCTTGATGTCCCACCCCTCCTGCAGGTCAAACTTGTGGCAAGTTTTTATCTAGTTAAGTCGTGAGATGCCTCCCCTGATAGGCTTCCATCTAGATGGTAGGACAAAAGATTAGTTGACCAAAGGAATATCTTCTCGCTCTAAGGTTAGGTCCCAGGACGCTCTCGCTATAAGGCTTCCACCTAGCTGGAAGGGCCGGGATCCCCATTGGACGTCGTTATGACCCTAGGGATGAGTCCGGTTGATGCATTTCAAAGTACCGCGTCACTTGGCATCACGAAGAGTAAAAAGAAGAAGTGGGATTTTTTTATAACAATGTATTTCATTTATCTAAGTTTTTACATTGTAAAAAGGGGTGTGGGGGCAAGGTCTTAAGGAAACAATACAAGTGATAGAAAAATAAAAAAGGTGGAGGGGAAAGAGACTCAATGTGACGAGGCCGAGCTCTCGATCTCGCTAGAATCCTCATCTTCACTCTGCGCGGGCTCGGGAACAGGCTGGAAGAGTTCCAACATCAAGATCTCGATCGTCACCTTCTCAATGTCGCTATTGATGAATCCGGCCTTTTGCATCATCTGGAGCGCGTGCTGATGCGTGTAGAATACGGCAAGCGCACCGGTCGCACAAGTAATAAAGTTTGGGAATAAATCCCCGAGTGTCGGTCTCTTGAGGAACACAGTAAGGGATGATTTAATGTCGAGGAGGACTTGAGATTGAAGTCCTCGGGTCGGCTCAAAAAGGGGGGTTTTGATTGTTGCGGAAAATAAAGTAAAAATCTACAAGCTACTCCTATGCAACACCGCTATGCGATGCTTCGCCAGGCGGGATGGAAACTACACGGGCCACTATGCACCGAATCGCTTGGCGGATGGAAGAGTAGGCTAGCGGATGAGGTGGTTAGAACGGCGGAATGAGGGTCGTGAGCACCTCTTCGCAACGCACGCCACTAGCAATTGCTAGTGCGGCAAGGGTGGATGGATGGTGGAGTAATAAGGCGCACCTCAAGCAATAAATAACGAAAATACAAATCACATAGACATGATTTAGCACAAGCGTTAATTACAATAAGCGTACTTCATCAATACAAGGAAAATAACTAAGCTAACAACAACAAGAGGAAGAGGTGTGCGAATCGACCGAATCTGAAGCCTTATTGAGGGTTCACGGTTGGAATCCCGGGTTGTCAATCCGAGTCCAAGCTCGGTCCTCAATTGCGTCCGGGGTAGAGGAGGCTATCACTCACTCCCAATGGACCCGTCTTCTTCGTTGAAATGACCCGGTAGATTGCGGCTCCAGCTCCTCCTAGCTTGATGGAGAAAGCTAGGTCAAAACTCCGCTTGAAGCTTGAGGATGAAGGAGGAGGCTGAGAGGAAGCTCCGGCGTTGATTTGGCGTTGAAAGCTTGCCCGGAGACCCTCCCTAAGGTGGAGGATGAAGGGGGGCGGAGGAAACCCTCGTCCGAGACGAAGAACGGCGGAAAAATCGCGGATCTGGCCAATCTCTGGAAAATAGGGCGGAACCTGCGTATTTATAGAAAGTAGAATAAATAGCGCGCACGATCACTGGCGCACGACCAGTGGTCGTGCGCGATATGGTCAGTGATCGTGCGATATGGAGGCAGAAAAGTGGAAACAGATATCATGACTGCGCACGACCGGCAGCGCACGAGCAGTGATCGTGCGCGGTATGGCTGGTGATCGTGCGATATGCCGGGACAGAACTTTCACAGGAGAGGTCATGACTGCGCACGACCGATGATCGTGCGCCAAAGAGGTCGATGGTCGTGCGTGGGTAAAAACGCACGACCATTGACTCCTTTGCCAAAAAATGGTGAAAGTCCGACCCCGGACGCCCACACAATCCCAGAACCTGCAGGAAAACTGGACGGGATGTCGATCATGGCAGTCATAGACATAAATATAATGCACAGCAAAAGGGAAATACACACACGTACAGAAATAGGCTAAAAGAGTGCACAAGACGTGGAAAACCGTAGCGAACCAAAAGGAGTGCGAAAGACGCTAAACGGTGTGCAAAGACAAGAAAATAAGCCTAGATGAGTCCGAAAATAGGTATATAAAGAGGACTCATCACACCCCCAGACTTAACCGTTTGCGCGTCCCGAGCAAACAAAACCTAAGCAGACGGGGAAAATGAACTAGCTAACAAAGAAATTGCAAAACGGAGTACCATGCGAAGTCGCATGCTCGCGTGCATAAAAATAAAGTAGAGGAAATTTTTAAGTATACAAAATATTTTATATTTTTCACAATGCGTATCAAAAATTTATTATTACTCAAAAGTAGAATCACGGTGAATCATCCGGTCCTACGCATGGAGAAAGTAGACAGGCCACTAAGGTGAGCATTGCCGAAGACCGGGGCTCAAGATTACCCCCAAAGGAATCCACCAATGTCGGAAACCATAAGCTTGCCCGTTCGCACTCTCTCCACGGCACTAGTCAACTCAAGCGCAAGTCCGTAGGACTTCAGGTAATAATGGGGCTTGGGTTACGGTGAGGAAAACAAGGATAAACATGAAGGGTATGCACCTAACCCAAATGAGCTAACGTACAAAACTAGTACCCGCTGCCCACAAAATAAACACGGGTGCACCACACCCCCAGACTTAACTTTTACTAAATGGGTGTGTGCACCGCCTACTCCAAATCCAAATCATCTCAAATAAAGATTTTCAATCAAACTTTTTCTTTCTCTTTTTCTTTACTCTTTTTCTTTTTACAAATATTTCATTTTTTTTCTTTTTATTTTCAAAATCTCAGCAAATAAAAACTTGGGCGCGGTTCCACATTTTCACGAATAAAAATACCACATCACAACCCAACATGAAAATATAAAACACTAAGCTCGACTTGGGTGTGCGACTAGGATCGGCTATGAGGCTTTGGTGAAATAATGGTGGAGCTGAATCAAAAGAAGGGTAGGCACAAAGGGGCTAGCAAGGTCGATGTTAGGAATGGGTACAAAGCTCAACCGGGCCAAAAGGTGGCCTACATCACTCTCACGCTAGACTAACCGTGTACCAATGCTTCGAGAGTAGCTTGGGGCAAGTTCTTAGCAACCGAGAAAGATAATCCTTCCTCCCGACTCAAGCAATACGAGTCTAGTGGCGGCTACACACATTCCTACGCTACCGTTTGATTCACACCGGATTCACCAACTTTTGAGTAGAATAAGAAATATGTATGCAAATAGAAAAATATAAAACTATAAGCATACAGAAAAATTAAATCTACACAAATTTCTACACAAAACGAGAGCAGTTGACTAGAAACACAGCAAGACCAACATTTTACTCCGTCACACAATCCTAAGCCAGCACCATAATTTTACCAAAATCTGACAAAGACGCGAGTTTAACTCGCAACACGCAAAAAGTTAAGCACGCGCTCATGTGGGTGCAGTAGTGTGCAAGAAATGAACTAAACAAAATAATGACTATAAAAGCTTCTAGTATGCACATGAAATGTGTGCGTGCAAAAGGTAAACATGCTCTCCCCCAGACTTAAACTACACGATACAACATAGCATATGATATTGAATTAAAATCAAAAGGAGAAAAGGGGAGAGGTTACCCAATGCTCAGCTAGTGAGCATACCAGAAGACGCATGAAAAGTAGAAGCAGGCCCGCCAAACGAAGAATCACAACCCCGTCAATGCGTAGTTTCCATGAATACCTGCAGGGGTGAGCTCCGCAAAAACAAAAGAAAAATATACAAAAAGAAATACTAAACTAAGCTAGACATAAAAAAGAAAAATGCAGAAAATGAAAGATAAGAACTGGGGTTATTGTCATCCCAGCACGACTTATTAAATTCTAAACAGTTCTAGCTAATGGGCCTATGAAATAGAAAATGTACAGGTAACTGTTCTAATATCTGTGTCGGTAAGGGGTACCGATACGGTGATAGAACAGTTACCCCGCTACCTAGATAATAATACCTACGACGCACAGGTAGAGGAAATAGGAAGTAAGATGAGGAGGCATGTTCCTCACTCATCCCACCACAAAAAATATCCTTGCCTAGCAAGGTATCGTCCACCACCGGTTTGTAGGAAGCGACGGCAGTGGAAAAAATGCCAGGCGCATCGACAACCTCACATACCCGTGGAGATTCCACCTGCACAGGCTCAGATAAAGAAGGGGGATTAAGTAATAAAAGAGACGAAGAACATAAGGAAATAATCGAGGGAGTGGTCCCGGTCTCACTCCCAGTAGGATCCAAACAATGATCATTGTTGGTGTCATGTGAGTCATGACGATGGGGATCTGAGAATAGGAGGTCCTCGGTGGTGGTTTGGATCTCCTCAACCAACAAGGAAGTGGAAACTTCCTCATCAGCAAGGATCTCCTCATCAACACACCTCGGTGCGTCACCGTGTTCCAAGACATAATACTCTCCATTGATGAGAATAATGTCCTCGTCACACCATGGCGCATCCTCATATTCCCAATCTCCAAAGGGCACAACATCATCAACCAACTCACTAAAAAGAGGAGTAGATGATTCTTGCAAAGAAAGCGGAGGAACAACAATATCAGAGAAAGTAGGTGCAGGTTCCTCCGGGGTGAATCAAGAAGAGGGGAAGAAGGGATAGAGGGCGATGGCACCGCAATGTTGTCACATCGACCAGTAGAAAGTCTGATGGGTGTATCCACAGCAGTCCCCCATAAACAAGGTGGTACTGCGGATACATCATCAGAATCAGAAGGAGCGGCCATTTGAGAGGTGGATGAGACGATCCGGATATCCGGTTCATCATCCGCCTCCATCTGGCGCTGAAATTCTGCGCAATCTTTCAACATATGGTCGGTGCTCTGACAACATAAACACCGTTTTCCATTACCCCTCGGTCCAGAAGGGACCGGGGAGGAATATGAAAAAGGTGAAGGTGGAGAAGAGTAGTGACCATAAGACTGGGGTACGGTGTATGAAGTACTATAAGACAACGGTGCTCCATACACTGAACCACACGAATTATGCTCCCATTCTTCAGTGGGGCACTCATCACTGCTATGCCCATAATCCCCGCACCAACGGCAACGGATATTCGCATAAGAATACATGGTGCAGCAAGAAAGAATTCACCACGAGAATTTTCTAAGCAAAAATTAACTACACAAAAGCAGATAAATAAAAAGGAACACCTGCTATAGCAAAATAAAAACTAGAAAAGGAATAAAATAAAAAAAACAACAACTAAAAACCAAAACAAAAATAAAACATGAAATATACAAATGGAAAGGGCAACTATCTCAAATCTTCCTCTCCAAAAACTCAAATGACTGTGTTCCTCGGCAACGGCGCCAAGAACTTGATGCGTGTAGAATACGGCAAGCGCACCGGTCGCACAAGTAATAAAGTTTGGGAATAAATCCCCGAGTGTCGGTCTCTTGAGAAACACAGTAAGGGATGAGTTAATGTCGAGGAGGACTTGAGATTGAAGTCCTCGGGTCGGCTCAAAAAGGGGGGTTTTGATTGTTGCGGAAAATAAAGTAAAAATCTACAAGCTACTCCTATGCAACGCCGCTATGCGATGCTTCGCCAGGCGGGATGGAAACTACACGGGCCGCTATGCACCGAATCGCTTGGCGGATGGAAGAGTAGGCTAGCGGATGAGGTGGTTAGAACGGCGGAATGAGGGTCGTGAGCACCTCTTCGCAACGCACGCCACTAGCAATTGCTAGTGCGGCAAGGGTGGATGGATGGTGGAGTAATAAGGCGCACCTCAAGCAATAAATAACGAAAATACAAATCACATAGACATGATTTAGCACAAGCGTTAATTACAATAAGCATACTTCATCAATACAAGGAAAATAACTAAGCTAACAACAACAAGAGGAAGAGGTGTATGAATCGACCGAATCCGAAGCCTTATTGAGGGTTCACGGTTGGAATCCCGGGTTGTCAATCCGAGTCCAAGCTCGGTCCTCAACTGCGTCCGGGGTAGAGGAGGCTGTCACTCACTCCCAATGGACCCGTCTTCTTCGTTGAAATGACCCGGTAGATTGCGGCTCCAGCTCCTCCTAGCTTGATGGAGAAAGCTAGGTCAAAACTCCGCTTGAAGCTTGAGGATGAAGGAGGAGGCCGAGAGGAAGCTCTGGCGTTGATTTGGCGTTGAAAGCTTGCCCGGAGACCCTCCCTAAGGTGGAGGATGAAGGGGGACGGAGGAAACCCTCGTCCGAGACGAAGAACGGCGGAAAAATCACGGATCTGGCCAATCTCTGGAAAATAGGGCGGAACCTGCGTATTTATAGAAAGCAGAATAAACAGCGCGCACAATCATTGGCGCACGACCAGTGGTCGTGCGCGATATGGTCAGTGATCGTGCGATATGGAGGCAGAAAAGTGGAAATAGATGTCATGACTGCGCACGACCGGCAGCGCACGAGCAGTGATCGTGCGCGGTATGGCTGGTGATCGTGCGATATGCCGGGACAGAACTTTCACAGGAGAGGTCATGACTGCGCACGACCGATGATCGTGCGCCAAAGAGGTCGATGGTCGTGCGTGGGTAAAAACGCACGACCATTGACTCCTTTGCCAAAAAAATGGTGAAAGTCCGACCCCGGACGCCCACACAATCCCAGAACCTGCAGGAAAACTAGACGGGATGTCGATCATGGCAGTCACAGACATAAATATAATGCACTGCAAAAGGGAAATACACACACGCACAAAAATAGGCTAAAAGAGTGCACAAGACGTGGAAAACCGTAGCGAACCAAAAGGAGTGCGAAAGACGCTAACCGGTGTGCAAAGACAAGAAAATAAGCCTAGATGAGTCCGAAAATAGGTATATAAAGAGGACTCATCACGTGCCTAGCCCCCATGATAGCATGCTCCTGCATCATCAGGTCAATCTCGTGTTGAGTATACAACAGGGTCTCCTTCTTGCCTGGGGAGGAGGGAGAAATGAGCTGATCTACTGCTAATTCTGGGCACTTATCCGCCTATTCATGTCCTCTAGATTGGCGATGCACGCATCCTTCTTATCAACAGTCGCGACATCCTGCAAATGACCAAGGATCAGGGCGAGAGAAAAACATATGGCAAATATACAAGCAAGGGAGTAAGAGCTTACCAATCCCGCCTCTCGTAGGGCGAGATCCTTCTTGGAGGCTGCAAGCTCCTCCTTCAGCTTTTCTAAATCTGATAATAGAGAGGATCACATCGCGCGAACATTTTCAAGTTGTCACACAAGGCAGATGCTACGGCGCGCTGTCATATACATAATCTTGAGGGTGTGAATTGGGCCCACGAGCTCTCGTTGGCGAGTGATTTGGTCAGCGCCTGTCGTAGTAGGCGTCGCTTCCCCTCCCATACATGCTAAAGGACAGCGCATTGTCCTGGACCGAGACCGTATCACCCTCTTTCCAAGAGGGGAGCAAGGTAGAGATAGAGGCCCTGTTGGAATTTCAATCCCACACCAATAGGGGTTCTTCCCTGTCGTTCAGAACATCTTCTCCCAGGCCAAAGTTCCTATGGTCCCTGGGTCCTGGCTCCCCCTATACCGAGGTCTCACCGGCCTCTCCCGGGCACTTCACCACACCACCAACATTGCTTTTAGGAGAGTCAATGATGATCTTCTTTCCCTTACTGAGATCAGCTGTCTTCGGCTTCTCGGCGGTCTCTGGCGTCTCCGCGGCCTTTGGTTTTTCGGCGGCCTTTGGTTTATCGGCGGCCTTTTTTTCTCAGCAGCTCTTGGCCTCTCGACATCGTTCGACTTCTTTTATGCTGCCAGTTTTCTATATGTTGATAATCACTTGGAAGGATAAAGAGGAGTCAACACGATGAGCTTTGCTTTTTGCCGCTAGATCCCGACAACGGCTCCAAAGATCTCCTACAAGCCGCAGCGGCAAACTCAGTGTTGGAACACCCTATTACTAATTTGGGTAAGGATCACTATGTTTTTCTTAGGAAACCAGTTTGACCTAGATGTATAGTTGGAAAGGTCAACATTAGAATGAGTCTAGGGCTTAGAACTTAGGTTTGAAGCTGCCCCCAGGACCATTCCAAGATCAAGGAAATAGAGCCAAGTCTAAGACAATTTTCGTCGAGCTCAGTTCGACGAAACGTCGAACTCCGTTCGACGATCTCTGAGCTCAACTATGTAAAATCATCGAACTCCGGTCGACGATCTTCGAGCTCAGATTGACGATCTGCCTTCAGTCAGTTTGCTCGGTCGTCGAACTCAATTCGACGATCTTCTAGCTCAGGTCGACGATCTTTCTTCACTTATTTCTTCAGGTCGCTGAGCTCAGTTCGACGATCTTCGAGCTCAATTCGACGTTTTTTGTCTGATGATCATTTTCAGTCTCTGAGCTCAGCTCAACGATCTTCTAGCTCAGATCGACGTTTTTCTTGAGAGATCGACGTTTTTGAGGATTCAAATTCAGTCAGACTTTGGAATGTTTTTCAAATTCTCTCAGCATTTATGTCAAGAGATCTGCCAGCCTTTTTCATTTATTCTGGAGCAAGTTTCAGGGAATTCTTTTTGAGAATGTTTTATTGGACTTTCCTCTAGAAGACAAAATTTTATGGAAGGCATTTAATGTCTGTTAACGGCTATCTTGGACATAGAATCTTTAGAGAATAAAAACTTGCTTCTCTTCTTTTCTCTAATACACAGATTTAGATACACATACATAGACAGAGACAGAGATAGTGATATACACAGATAAGAAAGAAAAAGAACAAGTGATTCTCAGGACAGTCTGATCAACACAAGAAAACTCAAGTAATCAACCCTGGAGAATCAGTTGAATATTTTGGCATACTGAAAAAGTGATCTTAGCTTCATCTCAAGGACTCCAGACAACTCATCTTTCAGCATCTGCTGAAACCATCTTCTACTGGAGATCTGAAGCTTCTAAAGACCTATCACCCTGAAGTAAAGCTTCCACTCCTGAACTAGTCAACATCTCAGGGGGAGCTTTGACAACACAAATCCACTTGTGCTTCTCTCTTTGATTGAGACAGAGAAGACAACTTCACTCTTTTTCTTTTCCCTTTCCCTCTGTAAAAGGGTTTTCAAAACTCCCTTCAAAAGTTTTGAATCTGGTTCTGAGAGCCTTGTCAAAACTCAGTGGTGGCAAGACACCTTATTAAAAAATCTAGTTTGGTTTTTGAGCACCTTATCAAAAGCTCATTGGTGCCAGGACACCTGATCAACCCTTCCTGCAGTGGATTCCTACCAAGGGTGGTAGAAGAGTGGATGTACCCAGGTTTTTGGGGAACCACTATAGCTCCTTGTGTTTTCTGGTTTGCTTGTGTGTTTTCTTTGCTGTGTGTTGTGCTCTTCTTTTTACTGTCTTGTTAATTCTATAGCAGGCACCTTACACCTATATATAAGTTAAATCTTAAAAGTTTTGCTAGTTTAAAATTGTGAATTTACTTTAAATAAACTCTATTAACCCCCCCCCCCCCCCTCTAGAGTTGAGATAGATCTTGTTCTCACTTTCAATTGGTATCAGAGGGAGGTTGGTTGTTCATACATGCTAACACCTGAACCAAAAGATCCTTGATAAGATCAATCTTTTAAAATGGTTATTTTCATTATATTTAATTTTATATAAAGACATGGCATAGAACAAAGATTATGCAAGCACCAGGCCTCCAGTGTGCAATCTATCCAAGTTTGCACTTTGGAAAGCAAGGATTAGACTTTACATGAACTCTATTGATGAAGACATATTTAATTCTGTTTTGACAGTGTGTCCAAGTCCACCAGCAAGCTCAAGTACAAATGATGTTCCACCTCCTTCAAGAACAGATGCTGAAATAAAGAAGTGGAAGACTGCAGATGCCAAGGCCATGAACATCTTAGCTCAAACAATGTCTGATGAGATATTTCAGAAGGTAGCTGAATATAACTCAGCCAAAGGAATTTGGGACAAGCTCTCTGAAATTGTCTCAGGATCTGCTGATGAAAGGAAAGACAGGAGATCCCATCTTATAAGCCAATATGAGAATTTCAAAAAGGGAGAAGCTGAATCAATGGCTGACATGTACAATAGACTAAGTCTGATTGTCAATGAGTTAAAGACTCTGGATAAAGAAGTCTCATTGACTGAGCTGAATGACAAAATCCTAATGTGCTTCCCCAGCACTTGGGATTCAAGAATCTAGCCAATCAAAGATGCCAGAAGTCTAAATGAGATTACCACTGAATATCTCCTAAGCAAGCTCAAGGCTACTTCTCCAGTCACAAGGAAAGAGAATACCATAGCCTTCAAAGCTACAGAAGAGGAGACTGAAGATAAAGCTATAGGAAATGATGAGCTCCTAAGTCTACTGGCCAAAAGATTCTACAAGATGGCCAGAAAAGACTTCAGAAAAAGATCATACAAGGGACATGATAAGCCAAGGTATGATAAATCAAATAACAATAAAGAAATTATATATTTTGGTTGCAGGAAACCATGCCATATTGTGCCTGACTGTCCAGAAAACAAGAACAAGGACAAGAAAGATAGAAGAGAAAGAAGAAAGGAGAAAGACTTTAGAAAGAACAGCTCAGACAAACCCTCCTACAGCAAGAACAAACATACAAGGAAGGGATTTGTTGCTGAGACATGGAGTGAAACTGAAGAGGACTCTGAAGCCTCATCCAGCTCCAGTGATTATGAGGATGATGCTGATGAAAAGGAATTTTGCATGATGGCTATCAATGCCTCTCAAACAGATTCAGAAGCAGAAGAGTCAGAATCAGATTCAGAAGCTAAACTAGAAGAAGATCAGGTAATCAATTCATTTGATTTTAGTTCTGAGTACTTTAAACATGAGTTTAAAGTACTATGCCTAGATCTGTTGGAGTCTGAGAAGGAAATCACTTCCCTCAGAAAACAACTATCTGAGTATAGCACTTTAAAATCAGAGAACCTCAAACTCTCTGAAGAGTTAGAATGCTATAGAGAGGAGATAGCTTCACTGAAGAGTGAACTATCCAAGGCCAAGCAATTTGAAGAATCCCTCAATGGGAGAAGTATCAAATTAATGGACATCACAAGCACAGTGAACTCAAGATTAAACAGTACACTGGGCTTGGGTGCTTCATCTAGCCAACCCATAGTATTAATAACCCCAATCAAATTTATTTCTGATAAAGGGAAGGGTGTTGTAGAGGTAGCTAGGATGAATTCAGATCTACCTAAGAAAAGCAAAGTTCAACAGAAAACGTCGAGCAGAGGTCGACGATCGTCGAACAGAGATTGACGATCTCAGGCTGAAATGTCGAACTCAGCTCAACGATTCCTGAACTCTGAACTCCCTCACAGTCGATCTTCGAACGGAGCTCGACGATTTTACCCAAGATCGTCGAACCCAGATCGACGATCGTCGAACGGAGTTCAGAGCTTTGAACCTTCTTTCAGAGACAAATCTCAATTCAATCCTAGAAGTGCTTCATCCCAATGCTTTAATCCTTATACTGAATGGATAATACCTCATAGGAGATACCATCCTGAAGGTTATAAGAATCAACCTGGGATGTCTTTTATTTCTGAATTTAAGGGATATCAACCTAGGCCCAAGGTAAAATGGGTCAAAAACATATAAGCTGTTTATGTGCAGGTGAAGACCTATCCAACATCAAACCAGCTAAGGTATCTGGATAGTGGGTGCTCAAAGCACATGATAGGGAATAAGGACAACTTCACATCCTTTAAAGCCAAGCTTGGACCCAAAGTAATTTTTGGTGATTCAAACTTTGGAACTACAAAAGGATATGGTGCAGTCCAAATTGGGACAGTCACCTTCAAGAAAGTAGCCTATGTTGAAGGACTCAAGCACAACCTGATAAGCATTAGTCAGCTGTGTGATGAAG
The DNA here is from genome assembly GCA_039513925.1 of Platanthera zijinensis. Classification (NCBI taxonomy): domain Eukaryota; kingdom Viridiplantae; phylum Streptophyta; class Magnoliopsida; order Asparagales; family Orchidaceae; genus Platanthera; species Platanthera zijinensis. The sequence continues at coordinate 116,057,936 of CM077090.1, read as the reverse complement.
GATATCAAGTGACTTTCAACAAAGAAATATGCAAGATCAAGTCAGAAGACAACACAACTGTGTTGACAGGTAACAGGAAAGGTAATATTTACTTAGTAGACTTTCATTCATCTAAGGTAGATATTTGCCTGTTTAATTCCATATCTAGACCTAATATTCTATGGCATAAGAGACTAGGACATGTTAACCTTAGAACCATTGCTAGTCTATCCAAGGACAACCTTGTCAGAGGACTGCCTTCTGGCCCCTATAAGAAGGAAGGACTCTGCAAGGCTTGTCAATTAGGCAAGCAAACTAAAAATAGCTTTAAATCAATTAACAAGAGTGATTCACCTAGGATTTTATATCTGTTACACATGGATCTCTTTGGACCCATTACAGTACAAAGCTTAGGAGGGAAATCCTATACTTTAGTGTTTGTAGATAACTTCTCAAGATTCACATGGGTATTCTTTCTGAGGAAGAAGTCTGATAACTTTAAGTGTTTGACAGAGTTTCTCAAATGCATTCAGATTGAGTTCAACACTCACATTGCCCTGATCAGAAGTGATCATGGGACAGAGTTTGATTCTCTTCTCATGCAAGAGTTCTGTCAAAGTGAAGGGATCAGGCATACTTTCTCAGCTCCTAGAACTCCTCAACAAAATGGGGTAGCTGAAAGGAAAAATAGAACCCTTATTGAATCTGCAACTACATTATTGACAGATGCTCACCTACCTCTATCCTTTTGGGCTGAGGCAGTGAACACCTCCAATTATGTGTTGAATAGAAGTCTAATACATAAACTGAAGGGCAAGACTCCCTATGAATTGCTCAAAGGGAAGAAACCTAAAGTAGACTATTTTAAAGTTTTTGGTTGCACTTGTTATATTCACAATAATGACAAGAAATATTTAGCAAAATTTCAAGCAAAAGCTGATGAAGGAGTGTTTCTGAGATACTCCATGATCAGTAAAGCTTATAGGGTTTATAATAAAACTACTCTAAAAATAGAAGAATCTGTCCATATTTCCTTTGATGAAACTAATATGTCTTTCAAGGAGAAGAATACTTCTACCATAGAACATTTGCAGGTGCATTCTCTAGCTGAAGAATTGGACAGATTACAAGTCACTCAAAAGGATGAAAGTAGTGAAGATGAAGAAGCTGCTCCACATCTGGAAGAAAATCTTCTTGAAGAGCCAGTTGTTGTCCTACAAGAGGAAACAACAACACAGGTTGGTGAACAATCAACACCCCATGTTGATCTAGTAACACCAAGAGATCATCCAATCTCCCAAGTGATTGGAGACATCTCAGCTGGTGTGCAAACCAGAAATCAGGTCAATCAAAACCTGATGCACACTTGCTTTCTCTCTCAAATTGAACCTCAAACCATTCAAGATGCAGAGCAAGATCCACACTGGATCATTGCAATGCAAGAGGAGTTGCATCAATTTGAAAGAAACAAAGTTTGGGAACTAGTGCCTAAGCCAAAGGATCATTCAATTGTTGGAACAAAATGGGTGTTCAGAAATAAGCTGGATGATCAAGGAATTATTGTAAGGAACAAGGCAAGGCTAGTTGCTCAAGGATATTCTCAAGAAGAGGGGATAGACTATGACCAGACCTTTGCACCTGTTGCAAGGTTAGAGGCCATAAGAATCTTCCTGGCTTATGCTGCTCACAAGGGATTCAAAGTCTATCAAATGGATGTGAAGAGTGCTTTTCTCAATGAGGAGATCAAAGAAGAAGTCTATGTCAGACAACCTCCAGGTTTTATCTCTCTAACTCATCCAGATTATGTTTTTAAACTACACAAAGCATTATATGGTCTCAAGCAAGCTCCTAGAGCATGGTATGAGACTCTAGCATGCTTTCTGCTGAAAAATGATTTTGTTAGGGGGAGAGTAGACCAAACTCTTTTTATTAGAACCCATAAGTCCCATACCCTACTAGTACAAATTTATGTAGATGATATTATATTTGGGTCTACTAATTCAAATTTGTGCAAAAAAATTTCCAAGCTTATGCACTCTAAATTTGAAATGAGTAGCATGGGTGAGCTATCCTTCTTCTTAGGATTGCACGTCAAACAACATGTTGAAGGCATGTTTATTTCTCAAACCAAGTATGCAAAAGAATTGGTTAAGAAATTTGGGATGTATGATGCATCATGTATGAAAACACCCATGCCTACCAATGCTGTATTGGATGCTTATGAACATGGGAAACCAGTTCATCAGACAACAAATAGAGCAATGATTGGCTCTCTATTGTACCTTACAGCCAGTAGGCCTGACATAATGTTTGCTACAAGTATATTTGCTAGATTCCAAGTCAGCCCTAGAGAGTCACACTTAACTTTAGTAAAGAGGATTCTTAGGTATGTTAAAAGTTGTCCAAATCTAGGACTCTGGTATCCAAAAGATTCAGCATTTGACTTAACTGGATTTTCAGATGTTGAGTATGCTGGATGCAGAATAGACAGGAAAAGCACCAGTGGAACTTGTCAGTTTCTTGGTGATAGACTTGTCTCATGGTATTGTAAGAAAAAAAACATCTGTGTCAATCTCAACTGCTGAAGCTGAATACATGGTTGCAGGCAGTTGTTGTTCACAAATATTGTGGATACAAAACCAACTCCTAGATTATGGTTACAACTTAGAGAAGTCTAAAATATTTTGTGATAACACCAGTGCTATTTCCATTGCACAAAATCCAGTCCTTTATAGTAGGACAAAACACATAGAAATTAGGCATCATTTTCTAAGGGATAATGTTGAGAAAAACAAAATTGAACTTAAATACATCCCAACTGATTTGCAAAGGGGAGATATTTTCACCAAGCCTTTGGATGAAAAGAAGCATAACTTCTTCCTCAATCAGTTAGGAATGCTAGATGGAGGCTGTTTAAAATAAACTCCAAGATTTTGTAAATCTAAAAACAGACCAAGACTAGGCTAAAAACCCACTCTTTTTTGTGTCTGTAGGATAGTTTTCTTACTCTGAACTGCGCTCGACATTTTTCCCAGAAAGCGTCGAACGGAGCTCGACGTTTTCCTAGAAAGTGTCGAACGGAGATCGACGTTTTCCCAAAAACGTCGATCTGAGTTCAGAGCGTGTCAGATAGTTGTACACTATCTCTTTCAGGCCTTCGATCGTCGACCTGAGCTCGACGTTCTCCCTAGATCGTCGAACTGAGATCTACGATATTGAAGCCCTTTCAGCTTCCATCAGGAGTCCTGATCGTCGAACGTAGATCGACGATCCTTCCTTTTTTGCGTCGAACCCTAATATAAAATCATTTTTCGGCCGCCGCTCGTCGTTTATGCTTTCATACTCTCTGCAACTCTTTCCCTCCAAACCTTCTACACTTGGTCGTGTTTGTTTCATCTTTGCAGGTACAGATGGCTGTGTCAAGTGCTGCTATTTCAAAGATGAAATTTGATACAGGTTTCGACATTGATATGAATTCTTTCGATGGAAGTGATCAGAGATTCAAGGATATTCTAAACCTTTTTCGAGAACAGCAACTGTTTCAGATCATGTCCACCAGAATGAAGATTGTAGCAGAAGAGATAAAGGAATGGTGTTTTACCTCCACGAATGAGATTGAGAATTCTGTAATCGGCTCAATCAAAGGGACTCAGGTACCGTTGTCCGCAGCCCTTCTAACAGAGGTTTTCCTCCTTAGTACTGGAGATGACTCCATAGATTTGTCTGGAGAAGAGTATGATTCTATGCTGGATAGAATGGGTCACATTGTTGTGAACCCTAACAAACTGCTGAAAAAGAACCTTTCCATTGAATTCCAATTTCTGGATGATGTGGTTGGAAAAGTGCTTCTGGCAAAGCACTCAGCCCATGATACAATATCAAGATACCAATTCTGTTTAATGGGACCATTGGTTGACAAGAAACATTTAGATTGGGGATCCATCTTTTTCAATCTGATCAAGAAGAAGCTGAACAAAAGCTGTGTAAGCTGTGGGAGGATATTAGGGGTTTACCTGCACTCCAGGTGCCCTGAACTGCTGACCTCTAGTGGGATGTACATCAATGCATCCAAGAGGCTTACCTGTGCCCTCTTCAGCAGATGGGACAGGCAGATCATCAACCCCAGCAGGGCTACTGTAGCACCACTTGCTTGAGGCATCAGGACTATATCAGTCACTCCTCCTCAGGTATCTGCCCCAGCAGAAGAATTGCCTGTCTTTTCTTCTCCTCCTCCAGCTGTTTCTATCCCAGTCACCACCTCAACTTCTTCACCAATCTCAACCTCTATCATCTCATCCCCCATTACAATCTCTTCACCAATTTCACCTCCTCCAGCCTCTACCTCAGAACAATTCCACCCTTTGTTCTCTTATCCATCTTTCACCACTCCATCATTTTCTCTTATAGATGACTCCTTCATGGATGATTCTCCTCCCACTCCTCCTGAGCTTCCCTCTACATCCTCTTACCAACAACTTCTTCAAGACATACTTTCTCAACCATCCTTCACCCCATCCTTTACCTCTTCCATCTCATCCATCTCCACCTCAGTAACATCTATCTCCACTATTCCTCCTTCAGAGCCATCCATCCCTACACCTCCTATCTCCACACTCTCCATTACATCAGCTCCAGCCACTCTCATTCCAGTCTCTTTAACTCCTACCTCTGCTCAAGCAAATCTTGAGCATGTAGATCTTTCAGCCCTGGCAGATAAGCTCTATGTGTTGCTAGCCCCCAGGCTAACCTCACTGCTAGAGACCTCCTTGGCCCCACTCCTGAAACATGTTCAGGAGCTGTCTACCAAGTTTTCTTCCTTCCTCTCCTCCCAGGCAATCCCTTCATCTGGGTGCCTTGATTCAGTTTCCACTGAACCCAGGCAGGGGGAGATGCCTTATGAAGCATTGGATGTGCCTGAGGCTGCTGAAGGTTCAAGTCTTGCTCCTGTTTTTGCAGTGGACCTTCAAAGTCTGCTTTCTATATTTGATTCTGTTTATTTCAGTTCTCTGCCAGTGCATCAAGCTGAAGACCTCACTAAGGCCATTGTGCCTATCTCTGTATGTGATCCCAGCCTAATTGCCTCATATGTCAATTCTTTCAAGGCTTTGGATGTTGATGCTTTCAGTTCTGCTGCTGCTGCTATTTCTACAATTGTATCAGAAGATATTGGCATGATTTCTGTTGTTGAGGATACTGCTGCTAAAGAACTTGCTACATATCTGGAAGGATCTGAACCTGCTGCCTCTGTTACTTCTGCCCCTACTGCTTCTCCAATTCCTACTGCTGCTGCTACTTCTCCTGCTCTGACCCCTGATCAAGTAAAACAACAAGAAAAGTATATAAAGAGTATTGATGACTTATATGATAGACCTCAAAGTTCAGACAGTGATCAGTTTCACACTGAATCTGATGACTCTTCTAATACTATTGCCAAGAAAAGGAAGGCCAGAAGCAAGGCCATGATGAAGGTTCCTCCTGCTCAAGCTAAAGATTCAAATGACATTCCATACTATATTCTGCATGAATGTCCCATCTCTGAGCCCTGGATGCAGTATTCCAAAAATCAATTAAAAGCTATGAAGAAAAGAAGGAAGTTGGATAAATATGAAAAGGGATCTTCTCAGTTTCAGCCTCCTCCTCCTCCAGATTCAGGGTCAGGTGGAGGCTCAGCTTCTCAAACCCCAGCTTCTAAGCAAAGTTCCTCCCAGTCCTCTCAAAGATACCATCCTAGGGGGCAATACCAAAGGGGTTATTAGTCCAGAAGGGGACAGTATAGAGGAAGTCAAAGAGAACATAGATTTCATGCAAGGGAAGGACAAAGACACATGGACTCTGCTCAAGGTCCTTTCCCTTATAAACTCAGAGAAAAAGTTGAGACTAGAACTCCTATTACTTTAGAAACTGTCAATAGATATGAGCCTGCAGTGCCTTTTGAAGATCCAGAGAACAATCCATTGTCATGGACTGCAATGATGAAAGAACTGGCTGCCTTAGATCAGTTGAAGAAATCCAAAGAATAAGGGAAAGACACCTATAATATTACTACTCTATCAGATCAAAGAAAAGCTGAACTGGAAAGATATTCTTCAAGAAAATTCTTTGACCCAGTGGACTACATGAAGTTGCATCCTGAGGCTGTGGTTCCCAGGCCAAGAGCTCAAACCTCCTTAGGTGCAGATGATGATAGAAGGTCAAAGAAGGAAGCCCTTAATCCTAACAGAGAAATTATATTTAAGAAAGGAAGTGAAAAGAAGTACTTTCTGTAAGCAGACAGCACAATCTCTCTGAACATTTGCTGAAATTCCATTTGATTGCTGCTAAGATTGCTTGCTCTGCTATTTTGTTTTAGTTTGTTGCTCTTCTATATGTTGATTGTAGTTTTTATTTCTGAAATATGTAAATAGTAATCCTAACCCAAATAGGGGAGATTGTTGGAACACCCTATTACTAATTTGGGTAAGGATCACTATGTTTTTCTTAGGAAACCAGTTTGACCTAGATGTATAGTTGGAAAGGTCAACATTAGAATGAGTCTAGGGCTTAGAACTTAGGTTCGAAGCTGCCCCCAGGACCATTCCAAGATCAAGGAAATAGAGCCAAGTCTAAGACAATTTTCGTCGTGCTCAGTTCGACGAAATGTCGAACTTCGTTCGACGATCTCTGAGCTCAACTATGTAAAATCGTCGAACTCCGATCGATGATCTTCGAGCTCAGATCGACGATCTTCCTTCAATCAGTTTGCTCAGTCGTCGAACTCAATTCGACGATCTTCTAGCTCAGGTCGACGATCTTTCTTCACTTATTTCTTCAGGTCGCTGAGCTCAGTTCGACGATCTTCGAGCTTAGTTCGACGTTTTCTGTCTGATGATCATTTTCAGTCTCTGAGCTCAGCTCAACGATCTTCTAGCTCAGATCGACATTTTTCTTGAGAGGTTGACATTTTTGAGGATTCAAATTAAGTCAGACTTTAGAATATTTTTCAAATTCTCTCAGCATTTATGTCAAGAGATCTGCCAGCCGTTTTCATTTATTCTGGAGCAAGTTTCAGGGAATTCTTTTTGAGAATGTTTTATTGGACTTTCCTTTAGAAGACAAAATTTTATGGAAGGCATTTAATGTCTGTTAACGGCTATCTTGGACATAGAAGCTTCAGAGAATAAAAACTGCTTCTCTTTTTTTCTCTAATACACAGATTTAGATACACATACATAGACAGAGACAGAGATAGTGATATACACATATAAGAAAGAAAAAGAACAAGTGATTCTCAGGACAGTCTGATCAACACAAGAAAACTCAAGTAATCATGTAACATCCCATTTCCGGCTAGACCCCTAGGAGTCGTTTGGTCGTGACGGAACCCTAGGAAGCCCAAAAAAAAACTGAAATAAATCGATCGGGATTTCGGATCACGGGTTGGTCACGCCCGTGACCGACCCGTCACGCCCGTGACTTGGGCGTGACTACTTCGACGATCGTCGATCTCCACGAGACGATCGTCGAACATGCTGCCGGGGCATGTCACGCCCGTGACCAAGGTGTCATGCCCGTGACCAGGGGCGTGACTCCTTCGACGATCGTCGATCTCCGTGAGACGATCGTCGACCTTGCAGCCCGGACATGTCACGCCCGTGACCTAGGTGTCATGCCCGTGACCTAGGGCGTGACCACCATTCGATGACCGTCGATTTCAAATCGACGATCGTCGGCCCAGAATTTACCACACGGGCCTGTCACGCCCGTGACCCAAGTGTCACGCCCGTGACCATCCTTCGACGATCGTCGATCTCAGTTCGACGATCGTCGAGTCCAAAATTGGCTATCCGGTCCTGTCACGCCCGTGACCTATGAGTCACGCCCATGACATTGGCCGAAACGACGGTTCAGGGCCGAAATTATTCTAATGCGCGTGGAAATAAATGCTGGTGTAGGAAGTTACACCAGGAGTAATTACAGACCGTTTTTCCTTCCGTAATTATTTAATAAATCAGGAAGATGTGGTCCGATAGGAAACCGCCAACTGGACACACCCGTTCATCTTCCACCGTTTCGTATCCCTTCACTGTAACCGAAAGGCTATTAAGAGGAGCCTTCATGGCCATTACGGCTTTACCCTTTCACCTCCCCACTTTCTGACTTATAAAAGCCCACTTGGGGCAAGAGGAGAAGTTTACACACTCAAGTAAACGATCAGATCCTTGTTCTTGCTGTAGGAGAAGTTAAGCAACGCCACCACCGCGCCATGGCACCCCGTCGTTCATCTCGCCTCCAAACTGCGAACAAGGTCCTCCTCTGCTCCTTCTCTTTCGTGGGTAGATCTTAGGATTCTTAGAAAGGGAGTTCGCGCTCAACGGAGCCGGACCCATCTCTCGTTTCATGGGAAAACCATGAAAAAGGTATTTTTGAGTTCGTCGGAAACCGCCACCTCCGGCGGCCAAACCACCACCGACCGCTTGCCATCGCCTCAACGGAGGTGGTGGTGGTGGTGGCTGGCCAGGGAAGTGACCGGACGGCCGGCGACGGATCACGGAAATGTTACAGGAAAAATGACTTCCTGAGTTCTGGTTTTCGGGTTCATGAAGAAGATGAACAGTAGAATTAATTTTATAATATATAGTGTATTATATATTACATAATGGAAAGATATATTATTTGAATATATTTTGGGGCTGCAAAATGAGGCACTTAGAGGCCGTTTTAGGAAAAGTGACCAGACACAAAAGTCGTAGCCCTTCGAGTCTAGATAAATCTAAAATTGGTTTCAACTCGTTTGGGTAAGCGGTTCGGCCGCAGCACCCGTTTTAGTGGGGGCTGTACCTAGAGTTGGGCAGAAATTAAAATGGATGCCCACTCTTCGTCCCTTGTCCAAATGACCTGAAATTTGGGCAAGGGGTTAATCTTGGTTATACCTAAAGGCAGACCAAAAATGGGAATTTTTGGAGATACTTTTCCTAAAGTTTTTGTTTTAATTTAATAAACTTAGAAAAATTTATTTAGATGGTCAAATGACCTCCAAACCCTCCCAAATTTTGGTGAGTGGTCCCTGGCTATAAAACCTAGGTCTGTACAAAATTCCAATTTATTTGGAGGAGTTTTGGGTGAGAAATCTCCGACCCTTAACTAGGCATTAGTGAGATACCTTTTAATAAAAAGTGCACTGAGAGTTTGGAAAGGTCAAGTCACCTCAACAGAGGCTGATTTTCTGATCTCTGACTTACAATGGTGTTATAACCTGCTTGGAGAAAAATGGAGTGGTTTAGGGTTGACTTACCCTAGGATCCAAGCTCGAATCTTAAATGAAGAGTTTTGAGGTTTGTGAAGGACATAGGAGCAAAAGCTCTTGTATGCCCTTGAAATTTGGAGGAAGAGTGGTATGATATGCTGAAAACCCTCTGGTTGAAATGGTGAAGGAATTGGAGGTAATTAGGTACCTCGAAAGTTGAGACTTTGAATTAGGGTAGAAATGTAATTCAGTTATTTTAAGCACTAAATCTAGTCCAAAAATCATGAAACTCGGGAGGAGGGGGTTTTAGGATGTTTTAATCTTATGGTAATTTTCCTGGAATTTTATGATTAATAAATATTATACTTCATGTGTTAAAGGATTATTAGCCCGATTTGTTGTTTCAAATATTTGGAGGTGTTAAATTAATTATAATCAGTTAAAATTCTGGATTTAGATCTTGACCAGTAGAACATAGATCCCTGAATTTTTATAGAATTTTATGTTGAATAAATCTGGTACTTTGTTCACAGATATTAGAAAGGGGTTTTATTGCTTAAAAATTAATTATGGATAAAATACTTGCTGGAAAATTATGAAACTTGGCCAGTGCTAATTTTAGGCCTTTATCTGCATGGGATAAATTATTTATAATTTTTGGAAGAATATTTTCTGTACTTGATTCATAAACAACAGAAGTTAGAGATTATTTCTAAAATAGTTTTCATGCCCTTTTAATGATAGAAAAATTATTATACTTAGGATTTAACCTATTGAGATAACCTACTATTTATCATAAATTTGCTGGACATCTTGCATGATTACTTAGGGTAGTTCATGTTCAAACCGGTAGCCCTTGGGATATTCGAGGAATTTAATTAAATGCCCAATAAATTATGAAAATTTCCATTTTCTGGATTTAGGTCATTTATGTCATGGTAAGTCTCCAGTAAATAATTTAGGGCATTCGGATGAGTATTAGATCATAGCATAACCGGTTCGACATGAAGTCTAGGTCGGTCTGCATATAGCAATTGAGAAATGCAATAGGACTTGATCTGAGGAAGGCATTGGAGTTAATCATATTGTCTGGGTAGGCAATGGTGGAGGAAATCTCAATAGGAAGGTATAAAGATTAGTGAGAATTGGTGATAGCTAGAGTTAAGAGGTGCTCGGGTTTCGGCGAAAGATCGCCTTTCCCGAAGAGAGGAAGGTTAATAATCACCCTAGGATAGCTTATCGTAATATGAGAAGGGAATCGGGTTAAAGGAAATCAACCAATAACAATAAGTGCCTTGCGAAAGGGAACTTCGGGCCGTAATGCCGCCGTCTTGGTTCCTAGTGCCCCTTGAGAGCCCTTCACGGGGAATACCGGGGGCAGTCCTGGGCTAACGTAAACTGCAATAACAAACCGACAAGAGTAACTTAGTAACTAGGGCTGCACCTTTCACAAACACGGTTGGCATAGGAAGTTTGTTGGGAGCTTCGGCTCGGTTGGTTTGGGACGGACGTTTTGGTCCGGGGAGCTTCGGCTCGGTTGGTTTGGGACGGACGTTTTGGTCCGGGGAGCTTCGGCTCGGTTGGTTTGGAGACGGACGTTTTGGTCCGGGGAGCTTCGGCTCGGTTTGGTGTGTTTTCGTATAAACTTGCATGTGCATAAGATAGGAAAAATTAAGGTGGTGGGTTTTTCGATATCGGGGAGTTCGATTGCACCGACACCGATATCGTTGACTCGGCGAGGAGGTTAGCACTTCGCCAACAGAAGTCCGGTGCGCCAGCCGGCAAGAGTACGCAGGCGTCCACTTAGTGCACCAAGCATTGAGGCGTACGATAGGTCAGACCAGTGGTGCTTTTACTGGTTTTAAGGTGGGCGAGGCCCAACCCACCGCTTCCGTCCGCCACTACGGAGGTATCCTGGGAGGTAACGGCTCCGAAAGGGGGAACTAAAGGTCTGTGTGCACAGAGTCGGGTGTGTGAGTTGCACTTGCATGTTTCATCATACCCACTAGCATATCATAGCATAATCGATTCATTTAAACCTGACACCTAAAGTATAAGTGGTATGGGACGCTTATACATTAGGACCTGCAAAACGACCCCTTGGTCTATAAGCTTGTGTGGGCAAGTTTATAAATCAAAGGTTAATTTCAATATATAACAACCATTGCTGTTGATAACCGACACCCCAAGGTATAAGTGGTATGGGACACTTATACAATGGGAGCCTTGCAAAAGATCCCTTTTGCTTATGTGTTCTCGCATAAGTGAAGGTTAAAATCATATATTTGTTTTTCTTACTACTGGACCTATTATAACAATTATATTAACTGCTCACCGAATACAACTTGTTAGATTAGTTCCGCTGCCATCTGTTTTCTTGATTAATCTCTACCGTCATGTCCTTCCCTTTCTTCCTCCCCGCTCGGTACCTAGGAGCCATGGGGGAAGGGGTAGGGTATGATAGGGCTTAGTCTTTATGACTAACGGTTTTCGAACCGCATCATTTAGGGGATCGTGGAGCCCAGCATGGAGGAGCAGCCCCAGAGATCGGTGCGCCTGGAGATGGGGCAGTCTAGCTCCGGAGTTCATACAGCCGGGACCGTGAGTCTCGACCTTGAGTAGTTTCTGTTTCGCTTCCGCATGAGTGATATTGTAGTGAGGACATTTTGTACCGGGCATAAGCCCGCATTTATAGTACTCTGATGTTTTTCTGTGGACACTCACTTCGTGGAGATTTTTATTATATATAAGTGATTTATTATTGTGGACTGCATTGTTCTTACTTCAAATATTGTGCTACTTTTCAGTGATCGAATTGGTCGGCAGAATCGGCGCCTTGTGGTGATGACCCTTCAGGACGCGAAGGTGTCACCGCAAAGCGGCGGTTCTGGGCCTAAGGCCCCGGTGGTTGAAAAAGAAAAAAAAAAGGGGGGGTCTTACAAATCAACCCTGGAGAATTAGTTGAACATTTTAGCATACTAAAAAAGTGATCTTAGCTTCATCTCAAGGACTCCAGACAACTCATCTTTCAGCATCTGCTGAAACCATCTTCTGCTGGAGATCTGAAGCTTCTGAAGACCTATCACCCTGAAGCAAAGCTTCCACTCCTTAACTAGTCAACATCTCAGGGGGTGCTTTGACAACACAAATCCACTTGTGCTTCTCTCTTTGATTGAGACGGAGAAGACAACTTCACTCTTTTTCTTTTCCCTTTCCTTCTGTAAAAGGGTTTTCAAAACTCCCTTCAAAAGTTTTGAATCTGGTTCTGAGAGCCTTGTCAAAACTCAGTGGTGGCAAGACACCTTATCAAAAATCTAGTTTGGTTTTTGAGCACCTTATCAAAAGCTCATTGGTGCCAGGACACCTGATCAACCCTTCCTGTAGTGGATTCCTACCAAGGGTGGTAGAAGAGTGGATGTACCCAGGTTTTTGGGGAACCACTATAGCTCCTTGTGTTTTCTTTTTTGCTTGTGTGTTTTCTTTGCTGTGTGCTGTGCTCTTCTTTTTACTGTCTTGTTAATTCTATAGCAGGCACCTTACACATATATATAAGTTAAATCTTAAAAGTTTTGCTAGTTTAAAATTGTGAATTTACTTTAAATAAACTCTATTCACCCCCCCCCCCTCTAGAGTTGAGATAGATCTTGTTCTCACTTTCACTCAGCACACGCCAGCTCAGATGAGGGTACGGTGTTTTCGGTGAATGGATGATTAAGGGGAAGATCTCGCACCCCTGCATGAAAATTATAAGAAAATTTTATAAAAATTGATGCCCCCTGAAATGGCGAATGCATTCCTTACCCTCCCCGGCAAGAACCGGCAGGAGCGTGTCGACGTTCCTCCTCAAGAAGATGACGTCGAAATCCTTCCCAAGAAGTAATTGATGGAGGTTGGACTCATGTCCGCCGAGACTGGGAGGGCGGTAGGTAGACTCCTCTTATTGGATCGATAAGAGAGTGAGGTTGTCGAAGTCGTCAGAGACGAAGATGAATTTCTTGACAGAGTTGTGGTTTTTGTTGGCGAGACCTTTCGGATTAAGATTGTTGTCATAGAAGAAGGCATTCCCGTCCTTCTTGGTTTGAAAATTAAACAATTTGCGAAAGACCGGGAGACTGAACTCCTTTCACTCAGACTGCATGTAGCAGGCGAATGCGACTAGCAGGGCTATGGAGTTTGGGTTGAGTTGCGCAGGAACTACGCCGAAGTAGCGCAGAGCCTGACGGATCTCAAACCATAGCGAGAGGCGGAGTCCAACTTTGAAATTCTCGGCAGGGATGGATAGTTCTACAGGCAAAAAGTTGTTGATGGCTTTGGTGTCCGATGGATGTCGCACGGTGAAACCCGATGAGATGTAAAGGTTGAGTATGGACTGATATTCTTCCATGGACATGTTGCAGTTGATGAAAGGGTAGTCAGCAAATGTCATCGTGCACTTGTCCCTACCATCCCCTTCTTCTGACATCTCTCCTAGAAGAGTAACAAGGAGCAAAGCGCAAGTGTGAAAAAAATGAAAAGTGGCGAGTAAAAGCTATTGAAGGCAATGATTAATGTGGTAGGTGTACGCCCTATTTATAGAAAAAGTTTGGGCGGGAAATGACCTAAGTAGAGATCCCGCACCGTCCCACTTGCACCGCGGTTTCAAGCAGGTGGAACGACATAGTAAAAGCATCCATAAAGAAATAAATGTGTAAATATTTGACAAAAGACGGAAAAAGAAAACGAGATCAAAAAGTATACAACCGTAACACATTGTCAGCATTTGGCATAAAAGCCGACAGTTTTTGTTATAAAATTTATAAAATAAAAACAAGAGCAGGAGGCGAGTGCTGGTAGGCCCAATAGGGGGCCGTCTTCACCATCCCTGGCTTCCCCTTCCCGCTCCCGGCATAGCGCATGCATAGTAAATAAAGCGAATCTTCTGGAGTTCTCGCTGCGCGAGATGGAGTTGATCTTTGGCCCACGCAATGTGAAGGCTGGGATATTTGGTCCCGCCACCGACCTCTCCCCAAATATTGGCAACTAGTTATGTATAGTTATTCTCCAGGCTAATAAGCCGCTCCCTAGCAGATTCCTGATTCTCCCACACCCGATTTGATATCCTGCACAGCAGCAGCGATTGTTTCCAGAATATCTCGGCCACCCACCGCTTCATCCACACATCAACCTCTGGATTGCCTAGATAACCCGCAATTAAATCTGGATAAGGATGGGGCGAGACCACCTCCTCATCAATGTCAACGTCGGTGGAAATCTCGTGAAAACCTGGGATAAAAGGTGTACGGCGAGAAGTGCCAGGCCGCCCCTAAAATGGGGTTTTGAAGGATATGTTTCTCTTTCGTAGACCTGGTGGGTAGGTGACTGTCTTAGCGAAATGTTTGGGGATAACATCCACTGCGGGAGCAGTAGAGGCGAGATCCGCAGGCGTCTCGCAAATGGGGGATCTCGGCGTTAGGTTTCCCGTCCCCAAAGTTCCAAAAGTGGGAGCTGCAAAGAAAGGATAGTTAAGCCAGAGGATAAAAAGCTAATAATTAGAAGAAGGGTTATATTTCTCCTGCACGGGAACATCAAGCCAGAAAGGGGAGGTGATCTTGTGGACCATCTGGCCATGCCCATTCCCCAGCGAGACAGGTTTAGCACTCGCCCCTCAACTTCCTTCTCTACCGATGGGATCTACAAATGGATACGACGAACCAACATTTTATCTCTGCAACAAATGCAAATACCAAGGATGTCTTGGATAGGGAGGGATTCTGAGAGGTCGATTCATCCTTGGCTGGGTCACGCCGGACCGCTTTAGCTTTTTTCATCTTCGGGGATGACCCAAGTGATCTTCAAGACATCTAGGGGGCGAGTGAGCCCATCAGGGCTTTGTTTTTATCTTGGATAGCATGGAGGCTGTCTAGAGCTTCCTTGGTAAGCGACATTGTGATCAGAGACCAGAGCGGCGAAAGTGGATTTAAGGCAGGGATCATTTTCCACTACCTGGATATTTATATGGATATGGCGGGGACCACAGAAGATTCTTTTCTAGATCTGTATCCACTCACCCAATATGTGGGGTTAGATGATTCTTTCCGAGCTTTATTGAAGCTTGCAAAGAGCGGGGATTGTGTACAACCCCATATTAGGCGAGTAGGATCGATAGGAGCTAAAGCAACCAAGTTCGGTCCAAGCCCCAAGGGGAGAGACATGTGATGGGCTAGTGGGGAAAGCGGGCTCGCACTCGCCCTGGGAGCTCGGCAAGTACCAGGCGAGGGGGGAAAGCCAGGCCCGCACTCGCCCAAGGCCAGGCAGAAGCTGTGAGTGCCAGCTCCATCAAGCACTCGCCGCCCCGGGTAAGTGGAGGTATCAGAAGGACACTCTCCCAGCTATTTCAAGAGGCTTCATTTCAACCTTACCCTCGCTTGCGCCCTCCTGACTTTGTCATTGAGTGATGTTGCTCCACTCGACACTCTCAGCGCCCTCCAAACTTTAGCTTTGAGTGATATAACAAAACTCGACGCTCTCGGCGCCCTCCTAGCTTTGGTGTTGAGTGATGTTGCTCCACTCGACACTCTCGATGCCCTCATGGCTTTGTCGTTGAGTAATGTTGCTCAACTCGATGCACTCGGCGCTCTTTTGGCTATGCATTGAGTGATGCTTCTCCAATCAACGCCCTTTGGTCTTTTGGCTCCCTCCTAGGGTAAGCAGGTCGACTCGAACTCGCCCCAGAGGTATTCTGCAAGTAGCAGGCGAGTAGGGCCAGCCGGTCCTGTACTCGCCAAAGGCCGAGAAGAAACGGCGAGTCCTAGCTCAACCGAGAATTTGCCGACCCGGGCGAGTGGGTGTTTTTGAGGACCACTCACCCAGTGACCTGTGTGTATTTTCACCATTTTTCCCCCATTGGTATGCCCCTAGCCTCTCAAAACAGCAGAGTTACATTGTTAGCAGACCAACCTGGGCTATATATAGCTGTTCAGAACAGTGGAGGTTGGCTATTTGCAGGCCATTTTCAGAATTCTATAAATATACCCAAGGGGGTACCTCAGAAGGCATGCTTAATTGTACACTGATCTTCTTGCTCTTTCTGAGGTATCCTTAGATTGGCATTTGGCTAAGGGAGGGGAAGTGCACTAAGATCTTTCGGGTGTGTGGTGGGACCTCCACGCCGAGCCCTTGAGTCTATTTCCAGTTCTTTTCCATTTAGTTGTTTGGCTTGCGAGAGAGAAGTAATGTGTGATCACCCCTTCCCCAAGGATGAACTACACAGAGACCGAGTTTTCGGTTTCTACAGTAATTTGGTATTAATATGTAACTCCACTGACTGTGCGTGTAATATGGCGTGGGGCACCGGCCGGTCTTTCTGTTATATTCCATGTGACGGATGGGGGTGTTACATTCTGCACCTCCAACCATAAAGTGATTCATTAGGTGTCATTCTGATGCTTTCTTGGTGGCTATTATTATATGAAGACTCCACCAAGGTAAAAGTCTCGCTTATGGCTCTCCCCTATACTAAACACGTAACCTCGGCAAGTCCTCCATAGTTTTGATAGTTCTCTCAGATTGGCCATCAGACTGAGGATGAAAATCCGAGCTAAAGGTAAGGTGAGAACGCAAATATGCCTAAACCGCCTTTAATTCCAGAGAAGTGAAGCGACCATCACGGTCCGAGACTATAGTCTCAGGCACCCTTTGGTACCTAATGAACTACTCCACAATGAGACACAGCAACACATCAACATGTGCCTCCTTTCTCATTGGGTTAAACCTGGAAACTTTTGTCAAGCGATCCACAATCCCCAAATTGAGTCATTCCCTGAGCAAGATCGGGGAAGACCATGAACAAAATCCATGTAAATATCCTCAAACTTCCACTCTTGAATGGGCAACTACTGCAACAATCCACTAGGGATCTTGCACTCCACCTTTAGCTTTTGAAACGCATCATATTACGTAACATAGTACGTGATATCTCACTTCATTCCCGACCAATACATGGTCCTCCTCAAGACTTTGTACATTTTGTAAATTTTGGGATGCACCGAATACATGGTGCAATGGGCCATTCTTAAGATATCTTCCAGAATCCAACGACTTACAGGAATGTAAAGTCTGTCGTGGAACTGAATAAGTCCTTCATTTATCTTATATCCCTCGATTGATCCTCCCATAATTGCTTGGAACACGGGGGACAAAATAGCATCCTTTCCTTTCTCTGCACAAATCCGGTCTCATATGTCACAAACTATACTCATGGTAGATAGGTACTCCATATAAGCCTCAGGACAAGCCATAGACACAAGCGTAGTCTCCATCTCTTCAAGTACTATTACAAAATCTATAGCCTTAATTTGGATTCACGGCTCGTCACTGGTGCCTTCCTGGTTAGAGCATCTGCCATTGCGTTCGCCTTCCCGTGGTGATAGTTCAATGTAAACTCAAAATCACATAAAAACTCTAGCCACGATCGCGGCCTAAAATTCTGATCCCTGTGGGTGTGGATGTATTTTAAGTTTTTATGATCTGAAAGATCTCACAGTGGATGCCATGTAAATCGTGTCTCCAAATTTTCAAGGTGAAAATCACTGCTCCCAACTCTAAGTCATGCACTGGATAATTCACTTCTTGCTTTTTAAGCTATATAGATGAGTACGCAATCGCATGCCAATGTTGTATAAACATCGCTCACATGCCCTGATAGGATGCATCAATATAAATTGTAATTCTTCCTTCCTAGATGGTAGGGCAAGGATTGGCGTGGAGGTAAGATGGTCCTTCAACTCATGGAATACAACTTTACACTTGGGTGTCCACAAAAAAGGTGCACCCTTCTTTGTCAGTGTAGTGACGGTAAGGGCAATCTTTGAAAAACCTTCAACAAACATGCGATAGTACCCAGCAAGTTTAAGAAAACTTTGTACCTCGACACCTGACCTCAAAGGAGACCACTCCTTCACGACATGCGCCTTAGCGAGATCTACCTCTAACCCAACATAACTTATAATATATCCCAAGAAAGCCACTTCTCAGAACCAAAACTCGAACTTGCTGATCTTAACAAACAAGCAGTGCTTCTTTAGTTTCCTCAAAACTAAGGCCAAGTGCTCCGCGTGTTCCTCCTCTGCCCTTGAGTGGACTAAAATGTCATCGATAAATTTGATTACAGAACCATCCAAATACTACTCAAACACCCTATTCATCATACTCATGAACGCAAAAAGGGCGTTTGTTAGTCTAAACGGCATCACAGTGAATTTTTATAAGCCGTATCTCAAGCTAAACACAGTTTTCTGGATTTCTTCTTCCTGTATCCTCAACTGATAGTACCCGAACCACAAATCAAGTTTGAAAAACCAATGCACTCCAACAAGCTTATCGAGTAACTCGACAATCCAGGGTAAATGATAGGTGTTCCATACTGTTAGTCGGTTGAGCTCTTGGTAGTTTATGCACAATCGTAAAGATCCATCCTTCTTCTTAACAAACAAAACAGGGGCTCCCTAGGGAGATGAACTGGGACAAAAAAACTTTGATTCCACTAACTCTTACAATTGAACCCAAAACTCTACTAGTTCCTTTGAAGCCATCCTATAACTGGTTCGAGAGATGGGTTTGGCACCCGACACTAGCCTAATCCAAAAGTCTACTTACCTAGGCAGGGGCAATCCAGGTAGCTTTTCGAGAAAAACCTCAGGAAAATCCAGCACCACTATTACGCCCTTCATGTTAGTCACCATATCTTTTAGCTCAAAATATATCATGTACACCTCATCCCCTTTCCTATGGGCCTTAATGGCTTAAATAAAAGACAACATTATTCGGGGTATGAATCTAATACCTTGAAATATTATCTCTGAATTTCCATGTATTGAAGCGATTGGCTTTGTCCTATAGTTAATCCTGGTGCGATGCCAATACAACCATGTCATACCCAGAATAAGATCAAATTCTGCCATCTCCAACACTGTTGTATGGGTTTTGAAAAGCTTCCCTCCAATATATACATCCAAGTCGCACTTGACGAACAAGGTCATCTCAGAGTCATCTGGGAGGCATACTCTTCGAATGACTCCAGTGAAATGTTGCACATCATTTAAATCCTTTACAAAGTTCGCTGAGAAGAACGAGTGGGTGGCACCGGTATCGATTACTGTGTGGGCAAGTCACCCACTAACAGTCATGATGCCTAAATGTTAAGTTATAGCAATTTTAAGCTATATTTTAGCACAAACTCAGGCATGCTAAGGACGAACACGTATAACATATCCATTTGACTACAAAATACCTGCAATAAAGTCCTACGAGTCTTGCTCTTGAGTCATATCCAAAGCAAACCACTACTCCCAAGAAGGTCCAGGTTTTCTACCTTTTGGTCCTCGTCCTCGGCTAGGTCCTTTCCCTCGTCCTCGCAAAGATGCTGGAGGAAAAATAGGAGGGACATTCCCACCTAGCTACAGACAATAATGTTGGATGTGGCCCAGCTGATGATACTGGAAACAAACTTACCTAAATGGCTCTCTATGTCATTGATAAGGCTGAATCTACGGGGGTAGAGGCAGTACTGGTTGTAGGGCCGGATTCTCTATTCTGAACTTCTGACGAAAGCATCAGCCACCTCTTTGGTTTCTTCCTTAACCTCTAATATTCTATCTCTTTCTGAAGAAGGGTCCTGCTTCCATCCCACCCTCTACGGGTCTTTTACCACTAGCCTGGACCCCAATTTGGTCTGCATCCAATATTTTTTCCATGTATATAATCTGAGCGAGGCTCAAGTCATCTATAAACAAAAGAGCCTGCCTCAGGGGGTCTCGCAAACCTTTGTAGAAAGCTTTGCATACCTATGTGTAATGCCCCCATCTGTCGTATAACATATGACAGAAGGTCTGGCTGGGGCCCGGCGCCATATACTACGGACAGGTAAGGAGATTACAAGTTGTTTCCAAATCCAAGTTCACTTATGAAAGAACCCAAACTCAGAGCATTCTAGTGGAAGCATATTAGTTTATGAACTCATACCGAACAAGAATGTCCACTACACAACAAGAATGATATATATATATATATATACATAACACATGTTTTGTCTATAGCCTTATTACAACTGTTTCCTTTTACAACAAGTGGTTTCATACTTCAGCGCGCAGGCCGGCCACACATGAAAACAGTAAACGTTTGCCTTTTTGGCCTTCAAGGGCCAACCAATTGCAGTACATGGGCTTTAGCCCGCTACTTTACACTTGGATCTCCAGCACCTGTATAAAAGGGGCCACCAAAACGTGGCAAACAAACCAACGGTCAGCATTTTGCTGACCCATTTATTACGGCCCCTCCCTTACTCAGCGCGGCATTTCTCCATCCTTACAAACAAGGCATCATATATATCGTGGCGTTTATAAACTTCACTTTAAGCACCATTCATCACAAACGTAGGCTCAATGGCCACACGCCCCGTGCACTCAGGGCACATTTTCAGTGTCCGCGGCTTCCCACATATCACCACCGTTCAGAGGTACTTGATGGTTAACTTTGTCGTTAAGAGGTACTTAACTTGATGACAACATCGTTTAGAGGTAATTAACTTATTGACTAACTGACCATTTAGCGGTACATAACTTAACGACTCTGTCGTTCAGAGGTACTTAACTTGATGGCACAGTAATTGGCCTTCACGACACAATTCAGCATTTTTCTATTTCAGGCTGGTACCCACCATTGCTGGGCAATTTAAACTCACAACTTCGCATACAGTGACCCCCAGGTCTCTTCAAGACAGGTCACACAAAATTCCAGCTCACTAGGAGCAATCGCCTGGCGGTACTCACTATCGCCCGGTGATATCAACAGTTCTCCAGACTGTGATCACCCCGTATTTCACACGTAAATCACACGCATATCATCGGAGTCTTCTCCGGCATGCAAATTTCACACATACATCACCAATCCAGACCAACTTGTCTAGATGGGCATCTCATAGTATGCTTATTCTGTAATCTACATTTTTGGATCTAAATGCATGAATATATGGGGATCAAACTGATCTTCCCATTAGAATCTACCCTTTTCACATTTTGGTGAGGGGATTCATGCAAATATGTATATTGAGGACTTCACTTGTCTGGGAGAAACTCGTTACCCTTGTAGTTCTCTTGGGAGGCATGTCGAAGCTTTTCTATGTGGATGGAAAGGGGCACGTCGCTCTCCTTTCGCGGATCTATCCTCGGATTAGTCGTTCGACCACAAGATCTCCGTCAGCTAGCTCACAAAGCTCAGCCAGCACTTCCTTAGCTTCTTCTTCCTTTTCACTCAAGGAAAATATGAAAATGAAGAGAGAGAGAGAGAGAATGAAACCTCTTTCCTATTCTTCTCTAGTTAAGTGGATTCAGGATTAATCCCAGCCACATGATCTCTCATTCAAAACAAAGCAAAGGCCGGGATTTGAGTTGACTGGTCAACTTTGGCAGTATCGCTTGGCGATATCGACTGTCGCCACTTGGCGATATTGAGTTCACCGCTTTGACTAGCTTTGATCCAGGTCAACCAATGCTTATTGGCTGCTTAACAGCCAATCCAAGACGTGTCTTACGCCATGCGGCACTATCGTCCGGCGATATCAACTATCACCCGCGATATCAAGCAACTCAACGCTTTTCAGGCGTTTAGTGCATCGAGAGCGTCGAGTGTCGACTCAACACTTACCGCTATCTCCACCTGGAGATACCCACTATCGCCACTCGGCGATATTATTTTGATGATTCGTCAAACGCGTTGAGTGTGCCGAGTGCAGCTTGACGAACTCTGCATCGCTATCGCTATCAGCTGATACCCAGTACCGCCCAGCGATAATGACAAACTTTCTACTACTGTCAAATGTAGGATGTTACAACCCTCCCCTCCTTAAAAAAATTTCGTCCTGAAATTTGCATACAACTATAAGGAAGACAGCAACGTAAAAGTTACAACAACTTTTTATTCACACAAATAATGTTATAACAACTTACACCAACAACTCGAGATATTCATCACGCAAGGTCTGCTCATGCTCCCATGTTTGCTCTTCACGACCATAATTGTCCTACCGGACTTTGACCATCTTGATTATCTTGTTTCGTAGTTGTTTGATCTTCGTATACTCGATTCGAATGGGCTTAACTTTCGTCGTTAGCCTACTATCGACCGGTACTTGATCCGCAACAACCACTTGAGCTGAATCTTTCACGGCTTTTGAAGCACTAATATGTGTAACAAATCATGTAATCCAATCAATTCTGCCGAAAGAGCTTGCTAATAGGAAGCTTTTATACTCGCACAACCACTTCAAACGGACCAAGATACCTCAGACTTAACTTTTTCAAGCGTCGAATCCTGGACACTCCTTTGAATGGCTTGATTTTCAAATATACCCAATCGCCCACCGCGAATTCCACGTTCTGATGCTTGGCATTGTAGTACTTTGCCTTCCTATATCGGGCCACCAATAGCCTCTCTCAGATAGAGCGTATCGTCGAATTCGCCTCTTCGACTTCCTTACGCTTATACAACTTAGACTCGCATGTTTCCGCCCAAGCTAATGGTGTACGACACTTCCTACCATAAAAGGCTTCAAAAGGCTCCTTATTTATACTAGCTTGATAGATATTGTTATAGGCAAACTCTACCATATAGAGGTAATCTTCCCACCTCTTCCTAAACTCTAAAGCGTATATATAGAGCATGTCCTTCATTGTTCTATTGGTCCTCTCAGTATTTCCATCCATTTGCTGATGAAAGGCCATACTGAACTTTAACTTGGTATCCAAAAGTTGGTAGATTATCCTCCAATCATTCGAAGTAAAATATCCATCTCTATCACTGACGATTCTACGGGGCACACCGTGCAATCGTACTATTTGCTCAATATAAAGCTTAGCCAAGATTTCCACTGAATCGTCCCTCTTGTTCGGAATGAAGTGAGCAACTTTAGTCAACCGGTACACGATCACCCAAACAGAATTGTTATAGCATTATAAACTCGGCAAATCGCGCATGAAATCCATCGAAATATCAAAAAACATCCATTTCGGAAATGGTAGCAACTTCAGGAAACCTCCAGGCTTCTGGCATTCAGCTTTTACAAAGGCGCAAGTCTGACATTTTTCCACATAATGGGCTATATCTTTCTTCAGACCTGGCCATCAGAACATCTTCTTCATGTACTTATACATTTTGTGTTGGGTGGATTGAATACTTTGCGAAGTGTGCCACATACAACAATTCTTCATGTAATTTACTCACAGTTCGGGATGCACAAACGATCACCTTTCCCCAAAAGGCTGTCATCCCAGGAGAATTGGGCATTTGACCCATCCACTGCATAGCGTTTTAGACTTTCATCAAGTTCTGTTGCTCGCCAAATGCTGATTCGATCACCACACTAGCCTCTACTAAGGCTTTCCTTAAGACGGAGACATGGAAGACATCGTATATTCCACTCAGTGGTGTAGGGTGCGTCCCGAGTCGGAGATCTCCACGAAACTAACGCTTTCCTACGCACTACACGTCGTAGATCTACCGCACCTACACAGCACCTATCACCCACAATAGTTCTCATCGCAAGAACGCAGCGCAAATAACAAGGGAGGAATGGTCGACTCGAAAACAACGATCGGAAATTTGAGTCGGAGTATTCCCCAAGAAAACACAAAGGTTGTCACTCCATTTAGAGATCAAGACCAAGGCTATAGGCCAAGATCCGCTCAAGCAAATAGGATCCACCCGATCCGGAATTAAAAAGCCTTGCAACGACGATTTCGATCCAAAACTTGTAGCGATTAAATTAAAGATCCGGAGAAAACGAGCGCGAAACCACCACAACTAAAGAAGAGAATCACATAAGGAAGAGGGAAGAGATTACCCAACCGGAAGCGTGTCACATAAGATAACTGTGGGAGAATCACTCTCTCCACAGATCCGTTGGCGTCACACCGAAGGGTTTGCAACCTTCTTCCGCGGAGTCGCACCAAGGAACACTACTAGAAAACTGACTTTTAGCCACGACAGATTGCCGTGGCTAAAAGTCAAAAACCGTGGCTAAAGACTTTTAGCCACGGTCTACCCACGGAAAATGGGCGTGGGCAATGCAAGCGTGGCTAAAAGTCCAAATCATGGCTAAAAGTCCAAAACCGTGGCTAATACTGGACTTTTAGCCACGGTTTGATTGTCGTGGCTAATACTGGACTTTTAGCCACGGTTTAATTGTCGTGGTTAAAGGGACACTCATAACATAAAAAATTCAGGCCAACCGTCGCCGCCGGCCGACCGCCGCGCCGCCCCCGCGACGCCGGGCCGCCGCTGCCGCCCGGCCGCCGCCGCCATATTTATTTCAAATTCTAATTGAAATAATTTCCTTATAAACCCAAAATTTCGTTTTGTTTTGGCGGTGTGGGACTAAATGTAACCACGACCTTTTGCCACGGTTCAGGCAAACCGTGGCTAATACTAGACTTTTAGCCACGGTTCAGGCAAATCGTGGCTAAAAGTCCAATATTAGCCACGGATTAGTCAACCGTGGCTAATACTAGACTTTTAGCCACGGAATAAAAATCATGGCTAATACTCACTATTAGCCACGATTTTTTCCCCGTGGCAAAAGAATTCGTGGCTAAAAGCCATTTTTCTAGTAGTGGAAGCCACGCCGGAGTCGCACCGCGCGGATGGAGGGAGCAAGGGGGCGGCAGCTTCACACCACACAAGGGGAGGGGGTGGCGGCTAGAGGAGAGCCTTGGCCGAAATTTCACTTGGAGGGGAAATTTTAGGTTTTAATTCTTCAATGCTTGATTCCTCATAAACACCTCCTTAAATAGGAGATTACAATAAGCCTTAACCCTTCATGATGGAGATGTAATCTCATCCACCCGAATGGCTAAGTGCACACCAAAAATAAAATTGTTTAAATTAAAGAAATAAAACATGTCATGAATATAAAATTATCACTTAAACATTGGATAATTTTATATTCTAAAAATATAAAAATAGAGTTCACGAAATAAGATAATTAAAGCTAATTTTTCATGGCGGTTCGAGCACGCCGCGGGCGGAGGTTGTAACGTGCACTTCCTTCAGCGTCATCACGGCGTCTAAGATCTTTATGTCGTAGCGCCTCGGCAACCGGGTCATCATCAATTAGCGGTGGCGCTGCATCAATCCTCCCCCACTCAAAATCACGTATCTCTGATGCGTGAGTGGAGAGATAGCGGCGGAGAAGCTCGGCATCCAAACGTTAAAGCTCTGTCGCGAGTACCCAAGAGTTGTCCGAAGGGGAGCGGTCACGCCAACGGACCAGAAAGCGGTAAGTAGTACTATCGGGAGTAGTGAACGGTTCCGCAGCAAGTATCATATCTGGAGTGAGGAATGTCCTGGGAAACCTGGGAAACATGTCAGCAGTAGGAGTAAAAGAAGGCAATGTACCATCCGATGTTATACCTGCGGGGACCGAAAGAGAGAGATCATCCAAACTACCACTCCCCAACCCATCAGAATTTTGAGTGGGAGAAGAAGACGACAAAGAAATCAACTCTTGTGGTGGTGACACAAACATCGTTAAATCCGAAACGTTAAAAATGGGGGAAATCCCCCAATCAGCAGGCAAGTCCAAAATGAAAGCGTTGTCACCTAACTTTTTAATAATCCGAAAAGGGTTGGCGCGCTTTGGTGCTAACTTTTTAACGGTGCCAGTTAGAAAGCGTTCGGGAACCAAACGGACTAAAACTAGATCGCCAATTTTAAAGTTTGATACTCTCCGATGTAAATTAGCGTGCGCTTGATATGAGTCGTATTGCGTGGTCAAAGTAGTATGTATACGTGCGTGTAAATCATGGATGTGTTGGGCGAAGGATTGTGCAAACTGACTTGCCTTGTACGTTGGGGGCAACGGCACCCAGTCAAGCGGCACAGGAGCCTTATACCCGTGGACAATCTCAACTCGAATACCCTTAGAACTGACTATATAACCTAAGAACTCTACCTCCGAGGCATTGAAAGTGCATTTCTTAAGATTGAGAAATAAAGTCTCCTTCCGCAGGGTGGAAAGGATCACTCTCATGTGGGAGATGTGCTCGGTAGTAGAGGTGCTATAAATCAATATATCGTCAAAGTAGACGACAACGAACTTCCCCATGAATGGTTGAAAGACATGTGTCATCATCCGGGAGAAGGTATTAGGGGCATTGGATAACCCAAAGGGCATCACAAGCCATTCGTACAGTCCATCCTTCGACTTAAATGTCGTCTTCCACTCGTCACCCTCACGTATCCTAATCTGGTGATAGCCACTCCGAAGATCTAATTTGGAGAATACGGTGGCTCCAGACAAGACATCCAACAAATCATCTAGGCGGGGAATGAGGAACCTATATTTGATGGTGATTTTGTTGATAGCTCGGCTATCAACGCACATCCTCCATGTACCATCCTTCTTGGGGGCAAGTAGGGCTGGTACAGCACATGGACTCATACTAGTCCTAATAAAACCCTTCTCCAGTAAGCCCTCTATTTGGGACTGCAACTCCAGGTGAGCTACGGGGCGGAGTCGATAATGGGGCTGATTTGGCAAGGAAGACCCCGGGATGAGGTCTATCGCATGCTGGATATTCCTAAGCGGGGGTAACGTGGGAGGCAACTCATCCGGGTACACGTCCCTATACTCTTCCAATAGTACCCGTAACTCACTAGGTAACTCATCCAAAATGCTAGAATCGGGCTTCGCACTTAGGAGGACTAGCGCATACATAATTCCATCAAGGAACGGATCTCTCTCAAACTCTTTCCTACCAACTAGATTCAACGTTTTCCATTCTACCGGGATAGTGGTGTCCTTAGCCAAGACTACGGGCTCCTTTGGGATGGTCGGTCTCAAGGTGATGGTTTTGCCATTGAATTTGAATTCATAAGTGTTGGCTCTACCAAAATGAGTAACATCACGGTCATATAGCCAAGGGCGGCCTAACAACACATGACAAGCGTCCATCGGAAGGACATCACACAACACTTCATCAATGTAGGATTTGAATGAGAGTGGAACCAGGCATCGCTTGGTAACGGGTACAGAGATCTTGTTGATCCAAGCGACCTGATATGGGGTCGGGTGTGGTTCTGTAGTCAAGGACATACGTGCAATGGCATTCTAAGATACGACATTCACACGACTATCACTATCAATAATCAGCTTGCAAAGTTTCTCGCCACTCTTAAAAATCAGAGAAAATATGCTCGTCCTCTTCCAATCATCTAATGGACGAGGAGTGGTCAAGATACAACGCATCACCATAAGGGGGTGATCGTCCTCTAAGTCACTTGGGACCTCTTCTGGGTCGCTCTCCTCAACAACCTCATAAACATAATCCGCAAAATCGGTCATCGACTCTAACAAGGCTATGGCTTTAGTTTTCGTTGGGCATTCGAAGGCGTAGTGACCTTGAATGCCGCAAGAGTAACATGTAGCGTTAGTCTTGCTAACCTTTACAATGGGAATACGTTCGCTCGCAGGGCGGCATTGAATGTCGTGTTTAGATCTGTGTGGCCATAACGTAAGAGCTTCCGCTGAATATCGGGTTGAAGCCCCTTACGGAATCTAAAAAGGGTAACCTCGGGGATTTCCTTCAGATCACAACGCACCATTCGGTCCTTCAGTTCTCCCATATACTCCGCTACTGAATTTGAGCCCTACCGCAGGGTGGCAAGCTCGTCAAACATCTGTGTCCGATGGTACGCAGGAACGTATTGATCGGTCAACAAATTCTTCATTACGGTCCACCCAATAATTGGGTTTCTGTCTCCAGCCCCTAGCCTACGCTCTTCATTTAGCCAATAAGTTTTGGCACGGCCTGTCAACTTCATCCTGGCAACTTGGACCTTTTGGGGGTCCGTGAGATGGTGCCAGTCGTAGTAACATTCCATGTCCACTATCCAAGTAAGGAAGTTCTGTGGATCTCCCATGCTGTCGAAAGTGGGCGCATCAATCTTGATGGCCCTCGTAATGTCGAACTCTCGCTCGTGGCGAAGGCCTCGAGGGGGGCACTCGTGGGGAGTCCCTATCAGAGTCCGAATCGGAGATGTGTCGACGCCGGTGGGGCAATTCGACATGAACGGGAGGTGGTGGTGGCCTAACTTGATTTTGTAAAATCTGTGCTAAAGTGGCCCTAAGCTCTGCCATATCATTACGTAGACCTGCTATCGCTTCAGCGTTATGAAGCTCATTCCCGTTCTCAGCCATCCTAGACGTAGACGGCGCCGTATATTTCGTGTCTAGCCTAGTGCGCATGCAAGACCCAGAAAATTACGAAAGATGATTTCCCCTAGGGCTGTAGCTAGAAAGAAAATAAAATTTTTTTTGAAAAGCTTGATGTGAGAAACACGTAGATCGTTAAAAAAAAAATTTGAAATTTTGCTGAAAAATGTAGATTTCAGCCTGCTATTTGCAGACCAACTAGACAGAATTACGAAGATCCAATTTGCAGGCTAACCTAACGAGGACGAATCGAAAAATTTTATGTTTTAATGTTGCTGGAAATAAGTGCAGGAAGCTACAGTTTTTTTTTCAGATTTTTTTCACAAGTTTAAAATTCTGAGAGATTTACTAAACGCAGACCAATCCGAAAATTTCAGATCTTTGAAAGTTCAGATCAACCAACGAAGAACGCAGAGAGGATGTTTGCAACGTGGAAGTTGAAACGACCGCCTCTGATACCAAATTGGTGTAGGGTGCGTCCCGAGTCAGAGATCTCCACGAAACTAACGCTTTCCTACGCACTACACGTCGTAGATCTACCGCACCTACACAGCACCTATCTCCCACAATAGTTCTCGTCGCAAGAACACAGCGCAAATAACAAGGGAGGAATGGTCGACTCGAAAACAACGATCGGAAATTTGAGTCGGAGTATTCCCCAAGAAAACACAAAGGTTGTGTAACATCCCATGTTACTTCTAGGCCCCTTAACTTAGATTGGGTTAGGCATGGGGTGGGGGTTAGGGGAAATTAGCTAGGTTTGACCCTAAGTGGTGGGTTGTAGCCATGTGGGGCCCACCATAGGACCAAGTCAAACTAGGTCAAACTAGTCCAAATAGAGATCCTAGCCACACCATGACCCCACCACACTGCCCTAACCCTAATTACAATCTAAGTGGACCCTAGGTCATGCCCCTAGGTCAACACTTTGACCATAGTTGACCCAAGGTCATGCCCCTAGGTCAACACTTTGACCATAGTTGACCCAGGTCAACCTTGGATCTAAAGTGGTCAAACCCCACACTCATGAGCCCAATTGGATCAAGTAGGGCACCACCATGGCCCAAACCATGTTGGGTGATGATTTAGACCTCATGATCACTAAGTGGGGTCAACCCACTCACCCATTTGACCAAGTCAACCCTAGGGTCAAACTTGGTCAACCTTGAGCCTAATTAAGAGTAATTGAAGGCTAAGCCCATTCCTAAAGGGCTAAGACCTTCACCATGGCCTAACCCATGTTAGGTGATGACATGGAGTCCATGGCCATCATGTGGGGTCAGCCTACTCATCATGTTCACCAAGTCACCCAAAAAGTCAACATGGTCAACATTAGGCCTAAAAGAGGAAAAATGGACTCAAACCAATTCCCTTGGGCCAAGCCCACCAAATATGGCCCATAGGCAGCCAAAAGAACCAATGACCAGCCCTACCCCTCTGGTTGAAGAGAGAGAGTCCATGCAAGAGGGCAATTTGGGGAAATTACCTAAAAGAGGAGAGAGAAATGGAGTGGTGATGAGAATAGGCCATGTGGCCTTCACTTCTTCAGCCCAAGGTTTGCTGGCTGACCACCCCACTCCATTGCAGAGAGAAATGCTGCATGGTAGCAACCTGGCAGCCATGGTGAAGCAACCAAAGCACCAAACCGAGCTCACCTCGGCCATATCTCCCTATACAGTCACTCCAGGCCACATCCAAGCCCACCAACAGTTTCAGAACGTTGAGAGGAGTGGAAATCGAGTCCTGGATCAAAGCAAATGGTGAAGAATCAAGGTTTCGGGCAGGAGATCGCCGGCGCACCACCACCATGCCAAACCGCCGCCTGACTCGCCGCCGAGCCCCAATCCAGGTCCGTTTCGCCTCACCTCTCTCCGTACTAGCTTCCTAGATCAATTAGGAGAGAGATCGGACTCAATTGAGCCCGATGCCATGTGGGGAAATCGTGAATTTTCCAAGATTTTCCTACCTCTCGGGATCGCCGGCGTCGCCATCTTCCGCCGCCTCATCGCCGAAAAAAGGTAGCCACCACCACCGTGAAGGTGATGGCACTGTTGGCCGGCCATGGCGCCGCCTCTGCCGGCCGGAATAGGCCCCGCAAAGCGGCCCAGGAAATTTCAATCCAAGCCGTTGATCCACTGGGGACGATGAACGGATTCTGTCCATACCGCTTTAAGATTCGTGCTATATTTATATATATACATGTTGATTTAAATATATGAATAGTGATTTATTGTCACACCTAAACAGCCATTTTTAAGGTGAAATATAGGGTACCTAGAGACATTTCTAGGTCAGGACCCTTGAAGAGAAAATGTAGCCCTAGGTCTTAACTTTAAGATGCCACCATAATCATGGGTTTTGACCTAGTGGTCTGTCCTGTAGGGAAATTCTCCTAGGACTGGTCCTAGGCTAGGGCAGATTTTAATTTGAATGCCCATGCTAAACCAGTAAGCCACATGACCTGAAATTTTGGGCATGTGCATGTCTAGGGCATATCTATCCCATGCCAGAAGTTGGGAATTTTTGGGATACATTTTCCTATAGTTTTTGCAATAATATCAAAATATGAATTAATGAAATATTTGGAGATATAGGCACCCAAATAGCCCCAAATTTTGGTGGCAAGTCATTGGGGAAATCATTGGTGCATGATAAAAATTTCAGCACATTTGAGTCACTGCATGTTGGGTTAACCCACTTGCATGTGTAGGCTAGACTTAACCTTGGTGTGCAAATAGCAAATTTTGATATGAGGTGTATTTATCCACTTTGGGACTTCTGAAAACCTTGAAATTAATTCTAGAGGATATTTAGGACAAATGAAGCCCCTCAAATTTATTATGGGATTTTTGGGAACAAAAATCCCATTATTTGAATTTTTGAAAATTATAGCCTTATTGGAAAATAAAAATAAAAATTAGACTCAATCAAGAAAAAATCCTCAAATTTGGTCCTCTTAAATATTTGGATATAATTGAGTTGTGGTAATTTTATTTTCTCTGTTTGAGATCTTTTGAAGTAGAATGTTATGTAAAGACCATTTTGCCCTTATACTTTCTATTCATGAATTAATGAAAATATACGTCAGAAAAATTTGGAAATTTTTCTAGTGGTGTATATTAATATTATTTAGCTGACATAATTATTTCAGAATTATTGGATGTGCATACAATTTTTAAATCATCATAATGGCATTTTGGTAAATATCCAAGAAATTGAATTGCAAAGCCATTACACTTTTAAGGTTGATGAAACTTTGGCAGTAGTCTTATATTGATAATTTAGATCTCCTGTAATTTTATTACAATTTTTATGAATAAATTCCTCATACTCCCTTTGAAAATGTTAAATATGATGGTCTTGGATTAATCAATAAATAATTACAAATATTTTAAGGAAAATTATAAGTCTTGGGAGATAATAATATTTCATCATGTTAATGGTCAGGATAATTGTTTTGTATCATTAGGGCCATGCAAAGATATACTTCACATGTTGAATGACTTTGGAAAATATTTGGAGAAATTAAATTAATTATATATATATAATTGGGAAAATTATGAAAAATTACCATACTCATTTTATTAGTTCATACCACCTAGGATAAATATTTGGGGGCTGGTGGCCCAAGGATGTGAAAGTTCGATTTCGGGGTGGTATTAAGTCATGGGCTGCGTATAGTACAGGTAGGCTATACTATAAGCCACCAGGGAATGAATCGACAACTGAGCTAGAGTCTAAGATCGGAGGTATAACCCTGGGTGGCAGTTGTATTCTATAGACGAGAGTAAAAGTGCAACCTTAGACTTATCTAGGAGTAGGCCGACGGAAGACCATCGTTCCTCAATCAATACTTTAAGTCACTAAGTCACTCTAGGTAACAATGAGAGAATAGGGAATTCTGGGTAGACATCAACTAAAGTAAATATCCTTGAGAAAGGGAGCCTTGGGATTCAGCCCATCGTAGCTCCTAGTGCCCCTGAGAGCCCTTCACCGGAAATACCTTGGGCAGTCCTGAGATTAACCTTAAGTCACTAGGTATAACAACCGGTAGACAAGAGTAGTCTAATAGGTTAAGTGAACTAGACATGTTCTCACTCGTGCCGGGTTGGAGGGACTTGGAGTCTATGGACTACATGCTCACCCGTGCAGAGTTGGAGGGAAGTGGTTGATATATATATACTCACCTGGGTAGGGTTTGGAGGTTTTGTAGCACATACTCACCCGTGACGGGGTGGAGGGAATTGGGACAGGATAGTCCTGCAAGATGGAGGCTCAAAATATTATACTTGCATGTGCATAAACTAGTGGCGGTCCATGCGGTACTGGCCAGTCGTCATACCGACGGCAGTACGGTGGACCAGGCGGGTGCGAGAGTTAGAGGGACCAGTAGGTTGTTTATACTGAGGTCTGGAGGACTTTTCCTGATAACGCGCACCCGGCCCAACAAGACTGACAGGTAGTCAGCAAAGTGGTACGCAGAGACTCTAGAGTGTACTTGTCGGTGTACAGAGGCGTACAAGAGAGGTTTAGGCCTAGTAGTGTGTATACCCGCCTAGAAGGCGGAGACGCCCGCTCTGCTGCTATCATAGCCACAACGGTAGTACCTGAGAGTGATGCTAGCTCTCAAAAAGTGGGAACTAAAGGTCTGTGATCACGAAGTCGTGTGTGTGTGTGTGTTGCACTGCATGTCATATCATACCCACCATATAGATGCATATCATTAACTTTCATAACAACATATGACACCTAATGTATAAGTGGTATGAGATGCTTATACATTAGGACCTGCTAAACGACCCCTTAGTCTATAAGTTTGAGTGGGCAAGTTTATAGGTTAAGGTTATTCCTTTTACATATATATACTGCTTGTGACAACCGACACCCCATCGTATAAATGGTATGGGACATTTTATACGATGAGAGCCTTGTAGAAGACCCCTTGCTTATGTGTACTCGCATAAGTGAAGATTACTTTCTTTACTTATATTCTTATATATTCTGCTATTAGTTCTTGTCACCTGCTTCCACCTTTGTCACCCCTTGTTTGTCCTCCGCTTCGTCCTCCCGCGCGGTGCCTAGGAGTTGCGGGGCGAGGTGCGGAGGAAATGACATAGTCTTTTTTGACTAATGGTCGGTGACCATACTATTTTTAGGAGCTCGAGGAGATGGACCAGCACGGCGAGGAGGCAGGGCTTGAGAGGCAGATACCGGCTACTCCTACTGGAGCACATGTTCAGGTGTGATGATTTGAGATGATAGATTCCGCTGCTATTAGATTGAGAGAGAGAGTGATTTGATATTGATGTACTGGGCATATGCCCTTATTACACTCTTTTGTTGTATTCATTGTGGACTATATTTTGTACTCATCATCTCTTTATATGATATGTACTCTGTGGCTATGGACTTGTGTAGTTTTGTTTACTATATACTTAATTTCTGTTTCTCATATTGGTCGAACAGGTTATGATCGTACTAGCCGGCAGGATCGGCGTCTTGCGGTGTCGACTAACCCGTGTGTTGGTGTCACCGTAAGGCGGCGGTTCTAGGCATAAGATCCGGGTTAGCCTCGGAATGGGGAGACAGGATCTTACAAACTAGTATCACTTGAACACACGATCATATGAGAATAAAAGTCCACAACACTGGAACACCCCGCTCGAGCATTAGTTTGCGGACAAACTATGCAGCGGAAGCAATGGTGTGCCCATGTGTAAAAAGCCACATAAAACAGTCCATTAAATAATGAGTTAGGCCAATTTTGACATTATCTTACCCTTATGCAGCCTCCACAGGATGCGGTTCCTCCCCCTCCGTCTGCCATTCCGTTCATGCAGACAGAGATGGGGCAAATGCTGACGGCGATCCTGGACGCATTCAGAGCCCAGCAAGCCCCGGTACAGCTGCCCAACCCAGGGTCGAACTGGTTGAGTGCGTTTAAAAGTCTATCTCCGCCGCTGTATCGCGGGACAGAAGATGCTGTGAAGACAGAGGAGTGGTTGGAGACCATTCAGGAGTTACTGGCTGGAATTAGCTGCCCAGTCAGCCAGGAGGTACCACTTACCACTTCTGCACTAGAAGCCCATGCAAAGAGATGGTGGAAGTCTATTCGGGACTCAGTTTATGGGGATAGGGAACTAACAGACATATCCTGGGAAGAATTCAGCGACTCGTTCCTGGACCATTATGTTTCTATCATAGACCGGGACACATTGGAGGCGAGGTTTCTGAACCTCCAGCAGGGGAGCCGATCAGTGATCGAATATCAGAGAGAGTTCTCCCACCTGGCTAGGTTTGCAGGCTTTCATGAATGGGATGATCAAAAGTATGCTAAAAGATTTTATCATGGCCTCCGGGATTCGTTGAGGCAGCCCTTGTTGTTTATAACGCATGGTACCACTGCTCAGATCATAGAAATGGCGAAAAAGCTGGAGGCTGACCAGCTAATGGTACAGGGTAGAGGTAAAAGGCCGCTCGAAGGATCGTCTTCCGATGGTAGCAGGACATCCCAAAGGGGAAAGGTTATCGGATATAGGAGGGGTGGGGGACGTCGTTGTCCCAACTACAGGCAGGATTAGGGGCCTCCTCCACCATTGGCTCCCCCACCTATACAGACTCCCGGGCCGATAAGACAGGATGATCGAGGTCAGAGGCAGATCACATGCTATGGTTGCGGCCAACCTGGGCACATCAGGACGCAGTGCCCGCTTCAGGTCCACCCTCTTCCTCCTCCACCACCTCTAGTGGCCCCTCCAGTTCACCAGGGCTGAGGACGAGGACGAGGCCGAGACCGAGGCCGAGGACATCACGGCCGAGGCCGAGATCGGGAGCAGGTGTATGCGCTGGACCTCACGGAGCAGAGGAACCCCGAGGAAGTGATTACAGGTACTTTAATTATGTCAGATTCATAAATTTAAACTTTAATCAGTACCTTATAGAACTTAAGAATAATATTTATCTTTGAACTCAAACGAACCCAGGCATAGTGATGATTAGCCGCAAGCCCGCTCATACCCTCTTCGACACGGGTGCTTCACACTCCTTCGTGTCGAACACGTTTATTGAAGGATTAGAGGGAGTAGAGAAGTTTTCCGGCTTGGAAAAAAGAGTGCGACTTCCTGATGGCTCAGAACTTCGAACCACAGATTGCTGCAATATGGAAGTCGAGATAGGGGGCAAGGCGTTCGAAGCTCCGGCAACGGTCTTGAGGCTACCGGACTTTGATCTGATTCTAGGCATGAACTGGCTCCATTGGAACTACGCGCAGATAGATTGTCCCTCGAAGAGGATCACACTCCGACATGGAGATTCTTACGTTACTATCGAAGGTATCCGACCTATCCCCCTTCTTTCATTGTCTTCCATACAGGCTGTCAAGGCCTATGAGCAAGGGGAGGAAGTATATCTTATTTGCTTTGAGATGGTAGCAGTAGAGAGTTCTATAGCTGATATCCCAGTGGTACGGGATTTCTCCGATGTGTTTCCAGAGAAATTGCCCGGACTACCACCAGTTCAGGATTTGGACTTCAGGATCCAATTAGTGCCAGGGGCGAGGCCAGTGTCCCGGGCACCTTACAGAATGGCACCTAGAGAATTGGCAGAGTTCAGGACTCAGCTGCAGGAACTTGTGGAGTCAGGATTTGTGCGTCCAAGTTCGTCGTCATGGGGAGCACCGGTTTTATTTATGAAGAAGAAGGATGGATCCCTCCGACTGTGTATAGATTACAGGGAATTGAATAGGTTGACGGTTCGGAACACCTACCCATTGCCCCGGATAGATGAGCTATTTGATCAACTTCAGGGAGCCTTCTGGTTCTCTAAGCTAGATTTACGATCCGGCTATTATCAGTTACGCATTCGGGAGGAAGACATACCGAAGACATCATTCAGCTCACGTTATGGATTATACGAATTCACGGTCATGCCATTTGGGCTCATGAATGCCCCCTCCGCATTCATGACCCTAATGAACTGTGTATTCGAACCATATTTGGATCGCTTCGTCATTGTGTTCATTGACGATATTCTGGTCTATTCCCGGACGCAGGAAGAACACGCAGAACATCTGGCCCAAGTTTTACAGAGGTTGAGAGAGTTTCAGATGTATGCAAAGTTCTCTAAGTGCCAATTTTGGCTACAGGAGGTGGATTTTCTGGGTCACGTTATTAGTGGAGCTAGAGTGGCGGTTGATTTAGCTAAGATAGAGGCGGTACGGGATTGGCCACGGCCAAAGACAGCAGCAGACATCCGAAGCTTTCTGGGATTGGCAGGATACTATCGTAAGTTTGTGGAGGGATTCTCAAGGATAGCCCTCCTCCTTACGTCACTAACGAAGAAGGATGTAAATTTTGTTTGGTCAGAACAATGTGAGGCAGCTTTTCAGGAGTTGAAAGACCGACTGACCTCATCCCCTATCCTTGCGCTCCCATCCGGGAGTGAAGGATTCCAGATCTACACGGATGCCTCTTATCAGGGGATGGGTGCAGTCTTGATGCAGCATGGACACGTCATTGCTTATGTTTCGAGACAATTGAAGAAACACGAACATAATTATCCGGTACATGACCTAAAACTCGGGGCCGTGGTATTCTCCCTAAAGACCTGGAGGCATTACATATATGGGTTTCATTGTGATATCTACTCGGATCACAAGAATCTTAAATATATTGATACCCAGAAGGATCTAAATCTACGACAGAGGAGATGGTTAGAGTTTCTCTGCGATTATGATTATCAGATTCATTATCATCCAGGGAAGGCCAATACGGTAGTTGATGCATTGAGTAGAAGAGCTGGCACTTCCGGATCGGAGCCTCGCTTGATGTCCTTAGAGCTGGTACGAATGTTGGAGGAGATGCACATTACCATGGTGTCTGAGTCAGAACCAACAGTGTACCGAGAGTATTTAAATTCAGTGACCAGCGATGACACTATTCGGGAGCGCATCGTTATGCATCAGAAACTGGATACTGCACTAGAGCCAATTTTCGGAGCCCTGGACGGGGGCAAGGTTGGAGATTATTCTTTACAAGACGATTTACTTCGATTTCGTGGGCGAGTATACATACCAGCTGGAGATGGTATCCGGGAAGATATACTCAGAGAGGCACACTGCTCCCGATATTCAGTGCATCCCGGCATTTCCAAAATATGGTCAGACTTACGTAAGACAATATACTGGCCCGGGATGAAGAAGGAAATCACCTATTTTGTGACTCACTATGAGACCTGTCAGCGTGTAAAGGCAGAATGTAAGAGCCCAGGGGGTTTATTACAACCACTGCCAGTCCCAGAATGGAAGTTCGAAGATATTTCCATGGACTTTGTACACGGACTCCCTTGCTCCCATTCTGGGCACGATTCCTTCTGGGTTATTGTGGACAGATTGACCAAGGTAGCACGGTTTATTCCGGTCAGAAAGGATGCCCCAGTTGCTGTGTTGGCGAGGTTGTTTGTGGAGCAGTTCATCCGGTACCACGGCATTCCCAGGTTTATTATTTCGGACAGAGACGGTCGCTTCACCTCCAGAGAATAGAGGGCAGTGCATGCTTATTTGGGTTCCAGACTTACCTTTAGCACTGCCTTCCATCCGCAGACCGACGGTCAGACGGAGCGGACGATACGGACTATGGAGGACCTGCTCAGACTATGTGTATTGGATACGGGGAATCCTTGGGAGAGGCTACTGCCACTGATCAAGTTTTCATACAACAACAGCCACCAGGCCAGCTTCAGGATGACACCTTATGAGGCACTCTATGGGAGGAAGTGCCGGACACCGCTATCTTGGGTTCAAGATGTGGACACTCGAACTCTCGGATCAGATTTTATGGAAGATACAGAGACCCAGATTCGTTTGATCAGGGATCGGCTATTGGAGGCACAGAGCAGACAGGCAAAATATTATGATGCTCGGCACCGGAAGGTGGAGTTCCAAGTTGGGGACAGGGTTTTCCTGAAGATACGTCCGGTACAAGGTGTCTCTCGAGTACGGAGGCACAAGAAGCTCAGTCCGCGATACATGGGGCCTTACTTGGTTCTGGAGCGTATTGGCCCCTTGGCCTACCGACTGCATCTACCTCCGGAGTTGAGCACCTTACATGATGTCTTCCATGTCTCTTCCTTGCGAAGAGCTCTCCTTCGACCCGAGCAGTATGTTACCACTACAGCTGGACCGGTAGAGCCTGATCGATCAGTTAGATTGGAGCCGATCTGGATTGATGATACGGCTGTCCGAGTGTTGCGTAAGAAGAAAGTTCCGCTCGTGAAGGTGTTGTGGTCCAACCACGGGCAAGAGGAGCACACCTGGGAACCAAGGGACCTGATGATGGAGCAACACCCAGAGTTATTTACAACAGGTACATATTTAATTTATGATTTAAGATTTCTAATTCTTGCAACTAGAACCCCGTAGACCCGAACTTGAATTTTGGGGACGAAATTATTTGTTTTTTTTTTTAGGATTTGTAACATCCCATGTTACTTCTAGGCCCCTTAACTTAGATTGGGTTAGGCATGGGGTGGGGGTTAGGGGAAATTAACTAGGTTTGACCCTAAGTGGTGGGTTGTAGCCATGTGGGGGCCACCATAGGACCAAGCCATACTAGGTCAAACTAGTCCAAATAGGGACCCTAGCCACACCATGACCCCACCACACTGCCCTAACCCTAATTACAATCTAAGTGGACCCTAGGTCATGCCCCTAGGTCAACACTTTGACCATAGTTGACCCAGGTCAACCTTGGATCTAAAGTGGTCAAACCCCACACTCATGAGCCCAATTGGATCAAGTAGGGCACCACCATGGCCCAAACCATGTTGGGTGATGATTTAGACCTCATGATCACTAAGTGGGGTCAACCCACTCACCCATTTGACCAAATCAACCCTAGGGTCAAACTTGGTCAACCTTGAGCCTAATTAAGAGTAATTGAAGGCCAAGCCCATTCCTAAAGGGATAAGACCTTCAGCATGGCCTAACCCATGTTAGGTGATGACATGGAGTCCATGGCCATCATGTGGGGTCAGCCTACTCATCATGTTGACCAAGTCAACCCAAAAAGTCAACATGGTCAACATTAGGCCTAAAAGAGGAAAAATGGACTCAAACCAATTCCCTTGGGCCAAGCCCACCAAATATGGCCCATAGGCAGCCAAAAGAACCAATGACCAGCCCTACCCCTCTGGTTGAAGAGAGAGAGTCCATGCAAGAGGGCAATTAGGGGAAATTACCTAAAAGA
Organism: Platanthera zijinensis; assembly: GCA_039513925.1. Lineage (NCBI taxonomy): Eukaryota > Viridiplantae > Streptophyta > Magnoliopsida > Asparagales > Orchidaceae > Platanthera > Platanthera zijinensis. The sequence goes on along the minus strand of CM077090.1, from coordinate 116,018,248 downwards.
GGAGAGAGAAATGGAGTGGTGATGAGAAGAGGCCATGTGGCCTTCACTTCTTCAGCCCAAGGCTTGCTGGCCGACCACCCCACTCCATTGCATAGAGAAATGCTGCATGGTAGCAACCTGGCAGCCATGGTGAAGCAACCAAAGCACCAAATCGAGCTCACCTCGGCCATATCTCCCTATACAGTCACTCAAGGCCACATCCAAGCCCACCAATAGTTTCAGAACGTTGAGAGGAGTGGAAATCGAGTCCTGGATCAAAGCAAACGGTGAAGAATCAAGGTTTCGGGCAGGAGATCGCCGGCGCACCACCACCATGCCAAACCGCCGCCAGACTCGCTGCCGAGCCCCAATCCAGGTCCGTTTCGCCTCACCTCTCTCCGTACTAGCTTCCTAGATCAATTAGGAGAGAGATCGGACTCAATTGAGCCCGATGCCATGTGAGGAAATCGTGAATTTTCCAAGATTTTCCTACCTCTCGGGATCGTCGGCGCCGCCGTCTTCCGCCGCCTCATCGCCGGAAAAAGGTAGCCACCACCACCGTGAAGGTGATGGCACTGTTGGCCGGCCATGGCGCCGCCTCCGCCGGCCGGAATAGGCCCCGCAAAGTGGCCCAGGAAATTTCAATCCAAGCCGTTGATCCACTGGGGACAATGAACGGATTCCGTCCATACCGCTTTAAGATTCGTGCTATATTTATATATATACATGTTGATTTAAATATATGAATAGTGATTTATTGTCACACCTAAACAGCCATTTTTAAGGTGAAATATAGGGTACCTAGAGACATTTCAAGGTCAGGACCCTTGAAGAGAAAATGTATCCCTAGGTCTTAACTTTAAAATGCCACCATAATCATGGGTTTTGACCCAGTGTTCTGTCCTGTAGGGCAATTCTCCTAGGATTGGTCCCAGGCTAGGACAGATTTAATTTGAATGCCTATGCTAAACCAGTAAGACACATGACCTGAAATTTTGGGCATGTGCATGTCTAGGGCATATCTATCCCATGCCAGAAATTGGGAATTTTTGGGATACTTTTTCCTATAGTTTTTGCAATAATATCAAAATATGAATTAATGAAATATTTGGAGATATAGGCACCCAAATAGCCCCAAATTTTGGTGGCAAGTCCTTGGGGACATCATTGGTGTATAATAAAAATTTCGGCACATTTTAGTCACTGCATGTTGGGTTAACCCACTTGCATGTGTAGGCTAGACTTAACCTTGGTGTGCAAATAGCAAATTTTGATATGAGTTGTATTTATCCACTTTGGGACTTCTGAAAAACCTTGAAATTAATTCTAGAGGATATTTAGGACAAATGTAGCCCCTCAAATTTATTATGGGATTTTTGGGAACAAAAATCCCATTATTTGAATTTTTGAAAATTATAGCCTTATTGGAAAATAAAAATAAAAATTAGATTCAATCAAGCAAAAATCCTCAAATTTGGTCCTGTTAAATATTTGGATATAATTGAGTTGGGGTAATTTTATTTTCTCTGTTTGAGATCTTTTGAAGTAGAATGTTATGTAAAGACCATTTTGCCCTTATTCTTTCTATTCATGAATTAATGAAAATATAAGTCAGAAAAATTTGGAAATTTTTCTAATGGTGTATATTAATATTATTTAGCTGACATAATTATTTCCGAATTATTGGATGTGCATACAATTTTTAAATCATCATAATGGCATTTTGGTAAATATCCAAGAAATTGAATTGCAAGGCCATTACACTTTTAAGGTTGATGAAACTTTGGCAGTAGTCTTATATTGATAATTTAGATCCCCTGTAATTTTCTTAGAATTTTTATGAATAAATTCCTCATACTCCCTTTGAAAATGTTAAATATGATGGTTTTGGATTAATCAATAAATAATTACAAATATTTTAAGGAAAATTATAAGTCTTGGGAGATAATAATATTTCATCATGTTAATGGTCAGGATAATTGTTTTGTATCATTAGGGCCATGCAAAGATATACTTCACATGTTAAATGACTTTGGAAAATATTTGGAGAAATTAAATTAATTATATATATAATTGGGAAAATTATGAAAAATTACCATACTCATTTTATTAGTTCATACCACTCTAGGATAAATATTTGGGGGCTAGTGGCCCAAGGATGTGAAAGTTCGATTTCGGGGTGGTATTAAGTCATGGGCTGCGTATAGTATAGGTAGGCTATAGTATAGGCCACCAGGGAATGAATCGACAACTGAGCTAGAGTCTATGATCGGAAGTATAACCCTGGGTGGCAGTTGTATTCTAGAGACGAGAGTAAAAGTGCAACCTTAGACTTATCTAGGAGGAGGCCGACGGAAGACCGTCGTTCCTCAATCAATACTTTAAGTCACTAAGTCACTCTAGGTAACAATGAGAGAATAGGGAATTCTGGGTAGACATCAACTAAAGTAAATATCCTTGAGAAAGGGAGCCTTGGGATTCAGCCCATCGTAGCTCCTAGTGCCCCTGAGAGCCCTTCACCGGGAATACCTTGGGCAGTCCTGGGATTAACCTTAAGTCACTAGGTATAACAACCGGTAGACAAGAGTAGTCTAATAGGTTAAGTGAACTGGACATGTTCTCACTCGTGCCGGGTTGGAGGGACTTGGAGTCTATGGACTACATGATCACCCGTGCAGAGTTGGAGGGAAGTGGTTGATATATATATACTCACCCGGGTAGGGTTTAGAGGTTTTGTAGCACATACTCACCGGTGACGGGTTGGAGGGAATTGGGACAGGATAGTCCTGCAAGCTGGAGGCTCAAAATATTATACTTGCATGTGCATAAACTAGTGGCGGGCCATGCAGTACTGGCCAGTCGTCACACCGACGGCAGTACGGTGGACCAGGCGGGTGCGAGGGTTAGAGGGACCAGTAGGTTGTTTATACTGAGGTCTGGAGGACTTTTCCTGATAACACGCACCCAGCCCAACAAGACTGACAGGTAGTCAGCAAAGTGGTACGCAGAGACTCTAGAGTGCACTTGTCGGTGTACAGAGGCGTACAAGAGAGGTCTAGGCCTGGTAGTGTGTATACCCGCCTAGAAGGCGGAGACGCCCGCTCCGCTGCTGCCGTAGCCACAACGGTAGTACCTGAGAGTGATGCTAGCTCTCGAAAAGTGGGAACTAAAGGTCTGTGATCACGGAGTCGTGTATGTGTGTGTGCTGCACTACATGTCATATCATACCCACCATATAGATGCATATCATTAACTTTCATAACAACCTATGACACCTAATGTATAAGTGGTATGGGACGCTTATACATTAGGACCTGCTAAACGACCCCTTAGTCTATAAGTTTGAGTGGGCAAGTTTATAGGTTAAGGTTATTCCTTTTACATATATATACTGCTTGTGACAACCGACACCCCATCGTATAAATGGTATAGGACATTTTATACGATGGGAGCCTTGTAGAAGACCCCTTGCTTATGTGTACTCGCATAAGTGAAGGTTACTTTATTTACTTATATTCTTGTATATTCTGCTATTAGTTCTTGTCACCTACTTCCACCTTTGTCACCCCTTGTTTGTCCTCCGCTTCGTCCTCCCCCGCAGTGCCTAGGAGTTGTGGGGCGAGGTGCGGAGGAAACGACTTAGTCTTTTTTGACTAATGGTCGGTGACCATACTATTTTTAGGAGCTCGAGGAGATGGACCAGCACGGCGAGGAGGCAGGGCTTGAGGGGCAGATACCGGCTACTACTACTGGAGCACATGTTCAGGTGTGATGATTTGAGATGATAGATTCCGCTGCTATTAGATTGAGAGAGAGAGTAATTTGATATTGATGTACTGGGCATAAGCCCTTATTACACTCTTTTGTTGTATTCATTGTGGACCATATTTTGTACTCATCATCTCTTTATATGATATGTACTCTATGGCTATGGACTTGTGTAGTTTTGTTTACTACATACTTAATTTCTGTTTCTCATATTGGCCGAACAGGTTATGATCGTACTAGCCGGCAGGATCGGCGTCTTGCGGTGTTGACTAACCCGTGTGTTGGTGTCACCGTAAGGCGGCGGTTCTGGGCATAAGATCCGGGTTAGCCTCGGAATGGGGAGACAGGATCTTACAGGTTGCCACTCCTTTTAGAGAGCAAGACCAAGGCTATAGGCCAAGATCCGCTCAAGCAAATAGGATCCACCCGATCCGGAATTAAAAAGCCTTGCAACGGCAATTTCGATTCAAAACTTGTAGCGATTAAAATAAAGATCCGGAGAAAACGAGCACGAAACCACCACAACTAAAGAAGAGAATCACACAAGGAAGAGGGAAGAGATTACTCAACCGGAAGCGTTTCACACAAGATAACTGTGGGAGAATCACTCTCTCCACGGATCTGCCGGCTTCACACCGAAGGGTTTGCAACCTTCTTCCGCGGAGTCGCACCAAGGAATCCACGCCAGAGTCGCACCGCGCGGATGGAGGGAGCAAGGGGGCGGCGGCTTCACACCACACAAGGGGAGGGGGCGGTGGCTAGATGAGAGCCTTGGCCGAAATTTCACTTGGAGGGGAAATTTTAGGTTTTAATTCTTCAATGCTTGATTCCTCATAAACAACTCCTTAAATAAGAGATTACAATAAGCCTTAACCCTTCATGATGGAGATGTAATCTCATCCACCCGAATGGCTAAGTGCACACCAAAAATAAAATTATTTAAATTAAAGAAATAAAACATGCCATGAATATAAAATTATCACTTAAACATTGGATAATTTATATTCTAAAAATATAAAAATAGAGTTCACAAAATAAGATAATTAAAGCTAATTTTTCATGGCGGTTCGAGCACGCCGCGGGCGGAGGTTGTAACGTGCACTTCCTTCAGCGTCATCACGGCGTCTAAGATCTTTATGTCGTAGCGCCTCGGCAACCGGGTCATCATCAATTAGCTGTGGCGCTGCATCAATCAGCTCTGTGGACAATGCCAACTGATACACTACTTCTCCCACCCGTTCTATAACCTCGAAAGGTCCCAAAAACCTAGGACTCAACTTCTTGAGTCGGCGAATCCGCGAAACGCCTTTGAATGACTTGATTTTTAAATAGACCCAATCGCCTACAGCGAACTCCACCTTCCTTTGGCGAGCATTAAAATATTTTTCTTGCCGATCTTGAGCTACCTTCATGCGCTCTTAAATGGTTAACACCAACTCGCATGCATCAGCTACCACTTCTTTTCCAAAAAGTTTGGTGTCTCCCGCCTTTGTCCAAGACATCGGTGTTCGACACCGCCTCCCATACAAAGCTTCGTATGGCGCCATCTTTATACTTGCTTGGTAACTGTTGTTATAAGCGAACTCTACCATGAAGAGGTGATCTTCCCACTTCTTTCCAAATTCAAGAGTACACATCCTCATCATATCCTCCATAGTATGGTTCGTTCTTTTGGTTTGCCCATCAGTTTGAGGATGGAAAGCTGTACTGAACTTGAGCTTCGTGACCAGACTCTTCTAAACCAACCTCCAGTCCTTAGACGTGAAAAGTCCATCGCGATCACTAACTATACTCTTAGGAATCCCATATAGTCGCACAATGTTGCGAACATACAATTCTACAAGCTTCTCCGCGTTGTCCTTCTGATTTGGGATGAAGTGTGCCACTTTAGTCAAGCGATCCACGATCACCCAAATCGCGTTATTACCCTTCAGCGATCTAGGTAACCCATGTACAAAGTCCATGGAGATGTCATCAAATTTCCACTCAGGGATAGGAAGAGACTTCAGGAACCCGCCCAGCTTTTGACACCCGGCCTTCACCATGGCACAAGTTTTGTACCGACTCATGTACAAAGCTACGTCCTGCTTCAGATCAGGCCACCAATAGGATTTCTTCGTATCCAAGTACATCTTTGTAAAGCCCGGGTGAATGGAGTACTTTGTGGAGTGAGCCTCAAACATCAACTCCTCACGGAGCTTGTCGAACTGTGGTACACAAATCCTCACATCCTTCCTCAGAATCCCATCAATCATCTCCCAGGCGCTACACTCGCCCTTTTGAGCTTCCTCCACGTATGGCTGGAACTCCACATCCAAACGGGCCGCTTCCTGAATACGATCGTACAAATCATTTTGCATTTCAATCAAGTTAAACCGATCCACACTAGACTCGCCTCTGGCTACACACTCTATGCCGAGGGACTCCAAGTCCCGCATCAATCGCTCATCATGAGCTTCGATCCAATTCCCTTGCCCAGAGTATTTTCTACTCAAGGCATCTGCCACCACATTGGCTTTGCCTTGCGTATACTGAATCGCCACCTCATAGTCTCCAAGGAACTCGACCCATCTGCGCTACCGCATATTCAAGTCCTTCTGATCTAGGAGATACTTCAGGCTTTTGTGGTCCGTGAAGATCTCTACCTTCACACCATAAACATAGTGTCGCCATAATTTCAACGCAAAGATTACCGACGCAAATTCCAAGTCATGGACGGGGTAATTCCTCTCGTGAGGCTTCATCTACCTAGACCCAAAGGCTATCACCCTGCCATGTTGCACCAACACGCAACCTAAACTGTATCCTGATGCGTCACTAAAAATTTGAAATCCTGCAATCCCTTTCGGTAGACTTAGGATTGGAGCTGTCATCATCCTTTCCTTCAGGGTATTAAATGCCTAATTGCACTCCTACATCTACACAAACTTCTTATCCTTACGAGTTAGTGAAGTGAGGAATAGAGCTATCCGCGAAAAATTCTCCATGAACCTTTGATAGTACCCGGCTAGTCCAAGAAAACTCCGGACTTTTGCCACGGTTCTAAAAATCGGCCAATCTCTGATGGCTTCCACTTTTGTTGGATCTACTGTCACCCTATCCCCACTAATCACATGGCCCAAACACGCCACTTTCTCCAACCAGAACTCGCACTTTGAGAACTTTGCATAAAGTTGGTTCTCTCTCAACACTTGCAAGACTATTCTCAGGTGAGTCTCGTGCTACGCCTCTGATTTGGAGTAAACCATAATGTCAGCAATAAAGATAATCACAAAAGAGTCCAAGTATTCTCAAAATACTCGATTCATCAAATCCATGAATACGAATGGTGGGTTCGTCAGCCCGAACGGCATCACCGAGAACTCAAAGTGACCATACCTCGTACCAAACAAAGTCTTGGGTATGTCCTCGTATCGAATTCGAAACTGATAGTATCCTGACTTTAAGTCCAACTTTAAATACACGCCGACCCCACCAATTGGTCGAACAGATCGTCTATCTGAGGAATCAGATACTTATTCTTGACAGTCAATTTATTCAACTCTTGGTAGTCTATGCACAACCGCATACTACCGTCTTTTTTCTTCACAAACAACACCTGCGCGCTCTACGGTGAAGAAATGTGTTTGATATACCCCTGCTCCAACAGTTCCTGTAACTGTACTTTGAGTTTGGCCAACTCTTTTGGTGCCATCCTAAAAGGAGGACGTGACACCGTCCTAGCCTCAAGCACTAACTCATTTGAGAAATCAATCTCCCGTCAAGGAGGTGCTCCGGGAAGCTCCTTAGGAAACACATCCTCGAATTCTGCCACTACGGGTACTTCTCCAAGGGATAACCTTGAAAGGCGAACCTCCAACAACGCTACGAGGGATACCCCTCCCTTGTTAACTGCCCGCACCAACTGCATGGCTGAAATTAGGGAAAAGGCCACTCCGTTAAGACCCTCAAACTTAACTTCTTCCTGCCCTTCGCTCCTCAGGGTCACCACCTTGGATAGGTAGTCAATACTGGAATGCTGCTTTGCTAGCCAGTCCATTACTAATATCACATCAAACTCAACCAACGATAGGACTGTCGCTATCAACATGAAGTCGACTCCGTCTAGATTCCAACAAATGCGCCCTTTTTCCCCGGTGGACATTGATGACCCATTGGGCATGCGCACCTTCAGCTCTGCTTCCGCCGAGAACAACTCAAATATAATTCTTTGGATAAAGCTTTTCGCAAGAAAAGAGTATGAAGCTCCCGTGTCAAACAATACCCTAGCGGGGTATCCGGAAACTAAAACAAAGCCTAAAATATAGGCATCAAACATAAACAATTTTTAAAGGGTGAGGCTTATTCTTCCATCTATTCCCTTCATACTTCCCTTGGGATTGAGAAGGATTCCCTTCCCCTTGCTTGGGTGCGAAACCCTTATGACGTTGGGTTCCCTCAATATCGTTCTCCAACGTTCTGGCAATGTCAACCAGCTCATTGAAACCAGCTCTCTTCATGGCGATGAGGGGATGCCTCAGATTCTCTCTCAGCCCATGGTAGAAGAGGTTATCCCTCTCCTCATCATCTTCCATTATTGTTCCCACATAATGGCCTAACCGAGTGAACTCCTGAACATACTCATCCATTATCTTGTCCCGCTGCACCAAGTGCAGAAATGGCCTCTGAAGGGCTAACCTCATCGATGTAGGAATGTACTTCTTTAGGAAAGCATTCCAAACTCTTCAATGGAAGGGGTGCATCTAGGAAACTTCCGACCACTATGGCTCATCCACCACAACTTAGCATCTCCTTCCAGCATGAAGGCTGAAAACTCAGATTTCTTCTCCTCTGGCATCTCTATCGCCCTCAGAAGTTCTTGTATCCGTGCCTACCAATCCTCTGCATCAGTCGGCGTACCGACTCCCTTAAACGTTGGAGGATGGAAGCTTAGAAAATATTTCATCTGCCGGTCCCCATGATCGACAACCACCCTTTCGGCCAACGGCTCTGCTCTCCTGGCTTCTCCGCCCGGCACGGCCGTCGCCGTATCCGGGGTAGCAGGAGTTGCTATCTGAACAACGGGGGATGCTACATGTGTTGCCTCTGCAGTATGGGTTGCAACCATTGCTTTTGAAAGCATGCAGTAAAAATTAGCCGGGTTTACACCCATGCCCAAAGGACCCTGAGCAATAGCGCTGCTTGCCAAAAGTTCTTCTCTTGGCCTCGACATACCCGCCTCGTTGCTTGCACTCTTAACAAAAGCAAGGTAACAAGAAATCAGTCTCAAATCACAAGACTCAAATATAAGGACACTCATGGTCCCGCAATACTCCTATGTTGATAACTTCTTTTTTACGATACGATTATAACATTAGACCACGAACCCTTTCCTTGGACACAAACCTCACTCTGATACCAAAATGTAACACCTCCCCTGTAATGACCGTATAATATGGGTCTGGTCGGGGCCCCACATCATACAGACGCCATAGCTTTAGCGCTAAAAGTTGATATTAACTACCCAACTCAAAAATCAGAATGAAACAACAGCGGAAATATACCAACAACAACCAGAAGTTATCAACTACTGAACAGGAGTATCAAGATGGCCTTAAGGCCATACAACAAAAGAGATTTCTAAACTCCAATAACAATAATAGCATCATCGTTCATAGGCACTCCTAGACTACCTCGGCATGCACTCCGGAAAATACCCAAAACATGGAGCATAACAGTCAAGAAAATAAGCTAGTAAGCACAGCAATCACTTCGTGAAGCATAGGGCTTTTCGGCCGGCGCACTTGCTCCCGCTTGCAATCCTTGCCCTGTAAAAATATGTAGTAACATGGGTCAGCAAAGGCTGACCTCTACTGTGTAACCAACACATCTCCTCTCGGCCGCCCCTAACGGACCCCGGGATACCCCTCCAACCTGCAAGTTAGCACTTTGTATGCCATAAAAATAAACATGTAAAGCTTTTAAAATAGGTTTGGATGTCTCAAACAACAAACACGTTTTCTATGTTGAGCACAGAATGAAATGGGGCCTACTATGCAGCATGTATGCAAACCCGGGCTTCGCCCAAGACACCCTATCGCATATGCAACTAGCACATCATCATATCATCTGGGTACTTCCAATTCCCCATTGGTGTAAAGCCGCAAACAAAAAGGGTACTGCAATTCCCCTAACGGACTAAAGTCGCCACACAGAAATCTTGCCAAGGCCCCACCTGCTCATGGGTCTTAGAGCCGGGCTTTCCTGTAAACTCTGACTTCTCGCATCAGGATTCTGTCTCTCACACAAACCGATTCAAAGAACCCTTGCTGGACCCCACCCACTCGTGGCTTCATTGCCCGGGCTTGCCCTAAACTTGGCATTCTCATCAGTCTTACAGAAGGGGACTAGTATCGCCGAGACACTCTTCCAACATTTCTTGCACGATACGGGATAGCCAGCCGACCACGGAGACAAAGCCACGCCTTAGCACATGACAATCCATAACCTTTCCCACCCTAATCCACCATTTGTACTATAATATTCCCACGCACCAAGGAAACCATCTACCGCAAATGCGGAGCTAACCTTGTCCGGTTCCGGCTAAGAGTACTCACTCGAGAAAAAGGGGAGAACACATACATCACAAACGACATCTTGCCGCAACGGATTTCTACATAATCCTTAAGGCTCGTTATGCAATATCACCAAGTCGGAGTAATGGACGCGACTACGGCTTCACCCACAATGCCTAATCCACTAACGGAATGGATCTCTAATGCAAAATCATGTCGGAGACGTACACAATCGGTCCGGAGGTTCCTCTTGAAACAAGGTAACCCAAACCCCTCTTATTTGAGAGATTTGGTGCCCAAAAACTTGATAAGAAAAAATGTCATGCACACACCCTAGAAACTAAGAGGAGAAGTGTCGTTACCTTACAAACCCTCTTCCCAGCCATGGAGAAACTTAGTCGGATGAAAATCACCGTAACATTCTTGCCTCCGCAGATCTGGACTCGGCTCGAAAAACGGGACCATAAAGCTCCTCTGGCGGTCGGATCTCTCCTCTCCTTCCTTACTCTCCCCTCTCTCTAACACTTTTAGAAAGAGAAAACCCCAAGAGAAATGAGGGTTTCACCCCCATTCCCGGCCTTAAACTGCAAGGAAGATTTCTAAACCCTATGATCTTATTTGAAGGAAAAGAACGACCATGATCCGTACTTAAAAATAGATTCCTTGGCCGAACACGGCTTGTGACACGCCCATGTCACAGGCCGTGTCTCATGATCGACACACGATCGTCGAATACAGAATAGGACACGGCTGCTGACACGGCTTGGGACACGCCCATGTCACCAAGGACACGCCCGTATCATAGGTCGTGTCTCACGATCGATCCACGATCGTCGACCACAGAATAGGACACGACTTCTTACACGGCTTGGGTCATGCCCGTATCACCAAGGACACGCCCGTGTCATAGGTCGTGTGCATCACTCGACGCAAAAATCGTCGCGTCCTGAACAGGACACGGGCTAAGACACGCCAGTGTCAAATTTGACACTCCCGTGTCACCAGTACATGCCTGAGCTTCAGACCGTGTATCTCTCCCGACATAGCCTGGCCAAAACCCGAGCAGGACACGGCCTGGGACACACCCGTGTCTCAGGCCGTGTGTCCGATCCCAGACATTCATCGACCTCATTTCGTCGACCACCCAAAAATTTCGTCGAACCCAAGCATGACACGGCTTGTGACACGCCCATGTCACAGGCCTTATCAACCCATTTAGACTCCAACTTGGCCTGAAAATGCCATCCGTTCCTCTTTTTAGTTTTGGGGCGTTACACTCCGAGCCTCCGTTCGTCGAACTGAGGCCAGATCCATGGAGAGAACTTGAAGGCACATATTTCCATCCGTACAAAGCAATATCTTCATGGCTAGGAAGAGGAGTCATAAGGTAATGACATTTCTCCTCTTGGTCTTTAGGATGCGTGCATGGCATCCCTTTTATTCTTGCTTTCTTTTAAGAATTTAGGCACCAGATCTCTCAAATAAGAGGGGTTCGGGTTGCCATGGTTCAAGAGGAGCCACCAGGTCGATTGTGTCCATCCCCAGCATGATGTTGCATTAAAAATCCGCTCTGCTAGTTGATTAGGCATTGTGAGTGAAGCCGTAGTCGTGACCGTTAGTCCGACTCAGTGATGTTGCATAACGAGCCTGAAGGATTTTGCTAGAAATCTGTTTGCGACAAGAAGCCATTTGTGATGTTTTTCCCCTTTATTTCGTGTGAGAACGAATGGTGGATTAGGGCGGGAAAGGCTATATTTGTTGATTGATATGCGAAAGCATGGTTTGTCTCTGTGGTCAGCTGGCTAGCCCGTGACGTGCAAGTCATGTATGAAGAGTGTCCCGACGAGACAAGTCCCTTTATGTGAAACTTACAAGAACGATAAGCTTTGTACAAGCCTGAGTGATGAAGCCCACGAGCGAGTAGGGTCAAGCAAGGGTTCTTAACATCGGTTTGTTATTTGTGAGACAAAATTCAGATGTGAGAAATCAGGGCTTGTAGGTAAGCCTGGGTTTTAAGACCCACGACCAGGTGGGGCCTTGGCAAGAGTTCCGTATGGCGGCTTGAATGTTGTAAGGGGAAATGGAAGTACCCATGTGGTGTGATGTGATGATGCATAATTATGTGTTAGATTCATGCGTTTTAGGGTACCATGGGTGAAACCCAGGTTTGCATAAATGTTGCATTGTAGGCCCCTTTTTATTAACTACTCAACCTAGAAACGTGTTTGATGTATTGGACATCCTAACATGTTTCTTTACTCTATATGTTTATATACATTTGCATATGAAGTGCTAACCTGCAGGGTGATGGAGTGCCCTGGGGTCTGCTAGGGATAGCTGGGAGGAGATGTGTTGGTTACACAGTTGAGGTCAGCCTTTGTTGACCCACGTTACAATAAATTTTCACAGGGCAGGGATCGCAAGTGGGATCAAGCTCGTCATCCAAAAAGGCCTAAGCCTCATAAAGTGGATTCTCTCTTATTTACTTATGTTTTTTGAATGCTTTGCTCCTTGAACTATAATCCGGCTTGCATGTCGAGGTAGCCTATGAGTGCTAAAGCACATTGCTATATTTATTGTTGTTTCAGTTTTTGTACTCATGATTAATGTAAGGCCTTAAGGCCATTTTGATACTCCTGTGATAGTGGATAACTTCTAGTATTTGTAGGTTTCCGCTGTTTGTGTTCTGAGTTTTGAGATACATTGTTCTTTTATATTACTTTATAATGTTAAAGCTATTGTGTCTATATGTTGTGGGGCTCCGGTAGGACCCATATTATATGGTCATCGCAGGAGAGGTGTTGCATTTGTCATCTTACCTAATAAACATGACTCGCATCTCTCAAATGATTCATAATCAAATGAGTCCAACAATCAATCTTTATGGAGCTTGGATATGTGTTTCACTTTGATATGGCCCAAATGACAATGCCAAAAGTATGTAGGATTCGAGTCATTGGTTTTTAGTCTCTATGTATTTTCTGTGTTATACATCGGTTGGTCTAAGTTCAAAAAATATAGTTTATTAAACAACTGAGCTACACCATAAATCATCTTTGGATGATCACCCATAGTGTGGCTATTTAGATAGATAACCTTTAACAATTACATCACCATGAAACTTTTGTATGGTTTGTGAATAATTATTTATTTGCATCCATCATATGGTTCATGTCAACCCTATACCTCAATGCTCTCAACCTTTGAGGTCACCAAGTTAAGTTTGAGCTGATGTCGATAGATTAATCAACCTTGCTTTGGCATGCTCACACATCATCGATCGAGGCAGGAAGAGTCTTACCCATCGGAAGGCATCCATATATTTAATATTGGATTATGGGATTTTTAGAAAAATGGTTTATAATCAATCATGATAAACATTTAACCACTCTACATATTCACAAATATATAAATTACAATATTTGCATTCCAAATACATTCCAAATGTGAACAAAAAAAACCATCAACACTTGATGTAAAAAGAGCTAAATCTAAATATTCAGAACATTTTAAAATCTTCAGATTTTCATGTATTAGACATAGGCATAAGCAATATTCATTATGGCGGTCTCTCATTGTCGAATTCAAAATTTAAGACAGAATTTGGTTTCATAAACCACATAGAGGGAGGGTTACTTCTAAGGGAAAATCATTTTTGAAACTTGAAAATCGCAGCAAATCACAGGCGTTCCTGGCGAGGTTCAAAGGGGCAACACCCTTGGTGATGGTCTCGCTGATAGATCAACGAGCGGGGTGAAGGGAAAGTGCCCTTGCAGTGTGTGGGGCTGAGTCCCGACCAATATTTGAAAAAACACCACTGGTTTCATAATGAAAATCATCAATATTTGATGTTCCATGAATAAATCTGGATATTTAGAACAGTTCTAAATTTCTAGATTTACACGCACTAGATCGTGAAACTCGCTTTGATGTTTATTATTGGTTTTTTTATACATGAGTAGAATAATACATCACATGTTCGCAACGGAATAAATATATAAGAAAAACTCAAAAGAGTAAAGGATCATGTGTTATCCATGAATCAAGTAATAAAGTGAATAATAAATGAATAGTACCTGAATGAGATTGATTCTTTACTCGATCAAGATGCTCCAATGATCCAACCTAGAAAGCTTTGTCTAAAAGTAGGGAGCTGAGTCCACACTAAAGTAGATCTGTGGACTTTACAAGTATCCACACGAATGAAAGAGAACTCCAAGATCTTGTCACATTATAAGGTGGCATTTGGCGTGGCTTATTGCCTACCTTGCGGCGGAAACGCAATAGGATTTTCGGCATAAGCTGCGTTTGGATAGGCTGATATTAAAAACTCAAGTTTTAAATTTCCACGCTTTAATACATTAGTGGAACCGCCCGATTTTTCTGCGTTCCTCAAAAACCACAACATATGTTGTGCGAACTCATTCTTGATTCCCTTCCTCGCTACCCCCGACCAACCGGAACCTAGGGTTTCAATTTCCAACAGCACACTATCGGCGCCTCTTCTCCTCACGCAGCAAACTGCCGGCGGCCCCTCTTCTTCTCTGATCGCCGAGCTCAGATCTACAAGGTATCCTCTTCTCTGACCACCGGTTCTTCTCAGATCTACAAGTATTTTGTTTTCACTATTTTTTCACTGGTTTTTGCACACCACCGGATCTCCTCCATTTTATTCATTGTTTTCTTCACTGCCTCTTCCATTTTATTCACTGTTTCTTCACTGCCTCCTCCATTTTTTGCATTGTTCTACTATCACTACCATTTTTGAGATTATAAACTACATTTTACTTTGTGATTATTCTTTTTTGTATAGTTCTACATTTCACTACCATTCTAGAGTTTGTTATTCGTTTTCACTATGTGATTGTTGTGTGTGTGTGTGTGTTGTTGTGTGAGTGTGATGTATGTGTGCCTGTGTGTTATATGTGTGTTTGTGTTGTTGTGTGGGTGTGTTGTTGTGTGTGTGTGTTGATGTGTGAATGTCCTATGTGTGTGTGTGTGTGTGTGTTATTAATGTATGTGTGTTTGTGTTGTTGTGTGTGTGTGGTTGTATGTGTGTGTGTGTGTGGTTGTGTGAGTGTGTTTTTGTGTGTGTTATATGTGTGTGTGTGTTATTATATGTGTTATATATATGTGTGTGTATGTGTGTGTTATATATATGTATGTATGTGTGTATGTGTGTGTTATATAAATATATATATATGTGTGTGTGTGTGTGTGTGTGTTATTATATGTGTGTGTGTGTTATATATGTCTTGTGTGTGTGTTATTATATATGTGTGTGTATGTGTTGTTATATGTTTGTTGTTGTGTAAGTGTGATTTATGTGTGTGTGTGTGTGTGTGCGCGCGTTTGTTTTTCATAAAAAACTAACTTATTTTATTTCTCTAAAGATGGGCAAATCAAAAGATGGTAGGGTGACCGATTTTTGGGACACTACAGATACCATGCATTTCTATGACATATGCATTAAAGAGATAGAAGTTGGGAATCGACCAACCACACATTTTAATAAAGAGGGTTAGAGTAACGTTATGAAGAAATTTGAAGAGTTTACTACAAAACATTATAATAAAGTCTAATTGAAAAATAAATGGGATCATTTAAAGAAGGAGTGGAAATTATGGACTGAGTTAAAATGTGGTGAGACCGGATTGGGTTGGAATGCTTCAAGGAAGACTATAGACGCCTCAGACGAGTGGTGGGATGAAAGATTGAAGGAACTCATTTACTAAAGTAAATTTGTTTTACTTTTATTTTTAAATGATCAACATCTAATGTATATGAGCGTGTGGATATTTATTTTAGTGAATCGGAACAAAGGGATCGAGATCATGGGATGACCTCACAAGGGCGGCAAGAAACATGCACTGACACAGCAGGTGGTATAGAGGAGATGACCGCGCTATATAATATTATTGTAGATCAATTGTATGAAGCTAAAGCATAGAACAAAATGGCGATGGTTGGTTCTAAAAAAATATATGAATGAACTGTTATATATGTGTGTTGGGTGTTATATTACTAAAAAAAAGTTTTTTCCATATTTAAGATGGTTGGTATTTAAATTTTTTGAAAAAAAAAATCACTAAAAACTCTGTTTTATTTCCAAACAACTTTTTCAAAATTCGGTTTTGGAAACTCCATTTTAGTCAAACAATTTTTTAACAAAACTCTATTTTCTAGAATCAACACGTTTTCTATAAGCAGCTTTTCATCAACAACTTCTCATCAGCAACAGCCCAACCAAGCCTAATTGGGTCAGAAAAGGAGTGCTCTCTATATCTGCACGAATTGCTATATTCATTTTTCAGGAGAGGCAGCGAGAAGAAGAAGTCACGACGAGATCTAGGGTATGGCTCAAGTGGTTGTTTCAAAAGAACACATAAAAGTCACGCTTACAAAAAACTCTTTTCCAAGTCTATTTATACCCAAAGATATCAAACAGATAGTAGCCATTTAGAAATCCTTCAAAACACGAGCTGTGTCGATATGTGTCGACATGCAGTCGACATGCATCGATAAGAACTCGACGCAACGTCGAGAAGCATTCAACGACACTCGACGCACCTTGCGTCGACATGCATTAGACGCATTTGCGTCGAATAGAATTCGACGTAACATCGACATCTACTCGATATAACTTTGACTAAGGATCTGCGTCAACATGAGTTTGGATGCATCGACAGCTAGACGACGTGTGTCAATACGCACTTAGCACAACCCATCAGGCTTATTTATGTCAAAGGATTGGTCCTTTTCCCATATCCCATATGACTGGGGCCAACACAATCTTTTCTCCAATTTCTCTGAACAATCTTATGTATGACCCTATTGGCTCAAATTGCGTTGATAGTGAAACTAAGTACTATACTACTTTCAGATCACTAAGAAGCACAAACAGTTATTTCTCTGGTGTTTGATCACTGGATCATGGATTCTCGATATTTGCCTGAATGGTTTTCATTCGGGATTCTTTTGTGTGGATGTCTATTATGGTTCTAGGAGTTAGAAGAATGACAGAGATGAGATCCTAGATTTCTAGACATGGATCACTTGAGTGGGTTGTGAAAGTGAGAGATAGATAGAATTTACTCTAGAGGGGGGTGAATAGAGTATTAAAAATTTATTTAGATTTATTGCGGAATTAAAATACTGATACTTAAAAATAATAGAATAAAACAAACTCAACTCACACAGCACAGCACAACACACAAAGGAAACACAAGACAAACCAAACGACACAAGAAAATTTATAGTGGTTCCCCAAATCTGGGTATATCCACTCTTCTACCACCCAGGTAGGAATCCACTACAGGTTTTTATTCAGGTGCCCTGTCACCACAAGATCTCTTTCAGGTAGATCTAGAGACCCTTTGAGCTTTTGATCAAGAGCCCAAAATCCAATAGGTTTTTGATCAGGTGCCCTATCACAAAGAGTTCACTTTTGAAGGGAGAGAAAACCCTGTACAGATAGAGGTAAAAGAAAAAGTTTATGGAAGTCATCTCTTTTCTCAAGCAAATGAGAAGGCTGTGTGGATTGCTGTAGAAAGCCCAAGCTCCCCCTGAGATGATGTGTTGTTTCAGGAAGAGGAAACTTGGTCCTGGGTATAGGTCTTCAAAGTATTGCTGTGAAGCCTTTTAGATCTATAGACTGATTTTAATTGAAGATCTCTGTAGATCTCTGAAAGCTGAAGAATGAAGAAGACTTGAGAGATTTGATTTGAAAATGTTCTTCTTCTTCCTTTGAAAGCAATGCAACAGTCCTTGAGAAAGAAAAATGAGTACTGCTGAAGATTGTTTTTCTTTCTCTATTTCACTAACTGACTAACTTTGTTTCTTTCTCTTTATTTCTCTGTTATATTCAATCAGAAAGGAAACATCATGTATTTGAAATCCCAAGACAATACTTAATTTTCTGCAAGAATTTAGGAGCCCAAACGGCTAGAATGGCTGGCAACATAAATGCACTTCCATAACTGTCTTCATGAGATAAGCAATTAAAATATTCTGTGAATACCACAATGAATGCTTCATGGAATACGGCTATTAGCCTTGAGAATATTAGCATTAATTATCAGAATATAATTTCCATTAAATAATTGATCAGAAGCAAAATAAACACTTTAAACCGTTTCTATAAACTGATAACTACAAGCAGCATAAAATCGTAGAACTTAGTCCAGAGATCGTCGAACTGGGTTAAGAGATCGTCGACCTGAGAACAACTATCGTAGAACTGAGATTACTGCTGAGAAACAAGAGATCGTCGACCTTAGCTCGTAGATCGTCGAGCTCAGTTCAGAGTAGAAGACTCTAAGATCGTCAATGGGAGATCGACGATCGTCGAGCTCAGTTTGACTATAGTCGAACTGATATAGATATTCCACTGAATTCTTTTGAGTCTAATTCTGAGTCCACTGCAATGCTGGTCAGCACAAACCTGACCTAAAAAGGACCTAACTTAGACTAGACAAAGACCCTGGCTATACAAGTGGGTCAAAGCATCCTAAGAGTAGACCTAGTACAAATCAAAACAAGGGTTCCAACAATCTCCCTCTATTTGTGTGAGGTCACTAAAAAACAAAACTGAAAAGAAATAAGAATACAAAGAGCATAAATATCTGTAAGGATGAAATAACATCAGCAAATATATTATAACAATGCATTGTACATAATTCAGTTAAATGTTAAAACATTACAGAGCACAAAACTATAAATTATTAGAAGGACCAGAGGAGGGTTTAGAGAAAATTATCTTTCTTTTGGGATCTGGTACTTCCTTCTTAGATATCTTCAGGTCCTGTCCACCAAGAGTTGTCTGAGTACCTGTTCTGGGCATAACTGCTTCAGGGTGCAGTGCCATATACTCAGCTGGATTGAATATTTTCTTGCTAACCTGTAGCTTGTCCAGTTCTTTTTTCCTTGTAAGATGACATAGTGGTGAACTTTGATGGATCTTCTCCTTCTTCTACAGCTTTCCTTATCTGAGAAAGACCAATCAGTTCTTAAAGCCTGGCCATCCATAAGTTTGGATCAACTTCCTGTTCAACAGATGGCTGATACCCTTGAGGAGGCAACATGGTAACTTGTTTGAACTGAGTGGATTGAGCCTGAAAACTTGTCATGTTGTGTTGTTCATCACTTTGAGAGTAAATAGATCTTGGAGGAGCATCCTCACTATACTTTCCTTTGGGCTTATGAGATTCATCATGCCTTCTGGATTGATAGTGAGCTGTCTTCTGAACTTTGGGTGAAGCTTGTTGTTGAGGAGGAGAGAAAGAAAGTTTCTGATGTATAACTTCTTTCATTTGCTCAGCTTAACTTATATTCCTTTGCTGCTGACTGCTTCCTTGAGAATGAGATCTTGATGATCTATCCTGCCTTTGATAAGTTCTAGTGAAAGAGGTAGGCTTGGAAGATACATCATATCTTTGAGAAACAACTCCTGAGGCACCAGCAACAGCAGGAGGAGGAGGAGGAGGACCTCTCTGAAACTTCTAAGGAGGAGGAGAGTATCTCCTACTCTTCTTACTAGCCTTTTGTTTATTTTTATACAACCACATCCAGCTTTCCATGCCTTGGTATGGTCTAATCCCTTTCAAAATATAGTAAGGGGTATCATTAGTATTGCCTGGCTTGGGAGCAGCTTTGGGAGCAGCCTTTCTTTTCTTTGACATTTTCTTCTTCTTAGGATTAGAATCCTCTGAATCATCATCCTCAACATCATCAAATGTATCAGGAGGATTGTCATATAAGTCATTGATTTCTTTTTGCTATTTATCATCAATCTTCTTTGCAGATTTCTTTTTAGCTTCATCTTGAATATCAAGAGCTATGAGATCATTCAAAGAGGGAAGGGGACTGTCATCTATAGGATAGGAAGGTCCAAGGGGACTTGGGACTGGATCAAAATCCATAGAATATGGGGACAGTTCAACAAGAGGAGCTCTTGGCTCACAGTGGTTTATTAATCTTGTCTCTAGGGCTTAAGCCAGATTTCTTGAAGTCACTAGACAAATCAGTTCCTCAACAATTAAAAGAGCATCTAGCTCATCCTTATCTTCTGTAACAAAAGTAGGTACAACAGCCATAGGAGATGGCATTTTTGTACAAACTGAAACTGACTGAATCTGCAAGAGCTGTTTCACACCCTGAGAACTCATGGGTCTGGTATAACATACCATGGCCTTGGAAGTATTGATCTCAACTGAAGTCAAAATTGATCTAAACACAGAAAAAGAATGCAAAAGAATCTGTAAATCAATAGAGGGATTTATAAAGCAGTCTTCACTAGAAATACCAAGAAATGACACATCAGTGTCCTCATCTGAAATAAGCAAATCTGAGTAAGGAACAATATCTGCACAAAACTTCTGAAAGTCTTCTACTTCTTGCACTGCTGGAGGAGACAGAGCTTGAAGATCTGCTAAGGCTGAACTTGCTGCATCTTCATTGGACATCTCCCCCTGCCTGATTTCAGTGGTAACTGGAACCGGGCCCTTAGATGAAAAAGGGACAGTGGAAGAAGAAAGGGAAGCAGATAGAGTGGAGATAGATTGAGCAAGAGGGGAAATAGCCTCTGCTATCAAGGATTTAAGAGATGGAGTGATGAGCTACAAAAGATGAGTAAGGAAAGGGGTATCAAAATGAAGAAACTCAGATTGTTTTTGAGTTGATACATAATGATGAGTAGGAGGAGGAATGAAATCAGTCATGATTTCATCCTGGAAATGGGAGGTATTTGGAGAATTTTGTGGAGAGATTTGTGTTGAGGCATCAAGGTTGATGGGAGAACCATTTTGAAGGGAAGGTGATGAGTGAGGTGAGAGTAGGTAAAAAATAGGAAAAGACATACTGTTGAGGTTTTGAGGTTCAACATGATGTTGGTGAATTGGTGACTGAGTGGGAGAAAGAGTGATAGCTGGGGAAGTTTGAGCAACATTTGTAGGTTGAGAGGAAACATGAGGGATGACTGGGGAAGATGGAGGAGTAGGCGGAAGAACTTCTTCACTGGGGTGAGAAGTGGCTGTTACAGCCCTTGTGTCCTCATATATATTAGAGGAAGGTCTAGCCTTGGAGGGATTTGGAATGGTCCTCTCCCACTTCCCAAATATAGAAGAGTCCAATCTCTTGCTTGCATTGATATCTATGGTTGAAGAAACCAGTAGCTCTGGAACATTCTTCTGTAGGAAGATTCTCAGAATCCTTCCTAGGCAAACTTCCTTTTTGTTGTTTTTCCTCTTTAGCAAATCAAAAAACAAACTAGCCCAATCTATGGACTTCTTGTTAACTAAAGCAGATATAATGGCAAACTGTTGCCTATTGATATTGTCATGAGCAGAATGCTTTCCCATCAATACCTTGCCCACAATATCAGCAAGAAACTTAAAACCAACAGATAAATTCTTTTCAAAAGCTTAGATGGGATGCCCTCAGCATGACCCATCTCTATCAACATCCTGCTGAACTCAAAACTGTCCTATTCTAACTCTTCAGTTCCATTTTTCAGTTCAAAAATTTTGGTAAGAATTGCAGGGTTTAGAATCACCTACTGTCCTGAAATGAATCCGATCATTGAAGAGTCATCAGTTCTGTAAGAGTACACCCATTCTTTTATCTCTGCAACAGATAGTTTAATCCTTGTAGACATAAACTTCTTCAGACCTTGATCATCACATAACTGCAACATCGCTTGAAATATTGGATCACAGTGACAGATCGATTTGAAATCGACATCGAAACCAGTGTCGAATTTCATCGCTGATAGAACGGCTGCAAAAATCGCCATTGAAGTTCTATAGACTCAAGAGAGAAGAGATCGAGAGCAAAGGGAAAAATATGAAAGCGTGGGATAGAGATCGAAGAGAAACCTACATATAGGTTTTTGGAATATGAAAAGACGATCTCTGTCTGACGATAAAACCAAAAACGTTGATCTTAGGTCAACGATTAATTTATAAACAAATAATATCGTTGGTCTCTGATCTCAGTAGCATAAATTGATAGTTAAGCATAGGTTGACGATTAGTTTACTGAAGCAAAGTCATCGATCTCTGGTCGACGATTTTTGTCTTCACACAGAGCTGTCGTCAAACTCAAGTCGACGATAGAGCTTAAGATGAGTTCGAAGATCGTCGATCTCCGTTCGACGATCGTTGAATAAATCTTCACACAGACAAAATTCAATTTTAATCTATGTCATTTATCATTCCAAGCTGATTCAAAAAGAATAGATCTTTTTGCTCATCCAAGAGTTTGGTGAAAATATCTCCTTTTTGAAAATAAGTGGGGATAAACTTGAGATTATTTTTGTTTTTGTCAACACAATCTCTAAGAAAATGATGCCTTATTTCTATATGCTTTGTCCTAGAATGAAGGACTGGATTTTGTGCAATTGATATAGCACTGGTACTGTCACAAAATATAGTGGTATTTTTGAGAGAGTATCCATAATCCAGTAGCAGGTTTTGAATCCACAAGATCTGTGAACAAAGACTACCAGCTGCTATATATTCAGCCTCTACAGTTGAAGTAGACATAGATGATTGTTTCTTACAAAACCAGGACACTAATCTATCACCCAGGAACTGACAAGTTCCTGAAGTACCTTTTCTGTCAACTCTGCTCCAGCATAGTCAGCATCAGAATAACCAGTTAAGTCAAATTTTGACTCTGTAGGATACCAAAGTCGTAGATTAGGACAGCCCTTTAAATATCTTAAAATTCTCTTGAGGAGAATTAAATGAGATTCTTTAGGGTTTAATTGAAATCTAGCACAGAGACATGTTGCAAACATTATATCAGGTCTACTTGCAGTAAGATATAATAGGGACCCAACAATGTCCCTATAATTTTTCTGATCAACAGGTTTACCCTTTTCATCGGAATCAATTACTGCATTAGAAGCCATAGGTGTTTTCATAGCTGAGCCATCAACCATCCCAAACATTTTTACTAATTCCTTAGCATACTTGGACTGAGATATGAAGATGCCATCAAGAGCTTGCTTCACTTGAAGACCAAGGAAGTAAGAGAGTTCACCCATGCTACTCATTTCAAACTTGGAATGCATGAGGTTAGAAAATCTTTTGTAAAGTTAAGAATCAGTAGATCCAAATATAATATCATCAACATATACTTGGACTAACAGAATCCTATCATGATGATGTCTTATAAATAAAGTCCTATCTACAATGCCTCTAAAAAAATTATGCTCTAAAAGAAAAGTAGCTAGGGGTCTCATACCAAGCTCTTGGAGCTTGCTTTAAACTATAGAGAGCCTTATGCAATTTGAAAACATAAGAGGGGTGAGTTGAAGAGATAAAACCTGGTGGCTGTTCCACATATACTTCTTCCTTGAGTTCCCCATTGAGAAAGGCAATTTTGACATCCATTTGATATACTTTGAATTTCTTATAAGCAGCATAAGCCAAGAATATTCCGATAGCTTCAAGCCTTGCAACAGGTGCAAAGTTCTGATCATAGTCAATACCTTCTTCTTGCATGTAGCCTTGTGCCATTAATCTTGCTTTGTTTCTGATAAGTATGCCGTGAGCATCCAATTTGTTTCTGAAAACCCATTTAGTTCCAATGACTAGATGTCCTTTGGGTATAGGAACTAAATTCCAAACTTTGCATCTCTCAAACTGATTGAGCTCCTCTTGTATTGCAATAATCCAGTGTGGATCTTGCTCAACATCTTTGATGGATGAGGGCTTAATTTGAGATAAGAAGCATGCATGCATCACATCTTGATTAATTTGATTCCTTGTCTGCACACCAACTGACATGTCTCCTATTACTTGAGATATAGGATGATCTCAAAGTGTAACATAGTCAGGAGGTGGAGTTTGTTCAGTAGCAGCATTATGAACCAATTCCTCTTGTGGAATTAAATTTGCTGTTGGAGGAATTTCAGCAACTTCCAGAGATTCTTCTTTACTATATTCATCAACCTGTGGAGAGGGAGTTGATATCACCTTTTGGGTGAGATTTAAGTCATTCAACTTCTTACATAAGTTAGGTACCTACAAACAGTTACTGGTAGAAGTTTCCTTCTCCTTGTAAAACATATTAGCTTCATCAAATATAATATGTATAGATTCTTCAATTTTCAAGGACGATTTATTGAAAACCCTATATTCCTTGCTAACTTAGGAATATCCTAGAAAGATTCTCATTGTAGCTTTGTCTTCAAACTTTCTAATATAGTCTTTGTTGTTATTATGTATATAATAGATGCAACCAAAAATTCTAAAGTAGTCTATTTTATGTTTCTTCCCTTTGAGTAATTCATAGGGAGTCTTGTCCTTAAGTTTGTGTATCAAACTTCTATTTAGGACATAATTTACTGTGCTTATAGCTTTTGCCCAATAGGATAGTGGCATGTGAGCATCAGCAAGCAATGTGCCTGCAGTTTCAATGAGTGTTCTATTTTTCCTTTCAACTACCCTATTTTGTTGAGGAGTTCTGGGAGCAGAAAAGCAATGCCTGATACCTTCCTTCTCATAGAATTCTTGCATAGGAAGAGATTCAAACTCAGTGCCATGATCACTTCTGATCAATGCAACTGGAGTAGAGTACTCAATCATTATGCATTTTAGAAAGTTTGTAAGAACTTTGAAATTATCAGACTTATTTCTCAAGAAGAAAACCCAAGAGAACCTAGAGAAGTCATCTATAATAACTAAAATATAGAACTTCCCTCTCAGGCTTTGTACAACAATTGGTCAAAAGAGGTCCAAATGAAGCAAATACAAAATCCTAGGTGAATTACTCTTATTAACTGATTTAAAACTATTTTTAGTTTGCTTGCCTTCTTAACAAGCCTTGCAAAGGCTTTCCTTCTTGTAGGGGCAAGAGGGCAATCCTCTAACAAGGTTGTCCCTAGATTACTTAGCAATGTTTCTAAGATTTACATGTCCTAGCCTTTTATGCCACAATGTATTGTTATTGCTAACCTGGTTGAACAAACAGATTTCTGAACTAGCAGAATTAAAATCAACTAAATAGATATTGCCTAGTCTAATACCTGATAATACAGTGCTGTTATTTAAAGAAATATTACATTTTGATTCAGTAAAACATATCTCATAACCTGCATCACATAGCTGACCGATGGATATCAAGTTATATTTTAAGCCACTTATATATGCCACTTTTCTGAATGTGGCAACTCCAAGTGTAAATTCTCCATAACCTTCTATCTGACCAAAGCTTGAGTCTCCAAATATAACCTTTAGACCTAGCTTTGCCTTGTAGTTACTTAGATTGGCCTTGTTTCCTGTCATGTGCTTGGAGCATCCACTATCCAAATACCACTTATCCTTTATGGTAGGATAGGTCTTCACCTACAAAATAACAGCTTATATATTTTGGACCCAGGTAACCTTGGGTCATGGCTTCTTTTCATATTTAAAACTTGAAATATAAGAGTATTTTGGTTGACTTTTATAACCTAAGGGATGAAATCTCTTAGGTGGGATTATCCAATTAGTTAAGGGATAAAAAGGTTTAGGAATAGAATTCTTATTGAAATTTCTGTTGAAATTATAATTTTGATGAAACTGATTTGGGTTCGATGATTTATGGTGAGATCGTCGATCTGCGTTCGACGACCAGCATTGATATCGTCGATCTTGGTTCTCAGAATAATAGTGACTATTATCTGGGTTCCACGATCATCGATCTCTGTTCGACGATACATAATAATATCATCAATCCTCGTTTGCAGAGTGTTTAGGCTCAAGCTCTGGGTTCTGAGATCGTCGATCGTCGTTCGAAGAATAATGCTGAGATCGTCGATCTTGATTCGATGATTTTTGTTCAAACTTAGCTTTTTGTTTTTCTTTATTTATCTCAACTTGTTTTAAAACTTTGTTAAATGTTTTGATTTATTCTGTGTTCTTCTTACCTTTATTTGATATGAACTTTACAGGTTGAGAGAGATGATTTTTCTGAATGATTGGTGGTTCACTAGATGATGCACCTAATCCTAATTTACTTCTATTAAGCCTATCATTCAGTGTGCTGGTAATTTCTACTAGTTGTTTGCTTCTTCCATTCAGTGATTCTTTTAGCTGTTTTGTTTTACTTAATTCAATTTTCAAGAAAGTGATTTGTTCATTATACATGTCTATTTCATTTTTCAATTTAATGTTTTCTGACACTAAGCTATCATAATTAAGTTGTCTATCTCTAAGAATTTTGATTTCCTTCTCAGATCTTATCAGATCATTACACATAGATTTAAAATCATTTTTAAAATCTTCAGAGGTAAAGTCAAATTCTTCCAATACCTGATCACAATCTGAACATTCTACAGATTCTCCTTCTTCTGAAACATGCCCTGAAGCATTTATGGCCATTAAGTAGATTTCTATGGCCTTTACTTCTTCTTCATCTTCACTAGAACTGGAAGAAGATGATTCTTCAGTATCACTCCATGTTTCTACAACAAACCCTCTCTCCTTCTTCTTGTGCTTGAGGGAGGATGGTTTGCTGGAGTGCTTCTTGGAGTCTTTCTCCTTTCTTCTTTCCTTATGCTTGTTCTCTGGACATTCTGGAAGAATGTGTCCAGGTTTTCTGCAACCAAAGCAGATAATCTCTTTAGAAGGGGTCTTGTCATACCTTGGTTTGTCATCACTTCTTGATGATTTCCTTCTGAATTATTTTCTCCCCATTTTGAAGAATCTCTTTGCAAAGAGACTCATCAACTCTTCATTTGATGGAGAAGTTTTTGATTCTTCAGAAGCATTGAAGGCTATATTCTGCTCCTTCCTAGTTGGTGTAGCAGTCTTTTGTTGTTCAACTTCTCTTGTCTTCAGAAGCTGTTCATAGGATTTCTGCTTTCCTAAGACTGATTCTGTTGTCATCTCATATGTGCTTCTGGTCTCTCTAATAGGCTAGATTCTAGAGTCCCATAAGCTGGGGAAGCACATGAGAATCTTGTCATTTATTTCAGTTACTGAGATGTCTTTGTCAAGAGTTTTCAGCTCATTAACAATGATGCTGAGTCTATTGTACATCTCAGAAACTTGCTCAATTTCTTCCTTTTTAAAGTTCTCATACTGGAAATGAGATGAGCTCTCCTGTCCTTCCTTTCATCTGCTGATCCTGCAACCATCTGGTTTAAGGAATCCCAGATGGCCTTAGTTGATTCACATTAAGCTAATTTTTGGAATATATAATCAGACATTGTTTGAGCCAGTATGTTCATAGCTGTTATATCAGCAACCTTTGCTTTCTTGTAAGCATCATTGTAGTGTGGAGGAGGTACTGCAGTCATGTTTGTGGAAGTACTTGGAGGGGAAGCTGGTGGTGGTGGTACTCCTATTAAGATAGAAGCATAAATGTCTTCATCAATAGAATCCATATAAAGCTTGATTCTTGTCTTCCAGATTCCAAACTTTTGCAAGTTGCAAACTGGAGGTCTGGTGCTTGTAAAGTCCTTGTTGTGTGCCATGATTTAATAAAAAGACAGTAGAGTAAAATGATATCTATCAAAGATCTTAGGTTCAGGTGTTAGCTTGTACAACCTTAAAAACACACCCTCTGATACCAATTTAAAGTGAGGGATAGATAGAATTTACTCTAGAGGGGGGTGAAAAGAGTATTAAAAATTTATTCAGATTTATTGCGGAATTAAAATACTAATACTTATAAATAAGAGAAAAAAATAAACTAAACTAACACAGCACAGCACAACACACAAAGGAAACACAAGGCAAACCATACGACACAAGAAAATTTATAGTGGTTCCTCAAATCTGGGTACATCCACTCTTCTACCACCCAGATAGGAATCCACTACAGGTTTTTGTTCAGGTGCCCTATCACCACAAGATCTCTTTCAGGTAGATCTAGAGACCCTTTGAGCTTTTGATCAAGAGCCTAAAATCCAATAGGTTTTTTATCAGGTTCCCTATCACCAAGAATTCACTTTTGAAGGGAGAGATAACCCGGTACAGATGGAGGTAAAAGAAAAAGTTTATGGAAGTCTTCTCTTTCTCAAGCAAATGAGAAGACTGTGTGGATTGTTGTAGAAAGCCCAAGCTCCCCCTGAGATGATGTGTTGTTTCAGGAAGAGGATACTTGGTCCTGGGTATAGGTCTTCAAAGTATTATTGTAGAGCCTTTTAGATCTGTAGACTGATTTTAATTGAAGATCTCTGTAGATCTTTGAAGGCTTGGGAATGAAGAAGACTTGAGAGAGTTGATTTGAAAATGTTCTTCTTCCTTTGAAAGCGATGCAACGGTCTTTGAGAAAGAAAAATGAGTACTGCTGAAGAATGTTTTTCTTTCTCTATTTCACTGACTGACTAACTTTTTTTATTTCTCTTTGTTTCTCTGTTATATTCAATCAGAAAGGAAACATCATGTATTTAAAATCCCAAGACAATACTTAATTTTCTACAAGAATTTAGGTGCCCAAACGACTAGAATGGCTAGCAACATAAATGCACTTTCATAACTGTCTTCATAAGATAAGCCAATAAAATATTCTGTGAATACCATAATTAATGCTTCATGGAATACGACTATTAGCCTTGAGAATATCAACATTAGTTATCAGAATATAATTGCCATTAAATAATTGATCAGAAACAAAATAAACACTTTAAACCGTTTCTGTAAACTGATAACTGCAAGCAGCATAAAATCGTAGAACTTAGTTCAGAGATCGTCGAACTGGGTTAAGAGATCGTCGACCTGAGAACAACTATCGTAGAACTGAGATTACTGTTGAGAAACAAGAGATCGTCGACCTGAGCTCGTAGATCGTCGAGCTCAGTTCAGAGTAGAAGACTCTGAGATCGTCGATGGGAGAACAACGATCGTCGAGCTGAGTTCGACTATAGTCGAATTGATATAGATATTCCACTGAATTCTTCTGAGTCTAATTCTGAGTCCACTGCAATGCTGGTCTGCACAAACCTGACCTAAAAAGGACCTAACTTAGACTAGACAAAGACCCTGGCTATATAAGTGGGTCAAAGCATCCTAAGAGTAAACCTAGCACAAATCCAAACAAGGGTTCCAACAGGTTGTGGAGGTGGAAGCCCCCGGGATAAGAGCTCAGTTGAGCTGGAGAGCTTGGATTCCATCTCCATTCAGGCCAAGTGTTGTCATCATAGTGTTTGTGGTCGCCACCATTTTTTCGGCAAGCATTCCTCTACGAGAGAAAATTAATTCAGGTTTTGAGGCGTACATTCAGGAGGGATTCAAGGGGGGCCCAACCCCCCACCCCAACCAAGAAATGTTTAACAAATAGTGCGTAGATATAATATATAATTTCTATTAAAAATTAGATTTTTTTTGCTTTTCAGCACGAAATCCAGCTGAAAATCTCTTTGAATCCTACATAAATTAAATCACCTTACAGTTCAAAGGCCCTAACAAACGTGTGGTGTGCCCTAGGGCTAAGCATATTATTCGAAACTCAAAAATCACTCAAAATTGCTCGAATATTGAGCCGAATCGGAATCGATTAAAATTTATTCAACTCAATTTGAGAATTGAGTCGATTCAATTGGACTCGAATCTGATTTCAAGCCAATCCTAAATCGCTCGAAATATGATTCGAATCAGCTCGAATTGATTAAAAACATTATGCATTTATTAATATATTCTTATTTTAAAATTAAAAATACTAAAATTTAAATCTAAATTAAAAGAATGAAACTTTAAGTGTTTCATTTGTTAAATTTAGAGGGTCCAATTTAATTTTTAGGCAACTATGAATTATGATAAAAATTGCTCAATTTTGAGCCAGCTCAATTCGAGTCGAGTCAACTCAAAATCGAGTCATTTCGAGTCTAGCCAACTCGACTTGAATTCGAGTCGATTTCGAACCAATTTTGATTCAAAATTTTTGATTTCGAGCCGAGCTCAAATCACTCGAAATCAACTCGATAACATCCCTAGTGTGCCCTAGCCCTTTCATTATCGCTCGTCTTGACGCCTCCAGATATCGAGCAGAGCCCTCTTCAATTTCAATCCGCCCCTGGCCCTTTCATTCTTGCTCACTTCAGGCTCTACATATTGAGTAGAGCCCGTGCAATCCCTCAGCTCGCGGCTCGCCGACCTCCCCTTTTAGATATCGAGTGAAGCCCTCTTCGATCACTATCTCAACAGGCTGGTCGCGTCCCTTATCAGAAGCCCGTCCCGAAGGCCGTACTTGAGTTATCTGCATCTCCTGCGATTTGCAAACTACTTAATTGTGACCTCGTTTCTTCCTAGTTCCGACCTCTCCAGTGCCCATCCGGCCTCCACCTTCAACATTGGTGATTTCTAACTTCTAACAGTATACGCAACTATTTTACACGGTTGCACTTGATGATTTAGACTCCGTTTGGGAGGAATTATTTTCACCGGTCAAGCGGTTACGACCGCATGAATCGGGCCTTAATTATGATCCGATTCATACGGTCGTAACCGCTTGACCGGTGAAAATAAGTCTTCTCAAACAGAGCCTTAGTTAGTTAAAACCTCCCCCCTCTTGGTTATGATCTGGAGGAAGAGGAAGCCTTTCCTCCTCTTTTCTACTGTTTGATTTGAGTGAGATATTTCATATTTGCTTGTAATATTGTTGACATATTTGGGAGAAAAGCCTGGAATAAAAATCATATTTAGCTCCTCCTGTTGTTGTTGGTTATTGAATTAGGATGCTATTTAACTTTCTCCCTCATCTCCCCAAGTATCTCCAGCTGAATGCAGATTCACTTGATTTTTCATCCAGGAAAAACAGACACTTTGCAATTATGAAGAAGGCGGCTTTCAGCTTAAATATTAAGGAGTTATAGAGTTTAAGGAGTTATAGAGTACTGAGTTCTGTAGGTGAATAGGTGTTTAATTTTGTTTTTCAATTAAGTGCACAGTACTTTTTGTTATATGCACTAATTAGAATTAATTGTAATCAACTATGAATGTTTTACAAGTTTTAATTTTCTATTGCCCAGCACATTAGTGTTAGGTTGGCCAAGGATTCAATCAATTGGCCAAGGATTTAATCAATAATCACATTTGTTACATATCTATTTGCATTCTCAATCACATTCCATTGATTTTGTTCATAATATTTAGATAACTATGAAAAATTTAAAACTACTGACTCATTTTTTAACAAGAAATCATCAAATAAAGCCAACACATCTTCGTTAACATAACAAGTTGATGTTCAATCTCCTATATGTAATGTTGACTCTTCCCTATTTGAGAGTGGTTTACTCATTTTCGACCATGATCCTGTATTACGACCATAAACTTGAGGCTATCATTTAAATCAACAAGATGAAATGAAACGAACTTATATTAAAGTTGGGTCTTATCATTTAAATCAACAAGATGAAATGAAAAAGAACTTATATTAAAGTTGGGTCTTATCAACACAAACTTCAAGAGTATTCATCCTCAAGTGAACATAATCGAAGATTTTAATATTTGTGCTTCGAGATATTTTCATGGTTGAAGTATTCTCATACAAAAGATGTTGCATATTAATTATGCATTTTGCTATATTTTCAATAAACAAAATAGTGATCGGATCAGAACAGATTGATTCAGAACTGAAGGATTTCAAAACTAGAAGAAAATCAATGAAATTAACTGTCCCTTTTTGACTCATGCAGGAAAGATCATTATTCTCCACACAACATTGCCGTCAAAATTGTGTAAATTTGTTTGTTCAACTTAAACATATAGATAAAGTGATAAAAGACAAACTTCTCAATAAATCGCAAAGAAACAGTTACAAGATAACTTCAATTGATGCATTGTGTATTGTGATATTACGTATATCAAGAAATTACATTTTTGATGTAATGATTCAGCTCAAAAATCTATTACCGACGAGAAATGTGTGCAGGCAATTAAATTGACCACTACAATGACTGTTACCATTTTACCACCCGGTGGAATTTATTTGTTTCCTACCACCACAGGGCCACAACTTCAATGCTTCTTATTTATCCCAAGCATTCCATCGTCGGACAGACACAACAAGGCACTAGTTAGTTTAATCACATAGCCAAGTGGAGGTCGTGCGAGCCGCCTTCCTCCATTGCTATTCAGTCACCGTAACTGGCTTCACTAGTCGCAAGTTCTAAATCCTCTTTCAACACATCATCTCACTCATTATGTTAGTGATCTGAAATCTGAATGCA
This sequence comes from Platanthera zijinensis, assembly GCA_039513925.1. NCBI lineage: Eukaryota > Viridiplantae > Streptophyta > Magnoliopsida > Asparagales > Orchidaceae > Platanthera > Platanthera zijinensis. Next base: position 115,985,782 of record CM077090.1, on the reverse strand, counting down.
CTGTCATCTGAAGCTATACTTCGTGACTTGCAGTCCAGATTAGGCTAATAAATATTTTAACATTGAACTTGATTATAGAATAACGATAAATAAGATAATAGTAAACAAATTTACTCTAATTTCTCTAATTTGCTCCATGAAATTCAGAAACCGAAATTTTACAGCGATTAACACAGATGAAAGATAGGATTTAAAGTTTGATCTGCCTGAACAAGTAGTATCCAGAAGAAGTTTAATAGTTGGCGTTAATTTGCGAAGATCTATCTATATAAAGCTTCCGGCAATCTACAGATCAGATCAAGTGAGCAGATAAAATAAACATTAGAATCGATTAATGCCTGCAAACTAAGGGCTGCCTTCTCTGCAGCCAGTTATGATGGAGCAGCCGCGTACGTAGGGGTTGGCCTTGGAATCTCCATTTTCATGGCAACTGTAGTAGGGAGAGCCTGGGCGGTCGCACGGCACCTTATCCCTCTTCAGCACATCGTAAGTTATATAACTCTTCTGCAACGTTACCGTCCAGAGAAGTCGTCTCCGGCCGGCCTCCGATCCCGGCGAGGGCGTGGCGTGGGTCCTGAAGAGGAGAAGCGCGGGTAGGAGGAGCAGGATCGAGATTAGAACGGTACTTTTCTTCAGCTTGTGATTCTCCCTGATCTGATGATAATCATGGCGGATGGGTTTTGGCATTTCTCTTCTGTGCGCTTTTCTTCTTTTGATGAGAGATTGGGAGGGCTTTTTATTTTCCTTTGCCTTTTTCGTACAGGAATCGAGTGGCATTAATTGCTGGATGTCTGTTGCTCGGGAAAAACCTATAGCTGAGCATATTATATTAATGTAGAAAGTGGCTCGAATTTTGCTCAAAAGTTGAGCATATTACGCGGTCATCAGTTAAATAGTCATTCTTTAATAATCACATAACAAACATCAACTGTTTGAACAAAAAAATGGATGAAATTTCTTAAGTGAGCATTAACGAATGACTAATTTAACCCTCATGATCATAACTGTCACTACCATGCCAAACGTAGCCTAAAATTGATTTAACTTAGTTTGAGTCGATTTAATGTGACTTGAATCTGATTTCCAGTCAGCCCTTAATCACTCGAAATGTGCTTCGAATCAGCTCGAATCAATTAAATATATTATGTATTTATCAATATATTCTTATTTTAAAATTAAATAATAATAATAAAATTTAATAATCACATAACAAACATCAACTGTTTGCTAAATTAATAAGTTGTCCAATTTAATTTTCAGCCAATTAGAAATAAATAAGAAAATTGCTCAATTTCGAGTTAGACTCGTAATCGAGCCATTTTGAGTCGAGTCGAAAATTTCAATTTCGAGTCGAGCCAAAATCTCTCAAACTCTACTCAATATCAGCCATAGAAAAATCCAGCCAGTATTATATATGAATATAATAATATATAAAATTATATGGAAAAATATCAACATATAGATCTCGTTCTTGGCTACAAAATATATATATAATATGTATATGGAAGAACCAACTCAAGCTTTTTTAAGCTTAAAAAAGCTTGAGCTTATATATTATATATATATATATATATATATATTCAAGCATTTTTAAGCGTAAAAAAGTTTGAGTTAGTTCTCCCACAACAAATGTCGGAAGTAGCCAAATAATATATGAATTTTATAGTCAAGAACGAGATCTACAACTTTCATGTTGAATATTTTTTCAAAATTTGAACGGTTTAGCCGGAATCTGTCCCGAAATGTTGCTGACTCGAATTTTGAAATTTATTATTATTATAACCATTTAATGCCAGCAACCTTTCGGGCAAGATTCCGGCCAAACCGTGCAAATTTTGAAAGAATGTTCAACATGAAAGTTGTAGATCTCGTTTTAAACTATAAAATGCATATATTATTTGCCTAATTCCAATATGTATTGTGGGAGAATCAGCTCAAGCTTTTTTAGACTTAAAAAAGCATGAGTTTATATATGTTATTCTATATATATATATATATATATATATATATATATATATATATATATATCTTTATACTATAAGGGAGGACTTAATGAGGGGTGATGTAACATTTTAATACAAAAATGCCCTCATAAAAACAGTTTTTTGGATTAATTTTGGGGTATTTCAGTCTTTTTGCCCAATCAAGACTTAATTAATACAGATTTCCTCGCTCACTCCATTGTTCACTCGCCTCAAATTCGTGATACCGCTCTTCTTCTTTTGCGTAGCTAGGGCAAATCCTATAGCGCCCGTCAAATGTCGTAAGCCCGCCGCCATCACTCCAATGCAAGACCTTCGCAAGCCTGTCGCAAGACCGTCGCCATCGCAAGCCTCAATGCTTCCTCCTCCACGACGAGGCTTCCTTGCTTGCCGAAGCTTCAATCAATTCCCCGTGAGAGAATCCGGCAAGCTCCCACACCGTTTGTAAGACCCCCTTTTTTTCTTTTTCTAGACACCGGGGACTTAGCCCAAAATTGCTGCTTTGCGGTGGCACCGACTCACGGGAAGTCTGCCACTACAAAACGCCAATTCTGCCGGCCCTTTTCGATCATAAGAGAGAGAAGTAATTATACATAAATGTAAACAAGTCCACAGAAGTATGTATAAAAGTGAAATCACATCCAGCCCATCAGTAGCTAATAACAGGAAATAGATAATAGAAGTACTGCAAGATACGGTTCAGATGAAATATAGATAAACGGGCTCGAGCCCGGTACATCAGAGTCCTCACTATAAGTCACTCATCGCAGAACTAAAAAGGTATTAATCACTCACGGAGCTGGTCGCAGGTGCACTGGTGCTAGACTGACCCACCTCCATGCGCACCGTACTCCGCTGGTGCCGGTCCCTAGACTGCTGGTCCTTGTCTCCCATCCGGAGCTCCTGTAATGTTGTGGTTCGAAAACCATTAGTCATAAAGACTAAGCCCTATCATCCCCTACCCCTCCCCCCCACGGCTCCTAAGCACCGAGCGGAGAGGAGGAAAGGAAAGCTACAAAGGTGGAGAATAATCAAGCAGATGACAGGGGAGTTATTCTAACAACTATCTAGAACAAGGAACAACTAGCAATTCTATGGTAGTAAGTGGTAAAGAAGAGAAGTAGTAAGTAGCAATTGTATAAAAAGGACAGCTAGAGAACAGTAAGTAAACAAGTAAGTAAGTAGGTAACCTTAACTTATATGAATGCCCATATAAACTTATAAGTTAAGGGGTCTTCTGCAAGACTCCCATCGTATAAAAAGTCTCATACCGATTTATACGTTGGGGTGTCGGTTGTATGCAAATATGAGTGTAGTGATATTCCATGCCATGATTCATGCAAGTACAACTCACGCACACGACTCTATGCGCACAGACCTTTAGTTCCCCCTGTTCGGGCAGCTAGCTTCACTCCCAGGAACCTCCGTAGTGGCAAACGGAGATAGTGGGTCGGGCCCCCCACTCCTAGGCGGGTATCCACACTACCGGGCCTAGCCCTTCCGTATGCCCCTAGAAGAACACAACCTAGAGTATCTGCGTACTACAGCTGGCTATACACACAAGACTTTCTTTTGCTAAGTGTCCCACACCGCCGAGTCAACGTACCGATGCCGGTGTGAACGACAATCAGATATCGAAGTGTAACACCCCAAAAAGACTCAAAATTGGATTTGAGGTGCAGGTTGCTTAACACGGCCTGGGACACGGGCGTGTCCCAGGGCGTGTCGGGGTACACGGCCTGGGACACGGGCGTGTCCCAGGGCGTGTCGGGGTACACGGCCTGGGACACGGGCGTGTCCCAGGGCGTGTTCAGGATAGTCGACGATCGGAGGTCGACGATAGTCGAGCCTGGGACACGGCCTTCGACACGGGCGTGTCCTAGGGCGTGTCACTCAAGAAAATGCCGTATCGAGTCAGAAATGTACACGGCCCGGAACCAAGCCTTGCACACGGCCGTGTCAGATTTGACACGGGCGTGTCCAAGGGCGTGTGCCTACCCGTATACTACTCTGACTGGTTTTAGCGCTCGTTGAGTACCGTGTAACAGGTGTGACACGGGCGTGCCACATGACCGACACGGGCGTGTCAGGTTTGACACGGGCGTGTCGATGCCCGTGTTCTGGTAGTTTTCAGTCAGTGCGAGTGCCGCGTGTGCCGCTTAAGGGTACACGGCCTGTGACACGGCCGTGTCACAGGCCGTGTCGGCCAAAAGAATAATTATTTTCAGGCAGATCTTAGCCGTTCATTTTCCTTAAAGGAGATCCTGTGGCTGGGGCTCATTCCTAGGCTGATAAGGCCGGGAAAGGAAGGAGAAAGGCTTATTTCTAAAGTTCATCTTCTCTTTCTAGCTTTAAGAGAGAGGTGAGGAAGAAGAAGTGAAATCGGCTGCCGGTGGTGCTACGGTGGTCCAAATCGCGAGCCGAGTTCGGATTTGCGAAGGCAACGCTGCTGCGAAGGCTTTCATCCGACTCAAATTTCTCTCTATGGCTCCGAAGCGAGTTCCTAGGGTAACGATTTCCTGCTTGGACATGTGAAGTCCTTAATTCCTGCATTGCATAGGGAAAACCCTTCCCCGCGAGTGTGCGGTGGGTTGTGGCGTCCCTTGGGGTAAATATGTGAAGTCCCCCTTATTAGAGTCCGGAATTGGAGTACGGATCTAGGCATGCTGTGTGAAGCCCATCTGGACATGGTCTGGATTGGTGAAGCTTGTTTGCATATCGGAGAAGACTCCGTGATTCTTGCTGGTAGGCATGATGGATAAAGTACTGGAGGAAGTCCAGGAAATTATGAGAGTTGGACTCTCCTGTAGCCGTGAGTTGCTACTTTGTGTGAGGTTGAGCCGTGGGGCTGCAACTAGGCAAATGCCTTGGTGGTGGAACAGGCAAGGTGAAGCTATACCCGCATCAGTCCAGGCTTGAGTCTGACGATTTGAGCAACGGGCAAGGTGGATCTGTACCCGCGTTATGGTTGTCTAAACTTGGGTGCTTAAGGCCCTGTTAGGATCATATAGCGAGAGTCGACGGCCTGCGTGCCGATCAGACTAGAATGCTCATATTGGACCGTTATGTCTGGGACCTCTGAACGGTGGTGTGGCTGTGGAACTACGGAACACCGATAATGTGCCCTGAGTGCACGGAGCGTCGGGCTGTCGTGCCGACGTTTGTGATATGTGACTGTGCGGGCGTGCACGTCTTGCTTGAATTGCTATATATTATATTGGAAGATTGCTATGCAGGGATGGAATTCCGCTGCCCCGTGCCAGGGGCAGGGTCGTTATAATTGGTCAGCTGAATGCTGACCGTTGCCCTGTTTGCCACCGCTTGGTGGATTGGTTCTTATAGGTACTGGAGGTGCTGGTCCGAGCGGGACTTAGCGGGCTGAAGCCCAAAGCTGCGCTGCTGCCCTCGAAGGCATTGTTTTGTTTCTTTTGTTCATGTGTGGCCGGCCTGCGTGCCGATGTCTGTAATCCATACTCTTGTTAAGAGAAACTGTTGTAAGGCATTAAGGTCAGACTCTTTTGATATTTGTATACATTCCTATGTTATAGTGGACAGTGTTCTTGATCTTGAGTTCAATAATTCAACCGTGAAACTTCCGCTAGAATGCTCTGTATTAGGATGCGTGGTTATGATATTATTTCGTAGCGTCTCCGCCTGTTTGTGGAATATGGTGTGGGGCCCCGGCCGGACCCTCTATTATATTCTTCTTGACGGGTAGAGGTGTTACAATTTGGTATCAGCTTGTTGGTCGATCTCTTCCGAATTCGCGGACGAATTCTTTTGAGAGGTGGCGAGCACGTGTCAGTGCCGTCGTTATAACACTTAATTTGAACTCAAGATTGTCCACTTAGGAATGCAAATACACTTGTTTGTTGAACTTGTGTATTCTTTTTGTATGGTTGCCGTTTTCATTGGTCGTTAACCTGTGTATTTTACACATATAGGTGACCAGAAGTGTTGCGGGTCAATCCGAACCACAACGTTCTATTGAGAGTGCGGCACCAGCCGAGGTGCCCACAACTCCTCCATCTGCTGAAATAGTCCGTCTCATCACGGAAACGGTACTTGCTGTGATGAATGCTCAGTAGGCTGGGCAGGCACGTCCTGCAGTGGTGCCAGCGCAAGCTGGGGTACGGCAAGAACCGGTAGAAGCCGAAGTTGATCCGCGGGTAGCAGATCAACAATGGAAGCAATTCTTGAGATTCAACCCTCCGCAGTTTCATGGGGCGGGTACACCGGCCCAAGCATAGGATTGGCTTGCAAGAGTCAAGAGGATTATGAGAGCTATCAAGGTTGAGGAGGAACAGAAAGTCATGTTAGCCACTTTCCTACTGGAAGGAGAGGCGCGATTGTGGTGGGATGAGATTGAAATGCATCACTTGGCTGGCAGGCAATTGGCAGAGGTTACAATGGAAGAATTTTCTCGATTATTCTTAGCGCAACATCTGCCGATGCAGCAAAGGATATCGATGGAAATGGAATTTCAACGGTTAGCACAGGGAGATCGAAGTGTGGATGACTACCTGCATGAGTTCACCCGTTTGGGAAGATATGCAGGCACGATCTTCGCCGAAGAAGAGCGTAAGACTAGTCGGTTTTATGTGGGACTACGAGACGAGCTGCGGTATTTGCTCTCGAGTTCTGTGAGTCAGGGATTCCAAGCCTTAGTCTGTACGGCTCGTTCTTTGGAGATGGACATGAAACGGGGGCAAGCAAAGAGCAACTTGGCTGTTGTGAAGCCAGAGTTTAAGCCGCCGCGTCCGGACAAGTTTGGCTACCGAAAGAGATGGAATAAGAAGTCTAAGTCTTCTGGACAAGCTCCTTCTGCGACTGTGACGGATACATCTGGGTATGGATCTCGTGCTTGTTTTACGTGCGGGAAGGTTGGACACTTCGCACGTGAATGCCGATTTGGTCCTCTAAAGGGTGATAAGAAGATGGGAGCGTCTTATGCGGAGAAGGGGAAGGCTATGGTGGAGTCTTCTGCCTCGCACGCGCAGCCTAGGGTCTTCAACCTTGGACAACAGGAGGCCATTAAGCAGGCGGATGTCGTCACAGGTGCGCGTAGGTTTTAATGTTCTTTGTGTTATGATGTGATGTTCTTGTTTTAATTGTAATGTTATAGGGTTTGTCCTTATACGAGAGTATCCGACACGAGCACTGTTCGACATAGGTGCTTCACATTCGTTTCTGTCTGAGGACTTTGTCTTTCGTATCGGGGTGCCTATCCGGACCACGACAGACAGTGTAAAGGTGTTGTTGCCTAACAGATGTTTGATGTACGCAGATCGATCTTGCGGTCTTGAGGTCAAGATAGGAAGTCGGGAGTTCAAGGTGGAAACATTAGTATTGCCGATCAAAGAGTTTGATATAATCTTTGGTATGGACTGGCTTTCAGAGCAGCGTGCCTGTATAGATTGCACTTCAAAAGAGGTCACACTTGGGCAAAATACCGAACAAGAGACCAAGTTCATTGGTATGCAAGGGATGAGTGGGATGTTGTTATCCGCTCTCCAAGTTGTTAAGGCAGTTCGGAAGGGTGCGGAGTTGTTCTTCACACTCATAGAGGAGGTGGCGCCGAAGGCCAGTGTGAGTGAAGTGCCGATTGTGTCGGAATATGCTGATGTGTTTCCAAAGGACCTTCCGGGGTTACCTCCCCAAAGGGAAATCGATTTCGCTATCGAGCTGGTGCCGGGTGCGAAACCTGTGGCCCGTTCGCCGTATCGGGTAGCGCCAAAAGAAATTGCCGAACTGAAAGTTCAGTTGCAAGAGTTGTTGGAGCAGGGATACATACGCCCAAGTATGTCACCTTGGAGCGCGCCTGTTCTTTTTGTGAAAAAGAAAGACGGTAGTTTGCGACTATGTATTGATTATCGCGAACTGAACAAGCTGACGGAGAAAAACAAGTATCCAATTCCACGGATCGATGACTTGTTCGATCAGCTAGCAGGCTCAACCGTCTATTCGAAGTTGGATTTGAATTCCGGGTATTACCAGTTGCGGATTAGGGAAGGTGACATTCCCAAGACAGCGTTTGGCACACGCTATGGTCATTATGAGTTCACAGTGATGCCGTTCGGCTTATGTAATGCGCCTTCGATATTCATGGATCTCATGCATCGAACGTTCCGCGAATACCTGGATCTGTTTGTGATTGTGTTTATTGATGATATCCTTGTATATTCACAATCGGAGGAAGATCATGCAAATCACTTGCGATTAGTATTGCATACCTTGCGAAGGAAAAAGCTGTATGCCAAGTTCTCTAAGTGTGAGTTCTGGCTCTCGTCAGTGGCTTTTCTAGGCCATGTGGTAAGTGGAGAGGGCATAGCGGTGGATCCGGCTAAGATAAGTGCCATTCGTGATTGGCCAGTGTTGTCTTCGGTGGCCGAGGTCAGGAGTTTCCTTGGACTGGCAGGCTACTATAGACGGTTCGTGGAGAACTTCTCCCGAATTGCTTTGCCTCTGACTACGTTGATGAGAAAGGACCAGAAGTTCGTTTGGACGCCGGAGTGCGCACAAACTTTTGTGGAGCTGAAGAATCGTTTGACCACGGCGCCCGTTTTGACGTCGCCATGTGGTACAGATGGATTTGAGATATACAGCGATGCGTCAGGAAGCGGCTTAGGCTGCGTTCTCCTGCAGTTTGGCAAGGTGATCGCTTACGGCTCACGTCAATTGAAAGTGCATGAGCGTAATTACCCCATCCATGACTTGGAGTTGGCGGCGGTGATCTTTTCGCTAAAGTTGTGGCGACATTATCTTTATGGAGTGAAGGTGGATATTTATACAGATCATACAAGCTTAAAGTATCTGCTCGAGAAAAAGGAGTTGAATATGCGACAAAGGAGGTGGATGGAATTCCTTGGGGATTATACCTTCGACATTCACTATGTTCCCGGAAAGGGAAATGTGGTCGCTGATGCCTTGAGTCGTCGGACTCCGGTGCGGGCAGCTTGGTTGCGGATACATGATGAGCGGTTAATCCAGGAGTTAGAAGCTTTGAAGATATCTTGTGTGGAAAGAGATTCTTCGACTAATGCATGCGTGAACTGGTTGGAGGTTCAATATGACCTTGCTGACAGGGTTCGGCGGGCAACGGAGTTGGATGAAAGTCTCCAACGCTATGCAAAGGAGGGGTCTGGTGATCAATTCTCCTGGGATGACGGTTTGTTACGGAAAGATGGCCGATTGTGCGTCCCTAGTGCGGGTAAATTGCGAGAAGGATTGCTATATGAAGCACACTTTACAAAGTACTCAATTCACCCTGGGAGCACAAAAATGTACAAGGACATGAAGAAACTGTTCTGGTAGCCTGGTTTAAAGAAGGACATAGCCGCGTATGTGGCTAAATGTCGTACTTGTGCTTTGGTAAAGGCAGAATGTCAACGGCCGAGTGGTTTCCTGAAGTCGTTGCCGGTTCCGCAATGGAAATTTGAGGATATTTCTATGGATTTCGTGCATGGATTGCCGAGATCTCAGTGTGGTCATGACTCAATCTGGGTGATTGTAGACCGGTTGACAAAGGTGGCTCACTTTATACCGAACAAGTGGGACGATTCAGTGGAAAAGTTGGCAAAGCTCTATGAAGGATCAAGCGCATACCCAACTGCACCAAAAGCCCGGACTGTTGGAGAGGGTGCTACTTAATTTTTTATATTAGCAGAGCGACAAGTGAAGGAACGCCGGACCCAACAATCCCCCCGGCGTCCAGCACAACCCGTCGGCTCAGAGGTGGGGTTACCACATGTCCACGGTTGCCTGACCCACCGGACCCACACAGGTAGAAGGGAAAAATCAGGATTTAAAGCGCTCCCCGGTCTTGGTGACTGATACCAATTGAAGGATCAAGCGCATACCCAACTACACCAAAAGCCCGGACTATTGGAGAGGGTGCTACTTAATTTTTTATATAAGTAGCAGAGCGCCACGGGTCAAGTGAAGGAACGCCGGACCCAACACTCTATGTGGAGCAGATTGTTCGATTGCACGGTGTTCGCCGGAGCATCATAAGTGACCGAGATGGGCGCTTTACCTCGAAGGATTGGAGATTAGTTCATCAGATGTTGGGCACGAAGTTAGCATTCAGTACGACCTTTCACCCGCAAACAGATGACCAAACTGAACGAACCAACAGAACGATGGAGGATATGCTCCGTATGTGCGCCCTGGACTTCGGTAAGAATTGGGAAGAACATCTTGTTATGGTGGAGTTTGCCTATAATAATAGCCATCAAACGAGTATAGACATGGCTCTGTTTGAAGCGTTGTATGGTCGTAAGTGTCGTACACCGCTAGCTTGGGCAGAAACTAGCGAGACTAAACTTTTAGGCAAAAAGGAAGTCGAGGATGCTACCTCAACAATACGCTCTATTCGAGAGAGGCTCCTAATAGCCCAGGATCGGCAAGCCTAAGTATTACAATGCTAAGCACCGGAACGTGGAGTTCGCGGTGGGTGACTGGGTCTATTTAAAGATTAAGCCCTTCAAAGGCGTATCTCGGATTCGGCGGTTGAAAAAGCTAAGTCCGCGATACCTTGGTCCGTTTGAAGTGGTGGAGCGAGTTGGGGAAGCCGCCTATCGGCTAGCTCTTTCATCGGAATTGATTGGATTGCATGATGTGTTTCACATCTCGGTGCTACGCAAAGCGGTCAAGGATCCAGCTCAAGTAATTAGCAATGATCGAGTGCCGGTTGAGTGTGGGTTAACGACAAAGGTGAAGCCTATACGGATCGAGGATCGAGCCGAGAAATAGTTGCGGAACAAAGTGATCGGGATGGTCAAAGTCCGATGGGACAATTGTGGCCGAGAAGAGCTAACTTGGGAGCGCGAGCAGACCATGCGAGCCGAGTTTCCCGAGTTATTTTCGTAACTTGTATGCTCGTTATATATGTAATAGAAACATATAAATGTTTTGTTATTTTCTCCCTACTGTCTTCAAATTTCGGGACGAAATTTTATTAAGGAGGGGAGGATTGTAACACCCCAAAAAGACTCAAAATTGGATTTGAGGTGCAGGTTGCTTAACACGGCCTGGGACACGGGCGTGTCCCAGGGCGTGTCGGGGTACACGGCCTGGGACACGGGCGTGTCCTAGGGCGTGTTCAGGATAGTCGACGATCGGAGGTCGACGATAGTCGAGCCTGGGATACGGCCTTCGACACGGGCGTGTCCCAGGGCGTGTCACTCAAGAAAATGCCTTATCGAGTCAGAAATGTACACGGCCCGGAACCAAGCCTTGCACACGGCCGTATCAGATTTGACACGGGCGTGTCCAAGGGCGTGTGCCTACCCGTGTACTGCTCTGACTGGTTTTAGCGCTCGTTGAGTACCGTGTAACAGGTGTGACACGGGCGTGTCACATGACTGACACGGGCGTGTCAGGTTCGACACGGGCGTGTCGATGCCCGTGTTCTGGTAGTTTTCAGTCGGTGTGAGTGCCGCGTGTGCCGCTTAAGGGTACACGGCCTGTGACACGACCGTGTCACAGGCCGTGTCGGCCAAAAGAATAATTATTTTCAGGCAGATCTTGGCCGTTCATTTTCCTTAAAGGAGATCCTGTGGCTGGGGCTCATTCCTGGGCTGATAAGGCCGGGAAAGGAAGGAGAAAGGCTTATTTCTAAAGTTCATCTTCTCTTTCTAGCTTTAAGAGAGAGGTGAGGAAGAAGAAGTGAAATCCTGCTGCCGATGGTGCTACGGTGGTCCAAATCGCGAGCTGAGTTCGGATTTGCGAAGGCTTTCATCCGTCTCAAATTTCTTTCCATGGCTCCGAAGCGAGTTCCTAGGGTAACGATTTCCTGCTTGGACATGTGAAGTCCTTAATTCCTGCATTGCATAGGGAAAACCCTTCCCCGCGAGTGTGCGGTGGGTTGTGGCGTCCCTTGGGGTAGATATGTGAAGTCCCCCTTATTAGAGTCCGGAATTGGAGTACGGATCTAGGCATGCTGTGTGAAGCCCATCTGGATATGGTCTGGATTGGTGATGCTTGTTTACATATCAGAGAAGACTCCGTGATTCTTGCTGGTAGGCATGATGGATAAAGTAGTGGAGGAAGTCCAGGAAATTATGAGAGTTGGACTCTCCTGTAGCCGTGAGTTGCTACTTTGTGTGAGGTTGAGCCGTGGGGCTGCAACTAGGCAAATGCCTTGCTGGTGGAATGGGCAAGGTGAAGCTGTACCCGCGTCAGTCCAGGCTTGAGTCTGACGATTTGAGCAACGGGCAAGGTGGATCTGTACCCGCGTTATGGTTGTCTAACCTTGGGTGCTTAAGGCCCTGTTAGGATAAAATAGCGAGAGTCGACGGCCTGCGTGCCGATCAGACTAGAATGCTCATATTGGACCGTTATGTATGGGACCTCTGAACGGTGGTGTGGCCGTGGAACTACGGAACACCGATAATGTGCCCTGAGTGCACGGAGCGTCGGGCCGTCGTGCCGACGTTTGTGATATGTGACTGTGCGGGCGTGCACGTCTTGCTTGAATTGCTATATATCATATTGGAAGATTGCTATGCAGGGATGGAATTCCGCTACCCCGTGCCAGGGGCAGGGTTGTTATAATTGGTCAGCTGAATGCTGACCGTTGCCCTGTTTGCCACCGCTTGGTGGATTGGTTCTTACAGGTACTGGAGGTGCTGGTCCGAGCGGGACTTAGCGGGCTGAAGCCCAAAGCTGCGCTACTACCCTCGAAGGCATTGTTTTGTTTCTTTTGTTCATGTGTGGCCGGCCTGCGTGCCGATATCTGTAATCCACACTCTTGTTAAGAGAAACTGTTGTAAGGCCTTAAGGCCAGACTCTTTTGATATTTGTATACATTCCTATATTATAGTGGACAGTGTTCTTGATCTTGAGTTCAATAATTCAACCGTGAAACTTCCGCTAGAATGCTCTGTGTTAGGATGCGTGGTTATGATATTATTTCGTAGCGTCTCCGCCTGTTTGTGGAATATGGTGTGGGGCCCCGGCCAGACCCTCTATTATATTCTTCTTGACGGGTAGAGGTGTTACACGAAGACCTACCACCTTTATTCTGTACTCCAACCCTCGAGCCCTCGGCTCCCCGGACTGTCTCGTCCGTGCATCTACCTTCAGAGCTACCGTCTGAATGGCAACCAAACCAATTATTCTATCTTCCTAGCTATCGGGGTGTATGTGTGTGCAACCCTAATTATACTAGTTGCTCTTTAGATTATTAATTCTACAGTTTACATTAGCCCAGGACTGCCCCCGGTATTTCCCGTGAAGGGCTCTCAAAGGGCACTAGGAACTATGATGGTAGCTGAAGCCCACCGTTCCCTTTCGCAAGGCACTTATTGTTATTGGTTGTTACCCATTACCCGATCCCTTTTTAAGTTACTTTAGATCTGGCCCTAGCGTATTAAGACTCTTCCACTACTACTCGGGGTGGACGATCTTTCGTCGTTCCCGTACGCCCTTATCCCTAACCAGTCTCACACTTTACTTATCCTGACCTCCAATAATGAACTTAACTTAGCTTGCCCTAACCAACCAGCAACTACCAAAAATTCCATCTCTCAAAGTTCATTATCCGCTCTTGTTCAGTTTCTGTGGTTTTACTATATGCAGACCATCCTAAGATACGTGAGGAGTATGAGGGGAGGTACTCCAATTTGTCTTTCGAATCTCCTATAGTATTTACTGGAGGTCTATCTTGACATAATATAGCTAAGACCAAGATTTCCAAATTTTCCTATTTATCGGGCATTTAATTTATTTATTCTAAGATTCCAAATGCCCTAGTATGAACATGAAGTACTCTAATGAGCCAACAATAAATTATCATAAAATCATTAAAAATCTTATGAGACATTTAAACAGTAATTCCAAGTTTTGAGAAATTCCAGAGGTGTTGGGGCCTATATTTCCTAATTTACCATTTTAGGCAATTTCTACTATATTATGAAGGAAGTACTGTAGATATGTATTCAAAAATCCCAAGAAAATTATAGAAGCTTTATGGTGACCTAAAACCATCACAAACCAAGTCCCATAATTTTCATATAACATTTGGGCTCTAAATCTATTTTAATGTAAAACACCAATTTTCCTAGCTTAGAGAAGGAGGTACTATTTTTAATCATCTAAAAATCCATAAAAATTTACAAGATTACTATCATGGTCTAAAACACCCACTGACCAAATTTTATAATTTTACAAATAGTAATTAGCCATTATTTGTATTTTTGACTACATATCATAATTAGTACATTAAAGAATAAAGTACACAAAATAATCAGATAAAACTCCCAAGAAAAATACATAAAGTATAAAATGATATTAAATGCCCTAATCCAAGGTTTCATAAAATTCCAGTGCATAGAAATTACAAAATCATCAAGATAAATATCTAGGGCACAATTAGAGTTATAAATGAAGTACTGTATAAATTAACCCAAAAATCTCAACAAAATTATAACATGGCTATTTAGATTAGAAAATCACCATACTCCAATTTTACTTGATTTTAAGTTCATTTGACAGCTTAATAATTCAAATTAAGGTTGGTGACCTAAACAAGGGTTAGGATTTTAGGTAGACTAGCTGTCTCCAAATACCCTAAACTTTTGTCCAGAGAACTATACTGGCCCTATTGTTCTCTCCACCAAATTTTAAGTCAGTCCAAGGTCATTTGACCCAATGACCTTCACAACCCCGAAAACCACCATTAAGGGATTTTCCTTAGGGTTCTAGGGCTGCCCTACACCAAACCACCCCAAACTCCCTTGGAGGGTGTGTCATGCCCTAAACAGCCATTGGACAAAATATCAGCCTCTGTTGAGGTGATATGACCACCCAAATACCAAGGGGGTGTTTGATCCTAAATTATCCTATAAGGATCAACCTAGGGTTGGACTCAAACCTAATCAAAACATCTCCAAATGAGATAAAATTTTTATCAGAACCTTATGATAAACCCAGGGACCACTCACCCAAATTTGGGAGGGTTTGGAAGTAATTTAGCCATCTAATTAAATTATGCTAGGATTATTAAATTTTTCTAAAAACTATAGAAAAATATTTCCCAAAAATCCTAATTTTTGGATAGCATCTGGATATAGATAAGATTAGGCCACATCCCAAATTTCAAGTCATTTTGATGACTGGATTGGAGTGGGGAATTTTTCTAAGGTCAGGACAGCCCTATGTGTAGACCTCACCAAAGTGAGTGCTGAGGTCTATCCAGTGGTACAAACTGCTTGAAACAATTTTTAAAACTTAGTAGACTCAAAGGGCTACAATATTGGTGTTTACCACTTTTTCTGTAGGAGCTTCTAAGTATTTTTCCTAAATTTTCTAATGTGACTGTTAGTTCCATACAAAAATTACTTATAAAATAAAATCTATTTAAACAGCACAGATCTTGAAGCAAGATCTAAAGACTCTGGACTCGTCTTCTTCCTCCAGCCAAGGGCCCTGATTTGCCCGACCTGGAGTCATTTTCAAGAGTAGCTGCCGGCCGTCCAGCCTCCTCCTTGGCCGGCCACCGCCACCACCACCTCCGTTGAGGTGGCGGCCATCGCCGAGCGGCGGCGCAGCCGCCGGAGGGGCTTTTTCCGGTGAGCCCGAACACGGGTTTCATGGAAAAATCCATGAAAATGGAAGTTTCAACCGGGCTCAGTTGAGCCCGATTCTCAAACCTATTAGTCCTAAGATCTATCCGCATAAGAAGAGGGAGGGGAGGACCTTGTTCGAGGGCTGGAGGCGTGCAGACCGTCGGGAAGCCATTTGTGCAGTGGCGGCGTCGCCGGAAATTCTTCAACAGCAAGGGGAGGCTCGAAAACTTCGGGTAACACTGGGAAAAACTCCCCTTGGGCCTCTGAAGATGTTTAAAAGCTTGGGCAAGGAGGGGGATCGGCCAAAAGCTTGTGGCCTTTAATGGCCCATAAAAGCTTGGCTCGGCCATGATGGAGGGGGGCTGAATCGGCCCTATGACAGCTGGAGGAGGGCTGGAAACTCCTCCTCTCCCTGAGAGGAGTTGAATCCAGCAGTTTCAGGGGAAGGGAAAGAGTCATGGCATCAAATTCCATTGATGGCCGTGACTTCAAGCTTTCGGCCATGGCCGCAACCGTCCTTTTGCAAAACCGGCGGTCCACGTGGCACAGCATGACTGGTCAACTTAAATCAAATAAAACTTATGAGGTCTTATTGGAGAAGACGGCTCACTCCTAAACCAGCCCGGTTCAGCTAAACCAGCACCCAGCTAGAAGTTAAAATGCCAGAAAAAAAGTTTAAGTATAATGGCGTTGAATGAGCTAAGCTCACTCAACGCCATCAGGCTACGGCGTTGAGTGAGCTCTGCTCACTCAACGCCATTCCAGACTATGGTGTTGAGTGAGCTCAGTGAGCTCACTCAACGCCATCCAGATTATGGCATTTAGTGAGCTCAGCTCACTTAATGCCATCCGGATTATGGCGTTGAGTGAGCTCTACTCACTCAACACCACCCGGAATATGGCTTTTTAGATGATGGCATTGAGTGATCTTAGCTCACTCAACGCCGTCCAAGTTATGGCATTAGGTGAGCTCTGCTCACTCAACGCCATCCAGACAACACCAAATGGCGTTGAGTGCAGTCAGTGCACTCAACGCCGTTCAGCTTATGGCGTTGAGTGCACTCAACACCATCCCGCCTGACCGTTTACGGCGTTGAGTGAGCTAAGCTCACTCAATGCCATCCAGTCCACGGCGTTGAGTGAGCCCAGCTCACTTAACGCCATTCCTGCCGACACCAGATGGCGTTGAGTGCAGTCAGTGCACTCAACGCCCTTCAACCTATGGCTTTGAGTGAGCTAAGCTCACTCAACGCCATCCTGCTTATGGCTTTGAGTGAGCTAAGCTCACTCAACGCCATACAACTTATGGCTTTGAGTGAGCTAAGCTCACTCAATGCCATCCAGCCCACGGCATTGAGTGAGCTTAGCTCACTCAATTCCATTCCAAGGTCACGGGCGTGACGGACCGGTCACGGGCGTGATGGACATGTCACGGGCGTGACGGACCGGTCACGGGCGTGTCAGGCCCATGTTGACATTTCTGAGCTCGACGATCGTCTTCCTGAGGTCGATGATCGTCGAAGGGGTCACGCCCTAGGTCACGGGCGTGACGGGTCGGCCACGGGCGTGACCACCCTTGACTCGAAATTTTTGTCGATAATCTTCAATTCCTGGGTTTCTTAAGGTTCTGTTATGACAAAACCACCTCCAGGGGTCTAGCCAGAAATGGGATGTTACAAATCCCAATAAACAAAGCAAAGATTTCGTACCCTAAACTTTTGTCCAGAGAACTATACTGGCCCAATGGTTCTCTCCACCAAATTTTAAGTCAGTCCAAGGTCATTTGACCCCATGACCTTCACAACCCCGAAAACCACCATTAAGAGATTTTCCCTAGGGTTCTAGGGCTGCCCTACACCAAACAACCCCAAACTCCCTTAGAGGGTGTGTCATGCCCTAAAAAGCCATTGGACAAAATATCAGCCTCTGTTGAGGTGATATGACCACCCAAATACCAAGGGGGTGTTTGATCCTAAATTATCCTATAAGGATCAACCTAGGGTTGGACTCAAACCTAATCAAAACATCTCCAAATGATATGAAATTTTTACCAGAACCTTATGATAAACCCAGGGACCACTCACCAAAATTTCGGAGGGTTTGGAAGTCATTTTGCCATCTAATTAAATTATGCTAGGATTATTGAATTTTTCTAAAAACTATAGAACAATATTTCCCAAAAATCCTAATTTTTGGATAGCATCTGGATATAGATAATATTAGGCCACACCCGAAATTTCAAGTCATTTTTATGACTGGATTGGAGTGGAGAATTTTTCTAAGGTCAGGACAGCCCTATGGGTAGACCTCACCAAAGTGAGTGCTGAGGTCTATCTAGTGGTCCAAACTGCTTGAAACAAATTTTAAAATTTACTAGACTCAAAGGGCTACAATATTGGTGTTGACCACTTTTTCTATAGGAGCCTTGAAGTATTTTTCCTAAATTTTCTAATGTGACTGTTAGTTCCATACAAAAATTACTTATAAAATAAAATCTATTTAAACAGCACAGATCTTGAAGCAAGATCTAAAGACTCTGGACTCGTCTTCTTCCTACAGCCAAGGGCCCTGATTTTCATGACCTGGAGTCATTTTAAAGAGCAGCTGTCGGCCGTCCAGCCTCCTCCCTGGCCGGCCACCGCCACCACCACCTCCGTTGAGGTGGCGGCCATCGCCGGGCGGCGGCGCAGCCGCCGGAGGGGCTTTTTCCGGCGAGCCCGAACACGGGTTTCATGGAAAAATCCATGAAAATGGAAGTTTCAACCGGGCTCAGTTGAGCCCGATTCTCAAACCTATTAGTCCTAAGATCTATCCGCAGAAGAAGAGGGAGGGGAGGACCTTGTTCACGGGCTGAAGGCGTGCAGACCGTCGGGAAGCCATTCACGCGGTGGCGGCGTCGCCGGAAATTCTTCAACAGTAAGGGGAGGCTCGAAAACTTCGGGTAACACTGGGAAAAACTCCCTTTGGGCCTCTGAAGATGTTTAAAAGCTTGGGCAAGGAGGGGGATCGGCCAAAAGCTGGTGGCCATTAATGGCCCATAAAAGCTTGGCTCGGCCATGATGGAGGGGGGCTGAATCGGCCCTATGACAGCTGGAGGATGGCTGGAAACTCCTCCTCTCCCTGAGAGGAGTTGAATCCAGCAATTTCAGGGGAAGGGAAAGAGTCATGGCATAAAATACCATTGATGGCCGTGACTTCAAGCTTTCGGCCATGGCCGCAACCGTCCTTTTGTAAAACCGGCGGTCCACGTGGCACAACATGACTGGTCAACTTAAATCAAATAAAACTTATCAGGTCTTATTGGAGAAGACGGCTCACTCCTGAACCAGCCCGGTTCAGCTAAACCAGCACCCAGCTAGAAGTAAAATGCAAGAAAAAAAGTCTAAGTATAATGGCGTTGAGTGAGCTCAGCTCACTCAACGCCATCAGGCTACCGTGTTGAGTGAGCTCTGCTCACTCAACGCCATTCCAGACTATTGCATTGAGTGAGCTCAGCTCACTCAACGCCATCCGGATTATGGCGTTGAGTGAGCTCAGCTCACTCAACGCCATCCAGATTTTGGCGTTGAGTCAGCTCTGCTCACTCAACGCCACCCGAAATATGACTTTTTAGATAATGGCGTTGAGTGAGCTTAGCTCACTCAATGCCGTCCAGGTTATGGCATTGAGTGAGCTCTGCTCACTCAACGCCATCCAAACAACACCAAATGGCGTTGAGTGTAGTCAGTGCACTCAACGCCGTTCAGCTTATGGCGATGAGTGCACTCAACGCCATCCCGCCTGACCATTTACGGCGTTGAGTGAGCTAAGCTCACTCAACGCCATCCAGTCTACGGCGTTGAGTGAGCCCAGCTCACTCAACGCCATTCCTGCCAACACCAGATGGCGTTGAGTGCAGTCAGTGCACTCAACGCCCTTCAACCTATGGCTTTGAGTGAGCTAAGCTCACTCAATGCCATCCTGCTTATGGATTTAAGTGAGCTAAGCTCACTCAACGCCATTCAGCTTATGGCTTTGAGTGAGCTAAGCTCACTCAATGCCATCCAGCCCACGGCGTTGAGTGAGCTTAGCTCACTCAACGCCATTCCAAGGTCACGGGCGTGACGGACCAGTCACGGGCGTGACAGACCGGTCATGGGCGTGTCAGGCCCATGTTGACATTTCTGAGCTCGACGATCGTCTTCCTGAGGTCGACGATCGTCGAAGGGGTCACGCCCTAGGTCACGGGCGTGACGGGTCGGCCACGGGCGTGACCACCCTTGACTCGAAATTTTTGTCGATAATCTTCAATTCCTGGGTTTCCTAAGGTTCTATTATGACAAAACCACCTCCAGTGGTCTAGCCGGAAATGGGATGTTACACCGTTGCTGCTGTAAGTTCTTGGCAAGCTTCCATCATACTCCTCTCTTCCTCGACTTGCCGGAGATTCCATCTTTTTTCAGGTTCAGGATGAGGATTTCTGCGATTTCTACAATTCTGGCAAGCTTTACAGTCCCGAGCTTCCTTCATTTCTGCGATTTTGCATTCTCAGCTTTGTTTTGTGCAAGCCCCTCCTCTGCGAAAGGAAATCCTCAATTGTTTCCTCCAGAAATCTCCTCCTCCAGCATTGCTGCGAGCCTCCTTTAGATAAATATTTTTTCCGGTAAATATTCTCCTCCTGCAGCTTCTGTTCTTCCTGCAGCTTCTGTGCTCAGTTTACTAATTTTTTCCCTTGATGAATAGGAGTTATGTCCAGTTTCTCTTGATTTTGTTCTTTCAATGCTGGACATAACAATAGAATTTTTATTTAATTGTCTCTATCTTCTGTTCTTCCTGCAACTTCTACTCTTGAATTTTGTGCTCCAACTATTTCTTCATCGGTTAGCTTCTGTTCTGAAAGTGAAGGGATAGATACTACTCTAGAGGGGGGGTGAATAGAGTTATCAAAATTTTGCACTAGACAAAACTTAATGGTCTACCCAACTCCCTTGGAGTGAAATGCGGAATGAAAAGATTATAGATATAGAATTAACCCTATAGCCTAACACAAGTGTTGTGCACAAACTCAAGCTAACTGTAATTACAGTTAAGGCTTGGAAAACCTAATCAGCAACTAGCAACCTAGTTATATCTATTCACAGCCACAATGCAGGAATTAAACAAGGCAATCCAGACGACACAAGGAGTTTATAGTGGTTCCCCAAACAACTTGGGTACGTCCACTCTTCTACCCACACGGTAGGAATCCACTACAGGTTTTTGATCAGGTGCCCTGCCACCAACAGGATCTGCTTCAGGTAGATCCAGAAACCCTTTAGACTTTTGATCAGGTGTCTAAAAACCGAACACAGGTTTTTGATCAGGTGCCCTGCCACCAAGGGATACTTTTGAAGGGAGTAATAACCCTGTACAGGAGGGGGAAAGAAGGTTAAGATGTCTTCTCTATTTTACAAAGATTAGAGAAGCACAAGGACTTGCACTGAGCTAGAAAGCTCTAAAGAATCAAGGCTCCCCCTGGCTCAAAGATGTCCAGGTGAAGTCTTGCTTCAGTGCAGAAAACTCTTCAGAAAGATCTGAAGGAAAAACTACAAGAAGATAATAAATAATAAAATAGAAATCTTCAAGCAGCTGTCTTCTTCTTCTTCTTCAAAAGAACTCTGAGTTTGAATCTTCCTGGAAGCAGGAGAACTCAGGTTGAAGAAGAGCAGAAGAGCTTAACACTTCTCAGTTGAATGGAAATTGCTGAGAGTAGAAAACTTGAACTTGATGAAGGCTTGAATGCTTAAATGAATAACTGGTTAGCTAGCTGAAATCCTTCACCAAAGGATTCCTTTTATAACAGCAACAAGCAACGGCTTTCTTCAATTTGAACTGTTTGTCTTCTTCTGAAACTTGAAACCTGGGCTGCAAATATCAAAAGGACAAACAAACTCTGCAGCAAAAACATTCTATAAAAGGGATAAACCTTTTTCAAAGAAACTGTAGGCAGCAATCTGATAATAAAGTACTAAATAAAATCACATCAGAAACAAACTCTTTATAGCAAAAGGAAGACTTTTCAGTCTAACGGCTACAAAGGACTGACAGCAGATAAAGTAAAATATAATGACAGCTAATAAGACAAACAACTTTATCTGAAAAGATTTTACTCAGGCAAAAGGAATGGAGCAAATATTGCCTGGAAATATTACCATAAAACAACTGAAATAAAATGCCAGATAATGTATTTAATTTATTAAATAGAATAAATAAATACAAAATAAAAAGGCAGACAGAAAACATCGAGCGACCCTCGGAGATCGTCGACCGACGCACGGAGATCGTCGACCTATCGGGCAGATAGTCGAATGATCCAGATAGTGGACTGATCAAAGAAGATAGTCGAACTACCTCGGCAGATAGTCGACCTATCAGAGCAGATAGTCGAACTATCAGATAGTCGATCTATCCGGACAGATAGTCGAACTATCAAGCACAAACAGATAGTCGACCTATCAAGCAGATAGTTGACCTATCACAGAAAACAGATAGTCGACCTATCAACAGATAGTCGACCTATCAAAACAAAATAGATAGTCGATCTATCAACAGATAGTCGAGCTATCAGATAGTTGAACTATCAGGACAGATAGTCGAACTATCAAAGACGATAGATAGTCGACCTATCAACCGATAGTCGACCTATCAAAGCGGAACAGATAGTCGACCTATCAACAGATAGTCGAGCTATCAGATAGTTGAACTATCAGGACAGATAGTCGAACTACCAAACCAAGCAGATAGTCGACCTATCAACAGATAGTCGAGCTATCAACGCAGACAGAGCGTCGACCAACTGATAGACGATAGTCGATCAGCCGATAGACGATAGTCGAGCGGCGTTCGACTATAGTCGAACGAAAAACCTACTTAACCAAATTCTTCATCTGGAAAAGCGGGGACTCTACAGCTAGACCACTAACCAATGACCATAGATATTTCTTGGGTCAAGGGACTAAAAAGACAAGACTAAACTCAAATCAAAGTAGGGTACCAACAATCTCCCCCTATTTGAGTTAAGTCTCTTAAAAACTAAAACACAGAGCTAGCTATAGAACACTATAATCAATACAGGAAATAGATAACAATTAACTAGCAATTATCAAACAGTCAGATATAAACAGCAGTCAATCAAAATATTAAGAATCTACAGAATCTGGCATAGGGTCAGAAGAACTTGGAACAAAAGAACTTTTCCTCAGGGGATCAATAGCCTCTTCCTTTGACATCTTCAAGTCCTGCACACCAATAATCTTTAATTCTGCAGCCCTTGGAACAACTGCTTCAGGGTGCTTTTCCATATACTTTGAAGGGTTAAATACATCAGGGCTAACCTGGAACTTTTCGAATTCCTTCTTTCTGAATGTAGACATTGTGGTTAATCCAGTGGTATCCTTTCCTTCAGCTTTTGCTTTTCTGATTTGAGCTGCTCCAACCAATTCGTGAAAACGAGCCATCCTAAAGTTAGGATCGAGCTCAGGACTTTCATAAACATTCTCAGAAGGAGTAACCTCTGGTTCTTTATCTTGATTAACTAGATAAGACATGGGAGCAGACTTAGCAAAGTTCTTGCTAGAATTTTTAAACAAAATAAACTACTTACCTTTTGAAACAACTTTTTCAGACTGCACTGGCATTGGAGATGAAACTCTTTTCTTTGGAGAAGGAGGAGGGGAAAAAGTTGGTCTTTGATACACAACCTCCTTCACTTGTTCTCTCACTTCAGTAACATGTCTTTGAGAACCAGAATAAGATCTGCCTTGGGAACTTTAGAGCTTTTCCTTGACTGAGGCTAAGAAGGTGCAGATTTTCCAGAAGAGGCAGATGGATTAGCAGAAAGGTTGTCAGAGGCTCCTGCACTGGGAGGTGGAGGAGGAGGACCTCTGGGAGTCCATCTTGAAACAGGACTATCATACCTCTTAGATCTCTTTCTCTCTTTTTGCTGGTTCTTGGAGAACCACATCCAATGTTGAAACTCTTTTGACTTGGGGTCAATTCCTTTCAGAATATAATATGGAGTATCATTTTCTCGATTGGGAGGAGGAGGAGCAACAACTTTTCTTTTCTTCTGAGCAGCTTTCTTTCTCTTAGCATTCTCAGATAAATCAGAATCATCTTCATCTTTAGAGTGAGATGATGGAGGATTGTCATATGGATCATAGGCTTCAGAAACAGCCTTTTCCTTTAATTTCAGACCAGCTTTCTCTTTTTCCTCTTCTATGGCATCCTGAGCCAGAAGGAAATCCAAATCAAGTCCCGGGGAATCATCCCAAACAGTCGACTTTTCAACTTGCAAGTCTTTTTCTTTCTCTTTTAACAAAGATAGAACTCTTTGATTCCAAGCCTCTCTTGCTTTCTCTTCTTGATTTTCAGACGCATCTTCTATATCATCTAAAAAAGAATCCAGTTCTGGATCTATTTGAACATCAGGAACATCTGGAGCAGCTTCTGAAACAATTACTATAACCTGAGCAGCTATATCTTCTTTAATATAATCTGTAGATTTATGAACACAAATCTGCTAAATAAGCTAAAATCATTCCTTCTAGGTATTCACAAGCTAGCAAATTAATTGACTCGTCAATAAAGCGGATGAGTGAATTACCTTCATATTTTACCAACTCCCAGGATTCATCTAGATAGGATGTAATAATCCCTTCTAGAAAATGGGCAACCAAGGGAGTGGTGAGATCTTCTAAACAGACTTTCACAGCAAATTCAGATAACATAATAGCATCAAATATTTCTTTGTCAGATAACACTGAAATAGATTGATCTTGAGTTGGAGCTGGAGCAGTCTCTTCTTGAACTACTAGAAGAACTGCTGGAAGGGAGGCTGGAGGCTCTGAGACATCTTCACAGAACATCTCCCCCTGCCTGATTTCAGTGGAAACTGAAACCAGGCCCCTTGAAGAAGAGGGCTCAGCAGATTTAGAGAGTGATTGGATGGAGGCAGTCAAGGTAGCAATAGAGGAGGCAAGTGGAGCAATTGCCTCTTCAATCATGATTTTGATTGAAGGGGTAATCAACTCCAAAATGCTGGAAATGAATTCAGGGGTTATCTCAAAAGATGATGGAATTGCAGTGGATGGAGATGCAGCAGAGATGGTTGAAGTGTTAGGATGAGAAGTGATGTGGACTGGAGATCGAATTGGAGATGGAGCTGGAGAGTTAACAGGAGTGTTAACTGGATAATGAATAGGGGACTGAAGAGGGGACTGAGGAGGTGTTGGAATCCTCTCAGATCCTAACAGATCAAAACTAGGAGCAGATATCCTAGCCAGATGAGAAGGAAGAGGAGATGCTGGAGGAGAAGGAAGAACAACCGTGGTTGTTTCTCGAACAAGAGAAGGAGAAAGTCGTACTTCAGCTGAAGTTGATGGAACTTCAACTGAAGCAGACTGCATAGCAGAAGAAGATGAGGGAAGGGAAAGATGAGCTGAGCCAGCTTCTTGAGGTTGAGGAGCAACTGAATCAGTCCTAGTGCTCTCTGATGTCGCTGGAGCAACCCCTGTGAGAGCGGGCTTCACAAATGTTCTCTTCCACTTGGAGAACAAGTGGGGATCCATCTTCTTGCTGGCATTTATTGTTGTAACAACTGAAACTAGCAGCTGAGAAAACTTCTCCTTCAGGAAAATCCCAATAACCCTTCCGAGGGTAACTTCCTTCTTACTATTCTTTTTCCTTATCATATCGAACATTACTCCTGCCCAATCAATCTTTTTCTGATTAACAATTGCACACATCAGTGCAAATTGTTGCCTTGTAATGTTGTCATGAGTAGAGTGCTTCCCAAGGAGCACTTTTCCAACTATCTCAGCAAGAAATTTAATCTTAAATGGGAAATTAACCTTGAGCAACTTCGTGGGAATGCCCTCCGCATGTCCCAGCTCAGTAAGCATTCTTCCAAACTCTTGAGCATCTTGCTCATAATCTTCTTCACCATTTATTAAACCAAAAACATCAGTCAAGACGGCTGGAGTTAAAGTTACCTCTTCTCCGCCAATGGTGCCAGTCATCGAATCGTCAGAGGAGGACGAAGTGAAAGCCCATTCCTTAATTTCGGGAACATTTATCTTTATCCTTGTCGACATTAATCTTTCTAGACCTTGATCCCGGCACAACTGAAGAATTTCCACAATTCCTGCTTCACAGCAACTGAATGCGTCAAAATCGACGCTGAAACCTGCATCGAACTTCACGACAGCTAGCACTGCTGGAGAAACCGCCATTGAATTGCTGGAGAATGCGCGAGAAGGACGGAGAAGACGAAGGAGACGAAGCGGCAGAAAATCGCAAGCGGGAAGACAGAATGCGAAAAGTCACGCTCCGTCGACGATAAAACAAAAGATCTTTTAACCTAGGTCGACTATCGGCTTTATATTAGACCGGAGATAGTCGATCTATTTAAAAGGTACTGGACCTGATGGTCGAACGACCGTTCGACGATCGGCCCAGAAGCAGAGTAGTCGATCAATCGTTCGACTATTTCTGGCTTCTCAAACAACAAGCTGTCGTCATCCAGAGATCGACGATGAGCTCGACTTGTTCGACTATGGTCGAACGCCGGTCGACGATCTTCAATCAGACAAACTTTCATCAACCATAGGTCGACGATGGGCTTGACCCGATCGACTATCTTCGAACGTCGTTCGACTATCTTCAAACAAGTTTCAACATTGGCAGATATAGTCACACTTAGTCTCGTCCATTGATCATGCCTAGTTGAACTAAAAAGAACAGATGCTTCTGTTCATCTAAGGGCTTGGTGAATATATCACCTCTCTGAAACTCAGTGGATATGAACTCAAGACAAATCTTGTTCTTTTCCACACAATCTCTCAGGAAATGGTGCTGAATCTCAATGTGCTTTGTTCTAGAGTGGTGCACTGGATTTTGTGCAATTGAGATAGCACTGGTACTATCACACATGATTTTGGTGTTCTTGTGTGAGTAACCATAATCCACAAGCTGGTTTTGAATCCACAGGATCTGTGAACAACAACTGGCAGCTGCTATATATTCAGCTTCTGCAGTTGAAGTTGAGACAGAAGCCTGCTTCTTATAGAACCAAGAGACCAATCTCTCTCCCAGGAACTGGCAAGTTCCTGAGGTGCTTTTCCTGTCAACTCTGCAACCAGCATAGTCAGAGTCAGAGTATCCAATTAACTCAAATTCTGATTCTGCTGGGTACCAAAGTCCTAGATTTGGACATCCCTTCAGATATCTCAGGATTCTCTTGAGAAGAATCAGATGAGATTCCTTGGGGTTGACCTGGAATCTACCACAAAGGCATGTAGCAAACATTATATCTGGCCTACTTGCAGTTAGATACAATAGGGAACCAACAATGGCCCTATAATTCTTTTGATCAACTGGCTTGCCGTGATCATCAGAATCAATAACTACATTAGTAGCCATGGGTGTAGGCATTGCTGAAGCATCAGCCATCCCAAATTTCTTTACCAATTCCTTGGCATATTTGGATTGGGAGATGAAGATACCATCAGTATCTTGCTTAACTTGGAGACCAAGAAAGTAAGAGAGCACACCCATACTACTCATCTCAAACTTGGAATGCATCAAGTTAGAAAACTTTTTGCACAGTTTGGGATCAGTGGAACCAAATATAATATCATCTACATACACCTGAACTAACAGGATTGTGTCCTTGTGATGCTTGACGAAAAAGGGTTCTATCAACTACTCCCCTAGTAAAGTTGTGCTCTAACAGGAAACTAGCTAAAGTCTCATACCAGGCTCTGGGGGCTTGCTTTAGTCCATAAAGAGCTTTCTGCAACTTGAACACATGTGAGGGCTGAGTTGAAGAAACAAACCCTGGTGGTTGTTCAACAAACACCTCTTCCTTAAGCTCACCATTTAGAAATGCACTTTTGACATCCATCTGAAAGACCTTAAACTTCCTGTAGGCTGCATAGGCCAAGAAGATCCTTATTGCTTCTAGCCTTGCAACAGGAGCAAAGGTTTGGTCATAATCTATACCTTCCTCCTGTCTGTAGCCCTGAGCTACAAGCCTAGCTTTATTCCTTACTATAATTCCATTTGCATCCAACTTGTTTCTATACACCCACTTGGTGCCTATGATCAGTTGGACTTTAGGTCTTGGAACCAAAGTCCAAACTTTACATCTCTCAAACTGATTGAGTTCCTCTTGCATAGCAATGATCCAGTGGGGATCTAGCTCTGCATCTTTAAAGGTGAGGGGCTCAACCTGTGAGAGGAAACAAGCGTGCATCACATCCTGTCTTAATTGATGTCTTGTTTGCACACCAGCTGATATGTCTCCAATCACTTGAGATGTAGGGTGATCTCTAAGTGTGACAATATCAGCAGGTGGGATGTGATCTTCAGCAACAGTTGGGATTAATTCCTCAGGAGGAATTTGATCTACTATTGGTGGAACAACAACAGCTTCAGCAATGTCTTCATCACTGTCTGATTCAGTGATCTGAAGAGTTGATAGTTGAAGAATCTCTTGAGTAGCATCAGGTACCTGCAATGAACTGGGGGAAGGAGAACTTTCCTTCTCCTTGTAAAACATCTGAGACTCATCAAAAGATACATGCACAGATTCTTCAATTTTACAGGTTGATTTGTTATAAACCCTATAAGCTTTGCTTACTTGGGAATATCCAAGCATGATTCCCATTGAAGCTTTTGCTTCAAACTTTCTAATATATTCTTTATTATTATTATGAATATACACAACACAGCCAAAAACTCTAAAATAATTAATTTTAGGTTTCTTTCCTTTAAGCAACTCATAAGGAGTTTTACACTTAAGCTTGTGTATCAAACTTCTATTCAAGACATAGTTGGCTGTACTAACAGCTTCTGCCCAATAGGAGAGAGGCATATTAGCATCTGCCAACAATGTACTAGCAGCTTCAATCAGTGTTCTGTTCTTCCTTTCAACTACCCCATTTTGTTGGGGAGTTCTAGGAGCTGAGAAGCTATGTTTGATACCTTCTCTCTCACAGAATTCTTGCATGAGAAGAGAGTCAAACTCAGTACTATGATCACTTCTGATCAAGGCCACATGAGTAGAGTACTCAGTCTGCACACATAGTAGAAAATCTGTAAGGGCTTTGAAGTTATCAGCCTTAGTTCTCAAAAAGAAAACCCAACTGAACCTAGAGAAGTCATCTACAATTACTAAGGTGTAATACTTCCCTCCTAAACTCTGTACATTTATTGGGCCAAATAGGTCCAAATGTAATAGATACAGGATTCTAGGAGAATCACTCTTATTTACTGATTTAAAAGAGTTTTTGGTTTGTTTGCCTAGCTGACAAGCCTTGCATAGGCTCTCCTTCTTATAGGGGCAAGAAGGTAAACCTCTCACAAGGTTGTGTTTAGATAACCTAGATATATTTTTAAGGTTAACATGACTAAGCCTCTTATGCCACAAAGAATTATTATTAAGTGTTACTTCATTAAACAGGCAGATTTCAGAATGAGATGAATTGAAATCTACTAAATAAATATTACCTATTCTAATGCCTACTAAAACAACATTATTATTTAAAGTAATATTACAAGAGGAGTTAGAAAATGAAACCTGGTAGCCAGCATCACATAGCTGGCTGACTGAGATCAAATTGTGCTTCAGTCCTGTCACATATGCAACTCTCTTGAAAGTAACATCTCCAATTGTGATCCTGCCATAGCCTTCTGTCTGACCACAGCTGGAATCTCCAAAGATAACCTTTGGGTCGAGCTTAGCTTTGAATTTTGACAGATGATTTTTATTTCCTGTCATATGCTTGGAGCATCCACTATCCAAATACCACTTATTTTGAGTGATTGGATAGGCCTTCACCTGCAAGACATTTATTTAGACAGTGTGGACCCAGGTAACCTTGGGTCCCTTGTTTTTCACATAAGAAAAGCTAGAAATAAATGAAAATGCAGGCTGAGGGTGATAACCTAATGGGTGAGATCTCCTAGGTGGAATTCTCCATGCAGATGATGGGTCAACAAACCTAGGGTTTCTATTTTCATTTAGGTTTCTATGGTACTGATTATGATTTTGAAAATCATATTGAAAACGTCGATCGACGTTCGACGATGGGCGCTCAGATCGTCGAGCTTCGTTCGACCATTGAGCTTCCGATCGTCGAGCG
The DNA here is from genome assembly GCA_039513925.1 of Platanthera zijinensis. NCBI lineage: Eukaryota > Viridiplantae > Streptophyta > Magnoliopsida > Asparagales > Orchidaceae > Platanthera > Platanthera zijinensis. The sequence goes on along the minus strand of CM077090.1, from coordinate 115,956,064 downwards.
GCGTTCGACGCTCTTTGCATTTCTTTAAAAAATTTCTTTCTCTTTTCTCTCTTAGCTTTATTTAAAGTTTTATTAATTAGGTTTACTTGCTCAGTGTTCTTCATTCCACTAGCTGAAATGAAGTTCACTGGAGTTGAAAGATTATTTTTAAGAATAACTGGGGGTTCACTGGGAGAAGCTCCTAAGCCTAGTTTGTTATTACCTGACCTGGTGTTAGTCATGCTGGTTATTTCTAATAACTTAAGGCTTCTACCATTAAGTGATTCTTCTAACCTCTTAGACTTAGCTAACTCCATTTTAAGAAATTTAATTTCTTCACTACAAGTAGTAAGATCTTCCTTTAACTTAATATTTTCTGTAGCAATTAATTCTGAGTCAGCTAATTTATTTCTAAGTTCTTTAATCTCCTTTTCTGAACTAATTAAGTCTAAGCATAAGGATTTAAAATCTAATTTAAATTCTTCAGAAGTGAAGTCATAAGAAGATAGTACCTCATCCTCTGTTGGCATTTCTTCTTCTGAGTCTGAACTCTCTGCAGCAGAGTGATTGCTGCAGGCATCTATTGCCATCAGGCAAACTTCCTTTGCCTTCTTCTCTTCCTCATCCTCACTGGAGCTGGAGGATGAAGATTCTTCATCAGAATCACTCCAGGTTTCAGCGACGAAACCTCTCTCCTTCTTTTTGTTCTTGTAGGAGGATGGCTTGGAGTGCTTCCTGTGCTGTTCCTTTTCTTTCCTCTTTTCTTTGTTTTTCTCCTCTGGACACTCAGGTAAAATGTGTCCAAGTTTCCTGCAACCATAACAAATAATTTCTTTAGAAGGTGAACGGTCATACCTTGGTTTGTCTTCATAGCGAGAAGACTTCTTTCTGAATTCCTTTCTCCCCATCTTGAGAAACCTCTTGGCAAATAATGCCATTAGTTCCTCATTTGATTGGCTGCCTTCAGAAGCATCAGCAGCCTTAAGAGCTAGAGATTGCTCTTTTATTATTGGAGTAGGGGTCTTTGCTTCTGCTTCTGCTTCCCTTGTCTTCAGCACTTGCTCAAAAGACTTGAGCTTGCCGAGAAGGGCTTCAGTTTAAATCTCATTTGTACTTCTGGCTTCCTTGATGGGCCAGATCCTCAGATCCCATGTGCTAGGGAAGCACATAAGAATCTTATCATTGACCTCTGTCAATGATATGTCCTTGTCAAGGGTCCTCAGCTCATTGATGATTGAGCTGAGCCTGGTGTACATGGCTTCAACTGATTCAGCATCAGTTTTCTTGAAGTTCTCATACTGTGAGATAAGGTTGGACCTTCTGTCCTTCCTTTCATCAGCTGAACCAGCTACAATCTGGTTCAGTGTATCCCACATGGCTTTTGCTGAGGAGCAGTCAGCAACCTTCTGGAAAACCTCATCAGACATTGTCTGAGCCAGAATGTTCATCGCCTTGGCATCTGCTATCTTTGCCTTCTTGTACTCGTCATTGTAATCTGGAGGAGGCACTGCACTCATATCAGATGATGAGGCAGTAGCAGCAGCAGGTGCTCTTGGGGGTCCTGACAAAATAGAAGCAAAGATGCTTTCATCAATAGAATTCATATATAATTTTATCCTTGCCTTCCAGATGCCAAACTTAGCTAAGTTGCATGCTGGAGGTCTGGTGCTAGAATAATCCTTGGACTGGGCCATGATAGTGATAGTGATTATCTATAAACTTTTGGTATCTATCAGGATCTTGTGACTTAGGTGTTAGCCTATTCAGTTAGTCAACCTCCCTCTGATACCAATTGAAAGTGAAGGGATAGATACTACTCTAGAGGGGGGGTGAATAGAGTTATCAAAATTTTGCACTAGACAAAACTTTATGGTCTACCCAACTCCCTTGGAGTGAAATGCGGAATGAAAAGATTATAGATATAGAATTAACCCTATAGCCTAACACAAGTGTTGTGCACAAACTCAAGCTAACTGTAATTACAGTTAAGGCTTGGAAAACCTAATCAGCAACTAGCAACCTAGTTATATCTATTCACAGCCACAATGCAGGAATTAAACAAGGCAATCCAGACGACACAAGGAGTTTATAGTGGTTCCCCAAACAACTTGGGTACGTCCACTCTTCTACCCACACGGTAGGAATCCACTACAGGTTTTTGATCAGGTGCCCTGCCACCAACAGGATCTGCTTCAGGTAGATCCAGAAACCCTTTAGACTTTTGATCAGGTGTCTAAAAACCGAACACAGGTTTTTTATCAGGTGCCCTGCCACCAAGGGATACTTTTGAAGGGAGTAATAACCCTGTACAGGAGGGGGAAAGAAGGTTAAGATGTCTTCTCTATTTTACAAAGATTAGAGAAGCACAAGGACTTGCACTGAGCTAGAAAGCTCTAAAGAATCAAGGCTCCCCCTGGCTCAAAGATGTCCAGGTGAAGTCTTGCTTCAGTGCAGAAAACTCTTCAGAAAGATCTGAAGGAAAAACTACAAGAAGATAATAAATAATAAAATAGAAATCTTCAAGCAGCTGTCTTCTTCTTCTTCTTCAAAAGAACTCTGAGTTTGAATCTTCCTGGAAGCAGGAGAACTCAGGTTGAAGAAGAGCAGAAGAGCTTAACACTTCTCAGTTGAATGGAAATTGCTGAGAGCAGAAAACTTGAACTTAATGAAGGCTTGAATGCTTAAATGAATAACTGGTTAGCTAGCTGAAATCCTTCACCAAAGGATTCCTTTTATAACAGCAACAAGCAACGGCTCTCTTCAATTTGAACTGTTTGTCTTCTTCTGAAACTTGAAACCTGGGCTGCAAATATCAAAAGGACAAACAAACTCTGCAGCAAAAACATTCTATAAAAGGGATAAACCTTTTTCAAAGAAACTGCAGGCAGCAATCTGATAATAAAGTACTAAATAAAATCACATCAAAACAAACTCTTTATAGCAAAAGGAAGACTTTTCAGTCTAACGGCTATAAAGGACTGACAGCAGATAAAGTAAAATATAATGACAGCTAATAAGACAAACAACTTTATCTGAAAAGATTTTACTCAGGCAAAAGGAATGGAGCAAATATTGCCTGGAAATATTACCATAAAACAACTGAAATAAAATGCCAGATAATGTATTTAATTTATTAAATAGAATAAATAAATACAAAATAAAAAGGCAGACAGAAAACGTCGAGCGACCCTCGGAGATCGTCGATCGACGCACGGAGATCGTCGACCTATCGGGCAGATAGTCGAACGATCCAGATAGTCGACCGATCAAAGAAGATAGTCGAACTACCTCGGCAGATAGTCGACCTATCAGAGCAGATAGTCGAACTATCAGATAGTCGATCTATCCGGACAGATAGTCGAACTATCAAGCACAAACAGATAGTCGACCTATCAAGCAGATAGTCGACCTATCACAGAAAACAGATAGTCGACCTATCAACAGATAGTCGACCTATCGAAACAAAACAGATAGTCGATCTATCAACAGATAGTCGAGCTATCAGATAGTTGAACTATCAGGACAGATAGTCGAACTATCAAAGACGACAGATAGTCGACCTATCAACAGATAGTCGACCTATCAAAGCGGAACAGATAGTCGACCTATCAACAGATAGTCGAGCTATCAGATAGTTGAACTATCAGGACAGATAGTCGAACTACCAAACCAAGCAGATAGTCGACCTATCAACAGATAGTCGAGCTATCAACGCAGACAGAGCATCGACCAACTGATAGACGATAGTCGATCAGCCGATAGACGATAGTCGAGCGGCATTCGACTATAGTCGAACGAAAAACCTACTTAACCAAATTCTTCATCTGGAAAAGCGGGGACTCTACAGCTAGACCACTAACCAATGACCATAGATATTTCTTGGGTCAAGGGACTAAAAAGACAAGACTAAACTCAAATCAAACTAGGGTACCAACATGTTCTTTTACAGTTTGAGTTTAGTAATTAGATATTCTTTGATATTGGTATCCTCTCTTAACTTCATAAATTAATTTAAAGGTAGATTCAATATGTGGAAGCTATGTGTAGAAGTAGTGACTGTCTTTGTTTATTTGATTGGATGACGATAGGGTTTGCGTCAGCATTGAGGGAGGGATGATGGTGCCCTTCTTGATTCTAAACTCATAGGGATACTATATAGGGAGTTTAGAATGCTTTAATTCTAAAAATTTTGAAGGTTGGTTAGTTTCTTGATAAGGACTGCTAACAAGACATATAAGTCATAGAAATCTTTTAAAGTTTGAGTTTTTGGAATAGCAAGTTGTTATAATCCTCCATTTAAATCCCAATTTATGATGAACGGGGAGATTTTTGTCACGGGTCAACCTGCCCTCTTGATTTTGATTTTTGATGCACATTGCTCATATAATAGCAAACCACAAGTAATGTTTGGTGGAAAATATAACCTGGGAGGAAGTAATGCAAGTTTTAACTTTTGTGTTATTGAAAGTTTGATGTTTCTTACATAAATAGAAGCATATCTAATATGAAAGTTTGATATTTATTGAGAGTTTTAATATTTTTGTGATTTCATAACTTTATATGATGCATTTCTGTGATTTCAAAACGCACAGATCTAATATGCATTTCTGAATTAATTTCAAAGTAATTTCTTCAACCTCATAGATGTAAATTAATTGAACAACATTTCTGAAGTAATTTATTGAACCTCATGGGTTTACTGTATACACTTCAAAAATAATAGTAGCTACATCAAAAAAATGCATTTCTATAAGAGGCTTATCAAGAGATTTGAATTATTTTGCTAGAACATATTTTACAGTAACGCATATAATAGTAGCTAATATGAAAGTTTGATATACGAGACATATCTAATATCCTTTTTTTACTTCAAATATCACTTCCAGCAGCTTCTTCCAGAGAGACATAAATATCAGATTATTTGCTAACAAAAGAATATTTGCTAATCTTTGCCTCCATCCCTGCATCAGCTTAAGAAAAACAATTGCTCAGATTAATGATAAAACAAAACATAGAGATGCCAATGGTGTTCCTTTAAAGTTTTCATTTTACATTTCCAAATTTTCATTTGTGATTGTATCATCAACTGCATTGTTACTTCTATCAGGGCGAAGCTGATCAACTCGGCATTTTACTCGCAACCCTCTCTCAACATCCCCTCTTCCGCTTTGGGCATTGTTGAAGATGATTTACATGCTCTCAGATTATTTCAAATTTTTAATTTGGTGTATGTTTATTTTGTTTGGACATGTACTAATTCCCTTCCAAGCCTAATTTCTTATTACTATTTTGCACTTCAAATAACATGATGTTATTTTTCATAATTCTCTTGGGTTCTTTCCTACAAGATGACGTTGTTATTATAAAGTACAGTCTATATTGTAGAATACCATAAAGTAGTGTATAGGTCTTGGAATACAAAATTAATTGTTGATACCAAAATATATTGATCTCTAACTAATAGTAATGTGCTCCTTAAGATCTTCTTCAACATGCCAAAAATTAAACACATTGCTCAAGCGTTATAATAGACCCATGCTCAAGCTTTATAAGAGCAAAAATCTGCTTCATTCATACAATGTTTTTGTAGTATTTGTTTACTGGTCTGTATGCTCATCCCCCACTAAATGTCGCCCCCACGACGAATGTTGCCACTACGACGAATGACGCCCACATGACGAATGTCACCCCCACAACGAATGTCGCCACCACGACAAATGGTATCCCCATGACAAATGTCGCCCCGATGAAAAATTTCGTCCCGACGAAAAATGACGCCACTACGACAAATGTCGCCCCCACGACAAATGTCGCCCCGACGGCACATTTCGCCCCCACAAGGAATGTCGCCCACACGATGAATGTCTCTCCCCCCCAAGACGAATGTCGCCCCCACGACACATGTCGCCACCACGACAAATGTTGCCCCCATGACAAATGTCGCACTCACGACGAATGTTGCCCGCACGGGGTCCCTAGTGCACGAATGCTTGCATACATATATATATATATATATATATATATATATATATATATATATATATATATATATATATATAGGGTTGATTGAAAAACGCGGAGCCCGAATTTAGGCAAGAAATATACGGAACACACATTTTTTAAAATTAGTCTACTGTATGGCATTTTTAGGAGAATTGTTCAACATGAAAGTGGTAGATCTCGACGCGGAATCCGGGCAGAACTATGCGATTCGCAATAGTTCCGTCAGGTGCCGCGCCTTTTGAAAATAGGCCTACTATATGACATGTTTATGAAAAGTGATACGCATGAAAGTTGTAGACTTTGTCGAGATCTACAACTTTCATGTTGAACACATTTCATAAAAATATCATATAGTAGACATATTTTCAAAAGGCGCGTGAAACCCGTATTTAGCTAAATCTGAGTTCCGCGTTTTACACTTTTTTGTGTGTATATATATACAAGCAATCGTGCACGGGAGACACCGTGCGAAAAGACATTTGTTGTGGAGGCGACATTTTTTGTGGGGGCGACATTTGTCTGGGGTTGCGACATTTGTCATGAGGGCGACATTTGCCATAGGAGCGATATTGGTCAGGGGCGGCGACATTGATCGGGGACGGTGACATTGGTCCGTGGATGGCAACATTGGTCGGAGGCTAAGACATTGGTCGAGGGTAGCAACGTTGGTCAAGGGAGGAGACTTGGTCGGGGGCGGCAACATTGGTCGGGAGCAGCAAAATTGGTCATGAGCGGCGACATTCGGTGGGGTAGCGACATTGGTTGTGGGAAGTGACATTGATCATGGGTGCGACATTTATCGTGGAAGCCTGGGCGGGAAAATTGGTCATTGGCGGTGACATTTGTCGTGGTTGGAGACAATAGCTGTAGGCGGTGACATTGGTTGTGGATGGCGACATTGGTCATAGTCAGTGACATACGGTATGGTCGACGATATTGGTCATGACTCATGAGCGACGACATTCGGTGTTGGCGGAGACATTGGTCGTGGGAAGTGACAATGATCATGGGCAATGACATTAGTCGTGGACGATGACATTGGTCGTGAGTAACAACTTTGGTCGTGGGCAAAGATATTGGTCGTGGGCGGTGACATTGAACGTGTGTGGTGTTATTCATCGGGGGCATGCCATGCAGTGACCCTTCATCATTGACATGCCATATGAAAACCTTTATGAACTATATGCTACACTCTAAAGCTAAATCCATACCAACTGCTTGGATAATTTTAGGGAGTTTAATAGAAACAAAAAAAATGAACTATATGCATGATCAACGAATAGACACACTGTGAATTGGCATGTCCAATGTGTTGGTTGCGAATGGGCCTCGACACAATACGAATTTTATTTTTTATGGAGGAAAGCTTGCGACCACAAGAAAGATTTAGATCATCAAATCAGGAAAGCGCATATAGAGAATGGTTTCAATAAATCAACAAACAACAAAGAAAAGCAAAAATAGAGTGACAACCATAAGAAAAGTATGACATACCAAGACATCGTGGTCAGACCTCTTCTGATCGTTCGGAGTAGCCTTCCCAGAAGCCCAACCTTTATCCACAATCTATTGAATTTTCCCAAACCAAAAACAATTCTCACATTTGTTCATACATATGAAATAACGGATTGAAGGAATCACTAAACAACAAACAAAATCTTACGTTTTCTCCAAATGAGATGCATACTCATGAAAAAAAATAACTTAATAAATTTAAAGGTGTCTTTTTGCAAAGGGAAATATAACATAATAGATTCTGTACCGTTTTTTTACAAACAAAAGATGACAGCTTCCACATGAGCGCTATTCATCGACACAAAGGATAGTTGATGGGGATGAAGCTCTATTTATAGGCTTGGGTTTGCATTTAATTACTTTCCCATAATTTCTCCTATTGTGGAGATCATGGGTTTGACCGGTCAACCCACTCCCCATGATCTCCACCACAATAGGAGAAATCATGAGGGTCTCTCATTCAACAACTACCGCCGCCGACCGCCGACCGCCGCCGCCCTCCGCCGCCCGCCCACTGTCGCCGACCCTTGTCGTCGCCTGCCACCGCCCGCCGCCGCCTGCCGCCGCCCGCCGTCGCCCGCCACCGCCGCCGCTTGCAGGATGGCCACCATCCGATCATTACAGAGCATCTATCGCCATCCGATCTAAAGGTAACCACCCACTAAACAACCAAGTTAGTGGGGGGGGGGGGGGGGGCAGCACAACCACCTCTTGGAGGCTATAAAAGAAGGGCCTTTTCGCTCTCGGAGTCCTCTTCTTCCTCAAGCCAGAGCTCTGTCGAACTTCTCCCTTGGGTCATCTTCAAGCCGCCTACGAGCCAAGTCCCCAAGTGCGCAGAGAAGGGATGAAGACGAACACTTCCAGCGCTCAAGCACGCCAGCCAATAAGTTAGCATCCAGAACTCCCTCGACACAGCCTATTGCCTGTTGCGTGTCAGAAATTTTCTCTCACCTCCATGTTGTAACGAGGAGCGTCCTGTCGCCCTCGATTCTCCGAACATATTATAACTGTAACCTGATAGTGGACTTTGACCGGCACAGATCCGGTCACGTGATTTTTTACCCAGTTGTGGGGTTTTTCTACGTTAAAACCTCTTATGTCGATTCTCTCTTTTCATTGACTGTGTGTGCGCTCGACCGTCCCGAGAGCAAAGGTGGTCCACTTTATTACGGTCCGACCGGGACTCCAAGTTAGTCCGCAACACTTTGGCGCCGTCTGTGGAAGCGAGTTCCCAGCATCCTCAAAATATTGTACCTTCAACACAATGGTTCTCATAACTAAAGACCATGGCGGGAGAATCTTCCCACACGACAAAAGGGACAACACTCGAGGGGGGGGGGCAAGTTGGTCCAGTTCCCCCACACCGACGTGTCGCCATACCAGAAGGAGAACTCCTCAGTGCGGATGTCCACGACCGTAGAGCCTATTTAGACAAAGGATTGAAGTTCAGCATCACTACAATCAACAAGAAGCAATAGGAATCAGACCAACAAAAGTTGAAAGGCTCACACGCGAAGAAGTTTTCAACTGAATCGCAAAAGAATACGAGCGGGCCAAGCATTGTAATGCTCCCGCCAGCCGCCCTCTCCATCATTACTCGCCATTTGCACCCGAGGTCCGGGCACACCCAATCCCTCACGGTTTCATGATCCCAAAGATAGAGCCATACGATGGTACAAGTGCCTCGTCAGAGCATGTCAGACACTTCACAATCATGATGCAACTTTCCAATGCCCCAGATCAACTATTGTGCCAATCTTTCCCAGAAAATTTGAAAGGGCATGCTCGCACATGGTTAATGTACTTGAAGGAAGGAGAAATCAAGTATTTCGCAGAACTAACGCAACAATTCACGGATCTGTTAATTGCCAGCCGCCGGATATTCAACGGTCCTTCCCACCTGTCCGGTATCCATCAAAGTGAAGGGGAAACCCTTAAATATTTCTTCCGTCATTTCACCACCGAGGCACGACAAATCCCTGGAATAAAAGAGGAACTCCTACGTAGATTTCTTCTTGGAGGCTCCGCCCTGGTGGCTTCCACTCCATACTAGTACAAGAAACTATACTCAGCTATTCTGATCTTGTTCAATGGATCGATGCACAAATCGCTGCTGACGATGCAATCGAAGCACACCGTAAATAATTCAAAAGCAATTCAAAGAGACAGCGAGAGCAGGGGTTGACACCACTGTCGGTTCCTACAAAGAGCAACTTGCGCCGCGTCAACTCTCGACGGGCTGGGAGGCATCACCAACATCAAGCCTTCACTCCCCTTAACACTTCGCGAGCAGAAGTGTTGCTTGCCATACATAACCATCTGTCTCTCCAAAGTCCAAGGGCTCTTACTCCAAATTCAGGGGACCAATCTAAGTATTGCAACTTCCATCAAGGTTACGGGCATAGGACATAAGATTATTCAAGACTGAAGACAGAAATCGAATGATTCGGTCACCTTGGGTACCTAGAGAGTTCTTTCCAAAACAAAGGCTCTGAATCAACATGTCAAGAATGATCCGACAATAAGATGATCCCCAGGATGAACATCTCAAAGAAGAGTTTGCTTTCTTCCAAATGAACATCCAGAGCTCCATCATCACTGCTTGTATTTTGTATTTTTAACAATGGTGAGACAAATAATAAGTGTTATTTCTAATCTTATTGATAGTCATTACAAAGTGTTCAGTGTTCCCAACAAGAGACTCTGTCCTCCCCTCTTGTAGAGTGTTCAGTGTTCCCAATAAGAGACTCTGGCCTCTCCCCTTATAGAGTGTTCAGTGTTCTTAATAAGGGACTCTGGCCTTTACTTTATAGAGTGTTCAGATCTCAGCAAAGGAGACTCTGATCTTTACCTTACAGAGTGTTCAATGTTCCCAATAAGGGACTCTGGCCTTTACTTTATAGAGTGTTCAGATCTCCGCAAAGGAGACTCTGGCCTTTAATTTATAGAGTGTTCGGTGATCCCAATAAGGGACTCCGACCTTTACCTTACAGAGTGTTTATATCTTCGCAAAAGGGGTTCTGGCCTCTTCGGCTCATTGCGAACTAATTCGCGAGCCAATCTCGTGAAAACCAAGACGCGAGCAACCCTCATGCAAACCATGCCGTAAGTAACCCTCTCGAAAACTAAGCCACGAGAAACCATCGCACAAACTAAGCCATAAATAACCCTCTCGCAAACTAAGCTGTAAGAAACCCTCACACAAACTAAGGCGCGAGCAACCCTCTCGCAAACTAAGCCGCGAGCAACCCTCACACAAACTAAGCCACGAGCAACCATCTCGTAAACTAAGCTGGGGGCAACCCTCGCGCAAACTAAGACGCGATAAACCCTCACGCAAACTAAGTTGCGGGCAACCCTCGCGCAAACTAAGCTGCGGGCAACCCTCGAGAAAACTAAGCCGCGAGCAACCCTCGCACAAACTAAGCCACGAGCAACCCTCACGGAAACTAAGTCCTCGCACAAACTAAGCCATGAACAACCATCGCGCAAACTAAGCCGCGAGAAACCCTCGCACAAACTAAGCCGCGAGCAACCCTCGCGCAAACTAAGAAGCGAGCAACCCTCACGCAAACTAATCCCCAAGCAACCCTCACGCAAACTAAGCCGCGAGCAACCCTCGCAAAAACTAAGTCGCGAGCAACCCTCGTGCAAACTAAGCTGCGAGCAACCCTCGCACAAACTTAGCTGCGAGCAACCCTCGCGCAAACAAATCCGCGAGCAACCCTCTCGCAAACTAAGCCGCGAACAACCCTCACGCAAACTAAGCCACGAGCAACCCTCAGCCAAACTAAGCCGCGAGAAACCCTCGCGCAATCTAAGCCGCGAGCAACCCTCGGGAAAACTAAGTCGCAGGATGGAACTGTGCAAACGAAGTTGCAAATCAAGTTCACGTGAAATACTTCTCCCACACATTCCTGCAAGCCAAACTCGTAAAAACAGTACTCAAAGGAGAAAAAAGAAAAAAAAAACAGCAAAGTGATATAAAAAATAATAATGTCATGTAGATCCGCGCACAAGGGCGTCCGCTACAACATTAAGCAAAAAACAACACACGAAACCAATTACTGAAGGAAGAATACAAAAACATACAAAATATAGAAGTAAGAGGCCGCTACTCATCAGCAGCAACATCATCAGAGCGCTCATCCTTAGAAACATCATCAAAGCTTAAAGCCAGAGGTATCGCATCCTAGGCACCGGCTGACAAATTGGAAGGCCTTCGCCACTCCACGTTTGTAGGCTAACTCACAGGCATGTTCCACTTGAGGCTCCACCTCGTTGGACCAGATCTCGTCATGCACCTCCTCAACAATCAAGTTACAGTATCGCATATAGTCCAATGACTATAAGTACTCCGCAAGTCCAGCAGCCTTCAACTCCGACACACCGCTGTCGGAAGCATACCACTTGGGCCCTCGATGCCTGAAGCTGATTCTCCAAGCTGGTGGTTTCTTCCTGGAAATGCTTCAACATCTGAGTAGTCCTCTCCACCGTGCCTTCTCTACCTCCAAAGCCGCACGTGCATCCTCCAACTTGGACTTCAGCCTGGACCCCATCCGACGTAATCATGAAACATCATAATCATGCTCCTCCCTCGAGGAGGCAGGCAAGCTCGTCATCAATCTAAGCTTCTTCTCAAGGGAAAAATACTCATCTTTCAGGCTCACATAGTGATCATTCCAACTAATGACACTCCGAGCCTAAGTCTCAAACTGCACAAAGGAAATAGGAGAATTAGCCCCGCAAGATTGAAAGTGAAAATTTCACATAAACAAGAGTACTTACCGTGCCGTCTCTATAGAAGGAACCTGAAGAGCTAGGCTCTCAAGAACCTGAACCTTAGGGGTGGTATCATCTAGAGCAACTAGAGGAGCCGCCCTATCCAAGCAACTCGAAGAAGTTGTGCTAGTTTTCCTCTTACGGCTGCCACCAGAAGGTGGCTCAACACTCTGCAAAGAATCCAAAGAAATGTAGTATTGCAGCAAGCGCTTCTCCTCCGCAAATGAGAAAATATTGTACAGATGATTGGCCAACTCACAGGGCTACGAAAACCCTAGCACTGGGGAAAATTCCTGCTCCTTCCCCTTCTGGCGATGACAACAAACGGGGAGCGAATTCTAGACCTCTGGTAAGCCCTAAGGATTCCTAATGTATCCAAAAACGGTGTTCCCATGACAACAGTCTATTCGAGCCTCAAAATCTAGCCAACTCTTGTTGCTATGAATCTCCATATGCTCCCCACACTCGGAACAGACATCGCACAACTCTCGGAAGCATTCCAAAGAAAGTTTCCCACCAAGCTCGTGGAAGAAGACAACCATTCCCATAATGCGCACTACTTCTAACGAAGTAAACTGGGAGATCGAAACCCTACAAAATTTGAAGATATCGATCACTTCCTCGCAAGGCAGGAACCTGAAGCCAAACCTCAAAGTACTCTAGCAGACTGTCAGCCAGCCTTGGGGGGGGGGGGAATTTTGCACTCTCTCCTCGACATGCAGAATATTCACTTCTAAATTAGCAGGTAGCCCGAATTTCTTTCTCCAAATTACGACCTGGTCCACGGTAAGAGAGGAGCGCAGATGCAGTGGTCTTACGGTACGCTTTAAGCCCTGTCACTAAAAAGGAAAAATTAGATATAATATGAAAAGCCAACTCGCAACGGTAAAATTAAAGGGAATGCCCCCTCGAAGCAAGACAAGTGGCACCTTTGAGCATGCGCACGCACATGGTGATATAAAAATTAAGCGTGTGGAGAAGGGGTGAAAGAGAAGATAATGTGTGGAAGTGAGGTTAATAATATTTTCTGATTCTATTTCCGATAAAGGCAAGTGTACCTTATCTTTTATAGTATAGGATATTAAGGCTTTAATACCAAGGTCGTATTTCCTAGGGCTATTTGAATACTTCTACTTCGAGGAGGTTACTATTATCTTATCAATGTATTTTGGGTTTGTTTTACTTAGCTAAAAAGAGAACTAATTTACTTGCAAATAAAGGGTAAAAACTAAAGATAAAGAGATTAGTACACGATTTTGAATCACTTCAAAATAAGAAAATCAAAATAAAAAATAACCTTGATCTTAATAAAGTAAGAGGTCCTTGACCGTGGGGGTTCCCAAAGTTCTAACACGCTCCACTCGGAGAAGTGCCCAACTAAGTTTAGGAAGATCCGAACGAACTCTCGTCCCATATTCAAATGCCTAAAGATAGCTTTAAGTGGTGAACCCTGCTATTGGATTTGACTCCAATCCTGGAGATTTACGTCATTCTCTCTCGAGACGTGCGTGCAACTCTCTTTACACTTGGGTGATTGATTTAGTCTACGAGCCTCTCGGCTAACAAAGAATGAAAACCTAAGTGTTGATTATATATCGATAATATAGCCCCACTAATTATAAACCAAGAGTAAATCTAAGGCCTATACTTTAAAAAAGAGAAAGAAAGCTAAAACATCATAACTGATCAACTCCTTCTCAGATCATTGCGATCGAGTACTAATGAGGATTTAGTTACTCATAATAGTGTAGGTAATGAAAATCATGTTAAGAGTATGCATAAAAAGAAAGAGAAAGAGGGAAAGGGAATAACAAACTATTTTATTTCTTATTGAAAAGAAGTTATAAAAGATTTCGCAAAAGACATTACAAGGAGTGTTTGCAAGAAAATTACAAGTACGATAAAAGAAATTGCAAGAACATTAAAGCATGAAACATTAAGCTAAAATACACTAAAAATAAACTCCAAAAGCTCTCTAGAAGGCTCAAATGAATGAGGAAGGATGATGCTTTGCCCCCTTCTTTCATGCCTATTTATAGGGCCAAAACAAAGGGGGTAGAGTTGGAATTTGGCATGAGGATGAAGTTTCCCTTGGTCAAAAAGCACATGTTTGTTTAAAAGTCAAAGAAGGCTACTCCTTTTCACACTTGTCATGAAAAGCATGATAAAAGTTGGCTAGCTTTCTCTCTTTCCAAGAAGCTTCCTTTAAGAACACATGTTGAATATATAGTCAAAGGTGACTAGCCTCTTTCATACTTAGGAGAAAATATCTCATCGGACCATTGTGGCTTCATTCCCATCTTGAATATAGTTCAACAACACGGTGGCATGACTGCACTCGATATTTAGTTTGGCACGCCATAACTGACGGCGTGTTCTTTTAGAATTGATAATGCAATTGTCCCGGATCCTAAAAAAATAGTAAAATAGGCATGGTTATGATAGAATTATAAAAAGATAGTTTAGCGGATAAAATTTACAATATAAATATATTTATATTAGATTATTTAGATTTTTATATTAATAACTTAGGTCAAATTATGCATCATCAAATTCCCCCATACTTTTGTTTTACTTGTCCACAAGCAAAGTAATAAAAACTAGCTAACATAAAATTAACTAATCAAAAAGAATTAATCATACTACACACGAGTACACTGTGAAATTCTAAGTAGGGAAAAATGAATAAGGAATCTAAAGCTATTATTTAATTATGAAAAATCATTTTAAAACTTTACTAACCAAAAATAATCATCCAAAATTTTTACCTAAAGTCTTTAAACGAAATAAAGCAAAGTAACGAAGGAGCAGCACATTGAGTTGTTACTATACCCTTAGAGACAAATTATAATCATATCAATCCAAAATCAAGAGTCTAAATTCGTACCCAAAAACTTAGCTAATCTATCTTTCTCTCTACTTAACTAAAAACAAACCTAGGAGCATGAATCAAAAGGACTTCGTAGGACTGGATCTTAGCTTATGTATATGATTTGGAATGGAATTAAAAGATAAAATAGGTGGCTAATAATCACACTAAACCAAGGCATGAGTTTTATATATGTAAAAACGATAGGCATGAAGCACAACTGGGTATAAAATAACAAAAAAAAATTCTTTTCTTTTTTTTACAACACTTTTTTTTAAAACAAAAGGCCGCAAGAATTTTTTTCTTTTGAAATTGGCCAAACAAAACATAATTTTTTAGATAATCTTCCTTTTGAGGCTAGTCTTTCATTTGAATTTTTCCAAATATCTCACAAAAATAAACCTACAACAATTCTGAAATTTTAATAAAACTCAAAAGATTAGTGTGATCAAATAGGTTGGAAAATTTTGCTTTGGTGAGATAAAAAGTGAAGCTAACAAGTAAAACATGGAAAAAGACTCAAAAGGACAAACTAATGATTGATTTAAAAGGTTGGCATGAAGGCTTAAAAGAAAACAAAAAAATGGCCTAAATAATTTTCATGCTCCCAAATTCATCTAAAGCAAGGTTTGAAAAATTTCGAAAAGGGTATGTCCTAGATAGTAAAGAAAGACTAACGAAATCTTCATGAGTACAAGAATAGTAAGCGTCTAGGATAATTCATATCTACAACACGAATCCAAAGGTAACTTTTATAAAAATTTTCTAAAAACCGAAAGGAAAATAGAGGATGAATAATTTTTAAGAGAGTAAAGAGAATAAAAGATGAAAATCATAGAGAAGTGCAAGTTTTATAATTTTTTTTTCAAATGAACATGCTACCCAGAATTAGAACATAACATATGTCAACACTTTACTCGTACAATATAATTAAGAAAAAAGATTAGGAAAGATGAAAATTAGCTAAGTTTATATAAAATATTTTGAGAATAACAAAACATAAAATAAGGGGTACAATTAATTCTACCATAATTAGTCTAATTACAACTAAATATTTGTTTTTGATATTTTTTGGGAATTTTTGAAATATTATCTTTTTTTTCCATTTTCTTTAAGATAATAGTAAGAGACATATGTAGAAAGAAACCATAAAAATTAAAATAACTTAAGATATATATATATTTTGAATTCTTGGACTTCCCAAGGGTTTCCCTGTGAAGGATTCGTAGTAGTACTAGGTGGTATAATGGGGTGAAATCCCAAATGGCCCTTTCCAAGACTTTAAGTTACGCTTTTAAATTTTTGTTGTTTTTTTTGCTTTGTGGTAAAAAAAAATTATAAAAAAGGAGAAATATTTTTGATATTTTCTAAAATATGAAAAGACTAAAATAAAGGAAGACTCCCCCATACTTAAAATTAAACATTGTCCCCAATATTTAAAGCTAAGTATGAAGAGGAAAAAAATAAAATAGAGAAGGGAAAAAGAAGGCTTCCCTGCTAGCGAAGGTGCAAAAAGCCGCAATAAAAATCCTACAAAAAATGTTAACATATAATAATAAGGATAACAACGGGGTGACTCCCACAAGTGCGTTGTTTTAGGTCATGTAGCTTGAACAACATGGCAGTGACGAATGTTTATGGCGGAAGGTCGAATGAATCACTCTTCTCTAAAGATGAGTCTCCCAGGAGGTAAATCTTAAGGCGGTGCCCGTTAACTTTGAAGGAGCCTTTTTACGGGTGGGAAATGAGAACCATCCCATATGGCCAAACTCTTTAACAATAAAGGGGTTGGACCATCGCGATTTTAATTTACCCGGAAAGAGGCAAAGACAAGAGTTATAAAGAAGGACGAGATCGCCCGACAAAAAAGTCTTAGGAAATTTAATACTTTTGTCGTGATAAAACTTTGAAAGAAATGGGATAGATCTTATTTACTCTAATTAAATATATGTGTTATATGAAAGAGTAAGCACAACAAAAAAAATAAAAAAATAAGAGCAAGCAATACAGGACAACACAAGGATTATAGTTGTTCCCAAACCTGGGTACATCCACTATTCTACCACCATGGTAGGAATCCACTAGTAGGTTTTTGATCAGGTGACTGCCACTAATGAGCTTTTGATCAGGTGCCCAAAAACCAACCCAAGTCTTTTGGAACGAGACTTGCAACCAAGCTAACTTTTGAAGGGAGTTAAAACCCTGTATAATAGGGTGGGAAATAAATTGATGTTAGTCTTCTCTATTCTCAAATACAACTGAGAGAAGGCTTTGTGGTTACTGATGATGTCAAAGCTCCCCCTAAGATGTTGATCTATTCAGGAAGGAAGGAAGCTTTGCTTCAGGGTGTAGGCCTTTAGATTGATGTTGATCTCCAGCAAACTTTCTAAACTGACATATATTTGTGTCTCTTGAAAGCCAGGAGTAGATGATGAAGAACACTATATGATAGAAAGCTGTGTTGTGTTCTTCAGAATCTCTATTCAGACTACTACTTAGTCTTGTTGTTAGTCACTTCTTATGTTCTTGTTATCTTCTTGTTATCTTTCCTGTAAACTTCCAAAGAAGTATATATTCCCCCTGGTTGTAATTCAAATGAATAAATTAATTCTATCTTGAAACGGCTGAGGCATTCCTGAGAGAAAGATGCCTGGGGAATTAATCACATTAACTGCTGCTGTTGAACAGCTAAAAGAATTAAATCTGAGAGATATTAAATGCATTAATTAATTATGCCAACTGTTAAAATCTGTGTCTGTAAAAATGCACAGATTTCATCATCCCCAGTCTGTTATTCGTCGACCTCAGCTCAGAGATTGTTGACCTGAATAATATTTGCATCGAGCTGAGATTCTTTCTTGAGATCAACGATCGTCGACCGGAGCTCGGAGATCGTCGAGCTCAACTTAGAGATAGAACTCTGAGTTTTCGTCGACCTGAGTTTGACTATCGTTGAGCTGAGTTCGACTATCGTCGAGCTGAGTTCGACTATCGTCGAGCTAAGTTGGACTATCGTCGAACTTATTTTATCCTCTTGACAAAACTGATTTCTACATGATTTCTTTTCTGCAACACTTCTCTGGAGTTCTTTTGAGGCAAACCTAGAAATAATCCTATGACCCTGACTATACATTTTGGGTCAATCTAAAATCATCCTAATAGTATTCCTTGCCCAAATCCAAACTAGGGTTCCAACAATCTCCCCCTATTTGGGTGAGGATACTATTTACATAAAAGGAAAACAAAGAAAATTTAAAATAGGTGCTTAAAAACAAAAAATAAATAATAACAAAGTTTTTGAACTAAAAATAAGAGAAAAACTTCTGAGAGGCTCTGTAGTTGTTCTTTGCTTGTCTTTAATTGATTTCATTTCAGCATATCTCTAAAATAGTCTCCCCTATACAGCTACCCCTGCTCTGAAGGGTCTGTTCCTGAAAAGAAAGGTTAGGAGTTCTGGACCAAGATTATCTTGGGACTTGGTTCTTTTTCATAATAATTAGATATAAAAGAACATACAGGTTGATCTTTGTAACCTAATGGATGAAATTTTCTAGGAGAGATGAACCATTGGGTAAAAGGATTGACAAAATTTGAGTTTGATTATAATTTTCAAAAGGATTAAAATTTCTGTTCTGAAATTTTGAGTTCGACGAAAAATATTTTCGTCGACCTGAATTCGACGAAGAGTAGTGAGATCGTCGATCTCTGTTCACATAACTATAACATTTGTTTTTTGTGTTCCACGATCATCGATCTCGGTTCGACGAAGCAAATTTCTTTCGTTGATCATAATTTCGAGACAAGTTAAAATCAAAATATCTGTTCATAGATCGTCAACCTCGGATTCGACGAAGAGTGTAGTTTTCGTCGAGCTTCGTTCGACGAGTTATGTTGAACACAAATTTTCTGAAATTTTTTAATTTGTTTTGTTAAAAATTCAATTATTTTGTCTAAATCTATTATATTTTCTTTGCCTTTAACTGATTCTAAAGAAGCTAATTATTCAGAAACATTTTTTAAATCTTCTTTAAGACTTTTTTTTCAGAAGATAGATTACATATTTTCTCTCTGAGAAGTTTTATTTCCTTCTCAGATTGAATTAAATCATTGCATAAAATTTTAAAATCTTCTTTAAAATATTTTGAGGAAAAATCAAAAGAAGAGATAACCTGTTCCTCTTCTGATTCTACTTCTGATTCTTCATCAGATTCAGATTCTTCATAAGAGCTACTGTAAGATGCATTGATTGCCATCATGGAAAATTCTCTTGCTCTTATTTCTTCTTCATCTTTAGTTGCTCATGATGAAGCTTCAGAATCACTCCAAGATTCAACATTTAATGTTCTTTCTTTTGCTGATCCAGCAACCATTGCTGTGAGGGAGTCCCAGATTTCCTTTGCTGAAGTATATTCAGCCACTTCTTGAAAAATGTCATCAAACATTGATTGAGCAATGATGTCCATTGCTCTTACATCAGCCATCTTTAGTAATTTTTGGGCTTCTGAGTCTGCAGATAGTGTAATGGGACCTGACAAAATAGAGTTATAAATGGCTTCATCAATAGAATTCATAAACAGCCTAATCCTTGCCTTCCATAGTGCAAGCTTATCCAGATTGCACTTAGGAGGTCCAGTGCTTGAACATTCTTCATTTTGTGCCATGATAAACTCTTAAGAAAAAATATAAGATCTATCAGATCATTTTGGTTCAGGTGTTTGCCTGTATAACCAAAGAACGACCCTCTGATACCAATTGAAAGAAAGGGGATAGATCTTATTTACTCTAATAAAATATATGTGTTATATGAAAGAGTAAGCACAGCACAAAAAAAAGAAGAGCAAGCAACACAGGACAATATAAGGATTATAATGGTTCCCCAACCTGGGTACATCCACTCTTCTACCACCCTGGTAGGAATCTACTAGCATGTTTTTGATCAGGTGACTGCCACCAATGAGCTTTTGATCTGGTGCACAAAAACTAACCCAAGTCTTTTGGAAGGAGACTTGCAACCAAGCTAACTTTTGAAGGGAGTTAAAACCCTGTAAAGTGGGGTGGGAAAGAAAGTGATGTTAGTCTTCTCTATTCTCAAATACAACTGAGAGAAGACTTTGTGGATGCTGATGATTTCAAATATCCCCATGAGATGTTGATCTGTTCAGGAAGGAAGGAAGCTTTGATTCAGGGTGCAGGCCTTCAGATTGATGTTGATCTCCAGCAAAATTTCTAGACTGATATAGATTTGTGTCTCTTGAAAGCCTGGAGCAGATGATGAAGAACACTATATGATAGAAAGCTGTGTTGTGTTCTTCAAAATCTTTATTCTAACTACTGCTTAGTCTTGTTGTCAGTCACTTCTTCAGTTCTTGTTATCTTCTTGTTATCTTTTCTGCAAACTTCCAAAGCAGTATATATTCCCCCTGGCCGTAATTCAAATGAATGAATTAATTCTATCTTGAAACGGCTAAGGCATTCCCGAGAGAGAAAGATGTCTAGGAATTAATCACATTAAATGCTGCTGTTGAACGACTAAAAGCATTAAGTCTGTGAGATATTAAATGCCTTAATTAATTCTGCCAGCTGTTAAAATCTCTGTCTTAAAGACTGCACAGATTTCGTCATCTTCAGTCTGTTATTCGTCGACCTTAGCTGAGAGATCGTCGACCTGAATAATCTTTACGTCGAGCTGAGATTCTGTCTTGAGATCAGCAATCATCGACCGGAGATCGGAGATCATCGAGCTCAACTTCAGAGATAGAACTCTGAATTTCATCGACCTGAGTTCGACTATCGTCGAGCTGAGTTCGACTATCGTCGAGCTGAGTTCGACTATACTCAAACTGATTTTCTCCTCTTGCAAAATTGATTTCTGCATGATTTTTTTTGTAACACTTCTCTAGAGTTCTTTTAAGGCAAACGTGGAAATAATCCTATGACCCTGACTATGCATTTGGGTTAATCTAAAAGCATCCTAATAGTATTCCTTGCTCAAATCCAAACTAGGGTTCCAACAAACTTTATTTGTTCTTTATAAAGCCTATTACTCTCATACGCATTCGCGCGCCACTCATCGAGCTCGTTCCGTTGAAATTTACATTGATCAGCAGCTAGGGTAGAATCTAAATTCAAAAATTTAAGTGCCTAGAATGCACGATGCTCTAACTCGATCGGAAGGTGGCAGGACTTGCATAAACAAATCTATACGACGTGCAACCGATAGCTGTCTCATATGCCGTTCGATAGGCCAATAACGCATTATCGACCTTTAGCGCCCAATCCTTCCTATTTATATAAACAGTTTTCTCTAAAATACGTTTTAAGTCACGATTAACAACCTCAACTTGACCACTCATCTAGGGGTGATATGGGGTGAAGAGTTTATGCGTGACACCATATTTCGCCAATATTTTGGCGAATTGGCTATTACAAAAGTGGGTGCCGCTATCACTTACGACAACTTGAGGCGTGCCAAATCGAGAAAATAATTTCTTAAGAAAATTAATTACAACTCGTGCATCATTGGTGGGAAGAGCTGGCACTTTTGCCCACCTCGATACGTAGTTGACAACTACGAGAATATACTTATTTTGATAAGATGGGGGGAGAGGTCCAAGAAAATCAATACCGAAAGATCAAAAATTTCGCACTCGAAGAAATGATTTTGAGGCATCTCATCCCGGCGGGAGATATTGCTTTATCGCTGGAAGCTATCATAAGTACTTACAAGGGTGTGCACATTTTTAAAGAGCGTGGGCCAATAAAAGCCTGCCTCCAACACCTTTCACGCGGTACAGTTTGCCTGATAATGACCACCTATTGGTCCCTCGTGGCAATGCCGTAAAATATATAATCCTTCCTCACTCAAAACACAATGTCGCACAACCTGGTATGCACAAACACGAAATAAAAAGGGGACTTCCCAAAAATAAATCTTTATGTCAGAAAAGAATTTCTTCTTTTGCTGACTCGAGAATTCTTTTGGCAAGACCCGAGCTACTAAATAGTTAGCCAGATCGGAGAACCAGGGTGCGGAACAATTCTTTAGATTTTCTAGAGCGAGGAGGCGCTCTTCAGGGAATTTATCATTAATATCAGACTCCACTAACGCTTCACTAGCAGGATTCTCTAAACGCGATAAATGGTCGGCCGCCAAATTTTTGGCACCCCTTTTGTCCCGGATCTCTAAGTCAAACTCCTGCAATAGGAGGATCTAACCGCAAAAGGCGGGGCTTGGCTTCCATTATAATTAATAAATACCTACGTGCGGAGTGATCCATGAAGACTACAACTTTTAAGAGAGTGATGTAAGACCTAAACTTATCAAAAGCAAAAGCGATCGCTAGAAGCTCCTTCTCGGTGGTGGTGTAGTTTGCTTGTGTGGACGTGAGTGTCTTGCTCGCATAATAAATCGGGTGAAAGAATTTATGCACCCGTTGGCCTAAAACAGCGCTGTCGGCAATATCACTGGTATCACACAAGATCTCAAATGGGAGCGACCATCTGGCATGACTTGGATCAGAGATTTAACTAATTTTTCTTTAATTAAATTAAATGTTACGATACATTCATCGTTAAAGAGGAAAGAAGATTCTTTTTCAAGAAGATGGGTTAACGACTAGGTAATTTTGGAAAAATTTTGAATGAAGCGCCGATAAAACCCTGCGTGGCCTAAGAAACTACGAATCGCTTTAATGTTTGTTGGAGGTGGAAGTTTTTAAATAACCTCGATATTAGCCCGATCGACCTCGATCCATTTTACCGAAATCTTATGGTCGAGGACCAATCCCTCTCACACCATAAAGTGGCATTTCTCCCAATTGAGGGCTAGATTAGTTAATCACAACGAACTTGCACACGCTCAAGATTTTTTAAAAAATTTTTAAACGAACTACAAAAGACCGAGAAGTCATCCATGAAGACTTCCATCACCTCTTCTACTAACGCGTCAAAAATTTCTAGCATATATCTTTGAAATGTAGCCGACACATTGCATAACCCAAATAACATCCTTCTATACGCGAAGGTGCCAAAAGGACAAGTGAAGGTTGTCTTCTCTTGGTCCTCAAGTGAAATTTGGATTTGAAAGTATCCTGAGAGACCATCAAGAAGATAGCATAAAGAGTGACTGGACAGGCGTTCTAAGATTTGGTCGATAAATGGTAACTAAAAATGGTCTTTTCGGGTGGCATCATTAAGTTTTCGATAGTCGATGCACATCCTCCAAACCATAACAGTACGTGTTGGAATTAATTCGTTGTTTTCATTCGCAATAACCGTTACGCCGCTTTTCTTCGGCACAACTTGTACTGGGCTAACCCAAGTACTATCAGAGATGGGATAGATGATTCTCGCATCTAGGAGTTTGATCACGTCATCCTTCACCACTTCCTTCATATTAGGATTTTGTCGTCATTGGGGCTGGACAGTATTGCGGGAATTATCTTCCAAGAAATCTTATGGGTACTAAAGGAGGGGTTAATCCTCTTTATATCAGATAACTACCACGCAATTACGTAGCGATGATTTCTTAAACTAGAGCCAGCTCAGAAATTTTTTGAGTCGCTCAAATCGGAAAAGATGATAACAGGAAGCTTAGAGTTGCTTTCTAATAAGAGATATTTGAGATGAGGGGGGAGTTGCTTCAACTCTAAGGTGGGTGTTTCCTCGTCGGAGGTTTTGATTTTTAGGGTCTTGATGTGTAGTGGTTCAGGTGGTGCGGGGCGAGAGAATTCTTCTAAGCATAAGAGCTCTGCGATAATGGGTTCATTGTACGATGAAGATATTGACTCGGGTAGTGCAGAAGATTCATTTTCGAAGCATTCCTCTAGGTAGAAGCAGGAATTGTCATTAGCTAAGGTATTACGCATCGAGGGATTTATACTAAAAGTGATTTCATTGTCTCCAACCCGAAGGTGGATCTTTCCATCACTAATGTCGATAATAGTGCGGGAGGTGGTAAGGAAGGGGCGGCCGAGTATAAGGGATACTTCAGTATCCCCTTCAATGTCTAGGATAACAAAATCCACCGGGAAGATGAATTTTTCTACTTTGACGAGCACATCCTCTACTATCCCTACTGTATACTAAATAGATCAATCAGCTATCTGGATTCTCATTTTGGTGGGGTTTGTAGGTCATAGACCTAGTTTTTTAAATAGAGAAAATGACATGAGGTTTATGCTTGCTCCTAGATCAGCTAGGGCGTATTTTACTAACGAATAACCGAAAATGCACAGGATGGAAAACCTTCCCGGGTCATTTACTTTCTGCGGTAATTTGTTAAGTACAACCGCGGAGCATTCTACATTAAGGGAAATATGTGAAATATCTTCAAGCTTTTTCTTATTAGAGAGCAGCTCCTTGAAATATTTTGCATACTTCGGCATTTGAGAGATAGCCTCGCAGAAAGAAACATTAATATGAATTTGTTTTAAAATTTCTTAAAATTTTTTTATAACTCGACTCGCCGCGCTCATTTTTTAACTTAGCAGGATAAGGAATATTTGAACTAAAGGCGTGCGGCATAAACATAGCAAGAAAATTCGAAGCTAAATAGGAAGAGGAGGATTAGAAGAAGGTACCATGGGTTCGTCATTTTTTTAAGATACCTCCTTTCTGCTACGGAGGGTGATTGCATTCGCGCTTTCCCTTGGATTTGTCTAGGTGTTTCCTGGCAGAGTTCCTTGTTATTGTTAAGAGAACATCTTCGCTAGCTGGCTCACCTGATTTTCCAAGCTTT
Source organism: Platanthera zijinensis (assembly GCA_039513925.1). Taxonomy (NCBI): domain Eukaryota; kingdom Viridiplantae; phylum Streptophyta; class Magnoliopsida; order Asparagales; family Orchidaceae; genus Platanthera; species Platanthera zijinensis. Next base: position 115,931,177 of record CM077090.1, on the reverse strand, counting down.
TAATCGACCCGGTAATGTTCCTGAGATTAGATTAATTTGTCGCAACGTAGTTGGCGAAGACCTCTTCAAGCGAAGAGGGCTTAGGTTGTTGCGGTGGAAAATCGGGTGGTTTTAAATTAAGGGGGGAGCTAGATTATAAGCAGGATTTAGATTTGGAGGGTGCTGAGCATTCCCTTGGTTACTCCATGAGAAGTTTGGATGGTTCCTATAACCCACATTGTAGGTGTTGTTGTACGGTACGTTATTTGTGTTATAGGAAGGCCGAGGTGCATTTCCCATGAAGTCAACCTGTTATTCTAAAATAACATTATTATTATTAACCCAAGGAGGAGTGGAGGAGGAAGCATTCATCTCCACCACTTGCTTAGTTAGGCGCTCAACTTAGAGGTCTAGATTCGTAACTGCATCAATTTCAAAAACACCCGCTGGCTTAACCGGTCGTGCTCGAGGTGCATTCCGTTGGTACGCATTCATGGCCATTTCCTCAACAAGCTCTTGCACGGCCTCCGGGGTTTTGTTATTCAACGTCCCCCCAGTGGCTACATCGATCATTTGTCTTGTTTGGAAATTCATGCCATTATAGAAGATTTGCACTTATTGCCAAGTGGGAAGTGTATTGTGTGGGCATCTACGCAATAGTTCCTTGAAGCGCTACCACATGTCGTCGAGATTCTCCGAGTTTATTTGTATATATGATGCGATACAGTGCGTAGTTTTGTTGTTTTTGCAGGAGGAAAGTACTTTGTAAGAAATTTCCCCGCCATCTCAGCCCATGTAGTGATGGACTGTTGGGAATTGTCTTCACAATATCCCAGATTTGTGGGAAGTCAGACCTGAAACTAAGATGAATTAAGTTGTATTTGATGTTGTGTTTAAGTTGTGCATGCAGGACTCTATTGCCAAGTGTAAACCAATATCAGTCTATAGTGGTTCATCAAACACAGGACCATACAATGTAATTCCTCATTGTGTGATCCAAGGTATTGACTCATGTATAGCCTCTCTATTGGGGTACACTTTGTTTCCATGCACTTGGACTACTGGACTCTGGAGTATTGAAGACTTTCTCAGAAGAAATTTTTTCCAAGTCCACATACTCGAGTAGTATCTTCTATATACTCGAGTAAGTGACTTAGTACTCGAGTAGATTGGATTACATACTCGAGTAGTTCTCAAGTTACTCGAGTAAGTGTTCTGATCGTACTCTAGTTGATCTGGACTTCTCATCTCAGAAAATTTCTAAGTCCATATACTCGAGTAAATCTATTCATATACTCGAGTACCTCTTTTCCTTACTCGAGTAGGTGTTTGTGTACTCGAGTAGAGCCTTAGTCATACTCGAGTAGTCTCTTAGTTATACTCGAGTAGGGCTAGCTGTTCAGTCTAAATATTTCTAAGTCCACATACTTGAGTAACTTTGCTCATATACTCGAGTAAGTGGATTAGCACTCGAGTAGATCCTTCTTATACTCGAGTAGACTGGCTTAGCACTCTAGTAGACTTTTCTTATACTCGAGTAGTTTGGATTAGTACTCGAGTAGATGTTTCTACTTACTCGAGTAATCTGTCTAGAGTAACTCAGGTAGTTCTTCCAAGGCACTCGAGCAGTCATTTCTTTTACTCGAGTACATGTTTCTCTTATCTACTCGAGTAACAGACCTTTATACTCGAGTATCTTATCTAACCCGAGTATGCCGGCTCAGAATTCCAGAAATCGTTAAGTCCATAATTGACGGAGATTTGAAATTAACCTTTTTCTGATTGGTCCACGTGTCAATCTTAATTACGATTATGACCGTTGGAGTTAGCCTATAAATAGGTCCTTTCAGATTTGACTAAATATGCGTTTACAGAGATTATCTTTTAAAAAAAGAGAAAATCCCGAAAACCCTAATTTTCTCATCCACCGCCATTATCGTTTTCGGAAGAAGCTTTGGATCGTCTTTTCTCACGCCGCTGCTATCGATCTCAGTTTCTCTAGCGATCCAGACTTAAGAAGAATCATCCGATCTCTCCGTGCTTCATCGTCTCTAATTTACTTTCTTGATCGTGGTGATTCCAGATCTCAGAATCGTGGATCTCAGTCAAGTCTTCTTCAACTATTTCTGTTCAAACTGAAAGGCTCTCAAGAAGAAGATTACGTCAAAGATCCAGATCTGTGATATTATTGTTTGTAAATTTTATTTAAACTAATTTCTTTGTAGGAGATCTTTCTCCGAGTGGTAGGAAGTTTTATCTTCCGAGTGTAGATCCGTTTGGGATCGAGGTTTTGTAGGAACGTGGTTTCGAGGTGTAGGATTGTTTTTGCAATCCGAGATAGTGGAGTAGCCGAGTCTAGTGATTTGCTAGATCGGTGAGAAAAGTGGACGTACCCAAGATTGGGGAACCACTATAAATATCTTGTCGTTTGTGTGATTGCTTGATTACAGATCTGTGCTGTGTTATATTTTTTTCCACATTTGACACGAAATTCACCTATTCACCCCCTCTAGGTGATTTAGGTTGACAACTTAGCGCTCTCAATTGGTATCAGAGGGAGGTTGATCATTAAAAGGTTAACACCTTGATCTAATCCTCACCAAGTTATCTTAAGAGAAGTATCAAGCATGAGTAAGACCAAGGATTTTGCTAAGCTCCCTATCTGCACCAAGAACAATTTTCCTATGTGGAAGGAAAGAGTTAAGCTCTTCATGGAAGTAGTAGACCCTCGGATCTTCATGATTGTGGAAGAAGGTCCGCATGTTCCTATAACTGCATCAACAATAGACCCAACCAAAAAGGTTCCAAAGAAGTTGATGGACTTGGATAAGGACGAGATTGCACTTGTCTCCCTAGACAAGAAAGCTAAAAATATTATCGCAAGTGCAGTTGATGACTCAATGCTGCAAAATTTTATACATTGCCAATCTGCCAAGGAGATGTGGCAATCCCTGGTGACTCTGATGGAAGGGACTGAGGAAGTTAGGGATGATCGGAGATCCCTCTTAAATCAGAAGTATGAAGCCTTCCGAAAAGGTCACAAGGAACCCATAGCTGACACATTTGAAAACTTCTTTAAGATAGTCAATGGACTGAGAGTGTATGGCCGAGTCTTTACTAATGGGGAACTGAATGATAAGTTTCTGAGATCTCTCACCAAAGAATGGGACAATAAAGTCTGTGCCATCTAAGAGTTTGGCAGACTAGCAGAGACAGATCCACAGAATTTATTTGGCAAGCTGATGTCCTATGAACTGCAAATCAACTCCAGAAAAGCCGAAGAAGAGATAAGTCGCTTCTCCTCAAAAGAGAAGTCGGTTGCTTTAAAGGCTGACAGTTCAAGGAAGGGCAAAGCTGCCTCGCCAGCACCTCCTCAAGAAGTAAGTGAAGAAGAAGGCTCCGAGCCAAGCACCTCAGGCTCAGAACTATGTGAAGGAGAGTTCTCTTTGCTCTCGCGGCAGTTCAAGAAATTCTTGAACAAGAAGAAGCAATGGAGAGGCAAAGATGCCTCATACAGAAGATCACGACATAACGGTGATCAGCGAAAGAATGGCTCGAGCAGCCATGACAGGTATAACTCCAAACAGAACAAACAAATTTCAACTGACATCATTTGTTATTATTGTAATAAGCCAGGTCACGTCATCGTGGACTGCCCTCACAAGAAGAAAGAGGGTGGCAGAAGAGAGGAAAAGAAATCTTCATAACACAAGAAGAGGACAGAGAAGAGCTTATTAGCCAAGAAGAGCAAAACTCTCAGCGACTCCGAATCATCTGAGTCGAGTGAAGAAGAGGAAGCTTACTTCGGGCTCATGGCTCACTCTGATGATGAACAAGTCCCTCAGTTCACTAGGGAGGTAAAATCTCACACTCCTCTCTCTGAATCTGATGATGATAATGAGCAAGAGGGCTCTATTCCTCTGAAGATGAATCTGAACTCATGGGACAGTATAAGGAGTTACTCACAGCTTACGAAAAATGTCGTAGAGTCGTGAAAACTCAAGCCAAAGAGATAAAATCTCTACAAGCTATTGAGAGCAGCTTGAGAGAAGAAGTCACCAAGACTAATTCTCTTCAAAAGAACTTCAATGCTTCTATGGAAGAATACAATCAAGCTCTCAAGCACCTCGACCTTAAAGATGAAATCATCAAAGAATTGGAACAACTACTCGAGGCTGAGAAGAAACTTGTTGAGAGTTTCTCCAAGCCTAAGACAGCTCTTCCACTCGTTGCTGAGTTCTCAGCTAAGGCCAAGGGTGCTGGTATAGGCCATATTGGTGCTTCTAGTAAATCTTCTAGGAGAAACAAGGCCAAGAGAAAGAATAAGGCTGCCCGGAAGGCTTTAGCTGAAGAAAAGGGGAAAGCTCCCTTGGAACCGGTTTTGTTCAAGAAAGTTATCTTTCCTACGAACGAATACGACTATGAGTCCACCTATGGACACTTCTCTAGGCCGATCCCCGAGAAGCCTAAGTCAAGATACCAAGGTTGGACTCATCCTCGTAACTTTGGCGAGAGTGTCTTTAAGGCACCTTATGAAGAGATTCAACTTCAGAACAATGGACCATATGCTCATGGTCATAACATCAAGAAGACACCAAAGGTAAAACCTATTGTGGAAAAGCCTATGAAGGAGAAGACTTCATGTAGCTGCCATCATCATGAAGCTTCTTCCTCCAAGAGTGAAGTTCCTGCTAGACCATCATTTAAGAAAATCAAGCAGGAATACACTAGGCAAAGATACAACAGGTTCGACTGTTGGTGCTGCGGCAAAATTGGTCATTTTGGCATCGATTGTTGGTTCAATCCTAGAAATGTTGCAACCCCTCAAGTTAGCTACGTGAGAATGACCACTCATGAGGCTAATGCTCGTAGGGGGAGTATTCTAACTCGAGACCAAGGACCCAAACTTGTTTGGGTTCCTAAGGCTAAGTGATTGTAATTGCAGGTATGTCCAAAGACCACCAAAATGCCAATCTGGTACTTGGACAGTGGATGCTCTCGGCATATGACCGGGACAAGAAGCCTACTCCAGAATTTCACCTCAGTCTGCAACAGACCAAAGGTCATCTTTGGAGGTTCAGATCGAGGAATAACTAAAGGCTACGGTATGATTACTAATGGTAGCATATCCTTTTCGGATGTAGCCTATGTTGAAGGATTGGAACACAATCTCATCAACATAAGCCAACTATGCGACAAAGGATACGTGGTTGAATTTCATGCTGACAAGTGTTTGATAAAATCGGTTGACAACATGGAAACTGTTTTATCAGGCATTCGAAGCAGAAATATTTTCTGTTTAAACTTCATTTGTATAGACTCGTCTACACCAGTGTGTCTTTTAGCAAAAAGTAGTGCATCTCTTGCTGACCAATGGCACAAGAGACTAGCACATATTAATTTCAAAACTATTAATAAACTATTCTCCCAAAACTTAGTACGTGATGCCCCTAATGTCAAGTGCGTTACGGACAGTCTTTGTCACGCCTGTATCAAAGGCAAGCAAACAAGGAGTTCATTTAAAAGCATAATAGGCAAAGATTCCAATAAAAGCTTACAACTTCTCCATATTGACTTGTTTGGTCCACTACAAGTTAGAAGTTTGGGAGGTAAGCAATATACGTTGGTTATTGTGGATGATTACTCGCGCTTTGCGTGGGTGTTCTTTCTGAAACACAAGTCAGACACCTTCAGTACTTTCACTAGTTTTGTTAGGCAAATCCAGAATGAATACAACTGTTCCGTAGTCAAAATCAGAAGTGACAATGGAACGGAATTCAAGTCTGGAGCCATGATAGAAGTCTGCGAAAGTCAAGGTATCTTTCATGAGTTTTCCTCTCCTCGCACTCCACAGCAAAATGGAGTAGCTGAGAGAAGGAACAGAACACTCATAGAGGCTTGCCGGACTATGTTGAGTGATGCCTCACTTCCAGTGTATTTCTGGGTTGAAGCCGTCAACACCGCTTGTCACGTGCAAAATCGAGCTCTCATCAATAAGAACCATGATAAGACTCCCTACGAACTTCTAAAAGGCAGGAAACCAATCATTTCATATTTTAGAATCTTTGGCTGTAAGTGCTTCATACTTAACAACGACAAGTATCGCACTACCAAGTTTAGAGAGAAAAACTTTGAAGGTATTTTTGTAGGTTATAGTAGCCATAGTAAGGCCTATAGAGTATTTAATAGAAAAACTCTGGTGGTAGAAGAGTCGATACACATTGTATTTGATGAGACGAGTTTGCTGCAAAGCAACTCTTCTAGTGTGCTTATTGAAGATGCAGGTACCAAGATGAAGGAACTTAGCTTGGATGAGCCTACTCAAGATAAAGATGAGACGTTCATCAAGATCACCTCTACAACCCCTATTGGAGAGGTAGATGATCAAGATGAAGAACACATCCCAGCTGAAGATGCAACACCAGTGGCTGAAGAGATCTCAGATGCAAGGACTCTAGAGTTCAGACACTTGAAGGATCATCCCTTAGATCAAATAATAGGAGATCCTCAGGATGGTGTCAGAACCCGGAGAGGTACAACTAACGAGAATTTATTCTTGAACTTTCTATCACAGGTTGAACCTAAGAAGTTCGAGGAAGCAAACTCAGATACATCCTGGATACTAGCCATGGAAGAAGAGTTGAATCAGTTCAAACGTTGCAAAGTTTGGACACTTGTTCCTAGACCCAAGAGTAAGAATGTCATCGGGACAAAATGGGTCTACCGGAATAAAATGGACGAAGATGGAACAATTATAAAGAATAAAGCCAGACTTGTCGCCAAAGGCTATCGTCAAGAAGAAGGAATCGACTTTGACCAAACATATGCTCCAGTGGCAAGACTGGAGGCGATCAGGTTATTTCTTGCCTACGCTGCACTTAAGGGCTTTACCGTCTATCAGATGGACGTCAAGTCCGCCTTCCTGAATGGTGACATAAAGGAAGAAGTGTATGTAGAGCAACCGCCAGGTTTTATTGACTCAACTTTTCCCACTCATGTTTACTTACTGCAAAAAGCATTATATGGTCTTAAACAAGCTCCCCGAGCTTGGTATGAGACGCTGTCTAGCTTCCTTCTTGAGAGCAAGTTCACAAGAGGAAAGATAGACAAAACATTATTTCTTAGGGAAATAAAAGGCAAGATTTTGCTAGTGCAAATCTATGTCGATGACATTATTTTTGGCTCTATAGACAACAACCTCTGCAAGAAGTTTTCTAAACTTATGCAAGGGAAGTTTGAAATGAGCAGTATGGGAGAGCTGAAGTATTTCTTAGGGCTTCAGGTGAAATAATCTGAGGATGGAATTTTCATCTCACAGACTAAATTCACCAAAGAGCTACTTAAGAAATTCGGAATGGAGAACGCAACCTCTATGAGGACTCCAATGGCCTCAGCTATGTCTCTGGACAAGGATGAGAAAGGGAAACCTTTTGATGAAACCAAGTACAGAAGCATAATTGGGTCCTTGCTCTACCTTACCGCAAGTAGACCAGACATAATGTTTTCAACATATGTATGTGCTAGATTTCAGGTGAACTCTAAGGAATCTCACTACATTGCTGCAAAGCGAATCTTGAGATACCTCAAAGGTACACCAAATCTTAGCTTATGGTACCCAATAAGTAATGATAGTGAACTAATTGGATTTTTAGATGCAGATTTTGCAGGAAGTAAAGATGACAGGAAAAGCACTTCTGGAACTTGCCAATTCCTGGGAAGGAGACTTATTTCCTGGAGCAGTAAGAAGCAGAACTGTGTGGCAATTTCAACGGCTGAATCAGAGTACATCTCTGCAGGCAGCTGTTGTGCACAACTTCTATGGATCAAGAATCAATTTGAAGACTACAACATGAAGTTCTAGAACATCCCTCTGCTTTGCGACTCTTCCAGTGCAATAGCAATCGCCAACAACCCAGTCTCCCACAGCCGGACAAAGCACATAGAGCTTCGCTATCACTTCATCCGGGAGCATGTTGAGAATGGAGACATAGATCTACAATACGTCTCCACAGATAGGCAAGTTGCAGATATATTCACGAAGCCGCTAGATGAGACCAAGTTCTCATTCTTCAAAACTGAACTTGGGATGCTCAACAAAGAAGATTAGTGGTCTCTATCAAAGTCTCAGAGTTAAAAGTTGGTGGAGGTAAAAATCAGTGCTTCGAGAAAAAAAAATATTTTATCAAAGTGACTTACTCGAGTAAGTGTACTCACATACTCGAGTACTTGGAAACAATCACGAGTAGTTACATGACTACACTCGAGTACATTACAATATACTCGAGTAACTCAAAGTATCTACTCGTGTAGGTAAAAAATTCACTCGAGTACATATTCTTCATACTCGAGTACTTAGTAACTCACTCGAGTACTTCATGATCTACTTGGTCTTCGACTTACTTGTGTAGGTTACAACAGATTACTCATGTAAGCCGATATATATACTCGAGTACCTAGAAATTCCAGAACTTTGAAAATCTCATTTTTCTCTTTTCGCACACCTCGATTTTTGCCGCCCCCCATAAGGTATGTTTTATTTTAAAACCCAATCTTAAACCTAATTAGGGTTATGTATATAAATAGAATGATCCCGTAATCCATTTCCATGAAACCTTTCTCGAGTACTCGCCGACGCTTCGTCTTCCAGAACCGCAGAGCGTTGTCTTCTCTAGAATTCGTTACTCCAGAACTCGATGGCTCCTCCATCCAAGATTGGAATCGGGTCTGAATTGTTTATAGATGGCATCGTCGAACTCTCTGAAGACTTCCGAAACCTTCTCATTCTCCTTGACACAGCCGGGCTGTCGTTCCTATTACAGACGCCATGTAAGATCCTATTTTCTGTAGTGGAAGAGTTCTACAAGAATCTGAAGATCAAGCGAAATGGTACAGTTCTCAAAACCAAGGTCATTGGGATAAAGATCCGTCTGGACAAAACTTCATTAGCTACCCTATTAAAACTTCCAGTGGTGGATGAGGAAGATGATCTGACTTCTGAAGATTCCGAGAGAACCAGTTTCTTCTGTGGAATAAACTCGTATGAAGGATACTCGTATCGACGTGTAGATTTCAACTTAGAGGGGAAATTTCTTGTGGATGTCATTGCCAAAGTTCTTCTCTACAAAACCTATTCCCTCAGAGAAATCTCCCAAAATTTTTTTGATGTTATGCAAGCCATAGTATGCCGGAAGAAATTCTAGTTTGGCATGATGATACTGGACAAGTTCAAAGAAACTGTGAACAAACCAAGCTATGCCAGGATTATCTCCCTCCTCCTCCACGAGATTAATCCTACAATGTTTGATTTCTCCAAAGGAACTCCCCTCCATCACATGAAAAAGGTATCCATCTCTTCCATCCAAAGATATGAAATCCAACTAAAGAACACTGCCCAAGCCTCCAAAGTCATTATAGATGAAGATGTCCCTAGCCCACAGCATGTTGATGATGACAGGACTTCATCTCCTCCTCTACATCAAGCTACTGACACCCTGGGTGCAGTAGTTGAGGGGGAGCCTGCCTCATCTAGCTCCCAATTTCTGTTGACAGAACTTACCTCCCAGACAGTCAGAGATCCTTCTCCTCCTCCTCCTCTAGAAGATATTCCAATAGATGTACAACCTCCAGTAGCTCATCAAGTTTCCCCAGATATTCAAGTTCAGCAAGACCTTCTATCCACAGCTACAGAGATTGATAAGCTCATTGAAGAACTAAGGTCAGACAGTCCCCTACCTCCTGCAGATCCAGTTGTTGGTACTCCTGAGGCTCAGGTTCAAGATGAACAGATCCCTCTCAAGGAATCCTCTCCATCCTCAGCTCAGTCTCCCATTGAAGAAGCAGAACAACATGATAATATCATCCTGTCCGATGAAGAGGAGTTATCCCCAGAACCTGTTGAACCTCCTCTAAGGACATTAGCCTTCACTCTCCCCTCCTTCACAGATCCCCTGGATTCAGTAGAAATCACTCACACCAAGAGAACTGCTAGCTCAGTGGTTGTGAAAGAAATCCCTCCTTGGACTCCCTCAGTCTCTCAGCTCCCTCAGGTCTCTACTTCTGCCAGTGCTCCATCTTCTGCTTCCCTCAGCTCCTCAGACATCATCAGTAAAATTGAGAAGATGCTCCAAGAACAGAGACATTACTTTGATGAGTCTCTGAAATCAGTTAACAACAAGGTCTCTGCTCTTGAAACTGAGATGAGCAGAGGCTTTGCAGAAATTCAAGCCAACACTGATGAACTTAAGAAACTCTTCAAAATAGGTGGAAAAGCGATAGATCACACCATCAACAGCATGGGTGAAGTCAGAAATCAATCTGAAACAGTGGCACATAACCAAATTCTGCTAGACCAAAGAGCTGAAGCCAATGTGATGAAAGTTTGTGAAGAAGTAGGCACATTCAGAGATGAAGCTATTGAAAAGCTATCTGTAGAAATCAACAAGGGGGAGAAAATCGTGAAAGAACAATTTGAGAAAATTTCTGCTGAAATCTCTACCAAGTCTAAAGAGACCCTGGATGGATTAGTTAACACCATGAAAGCAGATATTCTAGCACAGCTACAGTCTATCAAATTCTACATTTATGACACTGTAGTTTGGGTACATAATTAGAATTTTCCAGAATTCTAGCTCGACCCCTCCATCATTCCTAAAAGCTTATATCCTCTTGAGGAACATCCTCCATCTGATGCCCAGGTTCATGCTACCATTCCAGAGGCAGTGCCAGCCTTCTCTCCCAGACCTGCTAGAGAGATGTCTGAGCCTCCTCTTTCATATTCTGATGTGCGGAAAGAGGATGTCCCTGCCAGCTCTCAGGGGCACTTTGATCGAGGTGCTTCCTCCTCTAGAAGACCTGCTGATCAAGGTGGCCCCAGCAAGAAAAGAAAATATGGTGACGGCGCTTCTGCTAGCCGTTCTGCACCTAATAGAGAGCAAGCTCAAGCTTTAGAGGGCAGATCAGAGTCAGTACATTCAGAAGTTTGGAGTCCAACCTCCAAATCTTTAATCTTTGACACTCTAAAGCTGGTAACTGATTTTGGGGAAAATAAGGACAAGTTCTACAACTACTCAGAATGGAAAGCCTATGATATATCTCAAATCAAGATCAGATTACATGACAGGCAATGGGGATTCAACAATCCAGCAGCTCCTCCAAGGCTAAAGACTTATTTTCCTAAACCCTTCAGTTATTTGGAAAGGCAAGAGCTGAAGAAAGCTAAACTTCACAGAGAAAATTACCCCTGAAAGTGTTTTGTGGAATTGGAAAATCTTTCTATTTAATATATCTAATTCTGATTATGGTTCCCTTATTTGCTATTATTCTCTGTTTTAGTCATTTTCTATTGCTTGTTGTTATAAATGATCATTTCTTTTCTAGAAATTCATCTTAGTGCAAAGGGTGCTGACTTCTACAAATAGGGGGAGATTGTTGGGAATTGTCTTCACAATACCCCAAATTTGTGGGAAGTCATACCTGAAACTAAGATGAATTAAGTTGTATTTGATGTTGTGTTTAAGTTGTGCATGCAGGACTCTATTGCCAAGTGTAAACCAATGTCAGTCTATAGTGGGTCATCAAACACAGGACCATACAATGTAATTTTTCATTATGTGATCCAAGGTGTTGACTCATGTATAGCCTCTCTATTGGGGTACACTTTGTTTCCATGCACTTGTACTACTGGACTCTGGAGTATTGAAGACTTTCTCAGAAGAAATTTTTTCCAAGTCCACATACACGAGTAGTATCTTCTATATACTCGAGTAAGTGACTTAGTACTCGAGTAGATTGGATTACATACTCGAGTAGTTCTCAAGTTACTCGAGTAAGTGTTCTGATCGTACTCGAGTTGATCTGGACTTCTCATCTCAGAAAATTTCTAAGTCCATATACTCGAGTAAATCTATTCATATACTCGAGTACCTCTTTTCCTTACTCGAGTAGGTGTTTGTGTACTCGAGTAGAGCCTTAGTCATACTCGAGTAGTCTCTTAGTTATACTCGAGTAGGGCTAACTGTTCAGTCAAAATATTTCTAAGTCCACATACTTGAGTAACTTCACTCATATACTCGAGTAAGTGGCTTAGCACTCAGTAGATCCTTCTTATACTCGAGTAGACTGGCTTAGCACTCGAGTAGACTTTTCTTATACTCGAGTAGTTTGGATTAGTACTCAAGTAGATGTTTCTACTTACTCGAGTAATCTGTCTAGAGTAACTCAGGTAGTTCTTCCAAGGCACTCGAGTAGTCATTTCTTTTACTCGAGTACATGTTTCTCTTATCTACTCGAGTAGCAGACCTTTATACTCGAGTATCTTATCTAACCCGAGTATGCCAGCTCAGAATTCCAGAAATCGTTAAGTCCAGAATTGACGAAGATTTGAAATTAACCTTTTTCTGATTGGTCCACATGTCAATCTTAATTACGATTATGACCGTTGGAGTTAGCCTATAAATAGGTCCTTTCAGATTTGACTAAATATGCGTTTACAGAGATTATCTTTTAAAAAAAGAGAAAATCCCGAAAACCCTAATTTTCTCATCCGCCGCCATTACCGTTTTCGGAAGAAGCTCTGGATCATCTTTTCTCACGCCGCTGCTATCGATCTCAGTTTCTTTAGCGATCCAGACTCAAGAAGAATCATCCGATCTCTCCGTGCTTCATCGTCTCTGATTTACTTTCTTGATCGTGGTGATTCCAGATCTCAGAATCGTGGATCTCAGTCAAGTCTTTTTCAACTATTTCTGTTCAAACCGAAAGGCTCTCAAGAAGAAGATTACGTCAAAGATCCAGATCTGTGATATTATTGTTTGTAAATTTTATTTAAACTAATTTCTTTATAGGAGATCTTTCTCTGAATGGTAGGAAGTTTTATCTTCCGAGTATAGATCCGTTTGGGATCGAGTTTTTGTAGGAACGTGGTTCCGAGGTGTAGGATTGTTTTTGCAATCCGAGATAGTGGAGTAGCCGAGTCTAGTGATTTGCTAGATCGGTGAGAAAAGTTGACGTACCCAAGATTGGGGAACCACTATAAATCTGTTGTCGTCTGTGTGATTGTTTGATTACGAATCTGTGCTGTGTTATATTTTTTTTCCGCATTTGACATGAATTTCACCTATTCACCCCCCTCTAGGTGATTTAGGTTGACAACTTAGCGCTCTCATAGACCCTGTAGGGAGAGAGCCCAGCCACTGCTTGGCCTTTGACCGCAAAGAAAATTGAAAAAGACGTAATCGAATAGCGCCCTCCGTGTCTCCATTGATTTTGAAAGTATCACAAATCTCGAGAAAATTTTAAATGTGGAAATTTGGATCCTTGTTTGGGAGATCATCGAAGGTTACCGATTGCTGTACCATTTGTATAATGCTGGACTTGATCTTAAAGTTATTGTTCTACACCGCGGGGCAAACAATGCTTGATTGTGTACCCTCCAGATTTGGCCGTGCATAATAGGACATGGTCCTTTACTGGGCCTCATCTGTGTTCGGCGGATTAAGATCTATAGTTTCTGTGGCAGTGTCCCCGATCGACTCTTCGATGCCTAAATGTGATTCCTGATCATGAGAACCGAGGAGACGCAAAGCAGTGCGCTCTATCTCAGAATCAAAAGGAATATTCGAAGCGCTTCTTCAGGTCATACACTAAAAAGAAAGAGAAGTGGTAGTGGTAGAGAGATAAAGAGAAAAACTATAAAGAGAGAAAAAAGAAACGATAAAATTAATAGCTATCCTCTTTTCAAAATATCAAAACTAAATCCCTGGCAACGGTGCCAAAAACTTGATATAAAAATTAAGCGTGTGGAGAAGGGGGTGAAAGAGAAGATAATGTGTGGAAGTGAGGTTAATAATATTCTCCGAATCTATTTCCGATAAAGGCAAGTGTACCTTATCATTTATAGTATAGGATATTAAGGGTTTAATATCAAGGCCATATTTCCCAGTGCTATTTGAATACTTCTACTTCAAGGAGGTTACTATTATCTTATACACGTTTTTTTTGAGTTTGTTTTACTTAGCTAAAAAGATAACTAATTTACTTGCCAATAAAGGGTAAAAACTAATGATAAAGGGATTAGTACTCGATTTTTAATCACTTCGAAATAAAAAAATCAAAATGAAATAAAAACTTTGATCTTAATAAAGTAAGAGGTCCTTGACCTTGGGGGTTCCTGAAGTTTCAACACGCTCCTCTCAGAGAAGTGCCCAACTGAGTTTAGGAAGATTCGAATGAACTCTCATCCCGTATTCAAATGCTTAAAGATCGCTTTAGGTGGTGAGCCCACTATTGGATTTGACTCCAATCCAGGAGATTTACATCATTCTCTCTTGAGACGTGCGTGCATCTCTCTTTACACTTGGGGGATCGATTCAGTCTACGAGCCTCTCAGCTAACTAAGATTGAAAACCTAAGTGGAGATTATATATCAATAATATAACCCCATTTTATTATAAACGAAGAGTTAACTTAAGGCCTATACTTTAAAAAAGAGAAAGAAAGCTAAAACATCATAACTAATCAACTCTTTCTCAGATCATCGCGATCGAGTACTAATGAAAATTTAGTTACTCATAATAGTGCAGGAAATGAAAATCATGTTAAGAATATGCATAAAAAGAAAGGGAAAGAGGGAAAGGGAATACAAAACTATTTTATTTCTTATTGAAAAGAAGTTACAAAAGATTTTGCAAAAGACATTAAAAGGAGAGTTTGCAAGAAAATTACAAGTACGATAAAAGAAATTGGAAGAACATTAAAGCATGAAAAAATTAAGCTAAAATACACTAAAAAAAACTCCAAAGGCTCTCAAGAAGGCTCAAATAAAGGAGGAAGGATGATGCTTTGCCCCTTCCTTCATGCCTATTTATAGGGCCAAAACAAAGGGAGTAGAGTTGGAATTTGGCATGAGGATGAAGCTTCCCTTGGTCAAAAAGCACATGTTGGTTTAAAAGTCAAAGACGGCTACTTCTTTTCACACTTGTCATGAGAAGCATGATAAAAGTTGGCTAGCTTTCTCACTTTCCAAGTAGCTTCCTTTCAGAACACATGATGAATATATAGTCAAAGGTGGCTAGCCTCTTTTATACATAGGAGAACATATCTCATCGAACCATTGTGGCTTCATTCCCTTCTTGAATACAGTTCAACAACATGGTTACATGACTGCACTCGACATTTAGTTTGGCACGACAGAACTAAAGGCGTGTTCTTTTAGAATTGATAATGCAATTTGTCCCAGATCTTGAAAAATAGTAAAATAGGCATGGTTAGGATAGAATTATAAAAAGACACAATTTAGCGGATAAAATTTATAATATAAATATATTTATATTAGATTATTTAGGTTTTTATATTAATAACCTAGGTCAAATTATGCATCATCACATGGCATAATACCTACGGGCCCCGTGAAACGGAGCATGCCCGCGCAAGCACATTATCACGCACATAATCCAGCATGCACGCGCACACGCGTGCATACAGGCATGCGCACGCGGCCCGGTACGTAGCATACGAGCACTGGGCGCGCCCTCATAGGAAACGCAGTGTGCACACAACGTGCAGCCCTAGCAACCATGCACAGCGCGCGTAGCATGCAGTTTGTGCGCGCAGCGCGCACACGCAGTGCACACTGTTTGCACGTATAGCGCGCGCTCGCGAACACGCGCGCACGAACCCGTGTATACGAACCCGCGCACGTAAACCCACATGACTTTGTCCGCGCTCCTCCTCAGATGCCCGCACAGTGGCTACCACTACGCCGCAAGGCCTTGGGGGCGCCGAGAGTCCCCCTCTTTTTTGGTCGCACTGCCGCTTCCTCTTGCCGTCCCCTCTCTCCCCAAAAATATTTTAACATATTTTTAACTGGACTCACCGGGCACCACTCTCTGATGTTTCTGGGCTTTCGCTGCTCGTCGTCATAGTCGAAGATAATGGGGGAAAATTCTTGTTCTCTTGCTTGTGATAACCTCCGACAACAAAGGATCTAGGGGACAATTGATGAGGATGAGACTCTATTTATAAGCTTGGGTGTACATTTAACC
Source organism: Platanthera zijinensis (assembly GCA_039513925.1). Lineage (NCBI taxonomy): Eukaryota > Viridiplantae > Streptophyta > Magnoliopsida > Asparagales > Orchidaceae > Platanthera > Platanthera zijinensis. Next base: position 115,915,158 of record CM077090.1, on the reverse strand, counting down.
AGTTCCCCATAATTTATCCTATTTATGGAGATCATGGGTTTGATTGGTTAACCAACTCCCCATGATCTCCACCACAATATGAGAAATCATGAGGGCCTCCCATTCAACAACTACCGCCGCCTGCCGTCGATTGTCGCAACCGGCCGCCGCCGCCGTCAGGCGCAGCTGCCGCCCGCCCGCTGCTACCCGCCACCACCCGCCACTGCCCGTATCCGCCCTCCTCCCCCCGTCGTCTCCCCCGCTTGCAGGTTAGATACCGTCCGATCACTACAGAGCATCCATCGTCGTCTGATTTATAGGTAACCACCCACTAAACCACCAAGTTAGTGGGGGGCCCACCACAACCACCTCCTGGAGGCTATAAAAGGAGCCCCAGGCCTCCTCATTTCGGACCTTTTCGCTCCCATAGTCTTCTTCTTCCACAATCCAGAGCTCTGCCGAACTCCTTCCTCGGGTCATCTTCAAGCCGCCTACGAACCAAGTCACCAAGTGCGCGGAGAAGGGAAGAAGATGACCACCGCCAATGCTCAAGCACACCAGCCACCAAGTTAGCATCCAGAGCTCCTTCGATGCAGACTGTTGCCCATTGAGAGTCAGAAATTTTCTCTCGCCTTCAAGTTGTAATGAGGAGCGGCCTATCGCCCTCGATTCTCCGAACATATTGTAACCGCAACCTGATAGAGGAATTTGACCGGCATAGATCCGGCCATGTGATTTTTTACCTAATTAAGGGGTTTTTCTACGTTAAAACCTCTTGTGTCAATTCTCTCTTTTCATTTACTGTGTGCGCGCTCGACCATCCCGAGAGCTAAAACGGTCTAGTTTATTCCGGTCCGACCAGGATGCTGAGTTTGTCCGTAATAATAGTTGTGGTCATTGCTAAATCATCTAATATCACACATTTTTCAAACATTGAGGTATGTTTAAAATCAAGAAATCCCCAAAAAAACATTAATAACCCAAAATTCCATTATGCCCATTATGCCTCGTCAAAGTGAGGTGCATACTTTCAGTATTAGGGTTAAATTTTATCAACTCAAAATCGATAAGAATTTAAACTTATTAATAATCATATTGTGATCATGGTTTAGTGTCATGGTCTGCTCAAAGTGAGGTGCATACAAAAAGCTCAAACAATATTATAGAAAGGACAAAAGGTCATGGCCTGCTAGTTTTACACACCAAAAAATTCCAAACAAATCAGCAGGCATGGATAAAGAATCACATGGATAACATCACTACCAAGGAAGCATCGGTACGGGTACGGGTATCGAGTACGATACGTATCTAGTACGGCGGTACAATACAATTTTAAAATCAAGGATACGGGTATGGCGGGATACGTTGTATTAAATTTAATAAATATATATGTATAAATCACAAATACAATTATAAATTCTCAAAACAATAAAACAAGAAGCATAAATAATCAATTGAAGTACAAGTCCATAACTAATACAATATAACATGAAGTACTTAGACATAAACTATTAATAATTATTTCAAATAAAACAGCAAACATCTTTAAAGACAAATCCATTTATTACACTTAAAAAGGGAATCATTAAAAGAGAAAACTTGATTAGATTATAATGCCATGAGATCCACTATAATCCTTCATAGACAAAAACAACACAATGAAGTCTAAGAGATGTCACTACTATTATCAATGAATTTCCAACCATCGTTGACTTTACATAAAAGTAAGTTCAGTATAAATATGTAGAAATAAAAATTGAAGAGAATCACTTAAGTGCTGAGGTGGAGGAGGAGGAGTAGAAGAAGAACTTACAGGGATCGTCGTCGGTAGCAGGGATCATCGTCAGCAGCAGGGATCGTCGTTGGCAGTAGGGATCGTCGTCGGCAACAGGGATCAGGAGCGGGACGGGATCGGGAGCTGGACAAGATCGGGATGGGATCAGGAGCGGCACGGGATCGGGATGGGAATCATTAACCTAAAATCACGATTATACCGAACTGGGGTGTGCGATACGCGTATCCGTACCAGAAACATACCTGGTACGAGTACGACCCTATTTTTTACATATCCGTGCTTTGTAGATCACTACTATCCACCTTACCAGTAATTCCTGTATGCTCTCCACCTTACCCGAATTCTAACACAAATTACTCGATTTACTGTCAAAACATGAATAGAAAAGTGGAAATCATGGATAAGGTAGAAAAACTATGGGATCCGGCTTTATACTCCGTAATATTTTCATTCAGATTATTTGAAACAAACTTCTAAAAAAATTAAATTAAAAATCGAGCTTACAAAATCATAGGAGATTGCTGGCCTTTCCAAAGTATTTGAATAAGGCACCACGCTGCAGCACTCGAACTGGAGAGAGAATGTTGTCGATGGAGCGCTCAAACTGGAAAATCATAAAGTTGGGATTGGGGAAGAAAGAACCGAGCATTGGAAATCCCATTTAGTAGCCTTTCTTTCGGCAGACATGAAGCGGATTAAATTCCGAGAAGACGCGTGATGTTGATAGATATACGCGGGAAATAGTAAATTACCCATTAATTGCTAATTTTGAAATAAAAAGATGATTTATGGAGGATATTTGGTTAGACAAATGTTACATCATTACTGCTTTCGAGTTCCCTTATAGTATAAATATGTAATTTAACAGGGAGAGGTGGAGTTTAAAAACATTCTTTATTTTCCTGGAATGGCAAGCATTCTTTATTTTTCTGATGTCGAACTAGTGAGGGGGTAGAGGAGAATTAACAAAATAATTTACAGCTCAAAGCAATAATATTTACAATGATTTAACCATTGATGTATCTATTAGGTAAATACATGAAGGAAACATGAAAATGGAAAAACTACATATATAATATGAACTCAACTGATAGCAACATTACAAAATACCAAACATTTCATTTTACTTCCAAAATAAAAAAATATATGAAATGAACCGATAGCCATGTTTGGCTGTCGAACAATAGCTTAAATACTGCATGATTAACTACTCAGATAAACATTTTCTGCGCACAATCTTGTTGCAAAAGAAATCCACAAAAATCTCCTGAAATCCAAAAAAAACTAATCTAAAATCCATATGATATGAGAAAAAATTACCCAAGATATGATGCTTGCTGCAACAAAGCCAGAGAAACTGAGGTGCAACAATACACAGAGAAACCTCCGTTGATATGTGATATCCTGCACACATCCCAAAAATTTGAACCTTTAAAACATATAACTTAGCCGCAAACAAACATTATGGATTGACCAAAAAAAGAAAAGGCAATGGTTGGACATTGGAATAGTTGGAAGTCTGTTCGCCTCTTATTGGGTATTTTGTGTATGGACGAAATCAATAACCTTCTCCTAAATTCATTTACAAACACAAAAAGAAATATGATGTTTTTCTAACCTTCTTTGCTAATAAAAGAACACATTGAATGCTAATAAATAATAAACAAATTCTCAGTTCTCAAGGAATATTCCATCTTTCTTCTAAACTATGGAGCAACCCTATAATCTATTTGATACATCCAACCACTATTTAAAAGCTATTGCATCGAATACATTTTACTTTTACCGGGGATCAAAAGTTAAGGAACAGGTGTACCAAGCTAATTGCAAATATTAAAAGGAATATGAACATGTGTTTGATCTATTACTACCTTTTCTGACCACATAGTTAACAATTTAGAGTAAAAGTTAGCACATATATCCAAAAATGTAGAGAATATCCAACCACTATTTAAAAGCTCATCTAGCCCCATGCAAAAAACCAGCATGACCAACATTTTGTAAAAAATGAAGAGAAACCATTCAAGATAAAAAAATATTCTTCATTTTATCAGCTTTGATACTATATAGAATTATTAAATGTGCTTTATTAAATTACCTCAATTGAGTTATAATGTGGGGTATAAAATTATCAAATGTTATAGCAAATTAGAACTATACAAAAGGGAAAAAAATTACTGGATTACACGAAGCCAACTTCAGAGGTGTAAGAATGAGAATGCATTTTAATCTGAGAGAAAACCTAGAGACACACATATATGAGGAACAATAAAGGTAAATTTATAGTACTTGCAATTGAATTAGTTTTGAAGGTTGGAACCATTGGTTATTGGCTGAAATTCTAGATAGTCAAAGGCAAAACAGACCTTTTGGCTTTGGCAAAATCTTCTCGACGTAGAGGCAAGGGGTTGGAAAAGAAATCAATGAAAAGTGGCGCTGATGGTATTTCTAGTTGCAACTAATGGTTCATTTTACAAAAAGAAAATCCAAATGTTTTTCTAAAATCAGTTCCTACACCAGAAATCAAACAAAGGGAAGGAAAGCCAGGTTCTGCTGCAAGTGGAGAATGCTGGAAGTCCGGACAGCATAAAGGAGAATGCTGGAAGTAGGAAAGAGGAAGTAAGAGAACAAACCAGTGTACCTGTAAAGCCAAAGAAAATGTCAGAGCTTGCAGCGTGTTATGTGATGCCCTAGCCATCTGTGGAAAAAAGAATCAAATGATCTTGCACATAGTTGTATCCATATACGGACCTATGGAGGGTTTAGGGCTTCAAAAGGGAGTATTGGGAATTTAAAGAGGGCGGAAGAGCAGAGCGGGATTTTTGCAGGTTCGGGAGTGATGATTTTATGCAGACCTCTAAAGCTTGTGTAACGTCCGAATTCGCGCTAGGCCCCTCGCACGTGTTCTGAGTCAAGAGACTCAACTCGGGCTCGGGGTGCACTGACGCGAGGTGTCTGGTGCATTGAATAAGTGTAGGGTTGGGTTCAAGGATACCCCAACCAGTAGCCGAGATGAGGGAACTCGGCTAAGTAAAAATCGACGGGAATGGAGGTTGATGCTCGTCGATCGTCGAGAATGGAGGTTGATACTCACCGATTCGACGGGTATCGGTGGTCGATACCCGCTGGACTCAGAACTGCAGTAGGCTAAGGGAAAATCATCGAGAATGCCTGACGATTCTCACCGATCGCCGAGAATACCTGGTGATACCCACCGACCGTCGAGTATCGCCAACTGATACTCAACGCACACAATGACAGGATGTCCGATAAAATGGCTAAGGGAAAATCATCGAGTATCATTGTTGATACTCGACGAATTCATCGAGAATGACCCGCTAATACTCACCGATCGACGGGAATTACTAGCTGATTCCCGCCGAATTTGACTTGTGCGTTTTCTGCGCCCAGGCAGATTCACCGGCTTGTACAGGCGGACCGAACCAGACTTCGGGATTTGTGCTGAATGATCCTTGGACCAGTCACTTCAAATGAATCCTAATTTGGGCGGTCCAATTAGAGAGTGACACGTGGCAGAAGGGACTTAACCTAATATGTAATATAAAAGGGATTAAACCAAACCCTAGCCAATGCATCCGATCTTTCTTACCGAGCCGTCACCGTGCAAAACCGACGGGAGCAGGAGAGAGAGAGAAATATCACAGATCGCCGGAGGAAAAGTTCGGATCGTTGAAGGAAGGCTTGCTGGAGCTAGTTTTGGAGGAGGTGAAACGCCTTTGCCGTGAAGAACGTCTGCACCGAGAGATGCCGCAGAGAAGGGTAACGGGATCCATGGCCGACAACGGAGGAAACGCCGGATATGAGGTGAGTTTCCTCCCCTCTCCCTTGGTGCTAGATCTGTAGCTATTCTTAGGCGACACATCGACTCAAAAGAGTCTTGATGTGTGAAATGAAGCTTTCTAGGAAGGCCATGCTGGAACTTGTGTTCTAAACCTTAGTCATCTTCAACCTCTCCTCGCTTCAAAGTGATAATAGGGGTGGTCTCGTGAAGAGGAAATGGCCTCAAGAGGGAGAATAAGGGTGGAGGAACTTCTGGTTGCGGTTTGGGAAAATCGCTTGAGGAGGAAGATGAACGGATGCCGTTCACTTCGCTTCAAGATGTGTGCAGAATCTATGTTCTGCACGCAGCGACCTTCTTGGCTACTTTTAAGCAAGAAAGGGTCAGATCTGGGCTTTCGACTAAACACAAAAGTCGTAGCCCTCAAAATTACCTTTCCAACGAGTGGTTGCACGTTTCCAGGCGAAACCTGTAGCCATGGGAAAGTCCGTTTGAATCCGCTGTGGTTGGGAGTTAATGCCCAGGAAATCTGTATCCTGTACGCAGCAGACTTCGAGTTGGATTTCTGGTATGATGTGACCCGATCTGGGCTTTTGACTAAACACGTAAGTCGTAGCCCTTGAAATTACCTTTCCAACGAGTGGCTGCACGTTTTCAAGGGATACCTGTAGCCACAGGAATCCTCAGTCAAAGTTGCTGACTAGATTACATATAATTCTAGGTGATTACAATATGAACTTGGATTCGATGGAATAGATGTTGCAATCCATCTCGAGGTTGGGTGAATTCTTTTGTGTTAATCACCGAGGTAATGTGAAGGTTGATGTTTGAGGACTTGAATTCCTATGCCGAGATGTGAATCAAGCCTAAGTGAATGAAAGGCTTTGTTATATTTGGTAGATCACCATTATGCGCATTATCTATAATATGTTGAATTCATGTGGAAGGATTTGTAAATGATTAAACTATGGCCCTGAAGAATAATAAATTGATGGAAGGGAATGGATAGTCCAATGCTTAGAGTGTCGTCTCCCTACGGGTAGCATTGTGGAAGTTAACAAGTGCGGTGTTGACCGTCACTAATGGGAATGAGGTTGAGTTGGATAAAATTGGACGGTTGGGCTTGGTCCTCGTTGTTCACGTCCCGGGGCTCCTTCCGTGCCACGTGAACGGTTGGGCTTGGTCCTCGGTGTTCACGTCCCGAGGCTCCATCCGTATTTGTTGGATGGTTGGGCTTGGTCCTCATGCTTTCTCCAATGCTCCTTCCATGCCATGAATTGTGGAATTGCATGCAGTGTGAGTCGACACGCGGTGTCGTAATCCCAGGTTAAGGATAGTGTGGCAGGTCTACGGGCTCGCCAATCGTCACACCGATGGGAGTTGACAGTTAGACCTTGGGCGGTTGGGCTTGGTCCTCGGTGTTCACATCCCGAGGCTCCTTCCATGCCAAGTGAACGGTTGGGCTTGGTCCTTGTGCTCATTTCTGAGGCTCCTTCCGTGTCATACCATAGGCCAGTCGGGGCTAGGATCTTGGTGCATATTTACCTGAGAGAACCCGTTGAGCCGTAGTACGCATGTGAGCTCCGCTGTTGTGTTCTTAGCGTTGAGGCGTACGGAGGCCTAGGCCAGGTAGTGTGGAGACCAGCCTAGTAGTAGAGATGCCCGCTCTACTATCACCGTTTGGCCACAACGGTTGATGCTTGAGAGGTTAGCTACCTGCTCGAATAGTGGGAACTATAAGTCTGTGTCGACATACCGATTGCATGGGCCTGATCATGGGTGTGTCATTGCATTGCATACATAGCATTGCACTTCATTACATACACAAGACCTCATCGTATAAGTTTGTATGGGCACTCCTATACGATGAGTTTCTTTCTGTTGAACGACCCTCAACTTATATGCTTGTATGGGCACCCATATAAGTTGAGTTACTTACTGTTCTAGATATATAATCTCTTACTGCTGTAGATTGTAGATCTGTAAAATAAGACCTTGTTCATTTGTATACTGTTTCTATTGCTATTTATGATATGTACACATACTTCACCTGCTTGTACTACTGATATATATTTATTGTACTTGTTCCTTTCTCCGCCCGGTGCCGAGGAGTCGCCGGGGGAGCGGATGTGAAACCACTTAGTCTTTTTGACTAACGGTTGCTACGTCTTCCTTTTTAGGAGGAAACCCCGCAGGTGGAGCAGCAGGCTATATAGACGGACAGCCAGGCCAGGGTGACAGGGCCTGAAGGGACGGTACCGTTGCTACCGTCGGTTACAGATGTGAGTGAGAGAGAGATTTTGTTGTAGCCCTTCGGGGCAATTTTGTTCTCGTACTCTGATATTAGAAGCTTGCTGTAGCTTCTTTATTTATAATATTATGGACATATGCTTGGTGTGGATTTGACTTTCATATTTTTGTGGTTGGGTTGGCAATTATTTTTTGATATTGGTTGTAGCCGGTAGAGTAGGCGTCCTGTGGTACAGGCTAGCCCGAGTGCTAGTACTACCGCAAGACGGCTGTTCTGGGCATAAGACCCCTCTCGTGCTGTGTTTTGTGTTCCGGGAGGGGGGTCTTACAAATGGTATCAGCTTGCTACGATCCTCCAAGGTGAAAGTCACTTAACAATGGTGCCACCTCCATTTGATTGGTCAGTTTGGGGACAAGATGGCTTAGCGGAAGCAGTGGTGTGCCCATATGTAATTCACACTAAGTTGTCCATCTTTAACCTTAGATTAGCCAACCTAACCCTAGGTTTGTACCTTATGTGTAGATCCCAGCACATGTTGAGCCAGTAAGGGGAACCCCCGCCCCGTCCGTACCTACACAATTCCAACAATCAGAGCTGGGGCAGGCGCTCACAGCTATTCTGGACGCCTTTAGGTCCCAATCTCAGCAGACACCTGTACAATAACAGGGTCCGGGATCTAGTTGGTTAAGCATTTTCCGAGCTCTCTCCCCTCCCGCTTATATTGGGACAGAGTCGGCAGTGCGTACGGAAGAGTGGCTCGACACTATACAAGAGTTGTTGGCAGGAATAAGATGTCCAAACAACATGGCGGTGACCCTTGTGGTGACACTCTTAGAGCTACACGCCAAAAGGTAGTGGAAGTCCCTCATGGGATCCACTTTTCGTGGAAGAGTGTACATGGACATTAGTTGGAGCGAATTCTCCGAAGACTTCTTAGAGCATTTCATCCCCTCGGCCGCTCGGGATGGCCTGAAAGAGAGATTTTTGCAACTAAAGCAAGGGTCCATGTCGGAGACGGAGTACCAACCAGAGTTTCAGCACCTAGCTAGATTCGCCGACTCCTATGAGCTGGATGATAGAGGGTATGCCAAACGATTCTACAAAGGCTTGCGAGATCCCCTAAGGCAACCCCTTTTGTTTATAGCGGACTCTAGTCTGGCGGAGATTATTGATATGGCAAAGAGATTGGAAGCGGACCACTTGGGAAGTGGTAAGAGGCCAGCGGAAGGCGTGTTGGAAGCAGGCCCCAGCAACAGAAGGAGATTTGACAATAAAAGAGGAAGAGGACATCGGAGGGGTGGCGGGCGTTTCCCCCAGAACTTTAGAGAGGAGCGCCCGGTTCCACAACCGCCAACATTACCTCCACCTCCACAGTTTCAGCAATATGGAGGAAGGCAGGAACGGGTGTGCTATGAATGCAACCAACCGGGCCACATTCGATGCTACTGCCCGCAACTGTTTGGAGATGCGCCTTTCGCTCTCCCTCCAGCAGCCCCGCGGGGGAGAGGGTATGTGCGTGGTCGAGGACGAGGACCACGAGGAAGAAACCCTAGACCCGCTCGAGATCAGATGTATGCCCTAGACATGACTCAAGAGCGGAACCCTCAAGAGATGATTGCAGGTACGATTTGAATTAGTTATCTTGCTTCCATTAATATCCTCTAGTTGCTTGAGATATACTAGACGTCTAGCTTGAGTATTATTAATGACACTTAGGCACCGTGATGGTCGGCGGGAAACCGGCTTATACGTTATTTGACACCGGTGCCTCACATTCATTCGTGTCTAAAGACTTCATCAAAGATATACACGGAGTGCAATATTTCACTGGTATTGCTCGAAGAGTACGCCTCCCAGACGGATCTGAGATGACGGCAACCGCGAAGTGTGAGTTAGAGATAACCATTGGGGGAAAGACCTTTGATACCCCTGCCACAATTTTAAGAATACCAGAGTTCGACCTCATTCTGGGTATGGTGTGGCTGGATTGGCACCATGCAAGAATCGACTGTGCGGAGAAGCGTATCTATTTGAGACATGGGGATACTGATGTAGTCTTCCGAGGTATAAATTTCGCACCACGAATATTGTTATCCTCAATCCAGACCTTGAAAGCTCATATGAGAGGGGATGAAGTCTACATGATATGTTCGAACTAAAAGAGATGAAGGTAGATGTGAAGGATGTGCGGGTAGCACGGGATTTCCCTGAGGTATTTCCCAAGAAATTGCCAGGGTTACCCCCGCATAGAGAAGTGGATTTTCAGATTAAGCTTGTACCAGGAGCTAAGCCTGTCTCCAGGACTCCTTATCGGATGGCCCCAAAAGAACTTGCGGAGTTTAGAGTGCAATTGCAGGAGTTGGTAGAATCAGGGTTTGTTCGCCCCAGCTCGTCGCCTTGGGGAGCCCCTGTTCTATTCGTCAAGAAGAAAGATGGAACCCTGCGTTTATATATAGACTATCGGGAACTCAACCGACTGACAGTACAGAACACCTACCCGTTACCTCGGATCGATGAGTTGTTCGACCAACTGGTGGGAGCGCATTGGTTCTCCAAGCTAGACTTGCGCTCGGGGTACTACCAATTGAGAATACAGGAGGATGATATACAGAAAACGGCTTTCAGCTCAAGGTACGGCTTATATGAGTTCACAGTGATGCTGTTTGGACTCACCAATGCCCCATCAGCTTTCATGAGCTTGATGAATAAAGTGTTTGAGCCTTCTTAAATGTCTTCATCATTGTGTTTATTGACGACATCCTGGTCTACTCGAAGACGGAGGAAGAACATGCCGGACATTTGGCCTTGGTACTGGAGAAGTTAAAGGAGCACGCCCTGTTCGCCAAGTTTAGCAAGAGTGAATTCTGGCTAAGGGAAGTTGCTTTCTTGGGTCACGTAATCAGTGGGGCTAGACTAGCTGTGGATCCAGCCAAGGTGGGTGCCGTGAAGGAGTGGTCACCTTTGAAGTCAGCGGCCGATGTGAGGAGTTTTCTTGGACTTGCCGGATACTACCGCAAGTTCGTAAAAGGATTCTCCAAGATTGCCCTCCCGCTTACTTCCTTGACAAAGAAAGGAGTGCCATTTGAGTGGACACCCCAGTGTGAAGCGGCATTCCAGGAATTGAATGATAGACTTACCTCTGCCCCCATACTTGTCCTTCCGTCTGGGAAGGAAGGATTCCAAGTTTACACGGACGCGTCTTATCAGGGGTTGGGAGCGGTGTTGATGCAGCATGGGCACGTAATTGCTTATGCTTCAAGACAATTGAAGAAGCATGAAATCAATTACCCTGTGCATGATTTGGAGCTAGGAGCGGTGGTGTTCGCCTTGAAGGTATGGAGGCATTATCTATACGGCGTCCGCTGCGAAATCTTCTCGGATCATAAAAATTTGAAGTACGTCCATACCCTGAAGGAATTGAACTTAAGACAACGGCGGTGGTTAGAGTTTATATGCGACTATGAGTTCACCTTGAACTACCACCCCGGAAAAGCAAACTCGGTAGCCGATGCGTTGAGTAGTAAAGTACCCGGCTCGAACCCAGAATCTCGATTGATGAGCATGGAGTTGGCACGGATGATCGAGGAGATGGGCATCACCTTAATATTTAAAGCTTCTTCGGAATATACGGAGTACCTATCTAGCATGAGCATAGTTTGTGATATCCGGGACCGGATCCGAGTGGAGCAAGGATTGGATGCGGCTTTGGCCCCGACAATAAAGTTAATCGAAGATGGGACTACCGACGAGTACACACTAAAGGACGACCTCGTTTACTTTCGCGGCCTACTCTACATTCCCAAAGGTGGCAGAATCCGGGAGGATATCATGAGAGAAGCACATTGCTCTCAATATTCCGTGCACCCAGGAATTTCAAAGATGTACACCGGCTTACGGAAGATGATGTGTTGGCCAGGGATGAAGAAAGATGTCCGGTACTTTGTCACGTATTGTGAAGCCTGCCAAAGAGTGAAGGCGGAATGTAGGAGCCCCAGTGGCCTGTTGCAGTCGTTGCCAATCCCTGAATGGAAGTTCGAGGATATATCCATGGACTTCGTACATGGGCTACCTCGCTCCCGCTCCGGGAATGATTCAGTGTGGGTGATCGTTGATCGCCTGATGAAGGTTTCCCGGTTCATTCCTATGAAGAAGGAGGCTTATGTGGATGTCTTGGTACGCCTGTTTGTGGAACAATTTGTACGGTATCACGGCGTACCCAAGACGATAGTTTCGGACCGTGATGGTCGTTTCACCTCCAAGGAGTGGAAGGCGGTACAGACGTATTTGGGCTCACGTCTTACCTTCAGTACCGCATTTCATCCTCAGACGGATGGACAGTCTGAGCGGACCATCCAAACATTGGAAGATCTGTTGAGGTTGTGTGTGATAGATAGGGGAGAGCCGTGGGAAAGACTCTTGCCCTTGGTGGAATTCTCCTATAACAATAGCCATCAAGCTAGTATTGGCATGGCGCCCCATGAAGCCCTATATGGAAGGAGGTATAGGACCCCCTTGTCTTGAGTGCAAGATGAAGACCCGAAGACTTTGGGAATTGAGTACATAGATGACACTGATGCGGTGGTTAGGCTGATAAGGGATCACATGTTGGAGGCTCAAAGTCGGCAGGTGAAGTATTACAACGCAAGGCACCGTATGGTGCAATTTCAAGTGGGTGATAAGGTGTTTCTAAAAATCCGGCCGATGCATGGAGTGTCACGAGTGCGAGGAGTGAAGAAGCTCAGTCCACGGTATGTTGGGCCCTATGTCATATTGGAAAGGGTTGGCCCTTTGGCCTACCGGCTGGAGCTACCGCCCGAGCTAGAGAATCTCCACGATGTGTTCCATGTATCGTCGCTTCGGAAGGCGCTGTTGCGGCCCGAACAATATATCCCCACAACTGATGGTACTGTGGCGTCTGATAGATCTGTGCGACTGGAGCCGGTGCGGATCGTTGATAATGAGATAAGAACCTTGCACCGCAAAAGTGTCCCCTTGGTAAAAGTGCTATGGTCTAATCATGGGAAGGAGGAATTCACATGGGAGCCAATGGATTTGATGCAAAGACGCTACCCGGAGTTGTTTGCTTCAGGTAATTTTATTTAAAAGCATATTTTGTTTTCTGTATGCTTTACTCCCCACGACCTCAGCCTGATTTCGGGGACGAAATTTTTTTATTTTGTTTATAGGATTTGTAACGTCCCAATTCGCGCTAGGCCCCTCGCACGTGTTCTGAGTCAAGAGACTCAACTCGGGCTCGGGGTGCACTGACGTGAGGTGTCAGGTGCATTGAATAAGTGTAGGGTTGGGTTCAAGGATACCCCAACCAGTAGCCGAGATGAGGGAACTCGGCCAAGTAAAAATCGACTGGAATGGAGGTTGATGCTCGTCGATCGTCGAGAATGGAGGTTGATACTCGCCGATTCGACGGGTATCGGTGGTCGATACCCACCGGACTCCGAACTGTAGTAGGCTAAGGGAAAATCGTCGAGAATGCCTGACGATTCTCACCGATCGCCGAGAATACCTGGTGATACCCACCGACCATCGAGTATCGCCAACTGATACTCAACGCACACAACGACAGGATGTCCGATAAAACGGCTAAGGGAAAATCGTCGAGTATCATTGTTGATACTCGACGAATTCATCGAGAATGACCCGCTAATACTCGCCGATCGACGGGAATCACTAGCTGATTCCCGCCGAATTTGACTTGTGCGTTTTCTGCGCCCAGGCAGATTCACCGGCTTGTACAGGCAGACCGAAACGGACTTCGGGATTCGTGCTGAATGATCCTTGGACCGGTCACTTCAAATGAAACCTAATTTAGGCGGTCCAATTAGAGAGTGACACGTGGCGGAAGGGACTTAACCTAATATGTAATATAAAAGGGAGTAAACCAAACCCTAGCCATCGCACCCGATCGTTCTTGCCGAGCCGTTACCGTGCAAAACCGACGGGAGCGGGAGAGAGAGAGAAATATCGCAGATCGCCGGAGGAGAAGTTCGGATCGTTGAAGGAAGGCTTGCTGGAACTAGTTTTGGAGGAGGAGAAACGCCTTTGCCGTGCAGAACGTCTGCACTGAGAGATGCTGCAGAGAAGGGTAACGCGATCCATGGCTGACAACGGAGGAAACGCCGGAAATGAGGTGAGTTTCCTCCCCTCTCCCTTGGTGCTAGATCTGTAGCTATTCTTAGGGGAGACATCGACTCAAAAGAGTCTTGATGTGTGAGATGAAGCTTTCTAGGAAGGCCATGCTGGAACTTGTGTTCTAAAGCTTAGTCATCTTCAACCTCTCCTCGCTTCAATGTGATGATAGGGGTGGTCTCGTGAAGAGGAAATGGCCTCAAGAGGGAGAATAAGGGTGGAGGAACTTCTGGTTGCGGTTTGGGAAAATCGCTTGAGGAGGAAGATGAACGGATGCCGTTCACTTCGCTTCAAGATGCGTGCATAATCTGTGTTCTGCACGCAGCGACCTTCTTGGCTACTTTTAAGCAAGAAAGGTTCGGACCTGGGCTTTTGACTAAACACGAAAGTCGTAGCCCTCAAAATTACCTCTCCAACGAGTGGTTGCACGTTTCCAGGCGAAACCTGTAGCCACAGGAAAGTCCGTTTGAATCCGCTGCGGTTGGGAGTTAATGCCTAGGAAATCTGTATCCTGTACGCAGCAGACTTCGAGTTGGATTTCTGGTATGATGTGACCAGATCTGGGCTTTCGACTAAACACAAAAGTAGTAGCCCTTGAAATTACCTTTCCAACGAGTGGCTGCACGTTTTCAGGCGATACCTGTAGCCACGGGAATCCTCAGTCAAATTTGCTGACCAGATTATATATAATTCTAGGTGATTACAATATGAACTTGGATTCGATGGAATAGATGTTGCAATCCATCTCGAGGTTGGGTGAATTCTTTTGTGTTAATCACCGAGGTAATTTGAAGGTTGATGTTTGAGGACTTGAATTCCTATGCCGAGATGTGAATCAAGCCTAAGTGAATGAAAGGCTTTGTTATATTTGGTAGATCACCATTATACGCATTATCTATAATATGTTGAACTCATGTGCAAGGATTTGTAAATGATTAAACTATGGCCCTGATGAATAATGAATTGATGGAAGGGAATGGATAGTCCAATGCTTAGAGTGTCGTCTCCCTACGGGTAGTATTGTGGAAGTTAACAAGTACGGTGTTGACCGTCACTAATGGGAATGAGGTTGAGTTGGATAAAATTGGACGGTTGGGCTTGGTCCTCGGTGTTCACGTCCCGGGGCTCCTTCCGTGCCACGTGAACGGTTGGGCTTGGTCCTCGGTGTTCATGTCCCGAGGCTCCATCCGTATTTGTTGGATGGTTGGGCTTGGTCCTCGTGCTTTCTCCGAGGCTCCTTCCATGCCATGAATTGTGGAATTGTATGCGGTGTGAGTCGACACGCGGTGTCGTAATCTCGGGTTAAGGATAGTGTGGCAGGTCTACGGGCTTGCCAATCGTCACACCGATGGGAGTTGACAGTTAGACCTTGGGCGGTTGGGCTTGGTCCTCGTTGTTCACGTCTCGAGGCTCCTTCCGTGCCAAGTGAACGGTTGGGCTTGGTCCTCGTGCTCATTTCCGAGGCTCCTTCCGTGTCATACTATAGGCCAGTTGGGGCTAGGATCTTGGTGCATATTTACCCGAGAGAACCCGCTGAGCCGTAGTACACATGTGAGCTCCGCTGTTGTGTTCTTAGCATTGAGGCGTACGGAGGCCTAGGCCAGGTAGTGTGGAGACTAGCCTAGTAGTGGAGATGCCCGCTCTACTGTCACTGTTTGGCCACGACGGTTGATGCCTGAGAGGTTAGTTACCTACTCAAATAGTGGGAACTATAAGTCTGTGTCGACATAGCGATTGCATGTTTCTGATCATGGGTGTGTCATTGAATTTCATACATAGCATTGCACTTCATTACATACACAAGACCCTCATCGTATAAGTTTGTATGGGCACTCCTATACGATGAGTTTCTTTCTGCTGAACGACCATCAACTTATATGCTTGTATGGGCACCCATATAAGTTGAGTTACTTACTGTTGTAGATATATACTCTCTTGCTGCTGTAGATTGTAGATCTGTAAAATAAGACCTTGTTCATTTGTATACTGTTTCTATTGCTATTTATGATATGTACACATACTTCATCTGCTTGTACTACTGATATATATTTATTATACTTGTTCCTTTCTCCGCCCGGTGCTGAGGAGTCGCCGGGGGAGCGGATGTGAAACCACTTAGTATTTTTGACTAACGGTTGCTACGTCTTCTTTTTTAGGAGGAAACCCCACAGGTGGAGTAGCAGGCTATGCAGACGGACAGCCAGGCCAGGGTGACAGGGCCTGAAGGGATGGTACCGTCGCTACCGTCGGTTACAGATGTGAGTGAGAGAGAGATTTTGTTGTAGCCCTTCGGGGCAATTTTGTTCTCGTACTCTGATATTAGAAGCTTGCTGTAGCTTCTTTATTTATAATATTATGGACATATGCTTGGTGTGGATTTGAATTTCATATTATTGTGGTTGGGTTGGCAATTATTTTCTGATATTGGTTGTAGTCGGCATAGTAGGCGTCCTGTGGTATAGGCTAGCCCGAGTGCTAGTACTACCGCAAGACGACTGTTCTGGGCATAAGACACCTCTCGTGCCGTGTTTTGTGTTCCGGGAGGGGGGTTTTACAGCTTGATCGCCGACTCTTCCTCTATTACGATCTTGAACGACTCCTTCGCTTGAAATAAATGAGAGAGAAGGTGTGAGGTGTGCAGAGATCTTGGCATCGTAAAGTCGCGGGAGGAGGAATTGTGATGCCCTACCTCCGGCGTAGAAGAACTTGCGTATCGCAATTTTGAGGTGGGTGAACAGTGGAGTGAATAATGAAATCTGTATTAATTAAGCCTTGATCCGGCCAAAAGACCAAAAGACCCCCAAAGTTAACCCACAAAAACTATTTTTATGAGTGAATTTGGGATTTATATGTTACACCATGAAGGAATTAGTGGTTTCCTTATATAATAAAGATATATAGGATTTAATGGAAAATGCAGGAACTGTACTTGGATTATATACACAGCGCACATGCCTTTTAAAAATACAGCTTGTTTCTTGCATTTTTAGGAAAAGTGTTCCTTGCACGGATCCATGTGTATATTCAAAAGGCGCGGAACCGGGCAGAACTATTTCCATTCAAAATAGTTCCGCATAGTTCCACGCCTTTTGAAAATACACATGGTTTCGTGCATTTTTTTAAAAAGTGTTCAACATGAAAGTGGTAGATATCATCGATATCTACAAATTTTAGGTTGAACACTTTTCCTAAAAAAGTACGGAACTTGGTGTATTTTATGTATTTCTCATCATCATGTATATAGTCTATATACACTACCTGCTTATATACAGTAACCCCATATATATACAGTATTCCCATATATATACAATAACCCCGTATATATACAGTAACCCCATTTATGTCTCTCACTTATCTAACTGACCAATTTTTTTTATAGATTTATATGAGGCACCATTCTGTATGCATGAGTCGACAATAGCGAGAGAAGTGCACTAATCAAAAAGAATGGCGAGGTGAAAGTGTTCCCAATTCTATAAAAATTTTTGGAGGCTTGTGCTTGCCCCATACAAGCATCCTAACCGACAATAGCTGCAAGAAGAAGTGCACGAATCGTCAGTGGTATAGCACTAAAAGAGCGCACCAAGCTATCCTCTGCCAACTCCCCACAGGAATTTCCCCACTTCGGGAGGGAGCCACTGTCAGACCTCCACATTAGGGGAAGGACACATACACCTTATGAAAGAGCTTAAAGCAAAGAAGCTCACAATTTTAAAAGTCTTAGGAGATCATCATGCCCCCAATGTGGTCATCGCTTTAGGTGGCCAATTAGAACTAATCCATAATCATATAGTGCCTAAAGATGCTACCTGCTTAAAGGATCCCATTACAAACGAGTTGTCCGATGCTGATAACTCCACACACCTCACGTTACCTAGTGGGATTCTCGGGCATATGTAAAGAAACTCTCATGCAACAAAGGAAGTCGAAGCTTTGATAGATAGAAGAATCGGTTGGGAGGAAGTGAGATGCAAAATCAAAAATGAATATGGGTACAAGGATACGCAGACACAAAAAAGCAACGCCCCATCCACATCATCTCCTAGCTAGCTCCACTTGTCCGGGCATAGCTCATTCCACCCAGGTTCAATACTTTGAGACCTATGATGGGGTGGACTATAACATCCCAATTTTGTTCTAGGGTCCAGAAGCTTTATGGCGTGTTTATGTGCACCCAAGCAAGCTTACTAGGCTAGGGTAATCCCTTTAAACCCTAGATGGTGTAAATATAGTGTGGTCTAACCTAGGGTGAACATATGACACAATGAGTTTTCTACCTCTCAAGGTGAGTGTTTTAGGTCATGGCCTTATTTAATTAGACTTGAAATGACTTATAGGTATCGTAGTTGTGGCTTTGACTTAACGCTTACAACTAGGTAACTATAGTTCTATCACGGTGTCACATTCTCCTAAAGTCAACTAAAAAACTCAAGCCTAACATAATGCTCAAATAATTGGATGACATAAACTTTCTTGGTGGCCTTTTAGGCATGTATAGACTTCCTTGAGATCTAAGCCATCTTATAATGGGGTCAAGTAGTCAAAATGGTCAAGGGTTGACCAAGAATGGTCAAACATGAGCCATATGGTTCATTTTGAACTAACCTCGACCAATTAAGTTCAAACTTAGTCTAGTCCGACCACAATCAAGTCTCAAGGGGTCTGTCTCATTGTTTGTATGACTAAAGTGAAGGTTAGAGGAGAGAGAGGGGTTAATCCTGGCTAACTGTCACTTGAGTCATGGAGATTCATGGATTTTAGATGTAGAGGAGTTATAAAACTCTGGTAATCACTCTATTACCATAGGAAACTCTTCTCGACCACTTTTGAAACAAGAGAGTGCTCTAACGACTGACGTCGGCAACATGAGTCCGTGAAGAATATTTTCACCATCATGAACTATGCTATGTCGCAACACCTCCGTTTTTCGTCAATGAAACTTATCAAATATACATCTGAACTCCCTTAGTGTGTTGATTATATAGATGGGTTAGCATGAGGATTCTGGCCACCAGAACACCCATTTCCTAGACACTCATGCCTTGGACCACCATAGGAATGTGTAACCACTCTAGATCCCTTGGAGATTCACTAGAGGGTACCACATAGGAGTGAAGGACTCCATGGTCCTTTTTAGTCTTTGAGGCGACTATCTTCGCCAAAGAAGAACACTCTGAGTGGCCTAATTTGAACATTTTTCGGCAAGAGGTTGTTGTGGCCGTCTAACGGAAGATCATCAAGAGGTTTGTCGTCCTCCAACGAGCTGACTGTTGGTGGTGCTCCACCGTGGTTATCACTAGAATGGAGTGAAGGAGGTGAATAAGCATCGGTTGATCTGCAACCATTGAATCCATGGGGAAGACAAAATCACAGACATCCAAATCCTCCACAATGATTGGTTTTCAGTGTCTCCGATCATAATCACCTGATCCCATGATTTGGATGTATAAAATACCATTCGACTGCATCATAACCACTAGATTAAGGCAAAGTGCATTATATGTACCCCAGGTAGTGAATTAATTGATTCAATGTGTGACAAATTGTTTAAATAAAATACACACTTATTATTTAATTAATTTGAGGGATTTTTTGTCATTTTCAAAATAAAGTGCCATACATCAAACTTGTATAGGAAAGTGAGATTTTTCCAAGTTGGGGTAACTCACCACTTAATGATCATTATAGATTCCTGAAAGTCCATTTTACTGAGAGCAACTAAATTTTAGGGTTTCAATTAGATAAAGTGTATTTTTCTCTCAAAATAATTATCTTGAACTGAAATCTTATGCAAAGGCTATTAATTTCATTTCTTAACTTTGATATAAATTTGGTAATTTTTAGAATAGTTGTCCTTATAGTTTTTGATAATATTTATGTATGACACATATTAAATAAATGAAATAAACAGTGTTTATACTATTCCAAATGCCTTGAAATTTGGGTTGCCCCTTTATTATGTCATAAGTCATCAGTGGCTTAAATTTGGTGTTATTTTGATTCATATATCTATTTTTTTACTTGAACTTCATTTGGCTATTACTTTTCACATTTTATATAGTGAAAAAAAAATATGTGCATAGTTCCCTATTCAATCGTTTTATAATGAGAAGTTTATGCTGTAAATTTTCATTTTCAACTACCATGCATGACCAGAATTTGGTGGCACTATAATTAGATAAGTTATGTTTCCATGCTTGTAATCACTTTGGACACTTATTGTGAGTTAATATGGGCTATCTCACATGATATGTTACTTTAAGTATTATGATGAGGATTTTCTAGAAGTTAAATTACGTCCAAACTAGAATCTCGAATAGGCAAGCGTACCTATCGAAATGCAGTATAGGAAGTGTCGTATTGCGATTCGGGGCCTGTTGAGTACTTGTACTCACAAGGAAGAGCTATTATTTTATCTAACGGAAAAGTGGGTTTGATTATACTAGATAATAAAAATAAAGCTGAAGCTAAAGAGAAATTCAAATATGAGAAAGCTAGCACTTGATCTAGAATCCCCTTTGACTAAAATAAATCTTTTTGGTAAATAATGAAATGCGAATTCTTAATTATACTCACTCGACCGTGGAGGTTCCTAAAATATAGAAGCGTCTCTCTCGAGCTCATGCTTCTAACTAACCTTAGGTTGATCGATTAAGACCTCTCGGCCAGTCGAAACCCCTAAGCTTGCTTTATGCGGTGAACCCCACTATTGGATTTGACTCCAATCCGGAAGATTTACGTCGTCCTCTCTCGAGTAGTGCGTTCAACTCCTTTTATCTTTGAGTGATCTCCTCGTAT
Source organism: Platanthera zijinensis (assembly GCA_039513925.1). Taxonomy (NCBI): domain Eukaryota; kingdom Viridiplantae; phylum Streptophyta; class Magnoliopsida; order Asparagales; family Orchidaceae; genus Platanthera; species Platanthera zijinensis. Next base: position 115,894,389 of record CM077090.1, on the reverse strand, counting down.
CCGCAACCTCTCGGTCATTTAGGATACGGATCTTAGATCGAAGATCATATCCGCGTAATATGAATTCGACGAAATGAAAATCAAAGATAAATCGTAGCGAGAATAATTAAGAACAAGACATTTAATAAGAAGGAGAAAGATTTATTTTATTCTAAGGTTCATCATGATCAAGTGCTAAAAGAAGATTAGCTACTCATCATGATTGGGGAACTACAAAATGAAGTAGGAAAAGACATGATTGAAATAGAAATAACTAAAATTAAAGTTGCAATAAAGGTAAATCTAACTTAGAAATGAGAAAATACAGCAAAATAAATAGAACATTACAAGACTCCAACTCCCAAAATTCGACTCCTCAGCATCTGAAGCTGTCTGGAATTTATAGAAAAATTTCTGTTTGGTCACGACCCTAGGTCACGCCCGTGACCTAGGGCGTGTCAGGCTCGGAACCGTCGTCTTGAAAGCCCGGGAACGTTGGAGAAAAACCGCCAAAAATTGGTTAACTGACGGGTCACGCCCCTAGGTCACGCCCGTGACCTAGGGCGTGTCACGGCTGTTTCTGGAAACGGCGGGAAGCTGAAAACGGCGGGAGTAAACTGGTCTTCAAGGAGGTGTCACGCCCATAGGTCACGCCCGTGACTAGGGGCGTGTCTTGCTGGAACGGAAATCTGGCGGCAACGGCTGGAACGGCGCGCTACTGTCTGGTAACTTCCTTGACACGCCCTGGGTCACGCCCGTGACCCAGGCGTGTCATTTTAATCCGACGTGGCAGCGGTCTACGGTTCTTCCATGGGCCATCACGCCCCGTGTAAGTAGTACACGGGCGTGTCTTCATCCAACACGGGCGTGTCAAGTTCGGTCGACGATCTTTTGGCGCGGTCGACGGGCTCTGGCTGCAGGCTTGGTTATCACGTGTCACGCCCCTGTGTCACGCCCCGGCAGGGCGTGTCACAGGGCGTGTCTAGGCAGAAAAAATGAAAATCCTTCTTTTTGCTCCAGATAACCTGTAGATCAGCTCTGCAAGATTAAAATTGATTTTATTAGAACAAAGAGATATTAATTATAAAAACAAGTTATAATAAACTTAATATTATAAAATTAATATAAAATATCTAACTATTAATATAGAAAAATAAGTAAAAAGAAAGAGATAAATAGAGTTATCAAATACCCCCATACTTATCCGTTTGCTAGTCCCGAGCAAACAACTTTCTATAGGGAGTAGAAAAATTTTAAATGCTAGAAAAGAAAATTGAACCTAAGGAGTAAAATGCGAAGTCTTATGCCTATGTTTGTAGATACTTTTGTAGAAAGACTTACTCAGCATATAAATTAGGTTTTTATTTTTCTTAAAAATGCGTTTTCACTATTATTTTTACTTTTAAGATGAAAGTCCGGTAAATCTTAAAATTATCTTTAGGGAGAGTGTAGCGTGCGTACTAAGATAACATTGCACAAACAAAGATTAAGATACCCTCCAAAGAAATCCATCAATGTCGATGGCCATAGGCTTGCCCTTTCACACTCTCGCCACGGCACTAGTCTAACTTATAAACATAAATCAATAGGGCTTAATTAGGTTGAAATGTAGGCTTAGGTTTTTGGTGAGGATGATCAAAGATAAACACGATGGCTAGTCACACCAACACCTAGAGAAGCTTGTACATAAAGATTTGCTATGACTCTTAAGAACGTAGCCAAATTCCTATTTCTTTTGTTACTTTCTTATTTTTTTAACTCTCTCATCATATTGATTTTTTTTTTTTTTTTTTACCTCTTCATTTTTTAATGATATTTTTTTTTTATTTTGAAAAGGAGAGAAAAATAAATCAACTTTTTTTTTTATAAGAAAAGAGCCATCAAAAATGAAAAGGCTCCTAATCACTCACAAAATATTTCTACATTTGTTCTTTCAAGCTCGGGTTTAGGTGTGTAATTAGGATGCTTTTTAGGCTTTGGTAAATCATTTGGTGGAGCTACAACAAAATGAAAAGGTAATAGGCTCAAATTGGCTAAGCAAAGTTAAAATTTTAGGTGCGGGTACAAAAGCTCAAACTTGCCAAAAGAAGTGCCTAAATCATATTTATGCTAATGAGTTTAACTTATGCAAAGTCTTGAGAATAGTTAGAGGGCAAGTTCTAGACATCGAAAAAGAATAACTCTCTCTTGGTCCGCGAAATATCTCTCTAGCAAACTTCTACTTACTCACCTAAATTATTTTAAAGTTTTACCGGTTTTCAAAATTAAAGTAAAATAAGTTGTTTCTACGCATTTAGAAAAATGAAAAACTAATTATATGCTGAATATTTAGATCTACTAAAAATTCTACTTACATGTGCACTTAACTAGAAACACAGCATGGCCAACAGTTCTACTCCAAAATTCAACATTCAATTAAAACATCAAAATTCTCTAAACATTATAAACAAGTTGAATTACTAGGAATTTTGCATGTGAATAAATATAGAAATAAAGATTTCTCTAATTTAATTTTTGATTTTTTTTTTCTTTTTTTTTTATATATATATATATTTTTTTTTTTAGAAAAACAAAATTTTAAGACGAAATAAGAATTTTTTGAGTTTTTAAATATGTTTGTTTTTTTTTTTTTTTTTTTTAAGAAAGAAAGAAAAAAATAAATAAATTTTTTTTATGGTTTTTGTTTTTTTTAAAAAACAAATTTTTGGAGAATTTTTTATATGTTTTGCTTGAGAAATATCCCTCCCCCATACTTAAACAATACATTGTCCCCAATGTAAAAATAAAGAAAAAAAAACAAGAAGAGGAAACTTCCCTGAGAAGCACAAACCAGCATCAAAAGATACCTGTAAGAGAGTAGCAAAGCAAAACATAATATTTTATAGATATATTTTTTTTTATAATAAAAACAGATACATGAAAGTAAAATAAAGATACAGATACAAAGAGGCGACCGCATACAAGTCCAAAGAAATAAAAAAAACAGCTACTCCTGGTCAGAAACGTCCTCGTACTCCTGATAGAAAGTCCGCATGTTCGCGAACTCGCGAGTAATATGCGCTATGGAGGAAGTATGGTTTTGCTCGAGCACGGAGAAGCGCGCATCAAAAGAAGCGAAGCGACCGTCAAAATGGGTTTGCATCTGGTCTATGCGAGTATGGAGCAACCCAAATTGCCGGTCCCAATAATTTGCAGGATCGGGCGCTGGAGCGGAGTGCAGCGGTGGTGGCGGAATCTGCGGGGAATGAGGAGTACCGCTGGGGCCGGCACCATGATCAAGATTAAGATCACCGCCACCAACGAACGGGGGAACAGCCTCAAACTCGCCGTCGCGTCGGCGAGCTAAACCAAGCGCCTGAAGGGTCGGGAACTGAAGAGGCTGCGGCGTTTGCATGCAAGTGAGCCGCGGAAGAGCAACCCACACGCCGATCTGCTTGGCGAGGTAAGTGATGAAATTCCCGCCGTGCACCGCTCCCAATCTCACATTTTCGGCCTGGTGCCGAAAGAAAATGGCGAGCATGTAACCAAGGTTGAGTGGGACCCGGTAAAACATACTATATAAGTATAGTAAGTCCGCCCGAGTCACCACGCCGTGGCTATCGCCGCGCCCGAAAATGGTAAAAGAGAGAAGGTTGTGTAGAATACGTAAAGCGGGGGAGATGAGGTGGCTACCCTTAGATTTCTTTGGAGTGTAGGGGGAGACGTCATTACTAATTTCTGACCAAAAAGTAGGGAGACTGAAGTCGGGAGGGAAATCAGTTTTTAGGTCGGGGTAGGCGGGGGAAGTGGAAAAGGCCTCCGAGCAAAAGCCCATGACAACATTGAGTTGGCGGATGGTGAGCTGGTGCATCATCCCGCCCAGGCGAAAGATGATGAAATCATCTTGCGCCGCCCAACGGAACTCAAATGAGGCCTGGAACTCAATGGTGAGCTCGAGGAAAGCAGGCTCAGAAATAGAGAAGAGGGGATTCCACCCTTGGGTAGAGATGAGCTCCCGAACTAGCTCTGCTGCTCCGAATTGGGCGAGGATGGCCCAATCCAAGATCCTGAACACGCCAAAGGGTTTGGCGCGCAGTCTCTCGCTTCGATCTTGTTGGGTTGCATTCTCGAAAAGAAGCATGGCCTCCGCCGAGGCTGGATCAGCGGGGTGCTCGGAGGAGGAAGCGGTAGATCGAGCGTGGTGGCGAGGCATGGTGAGAAATGTGGAGGAAATTTCGGCCAAAGGGAGGAGAGAAGAGAAGGGTTGAAGGGTGGAGGTGTGAAGAGAAAAGGGAAGGAAAAATTCTATTTATAGAATTTTTCGGGTTAGTCACGCCCCCCTGTCAAGCCCGTGACAAGGGGCGTGACAAGCTTGGGTCAAAGGAAAAAGGAATCCGAGGCGGACTGCCTCGGATTCGGGGTCACGCCTCAGAGTCACGCCCGTGACTCTGAGGAACACGCCCGTGAAGGGGGCGTGTAGGGGGAATCCAAAGGAGCATCCGATGCTAAAGCATCGGATTCTTCGGTCACGCCCCAGAGTCACGCCCGTGACTCTGGTCGTGTCAGTCAAATTTGACTGACTAAGAAGGAATCCGAGGCGTGACTGGTCAGCGCCTCGGATACCCGCGACACGTGGTCGGCACGCCCGTGACAAAACATGTCACGCCCGTGTCATGTCCGAATGACGGGCGGGAAAACCGAGGGAGGAGGAACCTCCCGCAGTCTTGGCAAAACACGTCCGGGACACGCCTGTGACCATTGGGTCACGGGCGTGACGGACGCGTGTACGAAAAAAAATGTTTTTTTTTTTTGTTTTTTTGTTTTTTTGTTTTTTTTGTTTTCTTTTTTTTTTATATAAATATACTATTTTTTAAATTTTTCTGCTTTTTTTTTCGTTTTTTTTATAACATCATTATGTTAAAGGGCCTAATAAATTAAAATTTACCGACTTGTAGAAATACAAAAATTCGACGTTCGTCTCGACCCGATCGTCATGCATCGATGTCCTTCAAGCCTGTAAAAATAAACTTAAAAAGAAAATTAGAAGAAAATAATAATAATAATAATAATAATAATAAAAAAGAAAAGATAACCGTGGGGTGCCTCCCACGAGCGCTTTGTTTATGGTCGGTGAGCTCGACCATAGTGACGCGCGCTTATTATGGGTTTGACAAAATTATGTTGTCTAATTTTTCGTTAATATTATCACCGGCAAAAAATAATTTTAGCCGGTGCCCATTCACTTTAAAGTTGCCTTTTTCCGGGTGTGAAATAAGAGCCGTCCCGTAAGGCCAAACCTCCTTTACGACAAAGGGACCGGACCAACGGGACTTAAGTTTACCCGGAAATAAGCGTAAGCGCGAGTTATATAAAAGGACTTGGTCTCCCGGTTTAAAGTCCTTTGGGTGCTTAATTTTCTTGTAATGATAAAATTTGGTGCGCTCCTTATAGAGTTTATTACTCTCATAAGCGAGGGAGCGCCACTCATCGAGCTCGTTAAGTTGGAATTTACGGAGCTCGGAGGACAAATTTTCATCAAGATTTAGAAATTTAAGTGCCCAAAAGGCACGATGTTCAAGCTCAACCGGTAAGTGGCATGCTTTCCCATAGACCAATCGATACGGCGTACAACCGATAGCGGTCTTGTACGCGGTCCGATAAGCCCATAGAGCATCATCAAGCTTGACCGACCAATCCTTTCTATTAGTAGAAACCGTTTTTTCTAAAATTCGTTTAATTTCTCGGTTAACTACTTCTACTTGGCCACTAGTTTGAGGGTGATAAGGGGTGGCTAACCTATGTGTAACGCCGTATTTAGATAATACTTTAGCAAATTGTGCGTTACAAAAGTGGGTGCCCCTATCACTAACTATAGCCCGCAGTGCTCCAAATCGTGAAAATAGTTGTTTAAGAAATCGGGTCACGACTCGGGCGTCATTGGTGGGGAGAGCTTGCGCTTCCGCCCACCGTGACACGTAGTCAACCGCTACCAGAATATATTTATTTCCAAAGGAGGTTGGTAGCGGGCCGACAAAGTCGATTCCCCATAAATCAAAAACTTCAATTTCTATAAATAAATTTAAAGGCATTTCATCTCGGCGGGAAATATTACCTGAGCGTTGGCATTGTTCACAACGACTTACATGTGCGTGAGTGTCCTTGAAGATGCTCGGCCAATAGAAGCCTGCTTCAAGTACTTTCCGAGCCGTCCGATTAGCTTTATAATGCCCACCGGCGGGTCCCTCGTGACAATGTTTTAAAATTTCTGCGCCCTCCTCATGAGAAACACACCTCCGCACAACTTGATCCGCGCAAACTCGGAAGAGAAATGGATCCTCCCAAAAATAATTTTTCAAATCAGAAAAGAATTTCTTCTTTTCTTGATAAGAAAAACCATTCGGGAGGAATCTTGCAACAAGAAAGTTTGCAAAGTCGGCGAACCAAGGAGTGGGGAGAGTGATTACCTTATGCATAGCGAGGAGGCGCTCTTCAGGAAATGTGTCATTGATGTCCTCCTCTTTGAGCTCTTCTGAATTGGGGTTCTCCAACCGAGAAAGATGATCCGCCGCTAGATTTTCCGCTCCTCTTTTATCCCGAATCTCCAAGTCAAATTCTTGGAGAAGCAATACCCACCTAATCAATCGAGGCTTGGCATCTGTTTTGGTTAGTAAATAACGCAAAGCCGAATGATCGGTAAAAACAATAACTTTGGATAAAGTAAGGTAAGAACGAAATTTATCAAAAGCAAAAATTACGGCAAGAAGTTCTTTTTCGGTGGTTGTATAATTTTCTTGTACGGTGGTTAGTGTTTTGCTCGCATAATATATCGGATGAAAATTTTTATTGATGCGTTGTCCTAAGACCGCACCAACGGCAAAACTACTAGCATCGCACATAATTTCAAAAGGAAGTTCCCAATTGGGGGCTATCACGATTGGTGCGTTTATCAATTTTTCTTTTATAAGTGAAAAAACGCGCAAACAATTTTCATCAAAAATAAAAGGTGCATCTTTTTCTAATAAGTGTGTAAGGGGTTTAGTGATTTTAGAAAAATCTTTAATAAACCGGCGATAGAAACCGGCGTGCCCCAAAAAACTACGAACGGCCTTAACATTTGAGGGTGGAGGTAATTTTTCTATAGTTTCAATTTTTGCTTTATCTACCTCTATACCATTGCTAGAAATTTTATGGCCTAAAACCAAACCTTCCCGCACCATAAAATGGCACTTTTCCCAGTTCAAGACTAGGTTTGTGTCCTCACATCTTTGGAGGACACGAGAAAGATTTGCTAAACATAAATCAAAAGAGTCTCCAAAGACGGAAAAGTCATCCATGAAGACCTCCATGATATCCTCCACTAGTTCATCAAAGATCGCTAGCATACACCTTTGGAAGGTTGCCGGCGCATTGCATAAACCAAAAGGCATCCTTCGATAGGCGAAGGTGCCAAACGGACAAGTGAAGGTTGTTTTCTCTTGGTCTTCGGGCGCAATTGGGATTTGGAAATATCCCGAGAGACCATCAAGAAAACAATAAAACGAGTGGCCGGATAACCGTTCAAGGATTTGGTCAATGAACGGTAAAGGAAAATGATCCTTTCGGGTTGCATCATTTAATTTACGGTAGTCGATGCAAACCCGCCATCCGGTAACGGTTCGAGTAGGAATTAATTCATTTTTATCATTAGGAACTACCGTTAAGCCTCCTTTCTTAGGCACCACTTGGACCGGACTCACCCAAGAGCTATCCAAAATCGGATAGATGATGCCCGCATCTAATAATTTAATCACCTCGGCCTTGACTACCTCCTTCATGTTAGGATTTAGCCGGCGTTGAGGTTGAATTATTTTGTGCGCATGTTCTTCTAATAAAATTTTATGGGTGCAAAAGGAGGGATTAATTCCCCTCAAATCCGTGATCTTCCACGCAATTGCGCGGCGATGACGTTTTAAAATATTAGATAATTTAAAATTTTCATCATCGGTCAAGTAGGCTGACACAATTACAGGAAGTTTAAAATCCTCCGCTAAAAATAAATATTCTAAATGTTCAGGCAATTGTTTTAATTCTAGCATGGGAGGTTCATCATAAGAAGTTTTCAAACGATCACTACTAATCTCCAAAATTTCAAAAGTAGGTGTGCGAGTGATCAAATCCTTATCACTATTTTCATAAGCAATTAAATCTAAATTTTCAAAATAAGCGTTATGATCAATAGACGATAAAGAATGTTCAGAAAAAGAAATGAAGTCTTCTTCGGGAGAAGCCTCTAAATAGTAATGATGAGTATAAAAATATACAATTTTATTTCATATAAAATATACATATTTATAAATAAAAACCTTAGTTTTTATTATATAAAACTAACTATTTTTATTATATTGTATTTTTCTGTTTTAAAATTAAATTTTAAGTTTTTTTGAAATTCTGTAATTTTTTCTTAGGTCACGCCCCTAGGTCACGCCCGTGACCTAGGGCGTGACAGCTCTTTTTAATCCCGTTTTTCTGCTATTTTGCTGGACAGATCAAACTCAGGAAATCGATGGTCACGCCTGCTGAACACGCCCGTGCCAAAGGCGACATGCCCGTGACCTAACCAAGTTCTATCCAGAAGTCCAGCAAGCTGCCGCGCTGTCGCCACGCCCCGTGCCGCCTGTTGAATTACACATGCATGACACGCCCGTGACCTATTCCGACACGCCCGTGACCAGTTCAAGTCTATCCAAATCTCCAGCTGGCTTGCCACCTGTCCCGACAGCCTGTATGTCACGCCCGTGACCCTGTCACGCCCTACCCGACACGCCCGTGTCAGGGGGCGTGTCACCTGAAAATTTTTTCTATAAATAGGCCGGTAGGGATTTGTAAATTCAATTGAACTCCAGCAGATTCCTTAAGAACTGTTAGGACTCCCCAGCTCTCTGACAAGGAACTGGTAGTAGCTTTCAAGTATTCTAAAGTTCTGTAAGTTGTAATTTTTCAGCTTTATTTTCAGCTTTTTAGAAAGTTGTAATATTTTCGGACTTTATAAAATAGACTCTTTCAATTTCAATTCTGAGTACTTTACTGCTTTCTTTTACTTTATTTTTTTTTATACTATCCCGAATGAAAGGCGAAGCTCTGCTTATGTCCTGGATTAAGATAGTGTAAAACTGCTTTCAAATCTATTTTCAAAACCCTATTCTTTCATACTATCCCGAATGAAAGGCGAGGCGAAAGCCTAAGTCCTGGATTAAGATAGTGCGGAAGCGCTGCAAAATTTTACTACCCTATCTCAACAACAAAGGTGAAGCGAAAGCTTAAATCCTGGATTGAGATAGATAGGTAGATATTATTTTCTGTACTTTATACCGCCCCCATCCTGAGAAGAGGCTAAGAACCCTTAGCACTTGGTCAAGATGAGCTCTGGGCTGGATACTATTTTCAACTATTTCAACTCTACTTTCTAGTTATTCTAACTAGGGTTTTCTGTTAATTGATCATATACCAGGTGACGAGACACTACGTTTACGTTAACCCGTTTAAACGCAAGCCTTCCCGGTCGTACTTTCGAGTCAGTGATGCTACCAAAGGAACCCTCTCGTTAAGTTAGATAATTAAGAAATAAAGTTGTTCTTTAATAGGCGAATTAATATCCGCTCAAAGTAATTCTGAAATCGAGGACTAAACTCTAAGTCCCTCTCTTAATAAAATCACGTATATAATTTTTTTTGTATCTTTTAATTTTAAAATAAACCCCACTCCGTTCTGTCGATAAAATAATAGTCCGTTCTAAAAAGTAGAATAATTAACACCGATCCCAGGAAAAATACGACCTTGATATTTTCTATAAAATACTATACTCCTATGCGATAGGTACTCTTGCCTTAATCCACAGGATATAAGTAAGTAAACAAAGAGATAGACTTATATACGTAAAAGATTATATAAAACCAAATCTATCTTCTTTAAAACAAACTTTACTTATCAAGCTTTTTGGCGCCGTTGCCGGGGAACAGTTTATTTGTGTTAATATTTGAAAATAAAAGAACGCTATTAATTTTATCTTTTCTTTTTCTTGTTATTTAAAAACCTTATTTTTTATAAAAATAAAACAAAAATAAAATTCCCTGAATTTAAAACTTTGTTTTTATAAAACCTAATTTTTTATTAACAAGTTTATTAACTACTAACAAATTCTAACAGAAAAACCTAACCTACTATTTAACGTAGTTTATATAAAACTTGAAAAAAAAAAAAATTTTAAAAAGTAGTTTATAATAAAAAACCTGCTTTTATTATAAAACTTCTTTTATAAAAAACTTGTTTTATATAAAATAAAAATAACCTGTTTTTAGTTATTTTCCGTTTTAAGTCTTTTTGTGTGTTTGTATTTGTTTTTTTTTATTACTTAGTTTTTTTTACTTAGTTTTTTTTTTTTTTTATTTTTTAAAAAAGTCTTTTTTTAGTGTATGACCCGCGGAACTCCATCTGATTTAACTCTTGGACTTGATCCTGAAATCGAACGCACCTTTCACAGGCGCCTCCGATCTCTGAATCAAGAGCTCGTGTTAAATCTGGAAGAGTCTGTAGGCACCGCACATGTTCACGAAATGGCAGCAGAGCAACAACAAATGCCAGAGGTGGTCCCCCAAAGGACCATGTCTTATTATGCACGACCTAATTTAGATGACACCGGGTCTAGTATCGTTCGTCCACCAATTGCTAATAATAACTTCGAGATTAAATCGAGTATAATCCAAATGATTCAAAATTCTGTTCAATTCGATGGATTGCCCGACGAAGATCCAAATACGCTTTTGTCCAACTTCTTAGAAATATGCGACACATTTAAGATAAATGGCGTCACTGATGATGCCATCCGTCTTCGCTTATTTCCTTTTTCGCTACGAACGAAAGCCAAACAGTGGCTAGGTTCTCTCCCCAGAGGATCTATCACCACTTGGGCTGAAATGACCGAAAAATTCCTAACAAAGTATTTTCCACCTGCAAAAACCGCACGTCTGCGTGCGGATATTTTTTCCTTTGTGCAAGGCGAGTCTGAGTCTCTTTATGAGACTTGGGAACGTTTTAAGGAATATCTACGTCGGTGTCCACATCACGCACTGCCAACTTGGTTCCAGGTACAAATATTTTATAATGGTTTGAATATTCAAACCAGACAAGCCATTGATGCTGCCGCTGGGGGCACGCTCAATAACAAAACCCCCGAGGCCGCTCAAACCATCTTTGAGGAAATGGCCATGAACGCGTACCAGTGGAATGTGCCAAGGTCACACCCTAAACAAGCTGGGATTTATGAGCTCGACACTTCTTCTACTTTAGCACTCCAAGTAGAAAACCTAACTAAACAATTGGCTGGAATATCTGCTTCCTCCGCCACTACTTGGAATCCGAATAATAATATAATTGAAGAAATCGATTATATGGGGAACTCTTATAGACCTTCTTATAATCCTAATATGAACTTAAATAATAATTCTTATAATCCAGGATATAGGAACCATCCTAATTTTTCGTGGAGCAACCCCAATAATGCTCAACGCCCTCCGATTGCAAATCCAATTGGATTTGCACCGCAACCCCCACAACCACAAATACCACCACCACCAACGAACCAATTTAGGCCAACCCCGATAGAAGACATATTCACGAAATATGTCAGTATTAATGAATCCAATATCCGGAACCTGACCGGATCAATTAAAAACTTAGAAACACAAATTGGACAAATATCAAAAATGCTATCGGAACGCCAACCTGGTAATTTGCCAGGAAATACGGAACCAAATCCGCGGGATACTGGCCATTCCAGTAACCCAAGTTGACAAGCCGTCCAACTACGAAGTGGCAGGGAGCTACCACCACCCGTTAGGGTAGAAAAAGAAGCTAAGGTTAGCCTTCCTACACCACTTCCCGTTACGACTTTACCTCCTCAACCCCCGCGAATTTCTTCCACGCATGTTGTTTTACCTTATCCATCTAAATTAAAAGATGAGCGAGAAGATGAACAATATAAAAATTTTCTAAAAATGCTAAAACAAATTCAAATCAATATACCTTTCTGCGAGGCAATTGTACAAATGCCTAAATACGCAAAATATTTAAAAGCGTTATTTTCAAATAAAAAGAAACTCGAAGATATTTCGAGAGTTTTTCTTAACGCCGAATGTTCAGCCGTTTTATTACATAAATTACCCCCAAAATTAAACGATCTGGGACGATTTTCTATCCCGTGTCTTTTCGGTAATCTATTAATAAAAGATGCGTTAGCAGATTTAGGTGCTAGCATAAATTTAATGCCCTACTCGCTCTTTCAAAAACTAGGATTAGGTAACCCCAGCCCAACTAAAATGAGCATCCAATTAGCAGATCGTTCTATTAAATATCCAGTAGGGATAGTAGAGGATGTTCTGGTCAAAATAGACAAGTTTATCTTCCCGGTAGACTTTGTTATTCTTGGCATAGAGGAAGACGCCGATGTTCCCATAATTCTCGGTCGTCCTTTTCTCGCAACCTCTCGCGCGATAATAGATGTAAGTAACGGTAGACTTCTCTTACGAGTAGGAGATGACGAAGTTACTATCGATATAGATCCCTCTATGAAAAACTCTTTAATAAATGACGATTCCTGCTATCTTGCGGAAGCCTCTTTTGAGGAAAATGGTTTTCCCTATTCTGATTTATTTTCAATAACTGTAGAAGAATCGGACTTAGCAGACTTACCCATTTCACAAGAAATGCCTACCAATGACCCTTTAGAACCTTTTATATCTTTAACTTCTACAACTTTAAAAACTCCAACTTCATATGAAAAACCACCAACCCTCGAGCTGAAAACACTTCCTGCACATTTAAAATACGTTTTCCTTGAAGCCGAATCTAAACTCCCTGTTATCATTTCTGCCGAATTAAATGATAAGAAAACGTCAGAATTAATAGAAGTGTTAAAACAACATCGCCGTGCATTAGCATGGCAAATTTCTGATATCCAAGGACTCAACCCATCTTTTTGTACGCATAAAATATTTTTGGAAGATAACCCTCGTAAATCTATCCAGCCCCAATGACGTTTAAATCCTAATATGAAGGATGTCGTAAAAGCTGAAGTAATGAAATTATTAGACGCAGGAATTATCTATCCAATCTCAGATAGCACATGGGTTAGTCCCGTACAAGTCGTCCCTAAGAAGGGCGGTATAATGGTAGTGCCAAACGCTAATAATGAACTAATTCCAACACGTACTGTTACGGGTTGGAGGATGTGCATCGATTATCAAAAATTAAATGATGCCACCCGTAAAGATCACTTTCCACTACCGTTTATAGATCAAATATTAGAGTGACTCTCGGGTCACTCATATTATTGTTTTCTTGATGGTTATTCAGGGTATTTACAAATTCCTATAGCCCCTGAAGACCAAGAGAAAACTACGTTCACTTGCCCCTTTGGTACTTTCGCCTATAGGAGAATGCCATTTGGACTTTGTAATGCGCCAGCTACATTTCAAAGATGTATGCTAGCTATTTTTGGCAAGTTAGTAGAGGACGTTATGGAAGTATTTATGGATGATTTTTCCGTATTTGGAGACTCATTCCATACGTGTTTAGATAACCTCGCTCGTGTTCTTCAACGCTGTGAAGACACGAATTTAGTGTTGAACTGGGAGAAATGCCATTTTATGGTCCGCGAAGGTTTAGTTCTCGGTCATAAAATTTCTTCCCAGGGAATCGAGGTCGATAAGGCCAAAATAGAAATAATTGAAAAACTTCCTCCTCCAACAAATGTAAAATCTATTCGAAGTTTCTTAGGCCATGCAGGTTTCTATAGACGGTTCATTCAAAATTTCTCTAAAATAACAAAACCGTTAACTCATTTATTAGAAAAAGAAGCCCCATTTATATTCGATAGTGAATGCTTAGTAGCATTCAATATTATTAATGACAAACTTATCAACTCTCCTATTTTAGTAGCCCCAGACTGGTCCTTTCCTTTTGAGATCATGTGTGATGCGAGTGATTATGCGGTAGGAGCTGTCCTAGGACAACGAGTAGACAAATATTTTCATCCTATCTATTATGCAAGTAAAACTCTCACATCTACACAAACCAATTACACGACCACGGAAAAGGAGCTACTGGCAATTGTATTTGCATTTGATAAGTTTAGATCTTATATTACACTATCGAAAGTTATAGTTTTTACGGATCATTCTGCTTTAAAATATTTACTAACAAAGGCAGATGCCAAACCCCGTTTATTACGTTGGATTCTCTTATTACAAGAATTTGATTTAGAGATCCGAGATAAGAAAGGCGCAGAGAATTTAGCAGCCGATCATCTTTCTCGACTAGAGAATGCTGCAACAGATACACTCGTGGAAGCCGACATCGAAGATAAATTCCCTGAAGAAAGTCTCCTCGCCCTCGAAAAGGTAACAAACTCTTCTACTCCTTGGTTCGCAGACTTGGCTAACTATTTAGTAGCCCGAGTCCTTCCAAAAGCTTTTTCATTTCAAGAAAAGAAGAAATTCTTTTCTGACTTGAAAAACTACTTTTGGGAAGACCCGTATTTATTCCGAGTCTGTGCCGACCAAGTAATTCGAAGATGTATTTCGAACGAGGAAGGACTAAAAATACTACGGCACTGCCACGAAGGACCAACCGGCGGACATTATCAATCCAACCGGACTGCACGTAAAGCCCTTGAAGCAGGTTTCTTTTGGCCTACTTTATTCAAGGACGCTCAAAAATTGGTAAGCGTTTGCAACCGCTGCCAACGGTCAGGTAACATTTCCCGTCGGGACGAAATGCCCCAAAACTTTTACTTAGAATGTGAAATTTTTGATCTGTGGGGCATAGATTTTGTAGGCCCTTTACCTCCTTCTTTTAAAAATCGTTATATCTTAGTAGCGGTCGATTACGTTTCACGATGGGCTGAAGCGCAAGCTTTACCCACTGCTGACTCGAGAGTCGTCATTAAATTTCTGAAAACCTTATTTTCACGTTTTGGCACGCCTAGGGCAATAGTTAGCGACCGAGGTACTCATTTTTATAACACCCAGATGGCTAAAGTATTAGCCAAATATGGAGTTACTCATAAACTCGTTACCGCTTATCACCCCCAAACAAGCGGCCAAGTGGAGGTAGTCAATAGAGAACTAAAGCGCATATTAGAAAAAAATGTAGATACCAATCGAAAAGATTGGTCCCTCAAATTAGATGATGCACTTTGGGCCTACCGTACAGCATTCAAAACTGCGATCGGTTGTACACCTTATCGTTTAGTATATGGAAAGGCATGTCACCTACCTGTAGAATTAGAACATCGCGCATACTGGGCGCTAAAATTTCTTAACTTAGATACAAACTTAGCCGCCGAACAACGTAAATTTCAACTCAATGAACTTGAGGAATGGCGTGCAAACGCCTATGAAAATAATAAATTTTATAAAGAGCGATCTAAGTTTTATCATGATAGGAAAATTAAATTTCCAAAATCTTTTTCACTAGGTGATCTTGTCCTACTATATAACTCACGCCTTAAATTATTTCCAGGAAAATTAAAATCCCGATGGACCGGACCCTATACTGTTAAACAAACCTGGCCATATGGGACCGTTCTTATTTCTCATCCTGAACTAGGAACTTTCAAAGTAAACGGGCACCGTTTAAAACTATATTTTACTGGGGACCCTTTTCAAAAAGAACCTGAAACCCTAACACTACTCCATAACCTCGAAATATAAATTCCTTTGTATATTTCCATCTTTTATGCTTTTGTATATTCTGTACATATTTTTCACTTCATATATATGCCTAACATAAGTATGGGGGTGCTTTTTAGCTGCAAGTTATTTTCACTTTTATGATATTTCTTATATGTTTTCAATAAAAGTATTGTTTATTTTAGTACTCACCAAAACAATTCAAAATTTTCAAAACCATACTATGTAAATATATTCCAAAAATCTGAGTTGATCAAAAATGCAAATTATTCAATTTTCAAATTTACTACTCCTTCTCATAACTAGATAGATATAAATATCCGGAATAAATTTGTAAAATCTTATCTTGTAAATTTCATTACAATCAGAGTTATTATTTTAGCAAGCCTGCTTTCAATATCAAAAGAAATACATATATATACAATAGAAGCAAACATATTATGTTCACCAAACAATTGTAGACTGTAATTATCCTTACTCCATTCTTAACGAAATATAAGAAATACAAACTATTATAGTTGCTCTCAAAATTTTTTATCCAACTCTTGAATATTTATTTATTTTTTACTTGGCATGTTTTCTTACGCAAGCAAGTATCTAGGAGTATGTGCTCCTAGTAAAAGAAAAGATCTTATGTCAATGGGAATAAGATTTCATTCCGTACACATAGGCATCCAATAAATATGAAAAGATTATATGGAAAGGAGTATGTGCTCCTCTAAATATACATTGGATTCAATTAAAAACTCAAGTATGCTTTGTAATTTTTTGCCACTTCGGAATTACATTCCTTAGTAGTTATAACAACGCATAACTTAGATAAAAAGATGATAGAATACAAAAATCTATCACTTCTACAAAAACCTATTGTATAGGTAAAATTCCACCCTTCCAAAGTTGATATTCTATTTTTTGGTTAAAATTTTGAGAGAGCATAAATAATAGAATGAATATTTCCAATATATCTCGTATAAAGATATAGTAATCATAAAACCAATCTATCCTTGTTATATCTGATTTTAATATATGCTTACTATTTTGTTTTCAAAAACTTTTATGGCTATAAATTCTAACTCTGATATCAAATGATATGTACGATAACATTCAAAATCTTTATTCACCGGATGTTTATACCTGTTTTATCTTGAAGAATTAAATTGATAGTAAATAGAAAATTTATTAACCTTGTAAATATACTCAACTCTATAATTGCTCTGGAATAGCAAAATTTAAGTATGGGGGTATTTGATGAGTATAAAAATATACAATTTTATTTCATATAAAATATACATATTTATAAATAAAAACCTTAGTTTTTATTATATAAAACTAACTATTTTTATTATATTGTATTTTTCTGTTTTAAAATTAAATTTTAAGTTTTTTGAAATTCTGTAATTTTTTCTTAGGTCACGCCCCTAGGTCACGCCCGTGACCTAGGGCGTGACAGCTCTTTTTAATCCCGTTTTTCTGCTATTTTGCTGGACAGATCAAACTCAGGAAATCGATGGTCACGCCTGCTGAACACGCCCGTGCCAAAGGCGACACGCCCGTGACCTAACCAAGTTCTATCCAGAAGTCCAGCAAGCTGCCGCGCTGTCACCACGCCCCGTGCCGCCTGTTGAATTACACATGCATGACACGCCCGTGACCTATTCCGACACGCCCGTGACCAGTTCAAGTCTATCCAAATCTCCAGCTGGCTTGCCACCTGTCCCGACAGCCTGTATGTCACGCCCGTGACCCTGTCACGCCCTACCCGACACGCCCGTGTCAGGGGGCGTGTCACCTGAAATTTTTTTCTATAAATAGGCCGGCAGGGATTTGTAAATTCAATTGAACTCCAGCAGATTCCTTAAGAACTGTTAGGACTCCCCAGCTCTCTGACAAGGAACTGGTAGTAGCTTTCAAGTATTCTAAAGTTCTGTAAGTTGTAATTTTTCAGCTTTATTTTCAGCTTTTTAGAAAGTTGTAATATTTTCGGACTTTATAAAATAGACTCTTTCAATTTCAATTCTGAGTACTTTACTGCTTTCTTTTACTTTATTTTTTTTTATACTATCCCGAATGAAAGGCGAAGCTCTGCTTATGTCCTGGATTAAGATAGTGTAAAACTGCTTTCAAATCTATTTTCAAAACCCTATTCTTTCATACTATCCCGAATGAAAGGCGAGGCGAAAGCCTAAGTCCTGGATTAAGATAGTGCGGAAGCGCTGCAAAATTTTACTACCCTATCTCAACAACAAAGGTGAAGCGAAAGCTTAAATCCTGGATTGAGATAGATAGGTAGATATTATTTTCTGTACTTTATACCGCCCCCATCCTGAGAAGAGGCTAAGAACCCTTAGCACTTGGTCAAGATGAGCTCTGGGCTGGATACTATTTTCAACTATTTTAACTCTATTTTCTAGTTATTCTAACTAGGGTTTTCTGTTAATTGATCATATACCAGGTGACGAGACACTACGTTTACGTTAACCCGTTTAAACGCAAGCCTTCCCGGTCGTACTTTCGAGTCAGTGATGCTACCAAAGGAACCCTCTCGTTAAGTTAGATAATTAAGAAATAAAGTTGTTCTTTAATAGGCGAATTAATATCCGCTCAAAGTAATTCTGAAATCGAGGACTAAACTCTAAGTCCCTCTCTTAATAAAATCACGTATATAATTTTTTTTGTATCTTTTAATTTTAAAATAAACCCCACTCCGTTCTGTCGATAAAATAATAGTCCGTTCTAAAAAGTAGAATAATTAACACCGATCCCAGGAAAAATACGACCTTGATATTTTCTATAAAATACTATACTCCTATGCGATAGGTACTCTTGCCTTAATCCACAGGATATAAGTAAGTAAACAAAGAGATAGACTTATATACGTAAAAGATTATATAAAACCAAATCTATCTTCTTTAAAACAAACTTTACTTATCAAGTAACATGAGTCGTCATTGGAGAGCGAATTTTTCATAGACGTGTCAATAGTAAAGGTAACTTCTTCATCTCCGACTCTAAGGAGAAGTTTACCGTTACTAACGTCTATAACTGCGCGCGAGGTGGCAAGAAATGGGCGACCGAGAATGAGTGGTACCTCGGTGTCCTCTTCGATGTCAGAGATGACAAAATCTACCGGAAAGATAAATTTGTCAACTTTGACAAGCACATCCTCTATAATACCCATCGGATATCTTATAGACCGATCCGCCAATTGAATGCTCATTCTTGTGGGTTTAGGTTCTCCTAAACCCAATTTTTTAACTAAAGAATAAGGCATTAAATTTATTGAGGCACCTAAATCGGCTAACGCACGTTTTACCAATAAATCGCCAAATGAACAAGGTATAGAGAAACTACCCGGATCAGGTAATTTCTTAGGCAATTTATTAAGTAAAACCGCCGAGCACTCCGTGTTCAATTGAACCGTGCAGATATCCTCAAGTTTCTTTTTATTTGATAAAAGATCCTTGAGGTACTTAGCATATTTCGGCGTTTGTGCTATCACTTCGCATAACGGTAAATTTATTTGGATTTGTTTAAACATATCTAAAAATTTACCGTGATGCTCATCTACCCGGTCTTTTTGCATTCTAGACGGATAGGGAAGAGGTGGTTGATAAGGTTTTGGTTTAATATAACTAGAAGGTTTAATCGGAGGAGAAAATGAAGAAATTGTTACCTCCGTATCAACCGAAATTGGAGAATTTTCAACCGGAATTGTAGAAGTGGTTACCTCCTTCCCTCTCCGTAAAGTGATGGCTTTGGCTTGCTCCCTTGGGTTGGGCTCCGTATTGCCCGGTAGCGCTCCTTGTTGTCGATCGGAGAGCATCTTTGCAATTTGCCTAATTTGAGTCTCCAAATTACGAAGAGATCCGGTGAGATTCCGGATATTGGTATCATTTGTACTCGTATATTTGGAGAACAACTCCTCGAGATTGGGAGCTTTTGGAGCTTGTGGTGGAAAATATCCTGGTGGGATTGTGTTTGGTGGGCGAGCCGCGTTCCCCGGATTACTCCAAGAGAAGTTGGGATGGTTCCTTATACCCGGGTGATAAGTATTACCATAATTAATATTACCCGGATTAAAGGGTGGCCGATTCGGATTTCCCATATAATCCACATGCTCGGCCAACGTAGTGGGAGAAGGGGAAGAAGTAGGATCCCAGGTAGGTATAGAAGAGGTAGCAGAC
The DNA here is from genome assembly GCA_039513925.1 of Platanthera zijinensis. NCBI lineage: Eukaryota > Viridiplantae > Streptophyta > Magnoliopsida > Asparagales > Orchidaceae > Platanthera > Platanthera zijinensis. The sequence continues at coordinate 115,874,522 of CM077090.1, read as the reverse complement.
ATCTCTTCTAATCTTTTGTTTAGCATCTCAACCTGGAGAGATAGATTGGAGACCGTATCAATTTCATACATCCCGGCCGGTTTAGGTGATTTAGACCGTGGTGTACTCCATTGATAGGTATTCAAAGCCATACCTTCTATAAGCTCTTGGGCGGCCGCCGGTGTTTTGTTATTAAGCGTTCCACCGGCGGCGGCATCGATATGTTGCCTAGTTTAAGAATTTAGGCCATTATAGAAGGTTTGGATTTGTAACCAATCCGGAATTGCATGATGAGGACATCGACGAAGCAATTCCTTGAAACGCTCCCAAGTATCATATAACGTTTCCGAATCAAGTTGGGAGAAATAAGTAATATCATTGCGCAATTTAGCCGTTTTAGCCGGCGGAAAGTATTTCGTAAGAAATCTTTCCGTCATTTCAGCCCATGTTGTGATTGATCCTCTTGGTAGAGAACTCAACCATTGCTTGGCTTTAGTGCGCAATGTAAATGGAAATAACCTTAGCCGGATGGCATCATCAGATACACCATTAATTTTAAAAGTATCGCATATTTCTAAGAAATTAGAAATATGCGCGTTTGGATCTTCATCTTGAAGCCCATCAAATTGTACATATTGTTGTACCATTTGGATGATGCTTGGCTTCAACTCAAAATTATTGGGGGCAATAGCGGGGCGAACAATACTAGATTGAGCCTCGTCCAAGTTTGGACGGGCATAATAGGACATAGTCCGTTGTTCGACCACATTTGGCTCACCCATATTGGAAGAAGAAGAAGAAAGGGATCTAGGAGAATGAGAAGAAGAACTAAATGAAGAAGGAGGAGAAGAAGAGGGTGACGGAGAGAGAATTAAAGACGGATTAGGAGTGTCTCCTAAGGATTCCGTATCATGAAAATTCGGAACTCGAAATTGTAAGCGGTGCCGAAGGGTTCGCTCGATTTCCGGATCCAAATCAAAAAGAGGTGACGGATTCCCTCGGGTCATACACAAGAACAAAACATAAGATAAAAGTTTTAAGGTTTTAAAAATTTATAAGATAAAATTTCCCGGACTTCCCAAGGGCTACCCAGTGACGGGTTCGCAAGGTACTAGGCGGTATTGCGGGATGAAAACCCGACACGGCCCTTTCGCAAGAAATTTTTAAATATAAAAATTTAAAGATAAAACTTTTGAAAGAAAAAATTTGTGTTTTTTTTTTTTTTTTAAATAAAAGAAAAAAAATGATAAAATTAATAGATCCTTGCTTTCAAAATATCAACAAAGAAAAAGTCCCCGGCAACGGCGCCAAAAACTTGATGAGGATTTTCTAGAAGTTAAATTACGTCCAAACTAGAATCTCGAATAGGCAAGCGTACCTATCGAAATACAGTATAGGAAGTGTCGTATTGCGATTCGGGGCCTGTTGAGTACTTGTACTCACAAGGAAGAGCTATTATTTTATCTAACGGAAAAGTGGGTTTGATTATACTAGATAATAAAAATAAAGCTGAAGCTAAAGAGAAATTCAAATATGAGAAAGCTAGCACTTGATCTAGAATCCCCTTTGACTAAAATAAATCTTTTTGGTAAATAATGAAATGCGAATTCTTAATTATACTCACTCGACCGTGGAGGTTCCTAAAATATAGAAGCGTCTCTCTCGAGCTCATGCTTCTAACTAACCTTAGGTTGATCGATTAAGACCTCTCGGCCAGTCGAAACCCCTAAGCTTGCTTTATGCGGTGAACCCCACTATTGGATTTGACTCCAATCCGGAAGATTTATGTCGTCCTCTCTCGAGTAGTGCGTTCAACTCCTTTTATCTTTGAGTGATCTCCTCATATCCGCAACCTCTCGGTCATTTAGGATACGGATCTTAGATCGAAGATCATATCTGCGTAATATGAATTCGACGAAATGAAAATCAAAGATAAATCGTAGCGAGAATAATTAAGAATAAGACATTTAATAAGAAGGAGAAAGATTTATTTTATTCTAAGGTTCATCATGATCAAGTGCTAAAAGAAGATTAGCTACTCATCATGATTGGGGAACTACAAAATGAAGTAGGAAAAGACATGATTGAAATAGAAATAACTAAAATTAAAGTTGCAATAAAGGTAAATCTAACTTAGAAATGAGAAAATACAGCAAAATAAACAGAACATTACAAGACTCCAACTCCCAAAATTCGACTCCTCAGCATCTGAAGCTGTCTGGAATTTATAGAAAAATTTCTGTTTGGTCACGCCCCTAGGTCACGCCCGTGACCTAGGGCGTGTCAGGCTCGGAACCGTCGTCTTGAAAGCCCGGGAACGTTGGAGAAAAACCGCCAAAAATTGGTTAACTGACGGGTCACGCCCCTAGGTCACGCCCGTGACCTAGGGCGTGTCACGGCTGTTTCTGGAAACGGCGGGAAGCTGAAAACGGCGGGAGTAAACTGGTCTTCAAGGAGGTGTCACGCCCATAGGTCACGCCCGTGACTAGGGGCGTGTCTTGCTGGAACGGAAATCTGGCGGCAACGGCTGGAACGGCGCGCTACTGTCTGGTAACTTCCTTGACACGCCCTGGGTCACGCCCGTGACCCAGGCGTGTCATTTTAATCCGACGTGGCAGCGGTCTACGGTTCTTCCATGGGCCGTCACGCCCCGTGTAAGTAGTACACGGGCGTGTCTTCATCCAACACGGGCGTGTCAAGTTCGGTCGACGATCTTTTGGCGCGGTCGACGGACTCTGGCTGCAGGCTTGGTTATCACGTGTCACGCCCCTGTGTCACGCCCCGGCAGGGCGTGTCACAGGGCGTGTCTAGGCAGAAAAAATGAAAATCCTTCTTTTTGCTCCAGATAACCTGTAGATCAGCTCTGCAAGATTAAAATTGATTTTATTAGAACAAAGAGATATTAATTATAAAAACAAGTTATAATAAACTTAATATTATAAAATTAATATAAAATATCTAACTATTAATATAGAAAAATAAGTAAAAAGAAAGAGATAAATAGAGTTATCATATTACCTGGTTCACTATTATTGATATTAACTTAAATATGTAACCTAATCCCGTGTATGATGTGTTAATAATCTATTTAACTCTACTTGCCTTGTGCACTATGGAGCACCGAGGGGCGAGAGGATGTTACTTAGTTGTTGATAACTAATATTTTAATATTAAACACAATAAGAGCAGGGCTTAACATGTCTGCAGCGGGGTCATCCTTTAAGGTTCAACCCGTACAAAGATAGAAGGAGAGCTATTTAGATAACGCATACACCACCACCGTTACCCAACTCATCTACGGATTCGTCTAAGTATCAAATGGTTGTGAATGTCGTGAAGATTATCGCTCTAGACTAACATTAATTTTGTTATTGTTTAGGCATTTATTTATATTGCCCTTATATTTGGACTTTACTACTTCCCACTTAAGACTTGGTATGCGTGTATTAGTGATGAATATGTTTGATTATACTGGTATTACTCCACGTTTAGACTTCTGGTGTATATAAGTACTTTACTTATATTATGATGTGATTTGTTATATTTGGCCAGTAGGATAAGTGTCACAAGGTGATTAGTAGTCATGTTGTATGGAATCACTGCAGGGCAGTTGCACATGGCATAAAATCTACTCTCTAGTATTTTGGGGAGATAGATTTTACATTTAATATGTATTAGAATCTTCGAGCACCATCCTACTAATGTCTAATTATAGAAGTTACTAGCTTAAGCTTCTCCAGATTCTTCGAGTTTGAGGATGAACCTCGTAAAAGCTGGTGGTCCTATAAATTGATCACATAATTACAATACATTTTTCTCAAAATTCAATAGTAGTTTTGTCTTTAAACTTCATTTGAAACCTAACCTTTCATTATTTTCATAGATTTTGGATGACACTATTCAGAGTTATCATGTTCTGACAACTATTACTATGCTAGGAGATCCACAACCTCTTGTACATCCTGAGCCTATTCCACCTACACATACAATTCAACTCACAACTGCTACCTAATTCCATTAGATTGAGATGGGACATGCTCTCTCAGTCATCCTTGAGACGCTCCATGCTTCCTTAAATCAAAGGGCTACTCAGTTACTAGTGTCATGAACAGAATGGATGAGTGTATTAATTAGATTTTCTCCTTCATCCTTCAAGGGTACTAAGATTATAGCTCAAATAGACAAGTGGTTAGAGAGTTCAGGAGTTTCTTTTGGGCATGTGGTTCCCGACTGATATGGTTGTTGAAAGAATATGGGTAGTCTAAAACACATCGAGGAAGGGTGGTTGAATAGGTGTTAAGCTGTGTTTGCCCTTTTAAAACTTTAAGCTAATATATTGTGAAAATTAAAGTATAAACCACAACACACATAAAGAAGACAAAAATTTATAGTGGTTCCCCAGAGTATGTGTACATCCACTGTCCATCACCAACTATTTAGCAGTGTCTTAGAATTGGTAAACTCCTCTAACTTCTTTGATCAAAGATTTTACACCTCAGATTCCTCAAAATCCTACCTCAGGTCTTCAGTCAGACCCTACAAAGCACTACCTCAGGCTATCCAAAACCCTACCACAGAGTGCAAACACTCTTACAGCTTAGAGACCCAACCGGTCTCATACCTCAGATCCACTACTTGAATCCTACCTCAGATCTATACAAGTTCTTACCTCTAACTCACAACAAAATCCTATACTCAGGCCTTCTATATAGCCCTACACTCAGGCTGATTGCACATCCCTACCCTGAGAACTCAAAGAGATATTACAAAAAACAAATATAATAGTTTGATTTACAAAAATTGACTCAACAAAGATTTTACTTGTGTAACTTTGTGTCTTTTAATACTTTCCTGAGAGAAAGTCCTCTTCGACAACAACACTGGATCAATTTATGGAATTGCATTTTAAACTGGATTAGTGCAAAAATATGTTATATGAGGAAGTCCTCTTGCTCTTAGGAAATGAGAGCTTTCTTTTTGTTGAAACTTGACTTTCTCTGCTTATTCTTCTTCAGAAAAGCTTGTTGCACTGTTCTATTGCCTTTTGCGGCATGCTTTTCTTTTCTACGAACTCAGGAGTATTTTTCAATTTTTCTCAGTGTTAGGGTTTGATGTCCCTCTCTTGAGTTTTATACCTCTGGCTTATCAAACGATTTAAACTTCGATCACATCACACCAAAACACTTTATACAGGCAATTATTGTCACAATGATATCGTTCTGTCTTATTTACTCATCAAAACGGTATAGTCTCGAACTTAACTATACTACACTCAAACCATTTCAGAGTTACAATCAAGTAAACTTATGGACTAAATTGATCTCCTAACCTACTGAGATTTACTTGTAATACGAATTATTGAACCTACATAAATTTCAAAGATAGACGTCAAATACAAGATGTACTTATCATTGCAAGATATACTTTTTCAAATCTTAGAACATTGAGGGAAATTTTCCCGACAATCTCCCCCTATTTGAAGGAGCCAAAACTATGCTCATTAATAAGATACATATATGGATTTAAAAACAAATTAACACAGATCAAGAATATATTAACTTGGAGAGACTAAAAGCACCAAATATGAAAAATAGATATATGAATACATATACATTCAGAGCAATGGTTAAGTTTCTAATAACAAAAACAATACTTTTCCTAATAAGCCCAACTACATATCCATTCATCCAACAACCTACTTTCTAGCTCTCCTCTCTTTCATCCTCTGCCTTTCAAATTATGTGTATGGCTTTAAAATGTATTTGGAGGGTACTCTGATAAAGGTTTATCTGCCCTTATTCTCTTTGATGGTTTTTTCTCTTTGATTCTTTCACTCCAAATGTCTGATCCATTCTTTTATTGGATATATGTCATCTATATCTCTTGAAATTTGATAGTGATTTACACATGCATTTATGATGACTTTTTTGGAATCATCACTCCAATACTCATAATTTGGATCATATGTATTCTCTTTTCTCTTCATGGTTATATAATCTTTAGGGAGCATTGTTACTTTCTTATTTCTCCTCTTAGCATTTTGTACATCACCAGCTTCCCTTTCCTTTGTAAATAAATTAAACTTAGTAGGCTCATTGACATCTAGTAAGAGAAGGTTGAGTGCTAGCATTGTGCCTTGAAGAATCCATAGGGCATGATCAACATTGGCATTCTCCACCTTTCTAGCTTCTTCAAATATTTTATGCTTAAGTTCAATTGTGGAAGACACAACTCTGCTAGATAGACTCTAAAATGTTTTCTCATTTTCCTGAAGAATTACATCTTTCACCTCATCAACCTATTTTATTACTTTATCTAAAGTTGAATACATATAGTATTCTATGTGATTCACTCGACTTTCAAAAGTCTTATTAGTTTGTCTGACATATTGTTTGATATTTGTTTGACTTTGACATTATTATACAAATCTCCAATAGCCTTGACAAACCATTTTATATTCTTACTGTTAACATGGGCAATGTCTTCCTTTATGATCCTTATCTCCCCCATAAATTCATCTCTTACTTCTTGTACAGCTGCATTTATACGAGCCTTGAGAGATGTGCTTTGCTCATCCTACACCACCTTTAGTGCAGTCAAGATGGAACTTGTTGAATCAGCAGGGCTTGTGTTCAAGTGCCCGATAATAGGTTCTACCGCCGGTGGTAGCTTAATTTTTGAAAAATTCCAACTTTTCTACATATATATTTTTAATTATTTTACTAATTTAATTATCACTATTTTTGCTTTTGAAAAAGTTGTATATGTTTTGGCTAATTTCCATAATTTAAAATTGAAAATAATTATTTAGAAAACAATTCAAAAATCACCAAAATATATTTATATTGAAAGAATTCAATATATCAAATTCTTCAAAACTATGTGGTATTAAGATCAACTTTCTTTAAAATAAAAAATAATAATTCACCATATATAATAAACATAGGTTATAAATAGGTATTTAGGATTAAACACTTTGTACGCTCTTGACCATTTACCCATGCCATGTGTCTAACCAAAGCGGGGACGTAGGAATATATGCATTTAAGACCTAACCTCTAAGTCATGTCTTGTCCTTAACCGGGAAAGGTTCCATTGGATCTATGCATGGCTATGGGAGAAAGAATGCTACGTTGAGTGTCACCTTTTGTATGCATATGTGAAGAACACCCAAACCTACAACATATGTGCGGCTCTTCACGCCCATTCGTCACGTAGTACGGGGCTTGGGTGTAGATATATTATTAGGGTATCTTCATCTAAGGGCATACTCATATACATTGCTTGCATATTATTTTATACTATATGATTATCATGTCATGCATATTTGTTCGAATATTCTAACACGTGTTTTTCATGCTATAAACTTTTCAGCTTTCATGCATTTTTGAAAAATAGAAGTATTTTTGAAAAATCACCTATTCTTGATGCCTTAAGTTAATAAATCTAAAATACGCAATTTTTTTAGAATTATCCAAAACACTTTGGGGTAACTAGTGTCACAAATCTTAGAAAATATAAATAAAGAAAAATCAGAATGAAAAAGTATCAAAAATCATATTTTCTAAGCTAAATACCATATTTCCATTGCTAGCATCACGCAGTAGTACTAGTGTTGGCAGTAACATTAAAATGATATTTAAATTTCTTTTTTGCATTTTTTCTAGCATAAGAGATCTTTATACTTTTATGTTATTAATATACTTAAATGTTTTTTTGGAAATTTATTTAATTTGAAAGATATTTTTTTAAAAAATGTAATATAAAATTACAAAACATTTTCAATAAAACAAAAATATGTTTTTTGTATCTTCATAAAAATCAAAATTTTTAAAAACTACTTGTCATTCATTAACATTTTCAAGGATGATTAAATTATATCAATTAAAGATTAAATATAATTTTTAATTTAATTTTCAAGTTTCTTAATACATTGTTTTGCTTATGTCATTTATTGAATATTATCTTGTTATGTGTAATGAAATTGAATGTAGAAAATATGTATAGGATTTCATAGCATGTCGCTAAGTATGAGTAATCATTTATGTTTGATATTGATTTTACTCACTCATTTTGATAACCTACATGTATTTTGAAATAGAGTTCAAGTTATCTACCTAAATCAGCTAGAGGGGGTGAATAGGTGAGTTGCGTGTCTTTTTGCTGAATAAAAACTTTAACAATCTAATGCACAAGAAAACAACCAAGCATTCATAGAGGACACCAATAATTATAGTGGTTCCCCAATCTTGGGTACGTCCACTTCCCACTCACTAATCTTGCAATATGCTAAACTCGGCTACTCCACTAATCTCGGATCAAAACGAACCTACCACTCAGAACAACGTTCCTATAATCTCGATCCAAAAAGGGATCTACACTCAGAAAATAAAAACTTCCTATAACTCGGAGAACAAATCTCTTACACTTGGAGAATAATCTCCTATAAGATTATAAAGAAATTTGTAGAATACAAACAATAATCTTCTCAGATCTGAAAATCTCTCCCTAGGTCTTCTTTCTTGGACCTTGCAGCTTTATTAGAAATTGTAGAAGAAGACTCTCGGCTAGATTTATTCTGAGAAACTTTGACTCACACGATCAAGGAGTAGATGGAGAATGATGAATCTCTTGATCTACAAATCAATCTGGATAAAAAGTAGCCCTTGGCGTTCTTGAAGACGAGCGGCGACTTTCTGTAGAAGAATGGAATTGTCGGCTGATCCAAAATCTTAGAATAACACACTTAGGGTTAGTTATAATGACAAGACAATTTATAAGATCTCCCTAAAGGTTATAATTATCATTAATGATGTCCACGTGGACCAGTCATATCAAAGAATTCAAAAACTAGATCTGTCAAGGACTTAAAGAATTTTCCTAAATTGAGACAACATTACTGAAAGTATCTAGTGTCAACCTAATCCACCTATAAGGGGGGGTGGGAAAGGTGTCGCGTAGTCTTTTGCAGAATTAAACTAACCTGCACAAGTAAGCAAACAAAACACAGAAAACACACAAAGAATTATAGTGGTTCCCTGATTTGGGTACGTCCACTTTCCCCCTTCGACCTATCTCCCACCAAGGGATGACTCAGTCACTTCTCCAAATGGATTGAAATCCAATCCTCACACTAGGAGCAACGCTCCCCTAACCACAGAAGGAACCCTTCCAACAATGGATTCACAACTCCACCACAATGGGTTGCACCCAACCCTAACAAATAGGAATGAAAATTCCTTTATAATAAAATTGAACTTAAATAAAAATACAAACAATGCTTTATGGAGATTCTGATGTCCTTCTTCGTTCGTTGAAGCTTGCACGAAAAGTATGAAGAGTGCACAACCGGATTTCTCACTTGTAATGGATCTTGTCAAGATCGGCGGCGGCAAGCAAGTGCGGCGGCGATGCTTTGTAAATCCAAACATCTTGACGAAGCAAGCTAGGTCTTCGAACGATCTAAGTCGGATCAAACGTCTCAACCAATTCGGAAGGGAGAACAAGTCTCATTCAACGAATCGAAAGACAAGAGATCTTGAGAGAGAAATGTCAAACAGGCTGCTTGCCTTGGTGCTGTTATTGAGCGATCAGAGACGAGCTGAGATCAGCGGCGGCGACAACCTTACGAACGACGACGTGCGATCGGTAGATTCAGCAATCGGCTAGGTCACGGCCGACTTCTTCTGTTTTTTCTATTCCCGTGTGTCCTGTTGACAACGGGAATAACATCGTATATATACCCAAAGGAAAACCCTAAAAGACCTTTGTGGGGCCCACCTCAGAAATTCCGAGTTTTGCCCGAAATGAGCAAGGCGGCTTGGACCGGTCCAGCAAGCGACAAAATCTGCCTAAGGCAAAATCGGCGGGAGTCATTGGTGATTCCTGTCGATGTCAGCGGGAATCACTCCCGACTCCTGTCGATTCTGCCTTGACAGAATTTCTTACTTTGCGGTCTGGAAGTAGTCGGCGGGAGTCACTTAGTGATTCCCGTCAAAGTCGGTGGGAATCACTAACGACTCCTGTCGATTCTTACTTAGAAGAATTTTCCTCCTTCCTTCTTTTGATAGCTTGGTATTTGACCCATCCTTGCTCCTTCTTATGCTCTTGATCTACCTTGACCCTGTACTTGAAAATAAGTACACTCCAATAGAGAGTGCACACGTGGATCAACACACTGATCTACACAACGAGGGATTATGTTGCGCAGACCTGTGTATTTTGACCCACTTCACTCTGACATTGGTGTATACTTAGCATGGAATAGCTGCAAGCACAACTTGATAGAATTGCCAAATACATTATCTATTAAACTTATCTTGTTCAGGCTCTTCTTCAAATCAGGTCTATTGTGGATGCAATACCCAATAATCTCCCCCTATTTGAAGAAGCCTAAACCCTACAAGCTAAGGTGAATAAAATAGATGGAAATGAAAATCATAAAATGAAAATTTAGTTGAGTGTGGAATTCATTACCATTTTCCTGATAGCAAAATAGCCTTAACCGAGGTGATCTCCCCCTATCTGAGAGCAACATAGCCTTTGTGGCTTACTTAGCATTAGCATCCACCTAAGCCTTACCTGAGAGGGTAGTCTCCCCCTTTTTGGCTTCTACAAACCTAGGACTTCACTTGGAGCAAAATGCTCCCCCTCTATTCTTGCATCCGTGCCCGATCTTGACTTCCTAGCAGATGCTTCCCCTTAATCTAAGAGCCTTAAGTCTTTAAGTCTTCAATCTTCAAAGTTCAGCATGCCGAGTTCAGTTTTGAAGAAATTGGACTTGGCCTCGTCTAGTGGCTTCGTGAAGATATATGCAATCTGCTTATCTGTGGGGACATAGGAGAGAGATATATCTTTGTTATCCACATGCTCTCGAATGAAGGGTTAGCGCACTTCAATATACTTTGTTTTGCTGTGCGACACTTGATTGTTCGCAATTGTAATTACGCTCGAGGAGTCGCAATACATGGGAACTTCTCTGAACTGCAATTCATAATCTTCGAGTTGACTTCTGATCCATAGAAGTTGTGCGCAATAGCTGCCTGCTGAGATGTACTCAGATTTAGCCGTAGAGGTTACGACACAGTTCTGCTTTTTACTGCTCCACGATATAAGCCTTCTTCCAAGGAATTGACACGTCCCGGATGTGCTTTTCTTATTATCCTTGCTTCCTGCAAAGTCAGCATCTGAAAAGCCTATCAGCTCGACATCATTATTTCTTGGTTACCATAAGCCAAGATTTGGTGTACCTTTAAGGTATCTAAGAATCCGCTTTGTAGTGACATAATGAGATTCCTTAGTGTTCACCTGATATTTGACACAAATGCATGTGGAAAACATAATATCCGGTCTACTAGCAGTAAGGTAGAGCAGGGATCCAATTATCCTTCTATACTTAGTTTTATCAAAAGGTTTCCCTTACTCATCCTTGTCTAGAGACACAGTGGATTCCATTGGAGTCCTCATAGAGGTTGCACTCTCTATTCCGAATTTCTTGAGGAGTTCATTTGTGAACTTCGTTTGAGAGATGAAAATTCCATCCTCAGACTGTTTCACTTGAAGTCCCAAGAAATACTTCAGCTCTCCCATACTGCTCATTTCAAACTTCCCTTGCATAAGTTTGGAAAACTTCTTGCACAGGTTGTTGTCCGTTGAGCTGAATATTATGTCATCGACATAGATTTGCACCAGCAAAATCTTGCCTTTGACTTCCCTAAGAAACAATGTCTTATCTGTTTTTCCTCTCGAGAACTTGTTCTCAAGAAGAAAACTAGACAGAGTCTCATACCAAGCTCGAGGAGCTTGCTTTAAGCCATATAATGCTTTATTAAGAAAGTAAACATGATCAGGGAGAGTTGGATTAATAAAACCTGGGGGTTGCGTGACGTATACTTCCTCTTTTAAATCTTCATTCAGGAAAGCAGACTTCACGTCCATCTGATAGACAGTGAATCCATTATGAGAGGCATACGCCAGGAACAACCTGATCGCCTCGAGCCTTGCAACTGGTGCAAAGGTTTGGTCGAAGTCAATCCCCTCATCCTATCTGTATCCTTGAGCCACCAGTCTGGCTTTGTTCTTGATGATGACACCGTGTTCATTCAGTTTGTTTCTAAAGATCCACTTAGTGCCGATCACATTCTGTTTCTTTTGTCTGGGAACTAGCATCCAGACGTTGTATCGTTCGAATTGATGAAGTTCATCTTATATGACCAATATCCATGACGCATCTTTGTTCGCTTCATCGAACTTCTTTGGCTCAACCTGTGACAGAAAACTAAGGTGCAGAATCTCGTTAATTATACCCTTGCGAGTTCTGACACCGTCCCGAGGATCTCCTATGATCTGATCTCTTGGGTGATCCCTCACGTGTCTGAGCTCTAAGAGTTTGGCATCTGGAGCTCCTACAGCTTCTCGGGCTCCTCCCTCTTCTGGGAGAATCTACCCATCCTGACCATCATCTTCTCCAGTTGGTGTTTAGGTAGAGACCATGACGTACTTTGGAGCTTCATTTTTAGCAGTCTCAACAAGACTTAGCTTTTCAAGCCTTGCACATGCATCTTCAAGAATGCCACTAGAAGAATTTCTGTGAAGCAAGCTTCCTTCATCAAATACAACATTAATTGACTCTTCTACCACTAGGGTTTTCTTATTGAAAACTCTAAATGCCTGATTATGGCTACTATAGCCCACGAAGATGCCTTCGAAGCATTTTTCTCCGAATTTAGTACATGGGTACTTCCCATTATTGAGTACATAGCATCTGCAGCCAAAAATCCTTAGATAGGACATGGTCGGTTTCCTGCCTTTCAATAGCTCATAAGGCATCTTACGATGGTTCTTGTTGATCAAGGCTCGGTTTTGCATGTGGCAAGCTGTATTGATAGCCTCTGCCCAGAAGTACTCTGGAAGAGAAGCGTCATTCAACATTGTCCTACATGCTTCAATGAGTGTTCTATTCCTCCTCTCCACAACTCCGTTTTGCTGAGGAGTACGCGGGGAGGAAAACTCATGAAAGATACCATGTTCTTCACAGAATTCTGTCATAGCCCTAGACTCGAATTCTGTTCTATGGTCACTTCTGATTTTGACCACGGAGCAGTTAAGTTCGTTCTGAATCTGCTTGACAAAATTAGTGAAGATGTCAAACGTATCTGACTTTCATTTCAAGAAGAACACCCACGTAAACAGAGAGTGTTCATCAACAATCACAGCGTATACGATTTGCATCCTAAGCTATGAACTTGCACTGGACCGAACAAGTCCATATGCAGAAGATAAAGACATCTGGAAGAGTCTTTGTCTGCAATGCCCTTAAAGGTTGCCCGAGTCTATTTTCCCTTCTGGCATGCAGGACAAGGTCTATCTTTGATACACTTAATAGTATGGGCATCCCTTACTAAGTTCTTAGAAAACAGAACATTAATAGTTTTGAAATTAATATGTGATAATCTCTTGTGCCATTGTTCATAGAGAGATGCACTGTCTTTTTCTACTAGGCAAACGGGGATAGAAGAGTCTATGCTAAGAAAATCTAAGCAGAAAATATTTCTGCTCCTAATGCCAGTTAATACCGTCTCCGAAGAGGCACACGATATTATCAGGCACTTTTCCTTACATAACTTAACGTTGTATCCTTTATCACACAACTGGCTTACACCTATCAGGTTATGGTTTAACCCTTCAACATAGGCCATGTCTGTGATAGAGAATACACCGTTTGATATCATACCATAACCCTTGGTGACTCCTAAATCTGATCCTCCAAAGATGACTTTGGGTCCATTTTCGACTGGGGAGTAATCACGCAACAGGCTTCTTGTCCCGGTCATATGCCGGGAATATCCACTGTCCAAGTACCAGATTGGCATTTTGGTGGCCTTTGGACATACCTGCAAAACAGAATTAGTTTGCCTTAGGAACCCACTAGATTCCTTGTTAGCACACTCCCCCTCGGGTGGTTAACCCTACGAGTGGTCGGTCTCGCATTGCTAACATGAGGAGTCTCATTGTTTCTTGGATTAAACCAGCAATCCACGACAATGTGACCAACTTTGCCACAGCACCAACAGTCAAACCTGTTGCACAGTTTCCTAGGCTCCTGCTTCACCCTTGTAATGGTGGGTCTAGCCGGGGCTTTGGATCTGGAGGTGGAGGCATCATGATGACAGCAGTCACACGATTTCTTCACTTCCTGTTCCTTTTGTATAACAGGCTTGGCCTTTGGTGCTTGCTTCCTATTATGGTCGCTAGAGAAGTGGCCATAATTCTCAACTTGGATTTCCTCATAAGGTGCCTTGAAGACACTCTCATCGTAGTAATGGGGGAAGGTCCATCCATCATACAAGCTCTTGGGCTTTTCAACCGAGGGCCGGAAGAGGTGGCCATAGGCTGACTCAAAGTCATGCTCTTTGCAGGGAAAGCTAGGCTTTTGGAAAGAAACATGACCGAGTGGGGCCTTTCCCTTTTCTACAACAGAGGCCTTCTTTGTAGCCTTATTTTTCCTCTGATTTCTGTTTCTCCTGGATGATTTACCAGGCTCAGCCACATGCCCTAATACAACCCCCTTTGCCTGAGTAGAGAGTTCATTAACCAAAGGAAGAACGGTCTTGGGCATAAAGAAGCTTTTGACAATCTTCCTCTTGGCCGCAAGCTGTTCTTCCAGCTTGTTAATTTCTTCCTGCTTTTGGTCAAGGAGCCTTAGAGAATTTGAGTGCTCAGAAGTCAGGTCCAGGTGTTCCTGTCGGAGATATATCAAGCAAGTGATCTCTTCTCTTAGGGACACTCCCTCAACTTTAAGGAATTTGACTTCCTTTTTCTGAGTGCTCAACCTCTTTCGGCATTCTTCAAATGTATTGAGCAGGAGCACATACATTTCGAGGAGTTCAGGTTCCCGGGAAGATGGGTTGTCATCGTGATCATCTTCAGGAGACTCAGAGTCAAAGTAAGAGTCAGAGAGGGGGGTGCGATCTTTTACCTTCCCAGTAAACGGGGGACAATCTCCATTTGAGTCGGAGCGACCCATTAGCCTGAAGTAGGCTTCCTCATCATCACTGGAGTCTGATGAGTCAGATTCACTCAGTGTCATTGTCTTCTTGGCAATGTAGCTCCTCTCCTTCTTCTTGTCTCGAGAGGACTTGTGCTCCTCTCCTTTCCCCTTATCTCTCTTGCTTTGGTAGCAGTCAGCAATGACGTGGCTTGGCTTATTGCACCCAAAGTAGATAATGTTAGCAGAATGATGTTGTTTCTATTTAGAATCATACCTGTCAGAAGTGTAATTCTTCTTCTGATGTCTGGAGGAGGAGCAATCTCTTTTTCTATGATTCCTCATCTTAAGGAACTTCTTGAACTCTCAAGTGATGAAAGATAATTCTTCTTCAGATAGCTCTGAGCCGGATGAGCATGGATCAGAGTCTTCTTCCTCAGCCTTTCTCCGAGAGCAGGACAAGGCTACACCATTGCCTTTCCTTGAGATATTAGCTTTCAGGGCTACAATCTTTTCTTTGGCTGCAGCCTTATCAACCTCCTCTTCAGCTTTTCTTGTGTTCAGCTGAAGCTCATAGGACATTAGCTTCCCAAACAGAATCTGGGGATCAGTTTCTGCCAGCTTGCCAAACTATCTGATGGCGCGGATATATGTGTCCCATTACTTAGTCAGGGATCTAAGGAGTTTGTCATTTAGTTCACCATCGGTGAAAACTCTGCCATAACCCTTCAGGGCATTAACGATCTTCAAGAAGTTCTCGAATGTCACTACGATTTCTTCCTTAGGACCTTGCTTGAAGGCCTCATACTTCTGGTTCAGAAGCGATCATTGATCATCCCTTACTTCATCTGTGCCCTCCATCAGAATGATCAGGCAGTGCTAGATGTCCTTGGCAGTCCTGCAGTTGCTGAAATTCTGCATCATTGAATCATCGACGGCGCTCACAAAAATGTTTTGAGCTTTCTTGTCTAGGCCGACAAGCACCATCTCATCCTTATCCATTTCGGAGAGCCTATTGGGCACCATCTTAGTCGGATCAATGGTGGAGGCCTTAGTGGGGATATGAGGGCCCTCCTCCACTATCATGAAGAGTCGGGGATCGACTTCTTCCATGTAGAACCTAATCCGTTCCTTCTAGATGGAAAATTCAGCTTGGTGCATACTGCAATCTTTCCGGTATACTTGAGTCCGTCCATTCCTGAGATCTTCTTTCTTCTTGACACTAGACACAGGATCTTACTCAAGGTGTTAACCTTATTGATGAGTAACCTTGCTCTGATACCACTTGAAAGTATCTAGTGTCAACCTAATCCACCTATAAGGGGGGGGGGATAGGTATCGTGCAGTCTTTTGCAGAATTAAACTAACCTGCACAAGTAAGCAAACAAAACACAGAAAACACACAAAGAATTGTAGTGGTTCCCCGATTTGGGTACGTCCACTTCCTCCCTTCAACCTATCTCCCACCAAGGGACAACTCGGTCACTTCTCCAAATGGATTGAAATCCAATCCTCATACTAGGAGCAACGCTCCCCTAACCACAGAAGGAACCCTTCCAACAACGGAGTCACAACTCCACCACAACGGGTTGCACCTAACCCTTATAAATAGGAATGAAAATTCCTTTACAACAAAATTGAATGTAAATAAAAATACAAACAATGCTTTATGGAGATTCCGATGTCCTTCTTCGTTCGTTGAAGCTTGGACGAAAAGTACGAAGAGTCCACAACCAGATTTCTCACATGGAATCGATCTTGTTAAGATTGGCGGCGGCAAGCAAGTGCGGCGGCGATGCTTTGTAAATCCAAACTTCTTGACGAAGCAAGCTAGGTATTCGAACGATCTCAGTCGGATCAAATGTCTCAACCGATTCGGAAGGGAGAACAAGTCTCGATCCACGAAGCAGAAGACAAGAGATCTTGAGAGAGACACGTGAGCCAGGCTACTTGCCTCGGTGCTGTCGTCGAGCGATCAGAGACGAGCTGAGATCAGCGGCGACGACAACCTTGCGAGCGGCAACGTGCGATCGGCGGATTTCGCGATCGGCTAGGTCACGACCGAATTCTTCTGTTTTTCGTATTCCGGTGTGTCCTGTAGACAATGGGAATAACACCGTATATATACACAAAGGCAAACCCTAAAATAGCATTGTGGGGCCCACCTCAGAAATTCCGAGTTTTGTCCGAAATGAGCAAGGCGGCCTGGACCAGTCCAGCGAGCGGCGAAATCTGCCTAAGGCAAAATCAGTGGGAGTCATTTGTGATTCCCATCGATGTCGGCGGGAATCACACTCAACTCCCGTCGATTCTGCCTTGGAAGAATTTCTGACTTTGCCAGCCGAAAGTAGTCGGTGGGAGTCACTTAGTGATTCCCGTCGAAGTCAGCGGGAATCACTAATGACTCCCGTCGATTCTTACTTGGAAGAATTTTCCTCCTTCTTTTGATAGCTTGGTCTTTGACCCATCCTTGCTCCTTCTTCTGCTCTTGATCTACCATGACCCTGTACTTAAGAATAAGTACACTCCGATAGATAGAGCACACGTGGATCAACGTACTGATCTACATAATGAGGGATTATGTTGCGCAGACCCGTGTATATTGACCCACTGCACTCTGACATTGGTGTGTACTTAGCAAGGAATAACTGCAAGCACAACTTGATAGAATTGTCAAATACATTGTCAATTCAACTTAGCTTGTTCAGCCTCTTATTCAAATCAGGTCTATTGTGGATGCAGTACCCAACAATTACTCGAGTGAGATCAATAATGCTCGAGTGCTAAGATCAGATCTTGAGTGGATAGCAATGCCTACTCGAGAAGAACTAATTCTTGAAATTCTGGAACAAAGTATGAAGTCACTCGAGTGGAGTAAAGATTACTCGAGTGATAGAGATACTACTCAAAAGGTGAAGCTGAACTTCTCGAGAGCTTTGACTTAGAGAAAATTCTGGATATAAAATGTTGATCACTCAAGTACTGAAACTGGACTACTCGAGTACTAAACGAACTACTCTAGTACATGGATTTTCTACTCGAGTGAGGTTAGAATCTTCTCGAGAACTATAATTCTGTCACTCGAAATAGGTTGCTCATCTACTCGAGTACAAGACTTCACTACACGAGTGTTTTACTTAGAAACTTTCTGAGACTAAACACTTAACACTCGAGAATGAGAGAATGTCTACTCGAGTGCTGGACTTGGCTTCTCGAGTGCTAGATATAAGCTACTCGAGAACCACTTCTATACTCGAATTATAGACTAGATCTACTCGAGTGCTACTAAGGTTTCTACTCGAGTACAAAGAATTCACTCGAGTAAAATAATTAGAATATTTTTAGCTTTAAGAAAGTTTTTCTCCTTCATTCTAATAATCAAAAATTCTTCCTTCATAAGTCCAAGTGCTTGAAAAATAAGTGTATCACAATAGAGAGGCTACACATGAGTCAATACCATGGATCACACAATGAGGAATTACATTGTATGGTCCGGGGTTTGATGACCCACCTTAGACTGACATTGTCTACACTTGATAATAAGTCCTGCAAACACATAACTAGAACAGGAAATCAAATACAACCTAATTCATCTTAGTTTAAGGGTGACTTCAAACAAATTAATGTTATTGTAGATACAATACCCAACAATCTCCCCCTATTTGTAGAAGTCAGAACCCTTTACACTAAGGTGAATTATACCAAAATAAAAAGAACAAGATATTTGAAAAGTAAGCATAGAACAAAATGCATGAAATTAAGAAATAAAAAGATAATCATCAAGACTAAGAATTATATAATTAGAAATGTTTCAAGATTTCATCTCTACATAGATTCAATCCTCAATATCATAATATATAATCATTCCTAGCTTTGATGTTGCTGTTGTTGCTGCTGATACTGTCTGTCTTGCTTTTTCTGTTATCTCCTTTGATAACGGAAGGGCTTGGGATAGAACTTGGGAGGTCTTGGTTGTGCATTTGGATTATTTCTCCCATATTCTCTATTATAGATCCTTCTATTAGTCATAGACTTCTCATATAATTCCCATTCAGTTGAGCTATAATGAAGGTTACTACTTTCATTATAATCCATAACAAGCTTCAATGTATCAAGAATTAAGGATTTGGAAGTTGGGCTCCATATTTTAGCAAAATCATAAGCTTTCATTTTCTCTGCCTCTGGGTTTGGAAAAGATCTACTGACAAAAGCTCCATCTCCATATTTCCTTATTTTAGGAATCTGAATTTCTAAAATATCTTGAGGAATGTCAGATTCCCATACCTGAGAGTAAAATTCTAGAGGTAGAGCTTCCCCTTGAGGCCTAGAAGAAAAGGTAGGCATCTGAGCAGGCTTGTCTTCTACAAGAGGATTCAGATGGCGAGGAATGATGTTTGGATCAGCTTGGAATTCAGGGAATATCTAATTATGCATCCACACTGTAGTATCATAAGTATAAAACTTCACAGACTGAATCTGGGCTAACACATCTTTATTAATTTAAGTCATTTTCTCAGTCTAGAGGGTCTTGACATTAGTATCATACTTTTTAACTTATTCTTTCACAATTCCCTCCCCCTTTCTGATTTCTACACATAGCCTCTCTATAGCTTCATATTTGAAGATACCTTGCATCTCCACCAGGAAGAGGTGCCTTAGTTGGGTAGTATTATGTTGAATCTCAGCAAATCCTCAGCTCATTTCTATTTCTAATGCTGTGACTTTTTCTTCGACAACTTTCAGAGAATCATCAAAATATTTCCTTTGATCTAGCAACATTTGTTCAATCTTACCAAGTATATCAGATGTAATAGGTGAAGTAGTAACAGGAGGAGTAAAAGAAGCTGAAGGAGGAGGGGCAGTCCAGGGAGGAATTTCTTCAACTATCACAGAGCTCTGAGCTCTTGATGTATGAATCATGACATCTCCTTCCTCACTAGTGATGGTGGGAAGAGTGAAATCTAATCTCCTCAAGGGAGCTTCAGCTGGTTCTAGAGACTGTTCATTCTCACCTAAAATCAGTACTGTGTCTTCTTGTTCTTTCTCTACAGTTGGGGAGTAATGAATAGGTTACTCTAGAGATGGTGCAGGAGATGGAGATGGTGTAGGAATGGGTTCCTTGGATAGCTCTGCAGTTTTTTCTTTATGGAGGGTAGGAAGAGGCTCATCTGAGCTAAGTTCTTCAATCATCTTGTTTATATCTTCAGTGGTGGAGAGGATGGTCTCTTGTACTTGTGCATCTGACAGTATTTCTTTCGAAGGGATGGATGGATAAAGGTATCTGGAGGTGGAGAAGGTATTCTGTCTTGCTAACAAGAAGGAGAAGGAGGAGAGGGCACTCTGTCTTGCTGCACAAAGAAGGCAGGCTCCCCCTCAGCTACTGCACCAGATGTTCCAACATCATTATGGATAGAGGGAAATGGGGTCCTTTCCTTTGCAGCAGGTTGCTCATGGGCTTGGGCAGCTTGGGCTGGGTTCTGCAATTTTAACTCCCATCTTTGGATAGAGGAGATAGAAACTTTCCTCATATGGTGGATTGTTGTGCCTTTGGATAAATCAAACACCTTAGGATTAATATCATGCAACATTAATAAGATAATCCTTGCATAGTGTGGAGCCTTAATGCTCTCTCTGATCTTGTCTAGAATAAACATACCAAACTGAAATCTCTTCCTGTAGATAATGGCTGTCATAATATCAAAAAAGATCATTAGTTATGAAACTTATGGAGCTAGTCCTGCACAAAAGTATTTTTCTAATTATGTCCACAAGCAACTTGCTCTCTGGATTGAGATCTGACCTTCTGATGGATTTTACTTCAGTTGAAATACCACAAAAATTGTAGGTTCTATCATTATCTTCATCAGTGATTTCATCCTCTTCATCCACTACAGGAATTTTAAGAAGTTGTGAAACAGAGGTTTTGGTAAGTTTAACCTTGATTCCCTTGACCTTGGACTTCAACACTTTCCCATTCCTCTTGACTTTAATATTCTTGAAAAATTCTTCAACCTCTGGAAAGAGTATTTTGCACGACCGTTGTAGAACAAATGTCAAACCTACTGTGTCAAGTAGAATCATCAAGTTCTTGAAATCATCGAAAATCTTTGCTATGCCGGCGACAACCAACTCACTGCCTACTGTGATCTTTTGACGGTGACCCCATGTCGTTTAGTGAACTGAGGGTAAGGGACTAGAAGACGACGGTGACGACAGCGTACTCTATGTGAGCGGAGGAAGGCGAACAGTCTTTTCGAGAGAGAGAGGATTTGAACTCGAATAGATTCTTGAAATCTGATATTTTTTATTTGTATAACCCTAGTAATGATGATTAGGAGTCTAATAAAGCTTAAAAATACCTTAGATAGCAGCGGAAAGGATGTGGGTTTCGAAAATGAAAAATTTAAAAGAATTCAGAATCTCACGGGTCATTTCTTGAGTGGAACTTCAGTACTCGAGTGATGGAATAGCTGTACTCGAGTGGCAGTATGACAGTACTCGAGTGGTACAATTCTACTTCTCGAGAAGAAGTTTAGTACTCAAGTGATAACACTCGAGTGACTTACTTAGTTCTCGAGAATTTAGAGAAGTACTTGAGTTATTCGAGTTCTCGAGTAGTCATTCCTTCTCTCGAGAAATGAAGTCCACTTAGAGAAATTCTAACCTTTTTGACTAAACCTTGATTTCTGAGCTGTGGATGAGTCCACCTTATTTATTCCTCTTTGTTTAGCATACCCAGTACAGTTTTTAAGAAACTGAACTTGGTCTCGTCCAGCGGCTTTGTGAAAATGTCTGCAATTTTCCTATCTGTTAGGACATACTGTAGATCTATGTCCTCATGCTCCCAATGCTCCTGGATGAAGTGGTATCTTAGCTCTATGTGCTTTGTCTGGCTGTGAGAGACTAGGTTGTTTGATATTGCTATCGCACTGGAGGAGTCACAAAAGAGAGGGATGTCTTTGATATGCATATTGTAGTCTTGCAGTTGGTTCTTTATCCAAAGCAATTGTACACAACAACTGCCAGCTGTAATGTATTATGACTCGGCTGTTGAGATTGCGACACAACTTTGCTTTTTGCTGCTCCAAGAAAAGAGTCTCCTTCCAATGAATTGGCAAGTCCTGGAAGTGCTATTCTATTCATCTTTGCTACCTACAAAATCTGTATATGAAAAACAAATTAGTTTGCTATCATTACTTCTTGGGTACTATAAGCCAATATTCGATGTACCTTTAAGGTATCTCGAAATCTGCTTTACAGCAGCATAATGAGATTCCTTACAGTTCACTTGAAATCTAACACAGACACTTATGAAGAATATTATGTCTAGTCTACTGGTAGTAAGGTAGAGAAAGGATCCAACTATGCTTCTATACTTAGTTTCATCTAAAGGTTTCGCTTTCTTATCCTTGTCCAGTGACACGCTGAACCCATTGGAGTCCTCATAGAGGTTGCATTCTCCATTCAGAATTTCTTAATCAACTCCTTGGTGAACTTAGTCTACGAGATGAAAATTCCATCTTCAGATTGTTTCACCTGAAGTCCTAAGAAATACTTTAGCTCTCCCATACTGCTCATTTAAAACATCCCTTGCATAAGTTAAGAAAACTTTTTGCAGAGGTTGTCGTCAGTTGAGCCAAAAATAATATTATCGACATAGATTTGTACTAGCAGAATCTTGACTTTTATTTCCCTAAGAAATAATGTCTTATCTATCTTTCCCCTTGTGAAATTGTTCTCAAAAAGAAAGCTAGGCAACGTCTTATACCAAGCTCGAGGAGCTTGTTTCAAACCATACAATGCTTTAGAATAAAGATATACGTAATCAGGAAAATTATAATCAATGAAACCTGGAGGTTGTTCCACATATACCTATTCCTTGATGTCACCATTAAGGAAGGGAGACTTCACGTCAATCTGATTGATAGTGAAGCACTTAAGTGCAGCATACGCTAGGAATAACCTGATTTCCTCCAACCTTACCACTGGAGCATATGTCTGGTCGAAATCGATTCCTTCTTCTTGCCGATATCCTTTGGCAATGAGTCTGGTCTTATTCTTTATGATAGTTCCATTCTCGTCCATCTTGTTCCTGTAGACCCACTTTGTCCCGATGACGTTCTTGCCTTTGGGTCTTGGAACTAGTTTCAAGACTTTGCAACGCTTAAACTAATTTATCTCTTCTTCCATAACCATTATCTATGACGAGTCTGAGTTGGCTTCCTCAAACTTCTTTGGTTCAACCTGTGAGAGAAAACTCAAAAATAAATTCTCATTAGTTGTACCTCTACGAGTTCTGACACCATCCTGAGCATCTCCTATGATTTGATCCATGGGATGATCCTTTAGATGTCTGTGCTCTAGAGTCCTTACATCCAGAGTGTCTTCAACCACAGGAGTGACTTCATCAACTTGGGTAGCTTCTTCATCTTGATCATAAACCTCTCCAATAGGGGTTGGAGTGGTGATCTTGATAAACTTTTCACCTTTTTCTTCCATCAGCTCACTATTGCGCGCTAGGGTTCGAAGAAAATAAACGCAACCGAACTAGCAACCCAATGAGGCAAGTATACCTATTGAATTTTAGCTAGGGGACACAAGTGTCATATTGAAATCGGGGAACTGTTGGCTATGCTTACTCACACGAACGCTATTATCTTATCGACGGAAAAATTAGAGTTTAGAGAATCTAATTGAGATTAAGGAAATAAAATTAATGCTAGAAAGAGAGCTATTGCAATTAAGTAAAGTGCTATAAAGTAAAACGATTACGACAGATGGTTGAAACTATGAAATGGAAATGCACTCGATCAAGAATCACCTCGGCTAAAGACGATTAAGAAAATGCGATAAAAATCTAAACTTAATAGGATAAAGGTCCTTGACCGTGGAGGTTCCTAAAGCTTGAACACACTTCTCTCGAAGTCTTGCCCAACTGAGTTTAGAAAGGTCCGACCGACTCTCGTCTAAATCGGAGGCCTAAAACTCGCTTTACGCGGTGAACCCCACTACTGGATTTTACTCCAATCCGGGAGATTTGGATGTCTGCCTCTCTCGAGGGGTGCGTACAACTCCCTTTACTCTTGAATGCTCACTTTATTCTATCGGCCTCTCGGCTAGCCCAGAATGAAAGCAAAGGTGGAGAGTATATATCAATAATATACCTCCAACCCATGATTAATCAAGAGTAATTCAAGGCCCTAACCTAAAAAGAAAAGATTAATTAAAACATCATAACTTAATCGCTCTAACCTCGGATCATCAAGATCGAGTACAAGGAGGATTAGTTAATCATAATGTAGTGGAGGAGGGGGAATGAGTAGTAGAGCATAAAAACACAAATAAACAAGTAGAGAAAAAAAACAACACTATTATATTAATGGAAAGGAGAGTTACACTAATTGAAATTGAAATTACAAGTGCATGAAATTTAGAACCTATTCTAGCGCTACATTAAGCAACTAAAACAAGACTAAAGATTACAAGGAAAGCTAAGGCAACTAAATATTAAACCATGGTTAAGCAAAAATTACAAAGGAAGAGAGAGAGAGAGAGAGAGAGAGAGAGAGAGAGAGAAAAGCATACAAAAATCAAGAACAAAAGGGGCAGCACCTCCCCCTCTCAACCAAAGCTTGTTGAAATGGAAGGGGGGGTCTCAATTTATAGAAAAAAATCTCGGGTTGGTCACGCCCTCCGATACGCCCTAGGGGGGGCGTGTCAAGGGGCGTGATAGTACTATGTTGACCTCGGGCTCTGGACTCTGGCGGGAAGGATCATTGCCTTTGTACGTCGGTGGTCATGCCCTAGGTCACGCCCGTGTTGGGGGGGGGGGGGGGGCGTGACACTCACGTCATGTCGAAATCATTGGTCAGAAATCCATCAGTCGTCGGAAAAGTTGATGTCACGCCCCAGGTCACGCCCGTGACGGGGGGCGTGACAGTACTGTTGCGTGCTGTGGCGGAACGGCATTTAATGCAGCGACAGGCTTTACGGTAGAGGGCGACACGCCCATGGTCACGCCTGGTGACATGCCCAGGGAGGGCGTGTTAGGGGGGCGTGACAGCGGTTTTGTTCGTTTTTCTGTCCCTTCCAGCAGGAGTCCTCGGGATCGGGTGACACGCCCTAGGTCACGCCCAGGGAGGGCGTGACAGGGGGGCGTGTCAGGTCATTTTTGGCCAATTTTCTGGAAACCTGCAAAAAGACAAGAAAAAGTCAGTGACAATAATATTTACATAAAATGATAAAAAATAAACTATTAATAGACATGATTTGTACAATATAAAATAGAAAATACGATAATAGTTTAGGCTACAAAACGTATTATCAAATTTTCCCAAGCTTAAGCTTTGCTTGTCCCCAAGCAAAAATATAAAAACTAGATATTTATAAAAAGGACTAATCAAAAAGTTTTAATTATGCCTACACAAGTACTATGCGAAATTCTGAGTAGGGAAAAGGTGAAATGTAAGTCTAAAACAATTATTTAGGTATGGTAAAACTTTTATAAACTTTACTCAATAAAAACAAATCATCCAAAATTTTAACGAGATTTTTTTAATAGACTAAAGCAAAGCAACGAAAATGAAAAACACGCATTGAGTTGTTACTAGATCCAAGCAACACATTATAATTATATCAATTTAATTAACAAAAATCTAGGTTTAAATTCAAAACTAAAACTGATTTACTTTTTTTCTTTTCTTAGTTGTTAAATAAAAATCAAAAAGCGTGAATCAAAAGGACTTAAATAGGACAGAAACGTTTGGTTTAGGAATATGATTAGGAGTGGAATTCAAAGATAAACGTGAAGGTTTAAAATCACATTAAACCAAAGCAAAGAGTTTCAAAAACTTTCATAAAAATATATATACACATTTTTTTTCTTTTTCTTCTTTTTTCCATTTTTTTCTTTTTTTCAAAACAAAGGCCATAAATATTTTTATTTTCCTTTTGAATTGGCCAAACAGAAATAAACATCACTTTTGAGCATACTTTTTTTTCAAAAACCTTTCTCCCACAAAAATCACAAAATATCCTATCAAAATCGTCAAAATAATTAATGAAACTCAAAAAGGCTAGTGTGATTCGATAGGTTGGAAATTTTGGCTTTGGTGAAACTGAAATGAAGGGAGGAGCTATGGAATGAAATCGGAAAAAGGCTCAAAAATGGCTAACTAGTGGTAAAAGTTTTTAGGTTGGCAGGAAAGCTCAAACGAAAACAAAAATGGCCTAAATCATTTTCACGCTTTTGAATTTTTTTAAAACAAAGGTTTGAAATTTTTTAAAAAACGAGTCCTAGATAATAAAAGAAGATTGATGAAATTAACTTGAAAATAGAAATAATAGGTGACTTGGATCGTTCACATCTACTACGCTATTCAAAAGTTGACTTTACAAAAATTATTCAAAAACAAAAAAGAAAATAGTGGATGATGAATTTTTGAGAAAGTAAAGGAAATAAAAAACAAAAAACCATAATAGAAATGCGAGTTTTAGAAAAATATTTCACCTTAACATGCTACCGTGAATTAGAAACACAGCATGGCCAACATTTTACTTGAGAAACATAATTAAAAAGGACGATTAGAAATATTATAATTAACTACGTTGTTTATAGAAAATTTTGAGTAAAAAAAAACAAAAACTAGGGGTACTATTGAAATTCCAAAATGTCTAAACTATTCAAAAACACATATTTTTTTTAATTTTGTGAAATATTCTCATTTTTTTTTGGATTTTGGAAAAAAAAAATTTTCTCTTTTTTTTTTGGAATTTTAAGATATTCAATATTTTTTTTTGGAAATATTTAAAATATATACAAAGAGAAAAATTTGTACTCTAACAAAAAATGAAGGAGGAAGTCCTCCCCCAAGCTTAAAATAGACATTGTCCTCAATGGCTAAAGAAGGGGATTGGAGAAAGAGAGAAAAATAAAGTACAGAATTGAAAGACAGAATTGAAAGACAGGTACTTCCCCGGATTTATTTGCTGCGAAAGCTGAGTGATGCCGCTCCTCCGAATGTCTTCTTTGGACTTCGTGATGGATTCAGCAATGTTGGAGCAGACGATCGCAGAAGCTTTAGCTTGTCGGAGCCGTCCGAGGCCAAAAATTGTAAAATAAAGAAAATAGAAAAAGATAACTTGGGTTGCCTCCCAAGAGCGCCCTTTGGTTAAAGCGTCGTTGAGCTCGACGCATCAAAAAAATAATATTGTCCAAAAATATTGTTGTTCAGAAATAAAATTGTTTTTTACAAAAATTAAGATTTCAAAGTTAGAGTTCGTGAAGCAGAAACTTAATAATGTTTGGACTGACATCATCATCACCAGAGAAATACAGTTTAAGACACTGACCATTCACTTTGAAATTACCCATATAAGGGTGAGAAATTAAAACAGTTCCATAAGGAAATACTTCTAAAATAGAAAACGGGCCAGACCAGCGAGATTTTAATTTTCCCGGAAATAAACGTAAACGAGAATTATATAAAAGGACTTGGTCGCCCGGCTTAAAGTTTTTAGGGTGCCTTAAGTGTTTATCGTGTAAACGCTTCGTCCGCTCTTTATAAAGTTTATTATTTTCATAAGCATAAGAGCGCCACTCATCGAGTTCATTTAGTTGAAATTTTCGAAGGTCACCGACTGAGTGGGGATCGAAGTTTAAAAATTTTAAGGCCCAAAAGGCACGGTGTTCTAACTCTACGAGCAGATGGCATAATTTTCCATAGACCAGCCGATACGGCGTACATCCGAGGGCGGTTTTGTACGCTGTTCGGTAGGCCCATAGAGCATCGTCAAGCTTGGCTGACCAGTCTTTCCAAGAAGTCGAAACAGTCTTTTCTAATATTCTTTTTATTTCTCTATTAACTACTTCGACTTGTCCGTTAGTTTGGGGGTGGTAGGCAGTGGAAATCTTATGTGTAACGCCGTATTTGGTAAGGATTTTTTAAAATTGTGCGTTACAGAAATGGGAACCCCTATCGCTAACGATTGCGCGTGGCGTACCGAATCTAGAAAATAATTTTTTTAAAAACATGACTACGACTCGGGAGTCATTCGTATGAAGAGCTTGGGCCTCAGCCCATCGTGAAACATAATCAACAGCAACTAAAAAAATTTGTTTCCGAACCTAGAAGGAAGGGGGCCAACAAAATCAATTCCCCAGAGGTCGAAAATTTCACACTCTAAGAAATAATTTTGCGGCATTTCATTTTTATTAGAAATTTTGCCCGACCGTTGGCAACTATCACACCTACTCATAAAGGCTTGTGCGTCTTTAAATAGGCTAGGCCAGTAAAAACCTGCGCAAAGCACCTTGTGAGCGGTGCGAACAGCTTGATAGTGCCCACCTGTCGGACCTTCATGCAAATGTTTTAGAATATCAATTCCTTCATCATAAGAAACACATCTCCTTATCACTTGATCCGCACAGATTCTGAAAAGATGCGGGTCTTCCCAAAAGTAGTTATTCAGCTCAGAAAAGAATTTCTTCTTTTGCTGAGAGGAGAACTCTTTTGGGAGCACCCGGGCCACTAGATAGTTGGCGATGTGCGCGAACCAAGGAGAAGTAGATGTGTTAACTAAAAGCAGCTTCTCATCAGGAAAATAATCATTAAAAGATTTTTCATTTAATTTTTCTATAAAGGGGTTATCTAATCTGGATAGATGGTCGGCGGCCAAGTTCTCGGCTCCTCGCTTATCACAGATCTCTAAGTCAAACTCCTGGAGGAGTAAGACCCAGCGAATCAAGCGAGGCTTGGCATCCGTTTTGGCAAGAAGGTACTTGAGGGCCGAATGGTCCGTAAAAACAATGATTTTTGAAAGTGTAATGTAAGGGTGGAATTTATCAAATGCGAATACTACAGCTAAGAGCTCCTTCTCGGTTATGGTGTAATTTTCTTGTGCAGATGTGAGGGATTTACTAGGGTAATAGATGGGGTGGAAGTTTTTTGATATGCATTGACCTAATACGGCTCCCACCGCAAAACTACTCGCATCGCACATAATCTCGAAAGGAAGGTCCCACACCAGAGCTATCATAATCGGTGCGTTAATTAACTTTTCTTTAATTGATTCAAAGGCAGAAATACAAGAGTCATCAAAAATGAATGGAGCGTCTTTTTCTAAGAGATGGGTGAGGGGCTTTGTGATCTTGGAGAAGTCCTTTATATAACGACGATAAAAACCAGTGTGGCCTAGGAAACTTCTTATAGCTTTTATGTTTGTAGGCGGCGGCAACTTCTCAATAACTTCTATCTTGGAAACGTCTACCTCAATACCTTTAGCAGAAATTTTATGACCCAAAACTAACCCTTCCCTCACCATAAAATGGCATTTTTCCCAATTTAGGGCAAGGTTAGTTTCTTCGCATCGTTCTAAGACTTTTTCGAGGTTTTCTAAACATCTATCGAAGGAATCGCCGAACACGGAGAATTCGTCCATGAATACCTCCATAATGCTTTCTACGTACTTGTCAAATATTGCGAGCATACATCGCGGGAATGTAGCTGGCGCATTGCACAATCCAAACGACATTCTTCGGTAAGCGAAGGTGCCGAAGGGACAAGTAAACGTAGTTTTCTCTTGGTCCTCGGGAGAGATGGGTATTTGAAAGTACCCCGAGAGGCCATCGAGAAAACAATAAAAGCTATGGCTGGAGAGACGTTCTAAAATCTGGTCGATAAACGGTAATGGAAAGTGGTCCTTGCGGGTGGCGTCATTTAACTTACGGTAATCTATACACATACGCCAACCCATCACAGTCCGTGTCGGGATTAATTCATTATTCTCATTATTAAATACGGTTATCCCTCCCTTCTTTGGCACTACCTGAACGGGGCTAACCCACTTACTGTCCGAAATAGGGTAGATAATTCCTGCATCTAATAATTTCATAACCTCGCCCTTAACTACTTCTTTCATATTCGGGTTTATACGGCGCTGAGGTTGAATAGAGTTACGCGAATTACCTTCCATTAAAATTTTATGGGTACAGAAAGATGGGCTTATGCCCTTGATATCAGAAATTTGCCAAGCAATAGCCCGACGGTGCTTACGTAGAACTAGAAGAAGTTTATCATTTTACGTATCCGTGAGGTAGGCCGAAACGATAACTGGTAACTTGGAATCTATTTCTAACAAAGCATACTTATGGTGTTCAGGAAGTTCTTTAAGTTCTAGGGTAGGGGGTTCTTCATAAGAGGATTTAGAGATTCTTTCTTTTTCAAAAATAATATCTTCATAAACTTTTTTATTAGGAACATAATAAGGGGTGGGGCTGGCAGCCAAGACAGCTTCTTGTAGCGATTCAGTGGGAAGAAAAGAAGAAGAACAAAAATCTGAAAATTCTTTTTCAAACTCAGAAAGACAATCAGAAGATTCATCACTTCCCTGCAGCGATTCAACGGGAAGAGAAGAAGAAAAACAAAAACTAGAAAGTTCTTTTTCAAAGTCGAAGAGGCAGTAGGAAGACTCATCACTCACGGCGTCTACGAAAAAACATGAGTCATCATTTGCTAGGGTGTTCTTCATCGAAGGTGTGATAGAAATTGTGACTTCGTCGTCGCCTACTCGAAAGAAAAGCTTACCATTGCTTACATCAATGATGGCTCTGGAGGTGGCAAGGAAGGGTCGGCCAAGGATCAGGGGAACCTCGACGTCTTCTTCGATGTCCAAAATGACAAAGTCCACCGGGAAGATGAACTTGTCGACTTTTACTAGAACATCCTCCACTATTCCTAACGGGTACTTGACGGATCTATCGGCTAGCTGGATACTCATACACGTGGGGTTAAGGCTACCAATCCCTAACTTTTTAAACAACGAAAAGGGCATCAAGTTTATACTCGCGCCTAGTCGGCTAACGCGTGTTTAACAAAAAGATCACCGAAGACACACGGGATAGAGAAACTACCCGGGTCACTGATTTTCTTCGGCAAACCGTTTGTTAAAATGGTGGAGCACTCGACATTTAGCGTGACGTGCGAAAGATTCTCTAGCTTCTTCTTGTTGGTGAGGAGGTCCTTAAGATACTTGGTGTATTTCGGCATCTGCGAAATAGCCTCGTAGAAGGGAAGATTAATATGGATTTGCTTGAAGATCTCTAAGAAGCGGGAGTACTGATCATCTTGACGATGTCTATTAAGTTCAGAGGGGTATGGAGGAGTTGAATTATTTTTGAAGATGGGTGGTGGAGTAAGATTATTTTCTAAAATAGGGGTGATAACTTCTTCAGCAGAGGGTGGAAGCAGAGCGGAGCTTTGATTTTTAAAGACAGGAGCGGAGCTTTGATTTTTAAAGGTGGGAGCGGAGCTTGCCTCGGGCTCTTCACCATCCATACCAGAGACTTTCTTCCCACTCCGAAGAGTTATAGCTTTCGCTTGCTCTCTCGGGTTGGGTTCAGTATTGGAAGGAAGAGACCCTGCGGGTCGCTCAGAAATTATTTTCGCGAGCTGTCCTACCTGATTTTCTAGACTTTTTACGCTTCCGGTTAAAGTTCTTATAGTAGCGTCATTTGTGGTGATATTTTTAGAAAGTAATTCCTCCAAGCTTGGAGGTTTTGGGTAATTTTGAAGAGATGGTGGTGGTGGTGGTGCAGAAAAATATTTGCGGTGGTGGGCGCATCGCATTCGATGGATTACTCCATGAAAAGTTCGGATGATTTCTTAAAGTAGGATTATAACTATTCGGAAAATTAAAACCAGGAGGATGAAAATTTGCAGCAGAAAAATTATTAAAAGCAGTTCTAGGCATATTATTAACATAACCTAAATGTTCTGGAGTAGGGGTTGCAGATTCCCATACCTGAGGGGCGGAGGCAGCAGTCATCTCCGTGATTTTTTGGCTTAGGATTTCTACTTGCAGAGCGAGCTGGGAGACATTGTCCACTTCATAGATACCTGCAGGCTTGTTCGGGCGGGACCTAGGCACATTCTACTGATAATTGTTCATGGCCATGTCCTCAAAAAGCTCAAGAGCTTCTTCCGGGGTCTTATGATTTAAAGTACCACCAGAAGCTGCGTCTATCATTTGCTTCGTGCTTTGATTTATCCCGTTATAGAACGTCTGCACTTGTAACCATACAGACAGCGCGTGATGTGGGCATCGTCTTAATAATTCTTTAAATCTCTCCCAAGTTTCATATAGGGTTTCAGAGTCTATTTGTCCGAAGGCAGAGATGTCGTTCCTAAGTTTTGCAGTTTTAGTTGGCGGAAAATACTTCGCCAAAATTTTTTCAGTTAATTCATTCCAAGTGGTTATGCTATTTTTAGGTAGAGTGTTAAGTCACTGCTTAGCTTTAGTTCTTAAAGAGAAGGGGAAGAGTCTTAGCCTGATTGCATCATTTGTGACACCATTTATCTTGAAGGTGTCGTAAATTTCAAGAAAGCTAGCTATATGTGCGTTCGGATCTTCATCTTGAAGTCGGTCAAATTGCACATATTGCTGCACCATTTGAATTATGCTAGGCTTTAATTCGAAGTTATTATTTGCTATAGCAGGGCGGACTATACTAGATTCTATTCCCTCGAGGTTCGGTCGTGCATAATAGGACATAGTCCTTTGCACGGCCTCATCTACGTTGGGTTCTTCCATTCTTAAAGTAGTAAATGACTCGGAGTCCTCAAACGGCACTTGGATAGTAGGACCTTGAAATCGCGATCTTCTCCGAAGAGTACGCTCAATTTCGTGGTCCAAGTCCAAAATAACCGACGGACTCCCACGATTTATGCACTAAAAGAACAGAAAACAAGAAAAGAAAGAGAAAAAGGATAAACTAGGAAAAAAAAGATTAGAATTTTTTTTTTATTTTTGGAAAAGAATTTTTTTTATATAGATTAACTCCCGAACTTCCCAAGGACTACCCCATGAAGGGTTCGCAAGGTACTAGACAAGATAGTGGCGCTTAAAGCCCTTTGCCCTTTTCGAGAGAATTAGGCGGCGTAGAAAAATTATGAAGTTGGTTACTATTAAGAGCGGTGATAAATTTTTTGATTTTTAACACTTTTAAAGAAAGAGGATGAGAAAGAGAAGAGATAAAATTAATAGGTTCGTGTTTTCAATATATCAACAGAAGTTGGTTCCCCGGCAACGTCGCCAAAAACTTGTTGTGCGCTCGGGTTCGAAGAAAATAAACGCAACCAAACTAGCAACCCAATGAGGCAAGTATACCTATCGAATTGTAGCTAGGGGACACAAGTGTCGTATTGAAATCCGGGAACTGTTGGCTATGCTTACTCACACGAACGCTATTATCTTATCGATAGAAAAACTAGGGTTTAGAGAATCTAATTGAGATTAAGGAAATAAAACTAATGCTAGAATGAGAGCTATTGCAATTAAGTAAAGCGTTATTAAGTAAAATGATTACTAAGAAAGGTAGAAAATATGAAATGGAAATGCACTCGATCAAGATTCACCTCGGCTAAAGACGATTAAGAAAATGCGATAAAAATCAAAACTTAATAGGATAAAGGTCCTTGACCGTGGAGGTTCTTAAAGCTTGAACACGCTTCTCTCGAAGTCGTGCCCAACTGAGTTTAGGATGGTCCGACCGACTCTCGTCTAAATCGGAGGCCTAAAACTCGCTTTATGCGGTGAACCCCACTATTGGATTTTACTCTAATCCGGGAGATTTGGACGTCTGCCTCTCTCGAGGGGTGCGTACAACTCCCTTTACTCTTGAATGCTCACTTCATTCTTTCGGCCTCTCGGCTAGCCCAGAATGAAAGCAAAGGCGGAGAGTATATATCGATAATATACCTCCAACCCGTGATTAATCAAGAGTAATTCAAGGCCCTAACATAAAAAGAAAAGATTAATTAAAACATCATAACTTAATCGCTCTAACCTCGGATCATCAAGATCGAGTACAAGGAGGATTAGTTAATCATAATGGAGTGGAGGAGGGGGAATGAGTAGTAGAGAATAAAAACACAAATAAACAAGTAGAGAAAAAAAACAACACTATTATATTAATGAAAAGGAGAGTTACACTAATTGAAATTAAAATTACAAGTGCATGAAATTTAGAACCTATTCTAGCCCTACATTAAGTAACTAAAACAAGACTAAAGATTACAAGGAAAGCTAAGGCAACTAAATATTAAACCATGGTTAAGCAAAAATTACAAAGGAAGAGAGAGAGAGAGAGAGAGAGAGAGAGAGAAAAGCATAAAAAGATCAAGAACCAAAGGGGCAGCACCTCCCCCTCTCAACCAAAGCTTGCTAAAATGGAAGGGGGGGGGGTCTCAATTTATAGAAAAAAAATCTCGGGTTGGTCATGCCCTCCAACATGCCCTAGGGGGGGTGTGTCAGGGGGCGTGACAGTACTATGTTGACCTCGGGCTCTGGACTCTGGCGAGAAGGATTATTGTCTTTGTACGTTGGTGGTCACGCCCTAGGTCACGCCCGTGTTGGGGGGGCGTGACACGCACGTCATGTTGAAATCATTGGTCGGAAATCCGTCAGTCATCGGAAAAGTTGATGTCACGCCCCAGGTCACGCCCGTGATGGGGGGTGTAACAGTACTGTTGCGTGTTGTAGCGGAACGACATTTAATGCGGCGGCAGGCTTTGCGGTAGAGGGCGACACGCCCATGGTCACGCCTGGTGACACGCCCAGGCAGGGCGTGTCAGGGGGGCGTGACAGCGGTCTTGTTCGTTTTTCTGTCCCTTCCAGCAGGAGTCCTCGGGATCGGGTGACACGCCTAGGTCATGCCCAGGGAGGGCGTGATAGGGGGGCGTGTCAGGTCATTTTTGGCCAATTTTCTGGAAACCTGCAAAAAGACAAGAAAAAGTCAGTGGCAATAATATTTATATAAAAATGATAAAAAATAAACTATTAATAGACATGATTTGTACAATATAAAATAGAAAATACGATAATAGTTTAGGCTACAAAACGTATTATCACTCACTCAAGCTAAGTTCTTTCAGCTTTGAACCTGCATCTTCAACAAACACACTAGAAGAGCCGCTTTGCAGCAAACTCGTCTAATCAAATACAACATGTATAGATTCTTCAACCACAAGGGTTTTCTTTTTAAACACCCTAGATTCCTTACTATGGCTACTATACCCTATAAAAATACCTTCAAAACTCTTTTCACAAAATTTAGTAGTATGATACTTACCATTGTTAAGAACGAAGCATTTACAGCCAAAGATTCTAAAATATGAGACAGTCGGCTTTCTGCTCTTTAGAAGTTCATAAGGTGTCTTATTGTGGTTCTTGTTTATGAGTGCTCGATTTTGTATGTGGCATGCAGTGTTGATGGCTTCAACCCAGAAGAACTCCGATAGTGAAGCATCACTCAACATAGTTCTGCAGGCCTTTATGAGCATTATATTCCTTCTCTCAGCTACTCCATTTTGTTGCGGAGTATGGGGAGAGGAAAACTCATGAAAGATACCTAGGCTATCACAAAATTCTGTCATGGCCCCAGACTTGAATTCAGTTCCATTGTCAATTCTGATTTTGACTACGGAATAGTTGTATTCATTCTGGATCTGCCTAATAAAATTTGTAAATACATCGAAGGTATCTGACTTGTGTTTCAGAAAGAATGCACACGCAAAGTTCGAGTAATCATCAATAATAGCCAGCGTATAATCCTTACCTCCTAAACTTCTAACTTACAGTGGACCGAACAAGTCCATATGTAGTAGGTGTAAACACCTATTAGAGTCTTTGCCTATGATGCTTTTAAAAGTAGCCCTTGTTTGCTTGCATTTCACACATGCATGACAAGGTATATCCTTAGCACACTTTACCCTTGGGGCATCACATACTAAGTTCAGATAAAATAATTTATTAATAGTTTTGAAATTAATAAGTGCCAATCTCTTGTGTCATTGGTCACCAAGAAACGCACTATCTTTTGCCAAAAGACACACTGGTGTAGAAGAGTCTATACAAATAAAATTTAAACAAAATATATTCCTGCTTCAAGTGCCTGATAAAATCATTTCCAAATCGTCAACCGATTTTATCAAACACTTATCAGCAAGAAATTCAACTATGTATCCTTTATTGCAGAGTTGGCTTATGATTATGCGATTGTGTTTGAATCCTTCAACATAAGCCACATCTGAAAAGGATACACTACCGTTAGTAATCATACCATAGCCTTTCGTAATTCCTCAGTCAGAACCTCCAAAGATGACCTTTGGCCCATTCACGACTGGTGAGTAATTCTGATGTAGGCTTCTTATCCCGGTCATGTGCCGAGAACATCACTGTCCAAGTACCAGATTGGAGTTTTGGTGGTCTTTGGACATACTTGTAGTTAAAAATCAACTTTCCTTAGGAACCCAAACTTGCTTGGGTCTTTAGTCTCTAGTTAGCTTGCTCCCCCTACATGAATTAACAATGTGAGCGGTCTTTCTTACATTGTTAAACTGAGGGGTAACATAGTTTCTGGGATTAAACCAGCAATCAATGACAAAGTGACCAACTCTGCCACAACACCAATAGTCAAACCTGTTGTATCTTTGTCTAATTCTCTCCTATTTGACCTTTAGAGATTGTGGTCTAGTAGGGGAAACAGACTTGGAGGTAGAAGCTTCATGGTAAAGACATTCACAAGGCTACTTCTCCTTCATAGGCTCTTCAACAATAGGCTTATCTTTTGGAGCCTTCTTGATGTTATGACCATGATCAAAAGGGCCATAACTCTAAAGAGTGATCTCTTCATAAGGTGCCTTAAAGACACTTTCACCAAAGTTTCGAGGGCGTGTCCATCCTTGGTACCTTGACTTGGGCACTACATAAGTAGGCCTAGTGAAGTGACCGTAGGAGGAGACACGATCAAACTTATTAGTAGGAAAAATAACCTTCTTAAATGTAGTCTGATCTTGTGGAGCTTTCCCCTTTTCCTTGGTCACCTTATTCTTTTGCTGAACCTTATTTCTCTTAGAGGATTTACTAGGAGCCTCAACATGGCCTAAGACAGCACCCTTAGTCTGTGCTGAGAATTCAGAAACTAATGGAAGGACAGTCTTGGGCTTTGAGAAGCTTTCAACAAGCTTCTTTTCAGCATCAAGTTGCTCTTGCAGTTCCTTGATGATCTTCTCATTCGGATCAAGGTGCTCGAGATCCTTACTATACTCATCAACAATAGTATTCAACTCTTCTATGAGTGAGTCCATCTTAACGACTTCCTCTCTCAAAGAGCTTTCTACAGCCTTTAGAGACTTAATCTCTTTAGCCTGAGTTTTCACGACCTTTTGACATTTATCGTAGGCCTTTATCAACTCCTTATACTGGGCCATGAGTTCAGACTCATCGTCAGAGGAGCTGTCCTCATGATCATGATCAGAGACATCAGATTCAGAGAGGGGTGTATGGGATTTTACCTTCCCAGTGAACCGGAGCTCTTCTTCTTCATCAGTATGAGCCATGAGCCCAAAGTAGGCTTCCTCTTCTTCACTTGACTCAGATGAGTCAGTGTCACTGAGAGTCTTGCCCTTTTTGGCTACCAGGATTCTCTCTGTTCTTTTCTTGTGGTAAGAGGATTTCTTCTCCTCTCTTTTGCCACCCTCCTTCTTGTGGGGGCAATCAGCAATTACATGACCTTTCTTATTACAATAGTAACAAACTATGTCAGTAGAAATATGTTTGTTCGATTTAGGCTTATACCTATCGTGGCTACTTAAGCCCTTCTGCCGTCGATGACCATCATGTCGTGATCTTCTGTATGTGTCATCCTTGCCTCTCCATTGGTTTTTCTTGTTCAAGATTTTCTTGAACTGTCTTGAGAGCTGTGAGAACTCTCCTTCAGATAGATCCGAGCCTGAAGTGCTTGGCTCAGATGTTTCTTCTTCACTTTCTACTTGAGCAGGGGCAGGTGAAGTAGCATTGCCCTTCCTTGAGCTGTCTGCCTTTAGAGCGATAGACTTCTCCTTGGGAGAGAATTGACTCTTCTCTTCTTCAGCTTTTCAAGAATTAATTTGAAGTTCATAGGACATCAGCTTTCCAAAGAGGTTCTGAGGATCAGTCTCAGATAACTTGCCAAATTCACTAATGGCACAGACTTTGTTTTCCCACTCCTTGGTTAGGGACCTCAGAAACTTGTCGTTCAGCTCTCCATTTGTGAAGACTCGGCCATATACTCTTAGGCCATTAACTATCTTGAAGAAGTTCTCAAAAGTGCCAGCAATGGTGTCCTTGGGTCATTGCCGAAAGGCTTCATACTTCTGATTCAGAAGGGGTCTTTTGTCATCCCTTACTTATTCTGTACCTTCCATCAAGGTAATGAGGGACTGCCACATCTCCTTTGTAGATTGGCAGTGTATCAGATTTTGTAACATTGAGTCATCGACTGCACTTGCTATGATGTTTTTGGCCTTTTTGTCTAATGAGACAAGTGAAATCTCATCCTTATCGAGATCCAATAATTTCTTGGGAACTTTTTTTGTTGGATCTATAGTGGAGGCAGTCATTGCTACATAAGGACCTTCTTCAACGATCATGAAGATCCCTGGATCAAAAGCTTCCTTGAAGAACTTGATTCTTTCTTTCCACATGGGAAAGTTTGTCTTTATACATAGAGGAAGTTTGGCAAAATCCTTGGCCTTGTCCAAGATTGGAAAATTCTAGAGACAACTTAGGGCAGATCTGATCAAGGTGTTAACCTTCTAATGATCAACCTCCCTCTGATACTAATTGAAATAGAGTTCAAGTTGTCCACCTAATTCACCTAGAGGGGGGTGAATAGGTGAGTGGTGCGTCTTTTTGCGGAATATAAACTTTAACGATCTAATGCACAAGAAAACAACCAAGCATTCACAGAGACACTAAGAATTATAGTGGTTCCCCAATCTTGGGTACGCCCACTTCCCACTCACTGATCTAACAATACGCTAGACTTGGCTACTCCATTAATCTCAGATCAAAACGATCCTACCAATCGGAACAACGTTCCTACAATCTCAATCTAAAAAGGGATCTACACTCGGTAGATGAAAACTTCGTACAACTCGGAGAACAAATCTCCTACACTCGAAGAATAATCTCCTACACTCGGAGAATAATCTCCTACAAGATTAAAAATAAATTTGTACAATACAAACAGTAATCTTCTCAGATCTGAAAATCTCTCCCTAGGTCCTCTTTCTTAGACCATGTGGCTTTATCAGAAATTATTGAAGAAGACACTCGGCTAGATCTTTTTTTAGAAACTTTGACTCACACGATCAAGGAGTTGATGGAGAATGATGAATCTCTTGATCTACAAATCAATCTGGATCGAAAGTAGCCCTTGGCATTCCCGAAGACGAGCTGCGACTTTCTGTAGAAGAATGGAATTGTCGGCCGATCCAGAATCTTAGAATAACACACTTAGGATTAGTCATAATGACAGGACCTTTTATAAGATCTCTCTAACGGTTATAATCGTCATTAAGGATGTCCACGTGGACCAGTCATATTAAAGAATTCAAAAACTAGATCTGTCAAGGACTTAAAGAATTTTCTCTAATTAAGACATCATTACTCGAGTGAGATCAATACTATTCGAGTGCTAAGACTTGCTCTTGAGTGGATAACAATGACTACTCGAGAAGAACTAATTCTGGAATAAATTATGAAGTCACTCGAGTGGATTAAAGATTACTCGAGTGCTAGAGATACTACTCAAGAGGTGAAGCTGAACTTCTCGAGAGCTTTGACTTAGAGAAAATTCTGGATATAAAATGCTGATCACTCGAGTACTGAAACTGGACTACTCGAGTACTAAAAAAACTACTCGAGGACATGGATTTGCTACTCGAGTGAGGTTAGAATCTTCTCCAGAACTATACTTCTGTCACTCGAAATTGGTTGTTCATCAACTCGAGTACTAGACTTGACTACTCGAGTGTTTTACTTAGAAACTTTCTGAGACTAAAAATTGAACACTCGAGAATGAGAGAAGGTCTACTCTAGTGCTGGACTTGGCTTCTCGAGTGCTAGATATAAGCTACTCTGGAAACACTTCCATACTTGAATTATAGACTAGATCTACTCGAGTGCTACTAAGGTTTCTACTCGAGTACAAAGAATTCACTCGAGTAAAATACTTAGAATATTTTTCATCTTTAAGAAAGTTTTTCTCCTTCATTCTAATCAGCAATAATTCTTCCTTCATAAGTCCAAGTGCTTGAAAAAGAAGTGTATCCCAATAGAGAGGCTACACATGAGTCAACACCATGGATCACACAATGGGAAATTACATTATATTGTCCCGTGTTTGATGACCCACTGTAGAATGACATTAGTCTACACTTGACAATAAGTCCTGCAAACACATAATTAGAACAAAAAATCAAATACAACCTAATTCATCTTAGTTCAAGGGTGACTTCATACAAATCTTGGTTATTGTGGATATAATACCCAACATATTTTTAATCTTATACTTTCATGATTGTGTAGTGTAAAAATATAATAATTAAAATGCATAAATAAATTATCTACACTATAATGAATAGATTATTTCAATTCTTTTTTTTTCATGCACTTATTCATTTGAGAAATATGGTTTAAAAATAAAAATGACATTGTTTGCAAAACAAGTGAATTCAGAGTCCTTTGCATTAAAATAAAAAAAGAAAATTAAAATTGATAAGGAATACTCCACCAAGCACTACTCAACCTCCTAATAAGTCTTAAGGAGCATTGTGAGGTTGAGCACCTTTGAAAAAGGATTATAAAGTTTCATGTCGCAAATAAAATATTCACTAAGTCTATTAGTG
Source organism: Platanthera zijinensis (assembly GCA_039513925.1). Classification (NCBI taxonomy): domain Eukaryota; kingdom Viridiplantae; phylum Streptophyta; class Magnoliopsida; order Asparagales; family Orchidaceae; genus Platanthera; species Platanthera zijinensis. The sequence continues at coordinate 115,833,827 of CM077090.1, read as the reverse complement.
CACCAGGTCATAAAAATAAAAATAAAATAAAAAAGAATAAATGTGATCCCCCAAGTACTACTCTGCTCGCGAATAAGTCTTAATAAGCATTGTGAGTGCAAAACACCTTACCAGTTGTACCCCTTACTTATGTGCATTGAAAAATGGTGGAAGTAATATTATTTGTGCACTTTAACATTAAGTTATTCATTATATATATAATTTATTTTAATTAAACCACTTGTATACATAATAAAAATACTATTCTATACAATCCTAAATAAATACACTAAATGGAAAAGTTGACTCGTACAATATTTATTTCTACTTGAAATACAAATTAGCTTACGATACACATCTTATGTCATTTTGATAATTTGAAATCATGCTAGCAAAATTTCAATAAAATAACATCTCTTGGACTGAAATTGAATTGAAAATATTTTCTTAATTAAGCTTGAAAATCTTTATCCTTTATATGATCCTATTTTCAAAAAGATATTTATTTTAAGAGTGCTTATCATATTCTTCTGCTTACTACTTGTGTATAATCATAATTATCAATTTTCTCAACAAGTGGTAAATATGCTCAAACAAGTGGTATTTTCTTACTCTTTACTACTATATTCAATCATGCACACCATTTGTCAACAAGTGGTAGTGTGATATCTATGAACTTGAAAATTGCATCGTATATTCTTTTCTTCATAGATCTCATTGATTCTCATTGCATACACTCTCCTCTTCCCTCTTTTGATTCTATAAAAATGGGGGAGAATAACTTGCTTAGATAATGAGAATTATACTTTGAATATTATTTAAAATAGCATCTCTTGGTCCATAGTTTTCAAAATCATTATAGTATAAACTTCAACTATGGACATATGCTCGTGTCACTTCTAAAATATCATTTTTCTAATCTACAACTTTGATTTTAAGTTTTGCTTGAAAATTATTCAAGGATGTTTTAACTCAAAATTGCTTCAAAATATTTTAATCCCCGCAAAATAACTTTAAGCTCGATCTTGTCACCGTACTTACACACATAGTATGCTATACTTTCTAAAAAGTAATATCCTCCAAATCCTCTCTCTATATAAAAAAGGCAGAGAATAAATTTACCAAGACACTTCACCCCACTCTCTTTTGATAATACAAAATGGGGAGAATCAATTTGAAGAAATAGGTCACTTAGGGGGAGTACAACCTAGGAAACATCTATATAGGGGGAGTATCCATCTAGAGGAAGTATGCTTATGATGCTTATCAACCACATATAAACACAAATACTTTTTCTTATTCATTATTTCTTCATAATGGATTTGTTATTATTAAAAGGGGAGTTTGTTGGAACATGCGTTCCACATCTCTTGGTTTGAGAATAACAAATCATAGTTTGTATTAGATCACATTTGTTGTGTTTATAGGGTGCAGGAAATGCAGGTTAAGTACCCTATGGAAGAACAAATTGAAAATACAAAAGAATCATAATTTATGTGGCTATCACATGCGGTATTGCTACCACAGACGTTATGGCTATCACTAGCGATAACACTCAGCCATAAAAGAAAATGACTTGAGAAGGAAAGTCCTATCGCTAGGCGGTATTTCTACCGCCAAGCAATATCCTTATGGAAGGTTAATTTTAAGAAAATTAGATGCCAAAAATGCTTGATTCTGAAGATAAAAAGTTTCGTAAATTGGAGTGAAAAGTTTCCTTAAATAGAGGTTTCCAAAGATAAAGGTTTTTAAATAAAAAAGGAGGCTGCCTAATATAACTATCTCCATGCCAGACTACTACCACAGGCGGTAGCTCTCGAGCATATAAAAAGAATAGTCCTCCTACAGATGCAACATGCAAATTCAAGACGCCACCTGGAAGCCACAACCAAAACCAGAATGCATTCTATTTCATGAGTACCTCCTCTCTACGTCAAAAACTCCACTCAATGCACTTGAAGGCTACAAACTCGAACAACAAATCAACTACCCATAGTCATCAACCATTCCAACTAATTAAGGGAGTTCTTCATATTGTTTTGTTTTTTCTTTTTCATTATTCTTGTAAAGTTTTGAATTAGTCATAGGTAGGGGCGACAAGGTCTTGGAAGATTTAGGGGGAAAAAATCATCCGATACAGACGTCAATTTCTTGGGAAGATTCTGTGAATTTGCTGTGTGTGGTTACGAATAGATCGTGGGTAGGTGTAGGGGGAAGTTCAAGGTTGTAACTAGGATAGATAGGCTAGAAACAACCGATCCTTTGGGATAAGGGTAGGTACGAAAAAGGAAAAGATTTTTAGTATTGCCTTGACCCCAAGCATGATTAGGATCAAAGTTTTTGTAATCATTACTCTTTTTGAAATAAAATTACTGTGTTTATTTATCAAGTGACAATTCTTTTTAATCTGAGATTAATTGTTAAATCTAAGTTTTTGTTACTATCGCCAAGTAGTATCACTATCACTGGCGGTAGTAATAGAAACAAGAAATCATTTGTTTCACTGCTTAATAATTAAAAGTTTTGAAAACCCTTATTCACCCCTTCAAAGGGCACTGTATGATCCAATATTGTGGATGTGGATGGCCCTGAGGTGTGAGGAGCTTCTTTAGTACATGGATGGGGCCCATCCCTAAGCTAATATAGGTCATCGTGGATTTCCAACTCAGTGTGAGTTGTATCCTCAGCCTTCTATAGATATTATCATGAGATGTTCTTGAGCAGGGAACTCATTGTGAGTCTCCCCCTCAATAGCAGCACCACCTTCTAAGATTACTTAATCATCTCCATCTAAGAACTTCTCTAGGGTGTCCCCAAGATCCTTATAACCTAGCTACATAAATTCTATGAATTTGATCTTGAAGGTTCTCTTCAGCCCCCTAGTTGAGGCATCATTCTCCATATAATCAAGGCCTTCATTAACTTGAATAGTGAAGTCTTGATGTCCAACTTATTCCTCGTCTGAGGATGATTGATTTGGGTCATGGTCTGGTTCACACTATTTACTTTCTTTACCTTCCTCCTCACTTCAGTTTGAGGAAATGAAGTGCATGTTTGGAGCATTATCTTTAGCTGAGGAATCTTCCTCACTACTAGCTTCTATGACAATCCTCTTTTCCTTGTTTGGTCCATGAATTTTCTTCTCTCTTAGAGCCATTATCAGAACTTTTGTATACCTTTCCAGAATCTTTATGTCCATCCTTTATATATGATGGATTCTGGTACCTTACTTACTGCTGAAGCTATTAACAGGTATAGTGAAAAGATCCTTCCTAGATTAGGAACTTGTATGTTTTATACTATCAAAAATTCTTTGAAATATCACTTAATCCCAGTTTGTATTTTCATCAGAATAACTTTGCTCATTAAATCAAACATATATTTTGAAATTCTTTCATGTGACCCTACCTTGCACAGGAGGGCCATCCCAAAGATATTATCTAGGAGCTTCCCTTTTTATTGAAATATTTCCTTTCTAGGGATCCATAGGGCTCTCTAGAATACTTACACCAATCAAGAGCATTAATGGTGTTTTGTTTGGTGATTTCCTTATTTACCTCCTAAAAAACATGAGGAAAGAGTAATGCTTGTCCAGTCTCTTAGGGCTAACTTTTAATTTTATACCACCTACCTTACTCTTTATATCTTTTCAAGATGAAGACACCCTAACATTTGAGTACAGATCCAACACCTCCTCCTTTTGAATCACAATCGGCTCTGACAGTACGAACTCGAGGCATACAACATCCAATTGTCTTATAACTATTTTAATATCTTCTAGAGAATCTTGAAATACATGTATGACTACATCACTTCCTTCTTACATATAGTTCTCTGCTTTGGGATCCATTTCGGTGAGAGCTTTATCATTTGAAGTGGTTGCATGAGATGGAGAGCACGAGTTGGGATTTAGGGTAAGATAGTTTATGTTTTAAACCTAAACCCTTTAGCACTTATTGAAAGTATCTAGTTATCATTCTAAATAACCTAGAGGGGTGAATAGGTGAGTCTTGCGGCTTTTAATAGAATAAAAAATTTATCAAAAAAGCACACAAAATAAGAGAGGAAAGCACAACACAAACACAAATATTTATAATGGTTCCCTGAAGATGGGTACGTCCAATTTCCCGCCTCGCCTATCTAGTACTTTGGGCTAGACTCGGCTATTTCACCAAAAACTCAGATTATAATAATCTTACACTCAGAGTATCCAATTCCTACATTCTCGGAGAACAACCTCTCATACACTCTATTCTTTAACATAGATCTACAAAAACTCGGAAGAACAAACTTCCTATAAAGCAATAAGAAAATAATTTGTTTGAAAATAATACTCTTTCTCAGATTTGAAAATATTCCTTCATCATTATGTGAAAGCTTGGTGAAAAATCATGAAGAAGAAGAATCTGAAATCTTGAGAACACAGATATGATCTGAGAAATGACTGATCTCTGAAGGTTTGTGAATCTGAAAACTTGAGATCGATTGAGTCTTTTCTTTTCGGGAGGGTCACGGATCGGGAGAGTTGTCGTCGACGAAGTTCTTCATGAAATCAAATCTTGATTCTTGATCGATTATGGCAATTTGTGATTAGATTAGTAATTAAACTTGCGATTAGGGTTTTTGAAATATCCCTTGACTATTTATAGGCGATTCCTCATTAATGGCTTGATTTCGAACTTAGTTCTACTGTCCACATGTACTGTACATGACGTAAACCCTAATATCAGAAAGCTATCAAAATGAGAATAAAAATCGAACGAAAAATGTCAAAGTCAAAATTCGTCGAGACATCACGTGAACTCTCCAAACCACTCAACGAACCAATAAAAAAAATTTAGAGAGTGCTTTCATGAGATGTTTGGACTTCACGAGGCCTTTCGACAAATTAGGTGAAACCTCTCGAGAGTACTCGATGAATTTCCTTGAGTGCACAATTAATTTACTTGAACCGGTTAAGTCTTCAAACTCTCTGGAACATTAAAGTAGTTTGAAAGTATTTTCTAAGGGTAGCTAAACACCTAGGGGGGGGGGGTTGAATAGGTTTTTTTTTGAATCTTTTTGATATTTTGAATTTTTTAGCTTAGTGTGAGTTAATGTTAGTTGTTAGCTTTCACGAATACACAATAACACACAAGATTTATAATGGTTCCTCTATCTATGGTACATCCACTTTCCTCCTCAACCTATCTTGCAGTGTGTTAGATTCGGCTAACTCCTTCTTTTCCCTCGTCTCCTTGATCTTACACCTCAGATCCCTTAGGATCTTACAACTTAGAGTTAACCTCACTCCTATAACTCAGAGTTAAACAACTCCTATCTCAGGCACAACAACCCTGCATTCAGTGATATAACAGATCTCCTACCTTAGATCTTCACCAAGATCCTACCTCAAATCCCTCAAGATCCTACCTCAGATCAACTTTTGGATCTGATAACTCAGCCTTTATAGCACAGAATTACAACTCAAATCACACAATGGTCCTATAGTTTGAATAAAGTTTTGTTGAGATTGACTCTAGAGAAGCAAAACTTTGAGTCAGCTTTCTGGACTATGTATAACCAACCCTAACTCTTCACAAATCCAAGAATGTGGATATTCAAGTTTATTCTGCTTGTGCTGAGAAGATATATTGCAGAGCTTTATTCCTTCAAGCTTGTGCTGATCAGAAGTTTAGTACAATAACCTTGAAGAAGAACATCAATAATCAAGAGTGCTCTACTATCTAAACCTTTGAGTAAATTAGGTTTCTACTTTTTGTTGAAGTCTCTTTTTTTCACACAAACTTTTTATTCAAAAATTTATCTCTTTCGATTTTATATCCCCTAAAGCAACGACTCTTTGATCCGTATGGGCATGCTGAATAGGCAGCTGTAAAGTTACTTTAGCTGCTCTACAGAAAGTATGCAATGCCAGTTATCTTCTAGCATGCAAAACACGCTTTATTTGAATTTGGATGAAGTCATTATTACTCAGTGATTGAGGACATAATAACTTTTGCATATAATTTGCTCATGCGTTGAGTGAAGTCTTGTGACTCAATGCATAGAAGCATTGAGTGTTGTCTTGAGACTCAATGCATTTGGACTTACCAGAAATCTTCTAGTAAAAGGCATTGAGTGAACCTTATTCACTTAACGCTCCTGGACTTGGCAGTTATCCTGACTGAAGTCATTGAGTGAACCTTCTACACTCAATGATTCTGGACTTGTATAGGATTTTTGAATGAAGGCGTTGAGTGAACCTTCTATACTCAATGCTTCTGGACTTTGCTGAATCTTTGATAAGGCGTTGAGTGAGCCTTCTTCAATCAATGCTATTATAATTGGATAGATTTTCTTTGAGTAGCCGTTGAGTGAAAAACCTTCATTTAACGCTTCTGGACTTAGCTAGATTTGAGTCCAGCACCACTGAGGCTTTGAATTCCTGAGCTTTTATTAATGCTTCTAGGCCTTTGGTGTTTAGTGAAGTATACTCACTCAATGCTTCTTGACTTAGGCAAATTTTTGCCTATCTATCGTATCCTGTATTGAGTCCAACAAAATTGAAAGTCTTTGATTGCAAGGGTAGCTAACCACCTAGAGGGGGGGGGGGTGAATAGGTTTTTAGGTATTTTTAAGACACACAACACACACTATTTAAAGTGGTTACCCAAATTATGGGTACTGATGTGTTGAATGACAAGTGTACCGGTTGCACAAGTAATATAAAATGGACGAATTTTCCCAAATATCGATCTCGAGGGAACACAGTAAGTTGGAGTTAATTTTGAGGAGGACTTGAGATTGAAGTCCTTTGGTCGGGGTTAACGATGGGGGGGGGGTTTGGTTGTTGCAGAAAAAGAAAATAAAATTCTATTAACTACTCTTATGCAATGCCGCTATGCAATGCTTCGCCAGGCGGGATGGAAGACTAGTCGGGCCGCTATGCACCGAATCACTGGGCAAATGGACGAGTTGGCTTGCAGAATGAGGGTCGAGAGCACCTGTTCGCAATGCACGCCACTAGCAATGGCTAGTGCGGAACGGTGGATGGTGGCAGATGGAAATAAAGGTGCTTCTCAAGCAACTAAAGCGTAAAGCAATACAAGTTCACATATACATGAATCACATAAAGTTTACAATTAAAGTGCAACAAAAACTACAAATGAAGTTCTAACATAAATGTACAATAAGAAAGCAAGTACAAGTCAAGAGATCTACCGAATCCGAAGGCTCGTCGAGGGGTCGTGGAAGTAATTGCTTGGTTGTCAATCCACGTCCAAGATCGGTCCACAACTACGTTCGGGGTAGAGAAGGGCTATCACTACCTTCCAATGGGCCCGTCTTCTTCGTGTCACGATTGCGGAAGAAAGTTTCCAGCTTCCCTTTACTTGTTGGAAACAACATCAAAACCTTTCTTGAGGCACAAGGATGAAGGAGAAGGATGAGAGGATGCTCAGCTTTAATTTTGCGGTGAAAGCTTGCCCGGAGCCCCTCCCTATGGTGGAGGATGAAGGGAAATGGCGGAACCCTTCGTCGGAGACGAAAAATTGCGGAAGAAATCCGATCTCCTCGAATTAGGATGGAACCTGCGTATTTATAGAAAGCAGAATCAAACAATGCACACAATCACGGGCGCATGACCAATGGTCGTGCGCACTATAGCAAGTTATAGTGCGTATTGGTATGGCAAAATTACGAGAAGAATTGGGATAACGTGCACGAGCAGTGGCGCACGACCGGTGGTCGCGCGCACTATATCCAGTGGTCGTGTGATTACCCAAGAAAGAACTCCAGGAAAGGTGAAATCAATGCACACGATCAGTGGCGCACTACTGGTGGTCATGCGCACTATGTATTGTGGTCGTGCGATTATCCCAGACAGAATCTGGAAATGAGGATACCAGTGCACACGATCATCAGCGCACGACCAGTGGTCGTGCGCAATAGATCCAATGATCGTGTGTAGTATTCCTGCTTCTAAACATCCCCGGAACACGTACACAACCCCTAAACCCATCACTGATATGTGCAGACATTCGAGACAAGCACCAAAAGGAGTACAAGCAATAAAAGTACAAAAATATACACAACCACGGGCCAAAAGTGCACTTCCTTTGGAAATAAGGATAAGATCAAATATATATGATAACGAACTAAAAGTGAAGTGCAAATGAAGGAAAACTAGCACAGATGATTCCGAAAATCACTATATAAAGAAGACTCATACCATGCGAAGTCGTATGCTCACGTGCGTAAAAATACAATAGATAAAATTTCTATGTATGCAGATTAGTTTACATTTTTCACAATGCGTATCAAAATTTTATTACTACTCAAAAACGGAATCACGGTGAATCATCCAGTCATGCATAGGAAGAAATTAGGCAGGCCACTAAGGTGAGCTTTGCCAAAGACCGAGGCTCAGGATCACCTCCAAAGTAATCCACCAATGTCGGGGACCATACTCTTGCCCATTCACACTCTCTCCACGACAATAGTTTGACTCAAGCTTGAATCCGTAGGACTTAGGATAATAATGGGGCTTGGGTTACAGTGAGGTAAACAAAGATAAATATGAAAGCTATGCACATAACCCAAATGAGCTAGCCTAAAAAGAATCCATCCGCTAATCACAATATATGCAGGTACACCACACACCCAGACTTAACTTTTAACATATGGGTGTGTGCACCGCTTACTCCAAATATAATCACATCACTAAAAGGATTTTCAATCAAACTTTTTCTTCTTTTTTCTTTACATAATTTTTTTTTCATCACTTTATTTTCACAATCTCAGCAAATATAAACATGGGGGCACTTCCACAAATTCACAATGATTACCACCACATCACACCCTAAAATTAAAATATAAAACACTAAAGCTCGACTTGGGTGTGTGACTAGGATCGACTATGAGGCTTTGGTGAATGAAGGTGGAGCTGAATCAAAAGAAGGGGTAGGCACAATGGGGCTAGCGAGGATAAGGCGTTTGGAATGGTACAAAGCACAACCGGGCCAAAATGATGGCCTACATCACACTCACGCTAGACTAACCATATTCCCATGCTTCGAGAGTAGCTTTGGGCAAGTTCTTAGCAGCCGAGAAAGATAATCCTTCCTCCCGACTCGAGCAAAACAAGTCTAGTGATGGCTACACACATCCCTACACTACCGTTTGATTCACATCAGATTCACCAACTTTTGAGTAGAATAAAAAGTATATACACTAATAGAAAAAATATAAAACTATAAGCATACAAAAAAATTTTATATACTCAAATTTCTACACGAGACGAGAGTAGTTGACTAGAAGAACAGCAAGGTCAACATTTTACTCTGTCTCACAATCCTAAGCCAGCACCATAATTTTTCTCAAATCTAACAATGACATGAGTTTAACTCGCAGCACGCTAACAACTAAGCACACGCTTGTGTGGGTGCAGTGGTGTGCAATGCAATGAACTAATTAAAATGGAACTATAAAAGCTTCTAGTATGCACATGAAATGTGCGCGTGCAAAAGGTAACAAAACTGGATCTCCCGCCGACTTAAACTAAACTACACATCATATGATGTAAAAATTAAAATCATAAAGAGCTAAGGGAAGAGGTTACCCAATGCTCAGCCAGTGAGCATACCAAAAGGTGCTTGAAAAACAAAGGAAGGCCCGCCATATGAAGAATCACAACCCCGCCAATACGAAGTTTTCAAGAATACCTGCAGGGGTGAGCTCCGCAAAAACAAAAGAAAAATATACAAAAAGAAATGCTAAAACTAAAATAGGCATGAAAATAAAAATGCAGAAAAAAAGATAACAACTGGGGTTATTGTAATCCCAGCACGACTTATTCAATTCTATACAGTTCTAGCTAATGGGTCTATGAAAAGAAAAATGAATAGGCAACTATCCTAATATCCGTGTCGGTAACGATTACCGATACAGTGATAGAATAGTAACCCCTCTACCTGAATGATAATACCCGCAAACTGCAAGTAGAGAAAACAGAATGTAAGATGAGGAGGAGGCCTGGTCCTTAATCAACTCACATAAAAAATCCTTGCCTGGCAAGGAATCGTCCACCATAAGTTTGCTGGGGGCGAAGGTGACGGCATGGGCTTCCACTGTGAAGGAGGTGGGAACCTTCTCACACAAGAGGATGCACTCATCGACAGCCTGAGCGCAAGGCTCAACGTCAACCCAACTTACCCGTGGAGATTCAACCTGCATAGGCTAAGATAAAGAAGGGGGGTTAAGAAATAAAAGAGACAAAGAACATAAGGAAATAATCGGGGAGTGATCCAAGTTTCTGTCCCCAAAGGCTGAGGTAGAAAAACATCATCGGTATTGTCAATAATACAACAAGGCTCGGCCAGATCCATAGAGGCCTCCACCAAGACTTGGACTTCCTCCTTTGGTGTCGAGGGATAGTCCTCGACACAAGGAAGGTTGTCCTCCTCCATGGGAGTGTAAACAATCCATATATAACAAGCTTCAACTTGTGTTGCATCGTCGAAAATGTCGTAAGAAATGATTGTTGTAGAATGCACAAAAGGAGGAAGAACATTGCTTGGATAAAAGTCAAGCACAGGTTCCTCACAAAGAATCAGCTCCACGCTTCGAGATGTATGCACAAGAGAGATGGGATCAGCCATATCGAAGCCAAGATCAGCCACACATCTGGTGGTTGTGTTTGCATCATTCCCTTCAAAAAATGAAGGTGACAGGGACACATAACCAGATGATGAAGGTGTGCCACCAAGGGTAGGAGTCGGGATGATCCAGATGTCTGGCTCATCATCCTCTTCATAACACGAAGGTACTCGACACAATCCTTCAGGACATGACATGTTCTACAATAATACAAACACTTTCTCCTAGTACTCTGCGGTCCTTGTGGGGCCGGAGTGGAATAACAGAACGGTGTGTATGGCGAGGACGAATGACCATAAGCTCGGGGCACAGTGTTGGAAGGGCTGTAAGAAAACTGCATCCCATGTATTGTACGCTGAGGGTTATGCTCAATATCTCTCGTAGGGCATTCACCACTAGCATTGGAGTAATTTCCACACCAACGACATTGGGCATACGAATATCCCCACATAGTGTTGAAATAACAGATTCAAAATAAATTGTGCAAATTACTAAATCCAACAATATATTACTACAGTTGCCTAAACAAACAAGAAAAAGGTAAGATAAACAAAAATAGAACAAAACAAAAGGGATTTACAAAGGAAAAGGAAAGCAATCTCACGTCTCCCTCTCCAGAAACTCACATGACTGTGTTCCCCGGCAATAGCGCCAAAAACTTGAAGCATCTAACGGCAAGTGTACCGATCGCACAAGTAATATAAAATTGGGAAATTTTCCCAAGTATCGATCTCGAGGGAACACATTAAGGTGGAGTAAATTTTGAGGAGGACTTGAGATTGAAGTCCTTAGGTCGGAGTTATCGAAAAGGGGGGTTTTTATGTTGTGATAAAATAAAGAAAAACACTAAAAACTACTCCTATGCAACGCCGCTATACAATGCTTTGCCAGGCGGGATGGAAGACTAGTCAGGCCGCTATGCACCGAATCGCTGGGCGGATGGACGAGTAGGCTTGCGGAATGAGGGTCGATAACACCTCTTCGCAACGCACGCCACTAGCAATTACTAGTGCTGCAAGGGTGGATGGTAGATGGATAGAAAATGGCGCACCTCAAGCAACTTAAGCAGTAAAACAACACAGAATCACATAGACATGAATCTAGTATGTTTACAACTAAGAGCACATCATCTATAAATAAAGTTTACAACAACACATAAATAACAATAAAGGAAGAACAAGGCAAGATATCGACCAAATACGAAGTCTTGCTGAGGGTTCACGGATGGAATCGCCTGGCTATCAATCCGCATCCTAGCTCGGTCCTCAACTGCGTCCGGGGTAGAGAAGGGCTATCACCACCTTCCAATTGACCTATCTTCTTCGTGTCACGATTGTGGAAGAAAGTTGCAAGCTTCCCCTTGCTTGGTGGATATGGCGCCAAAACTTGAAATAGAGCCCACGAGATGATGGAGGAAGCCGAGAGGATGCTCTGACTTTGATTTGGCAGTGAAAGCTTGCTCGGAGCCCCTCCCTATGCTGGAGGATGAAGGGAAATGGCTGAACCCGTCGTCGGAGATGAAAAACGGCGAAAGAAATCCAATCTCTGGGATTAGGGCGGAACCTGCGTATTTATTAAAAGCAGAATCAAACAATGCGCACGATCACGGGTGCACGACCAGTGGTCGTGCACACTATGGTTAGTGATCGTGCATATTGGCATGGAAGAATTACGAGAAGAACTGGGATAATGCGCACGAGCAGTGGCGCACGACCGGTGGTCGTGCGCACTATGTACAGTGGTCGTGCGATTACCCCAGATAGAACTCCAGGAAAGGTGGAATCAATGCACATGATCAGTGGAGCACGACTGGTGGTTGTGCGCACTATGTCTAGTGGTCGTGCGATTATCCCAGGTAGAATCTGGAAATCAGGATACCAGTGCGCACGATCATCGGCGCACGACGAGTGGTCGTGCGCAATAGATCCGATGATCGTGCGCAGTATTCCGGCTTCCAAACATCCCCGGAACACGCACACGACCCCTAAACCCATCACTGATATGTGCAGACATTCCAGACAAGTACCAAAAGGAGTACAAGCAATAAAAGTACAAAAATATACACAACCACGGGCCAAAAGTGCTCTTCCTATGGAAATAAGGATAAGATCCAATATATATGATAACGAACTAAAAGTGAAGTGCAAACGAAGGAAAACTAGCCCAGATGAGTCCGAAAATCACTATATAAAGTGGACTCATCAGGTACTTCCACTGTCCCTCATATTTCTAATAGTTGGTTAGACAAGGCCCCTTCTCCAAAACTCGGCTGCTAAGAGCTTACAACACGATCCTGCAAGACCACTCAGTCTCTTCCAAGACCTACAGCTTAGGCACAAAGCCCAATAACTCAGTGATCACAAGATCACCTACCTTAGGCCAAAAGGCCCCACCACTCAGGCTAAGAGGATAGCCCTACACTCAGATTCTTAATTGAATCCTACCACTCAGATCTATATAAGATCCTACACTCAACCTTTATAAATAGGCATACAACTTAGATCTAGAAAGATCCTACCGAGAGATTAGTTGGTTGATGTTGATTACTATAAAATAGAGAAATTATCTCTGTGTCTACCTCTATTTGTCCTGAGAAAGATCAGTCAAAATGTCTACTTCATAGCTCCAGAAAATAATCTTCAGGATTTGCTCAACTTGGGCTGTGAAGTGGTCGCAGCTAGGGTTAGCCCTTGCTGCTCCTCCTTTCTTATTGTTGATTAGGAAGATGATAACAGCTAACAGGAAGAACTTTCAGGTCGATCGATTTTAATTCCTACTTCTTGTCTCAGCAACAATGGTGAGGAAGATGATGGAGTTCTGCCACTTTTCAAAGAGACAAAGCCCTTAAAGTTCATTCTATTCCACCGATCTCATTCCTTTTATCTTCCACCGTACAATAACTCTTTGACCCATGGGCCCCACTTTAATTGCAGATATATAGCCTTATTTTTACAGAAAAGTCTTACAGCTGTCCACTAGGTCGATAAGTGGTGAACTCCAGCTTTATCGCAATGAATTTGAATTCCATTTACTTAGGTTGACTTTTGTTGATGTCAGCATCTATGGACTTAGCCAAATTTCCAAGTACAATCCAGGCATTGAGTTAATTAGCTTCACTAAGTGCATCTGGATAGCCAAATTCTCTGCACCATCAGACATTGAGCGTGTCGAGTGAACTGGCTTCACTAAACTCCTATGGACTTAGAAATTTCTCTGTCTTGCTTAGACATTGCGAGCGTTTAGTTAATGGCCTTCACTCAATGTTTTTTGACTTGGCCAAACTTTCTGCGCTGCCAGGCATTGAGTGCGTTAAGTGAGCCTTCCTCACTCAACTCCCCTAAACTTAGCCACTTCACTGTTTTCCTATCTTCATACTGAGGCATTGAGTGAACTTGCTTCACTCAACGCTTCTATACATAGTCGCAATTCTAAAATCTGCCAGCTTGCTGAGGCATTGAGTGCCTTGAGTGAACTGGATTCACTCAACGCCTCTGGTCTTAGACAGATTTTTCTGTCTAACTTCATTAAGCTTTGAGTGACCATAGCTCTGTATGCACTTTCCTCTTTGGGCGTTGAGTGAGCTGACCTCACTCAATGCTCCTTGACTTAGTCAATTTTTTTGTCTCCTTCTTCTTTAGCTTTGACAGAATTAACATGACGTTGAGTGAACTGGCTTCACTAAATGCTTCTGGACTTAGCCAAATTTCTTTGACAGATTATCTGTGGATTTGACCGAAGTAGCTTGATTCAACGCTTCTAGCTGTATGGCGTTGAATGAGTTGACATCACTCAACGCCTGTAAACTTAGCAATTTTTTTAGTCTTCCTTCTCCTTAATATTTGACTGACTGGTATTTACTCGATGATTCTACTTATTTAGCGTTGAGTGAGGTGTCCTCACTCAACGCCTGTGGACTTTAGTCAATTTTCCTTCTTTCCAATGTTGAGGCTTTGACAGACATAACTTTACTTAGCGCTTATTGTTGCATGGCGTTGAGTGAACTGCCTTGACTCAACGCCTGTGGACTTAGTCACAGAATTAGTTTGCAGACTGCTAGGCTTTCACTGTCCTCACCTTACTCAGTGCTTTTTGGTATCTGACATTGAGTGAATTGGCTTCATTCAATGCTTGTGGACTTTGGCGATTTTTAGCCTTTCCAACATCCTTCCTTGATATTTGGCATTGAGTGAACTGCCTTCACTCAACGTCAATGGACCTAGACAGATTTCTATCTCTCCACTCCTCTACATTGTGACCATCTATCACAACCACTTAGAATACCTGTCTAACCTGCATGCATGAACTTAAACATACATCAAATACAACTATGTGTATACCATTGACTTGTTTGACTTCTACAAATTTTGGACATTTTGAGCAATGGACCCAACATTCCCCCCCTATTTGAAGAAGTCAAAACCCTCAAACAGAATTCTTAGTCTATGATATATTCTAACATATGTAACAGATAAAATAGTAAATTGGCAAACTTAACACCATATGACAAGATTATCAAGTTATAGGTTACCACACTTCCTTTTCCTACAGGGTGATGATGATGACTTGCAGCTCCCCCTATTTTGGTGCCTGATGCTCGATCATTTCCTTCTTCCCAACAATCTCCCCATTTATCTTGCCTATAGGGTGATCATTACTACTCCCTTCTCCCACTATTTTGTTGCATAACCTTGATCATTTCCTCGATCCCTTCCTTCACCCCCTTTTTGACTTTTGTAAAATAGTCGGGGGGGTGTTGGCCTCTAATTATCTTCTATCCCTTTTTGATTTCAAATAATCAACGGTTGCATCTTCTTGTTTTATATAAGAAGCTTAGCTTGCTCCCCCTTAACTGGAGCATCTTCTATCATCCTTTCTGATAGACTCCTTAACCACTTGGAGAGCTTGAAACCACTAAATGTATTTTTAACCTACAAGAAGTTGTACAACCTATAATAAAAATAATATGAGGAGCATCTGAAGCTAGACCAAGTTCAACATACCCAATTCAAACTTGAAAGGTGTTGAACTTTGCTTCATATAATGGCTTAGTGAAGATGTCAGCCAGCTGCTTGTCTGTAGGGACAAACTCAAGATTGATATCTTCACATTCCACATGCTCTCTTATAAAGTGATATCTAATCTCTAGGTGCTTAGTCTTGCTGTGTGAGATAGGATTCCTAGCTATAGAGATTGCACTAGTAGAATCACAAAATAAAGGACTTCTAGGTTATAGTCCCGGAGCTGATGCTGGATAACAAACAACTATGCACATCAATTCCTAGTAGCTATATATTCTGACTCTATAGTTGAAATTACAACACTTGTTTGCTTCTTGCTGCTCAATGACACTAGTCTTCCACCCAAGAGCTGACAGGTGCCTGAAGTGCTTTTCTTATCCTCTTTGCAGCCTACAAAATCTGCATATGAATAGCATGTTAGTTCAAAATCCCTATTTCTTGGGTACCATAGACCAAGATCTGGTGTACCCTTAAGATACCTCAAAATCCTCTTAACAACAGAGTAGTGAGATTCTTTAGGGTAGGCCTGATACCTTACATAAATACATGTAGCATACATGATGTCTGGCCTACTTATTTTAAGGTATAGAAGGGAGCTAATTATCTCTCTATACAAAGTTTCATCAACAGGTTTCCCTGCCTCATCTTTGTCTATAGGCATATTTGTCACAACCCTCATTTTCTCTGCATTTAAACAATATATCAGAGTAAGAGAAAACACGTGTCATGTTGCCACGCTATATAGGGGATAACAGCAAGTGCTCAGGCAAGAACTCGAACCTAACACTACATATGAAACCCACAAGTTTATTATGAAGAAAGCTGTAATTTAAGTTATGTTTAAATGGTCGTATCCCTCGGCTCAGTGGATCAACTAGGTCATAAGTGAAAATATCAACATACGCTGCGGAAAACACTTCATTTATATTGATTAACATCCTACATGAGCATAAACATCCAAACAGGATAACACATGATATTCATACATCTAGATTTAATATAAATATAGAAATAGCTTTTACATACGATAAAATGCTGTGACTTTGGTTTAAAACAATGCTATGGATAAGATAGTTAAAATGATACTTTTATACTTTAAAAATAACTAACACGTAATCCTAGCATAAAACCTTCCCAAAGAGCAAGTATAACCAATAATTCGATCAGAAATTGACTTAGCAGCAAGTACTTAACATCCAACCAAAATTTCCAGTGGGCATTAACAACCTGACATGAACCCACAAAAAGCATATATGTCTGAAATAAAGAAAAGAAATAACAAACTACCTCATAATAGTGAGGGAAAGACAACTACAACAGCTGCAGACCACTAGCCACAACCAACCCTAGTAACTCAATCGGCTACTGCTCCAAATCTGAGGCATTCAAAAGAAAAGAATACCACAACAAAAAATACAAGTGGTAAAAAGATCATCAGTAGATGAAAGTAAAGGAGTTTAAGGGTTACCAAACCAAACAGGAAATCTTGCCAAAACTACAATAAGTGAGAAATAAAACAGTGATAAATTATTAACTTATAAAGTACAAGAGTAAGGAATTTGCACCAAGTGCGAAACGAAGTCATGCTTCAAGAATATCGGAAAAAGAAACCATAAATACATATATCTAAACAATGATAAGAAAGAGACTGAACAGCTCTAAACACGTGAATCATTAACACCGGTAAATACGGTTCATAGTCGGTGGCCACAATGTCCAACATGAACTAATAGACCCAAACATCACGAGAAGGCACTATAGTTGTGGACACTATGTCCAACACAACTCAACAGTCCAATTATCTCAAAAAGGAATTGTGGTGGTGGCCATAATGTCGAACACAACCCAATAGTCCATGATAAAAACACCAAAAACCCACCAAGTGCAATGATTCATGAGCCATCACTAGGTTGGTGGTCCTTTATCCACTGCCAACCATAGTCCACACCTAACATCCATAAACATATATAAAACCCAAACAAAACACCGGGCTTCTCCAATGACAAGGAGGAAGAAAAATTTCAAAAATTAACCCTAAGGCCATACTCGACGAATTGGACTCAGTTCGGCAAGAAAATTCTAAGTCCACATTGATTCGTCTAGTATACTCGACGAATATATTGGTCACTCGACAAATTATACATAACAATATCAACTAACTTAACGATACTCGACGATTCGGTTAACATAACCTTGATACTCGACGAATCGGTGAAACAACCTTGATACTCGACAAATCGGCGAAATTACCCAAATCCACAACAAATACGTCGAGTATATTCGAAGAATCTAGAGTTCATTCAATGCTCTCAACGCCAAAGCAGTCTCACTCGAAGCCTGGACTTAACTCAGTGATTTTTTTTTACCCAACGCTTTCACTCGGCGCTTTGCAGAGTCCACTCAGTGCACTCGATGCCAAAGTCAGTAACTCTCAAAGAACTCAATGCCATTTGGTTCATTCAACGCTCTCGACGCCAAACTAAAAATACTCGACGAATTCGTCGAGATTACACGACGCTTTTGACTTAGTCACACAGACTACTCGACACTCTCAATGCCAAGTCAACTTCACTCAATGACAAGGCTGATATTCGATGAATTCGTCGTGAATACATGACGAATTTACCTTAGTCATAAGGATCTCTTAACTCTAAGTTTGATTCAGTCACCACACTCAATACCTATACTATTCGATGAATTAGAGTTAATCTAAGACCCATACTTGATGAATTTCATTCAGGCTAACTGTTGCGCGCTAGGGTTCAAAGAAAATAAACGCAACCGAACTAGCAACCCGATGAGGCAAGTATACCTATCGAATTGTAGCAAGGGGACACAAGTGTCGTATTGAAATCCGGGAACTGTTGGCTATGCTTACTCACACGAACGCTATTATCTTATCGACGGAAAAACTAGGGTTTTAGAAAATCTAAGTGCAAGGGAGGAATTAAAGATATACTAGCAAGAGAACTACCGCAATTAAGTTAAGCTATTAAGCAAAGAACTATGCTAGAAAGGAAACTACTGCAGTTAATTAAAGAGCACAAGATAGGCGATTACTACGAAAGGTAGAAAAATATGAAATGAAAATGCATTCAATCAAGATTCACCTCGGCTAAAGACGATTAAGAAAATGCGATAAAAATCTGAACTTAATAGGATAAAGGTCCTTGACCGTGGAGGTTCCTAAAGCTTGAACACGCTTCTCTCGAATTCGTGCCCAACTGAGTTTAGGAAGGTTCGACCGACTCTCGTCTAAATCGGAGGCCTAAAACTTGCTTTACGCGGTGAACCCCACTACTGGATTTTACTCCAATCCAGGAGATTTGGACGTCTGCCTCTCTCGAGGGGTGCGTACAACTCCCTTTACTCTTGAATGCTCACTTCATTCTTTCGGCCTCTCGGCTAGCCCAGAATGAAAGCAAAGGCGGAGAGTATATATCGAAAATATACCTCCAACCCGTGATTAATCAAGAGTAATTCAAGGCCCTAACCTAAAAAGAAAAGATTAATTAAAACATCATAACATAATCTCTCTAACCTCGGATCATCAAGATCGAGTACAAGGAGGATTAGTTAATCATTATGGAATGGAGGAAGGGGGATGAGTAGTAAAGCATAAGAACAACACAAGCTAAACAAGAACACTTTTATTAATAAAAAGGGGCAAGCTACACTATTGAAAATAAAATTACAAGTGCATGAAATGGAAATCCTATTCTAGCCCTACAATTAGCACTAAGAAAGAGCAAAGATTACAAAGAAAGCTAAGCAACTAAAATTAAACTAGGGTTAAACAAAAATTATAAAGAGAGAGAGAGAGAGAGAGAGGAAGCATGAAAAAAACTCAAGAACCAAAGGGGCAGCACCTCCCCCTCTCAACCAAAGCTTCCTGAAATGGAGAGGGGGGGGTCTCAATTTATAGAAATTTTTCTCTGGTTGGTCACGCCCTCCGACACGCCCTAGGGGGGGCGTGTCAGGGGGTGTGACAGTACTATGTTGACCTTAGGCTCTGGATTCTGGCGGGAGGGATGATTGCTTCGGTACGTCGGTGGTCACGCCCTGGGTCACGCCCGTGACAGGGGGGCGTGACAGGCACGTCATGTCCAAATCATTGGTCGGAAATCCGTCAGTTGTCGAAAAGTTGATGTCACGCCCCAAGTCACGCCCGTGACGGGGGCGTGACGGTACTGTTTTCGTGCTGTGGCGGAACGACATTTAATGCGGCGGCAGGCTTTGCGGTAGAGGGCGACACGTCCATGGTCACACCTGGAGACACGCCCGGGGAGGGCGTGTCAGGGGGCGTGACAGCGGTTTTGACCATTTTTCTGTCCCTTCTAGCAGAAGTCCTGGGGATCGGGTAACACGCCCTAGGTCACGCACAGGGAGGCCGTGACAGGGGGGCGTGACAGGTCATTTTGACCAATTTTCTGGAAACCTGCAAAAAGACAAGAAAAAGTCAGTGGCAATAATATTTGCATAAAATGATAAAAATAAACTAATAATAGACATAATTTGTACAATATAAAATAGAAAATACGATAATAGTTTAGGCTACAAAACATATTATCAAATTCCCCCAAGCTTAAGCTTTGCTTGTCCTCATGCAAAAATATAAAAACTAGATATTTATAAAAGGACTAATCAAAAAGTTCTAATTATGCCTACACAAGTACTATGCGAAATTCTAAGTAGGGAAAAGGTGAAATGTAAGTCTAAAACAATTATTTAGGTATGGTAAAACTTTTATAAACTTTACTTAATAAAAACAAATCATCCAAAATTTTAACGAGATTTTTTAAATGGACTTAAGCAAAGCAACGAAAATGAAAAACCCGTATTGAGCTGTTACTAGATCCAAGCAACGCATTATAATTATATCAATTTAATTAACAAAAATCTAGGTTTAAATCCAAAACTAAAACTGATTTACTGTTTTTCTTTTCTTAGTTGTTAAATAAAAATCAAAAAGCGTGAATCAAAAGGACTTAAATAGGACAGAAACGTTTGGTTTAGGAAAATGATTAGGAGTGGAATTCAAAGATAAACGTGAAGGTTTTAAAATCACACTAAACCAAGCAAAGAGTTTCAAAAAAAACTTTCATAAAAATATATACAGACATTTTTTTTTCTTTTTCTTTTTCATTTTTTTTTCTTTTTTCAAAACAAAGGCCATAAATATTTTTATTTTCCTTTTTGAGTTGGCCAAACAAAAATAAACATCACTTTCGAACATACTTTTTTCGAAAACCTTTCTCCCACAAAAATCATAAAATACCCTATCAAAATCGTCAAAATAATTTATGAAACTCAAAAAGGCTAGTGTGATTCGATAGGTTGGAAATTTTGGCTTTGGTGAAACTGAAATGAAGGGAGGAGCTATCAAATGAAATCGGAAAAAGGCTCAAAAACGGCTAACTAGTGGTAAAAGTTTTTAGGTTGGCAGGAAAGCTCAAACGAAAACAAAAACGGCCTAAATCATTTTCACGCTTTTGAATTTATTTAAAACAAAGGTTTGAAAAATTTTCAAAAAGCGAGTCCTAGATAATAAAAGAAGATTGATGAAATTAACTTGAAAATAAAAATAATAGGTGACTTGGATCGTTCACATCTACTACGTTATTCAAAAGTTGACTTTACAAAAATTATTCAAAAACAAAAAAGAAAATAGTGGATGATGAATTTTTGAGAAAGTAAAGGAAATAAACAACAAAAAACCATAATAGAAATGCGAGTTTTAAAAAAATATTTCACCTTAACATGCTACCGTGAATTAGAAACACAGCATGGCCAACATTTTACTTGTGAACATAATTAAAAAGGATGATTAGAAATATTATAATTAACTAAGTTGTTTATAGGAGATTTTAAGTAAAACAAAAACAAAAACTAGGGGTACTATTGAAATAACAAATTTTCTAAACTATTCAAAAACACACACATATATATTTTTTTAATTTAATTTTTGTGAAATATTCTCTTTTTTTGGATTTTGGATTTTTTTTATCTTTTTTTTTGGAATTTTAAGATATTCATTTTTTTTGGAAATATTTACAATATATACAAAAAGAAAATTATTTACATTAAGCAAAAATGAAGGAGGAAGTCCTCCCCCAAGCTTAAAACAGACATTGTCCTCGATGGCTAAAGAAGGGGATTGGAGAAGGAGAGAAAAATAAAGTACAGAATTGAAAGAGAGAATTGAAATACAGGTACTTCCCCGGATTTATTTGCTACGAAAGCTGAGTGATGCCGCCCCCCAAATGTCTTCTTTGGACTTTGTGATGGATTCAGCAATGTTGGAGCAGGCGATCGCAGAAGCTTCAGCTTGTCGGAGCCGTCCGAGGCAAAAATTGTAAAATAAAGAAAACAGAAAAAGATAACTTGGGTTTCCTCCCAAGAGCATCCTTTGGTTAAAGCGTCATTGAGCTCGACGCATCAAAAAAATAATTTTGTCCAAAAATATTGTTGTCCCGAAATAAAATTGTCTTTAGTAAAAAATTAAAAGTTCAAGATTAAAGTTCGTGAAGCAGAAACTTAATAGTGTTTGGACTGACATCATCATCACCAGAAAAGTAGAGTTTAAGACGCTGACCATTCACTTTGAAATTACCCTTATCAGGGTGAGAAATTAAAACAGTTCCATAAGGAAATACTTCTAAAACAGAAAACGGCCCAGACCAGCGAGATTTTAATTTGCCCGGAAATAAACGTAAACGGGAATTATATAAAAGGACTTGGTCGCCCGGCTTAAAGTTTTTAGGGTGCCTTAAGTGTTTATCGTGTAAACGCTTCGTCCGCTCTTTATAAAGTTTATTATTTTCATAAGCATAAGAGCGCCACTCATCGAGTTCATTTAGTTGAAATTTTCGAAGGTCACCGACTGAGTGGGGATCGAAGTTTAAAAATTTTAAGGCCCAAAAGGCGCGGTGTTCTAACTCTACGGGCAGTTGGCACGATTTTCCATAGACCAGCCTATACGGCGTACATTCGAGGGCGGTTTTGTATGCTGTTCGGTAGGCCCATAAGGCATCGTCAAGTTTGGCTGACCAGTCTTTTCTAGAAGTTGAAACAGTCTTTTCTAATATTCTTTTTATTTCTCTATTAACTACTTCGACTTGACCGTTAGTTTGGGGGTGGTAGGCAGTGGAAAGCTTATGCGTAACACCGTATTTGGTAAGGATTTTTGAAAATTGCGCGTTACAGAAATGGGAACCCCTATCGCTAACGATTGCGCGTGGCGTACCGAATCTAGAAAATAATCTTTTTAAAAACGTGACTACAACTCGGGAGTCGTTCGTAGGAAGAGCTTGGACCTCAGCCCATCGTGAAACATAATCAACAGCAACTAAAATATATTTGTTTCCGAAGCTAGAAGGAAGGGGGCCAACAAAATCAATTCCCCAGAGGTCGAAAATTTCGCACTCTAAGAAATAATTTTGCGGCATTTCATTTTTATTAGAAATATTGCCCGACCGTTGGCAACTATCACACCTGCTCACAAAGGCTTGCGCGTCTTTAAACAGGCTAGGCCAGTAAAAACTCGCGCAAAGCACCTTGTGAGCGGTGCGAGCAGCTTGATAGTGCCCACCTGTCAGACCTTCATGCAAATGTTTTAGAATATCAATTCCTTCATCAAAAGAAACACATCTCCTTATCACCTGATCCGTACAAATTTTGAAAAGATGCGGGTCTTCCCAAAAGTAGTTCTTCAGCTCAGAAAAGAATTTCTTCTTTTGCTGAGAGGAGAACTCTTTTGGGAGCACCCAGGCCACTAGATAGTTGGCGATGTGCGCGAACCAAGGAGAAGTAGATGTATTAACTAAAAGCAGCTTCTCATCAGGAAAATAGTCATTAAAAGATTTTTCATTTAATTTTTCTATAAAGGGGTTATCTAATCTGGATAGATGGTCGGCGGCCAAGTTCTAGGCTCCTCGCTTATCACGGATCTCTAAGTCAAACTCCTGGAGGAGTAAGACCCAGCGAATCAAGCGAGGCTAGGCATCCGTTTTGGCAAGAAGGTACTTGAGGGCCGAGTGGTCCGTGAAAACAATGATTTTTGAAAGTGTAATGTAAGGGCAGAATTTATCAAACGCAAATACTACAGCTAAGAGCTCCTTCTCGGTTGTGGTGTAATTTTCTTGTGCAGATATGAGGGTTTTACTAGCGTAATAGATGGGGTGGAAGTTCTTAGATATGCGTTGACCTCATACGGCCCCCACCGCAAAACTACTCGCATCGCACATAATCTCGAAAGCAAGGTCCCACACCGGAGTTATCATAATCGGTGCGTTAATTAACTTTTCTTTAATTGATTCAAAGGCAGAAATACAAGAGTCATCAAAAATGAATGGAGCATCTTTTTCTAAGAGATGGTTGAGGGGCTTTGTGATCTTGGAGAAGTCCTTTATATAACGACGATAAAAACCAGCGTGGCCTAGGAAACTTCTTATAGCTTTTATGTTTGTAGGCGGCGGCAACTTCTCAATAACTTCTATCTTGGCAACGTCTACCTCAATACCTTTAGCAGAAATTTTATGACCCAAAACTAACCCTTCCCTCACCATAAAATGGCATTTTTCCCAATTTAGGGCAAGGTTAGTTTCTTCGCATCGTTCTAAGACTTTTTCGAGGTTTTCTAAACATCTATCGAAGGAATCGCCGAACAAGAAATCGTCCATGAATACCTCCATAATGCTTTCTACGTACTTGTCAAATATTGCGAGCATACATCGCTGGAATGTAGCTGGCGCATTGCATAATCCAAACGGCATTCTTCGGTACGCGAAGGTGCCGAAGGGACAAGTAAACGTAGTTTTCTCTTGGTCCTCGGGAGAGATGGGTATTTGAAAGTACCCCGAGAGGCCATCGAGAAAACAATAAAAGCTATGGCCGGAGAGACATTCTAAAATCTGGTCGATAAAAGGTAAAGGAAAGTGGTCCTTGCGGGTGGCGT
This sequence comes from Platanthera zijinensis, assembly GCA_039513925.1. Lineage (NCBI taxonomy): Eukaryota > Viridiplantae > Streptophyta > Magnoliopsida > Asparagales > Orchidaceae > Platanthera > Platanthera zijinensis. The sequence continues at coordinate 115,809,236 of CM077090.1, read as the reverse complement.
CATTTAACTTACGGTAATCTATGCATATACGCCAACCCGTCACCGTCCGCGTCGGGATTAATTCATTATTCTCATTACTAACTACGGTTATCCCTCCCTTTTTTGGAACTACCTGAACGGGGCTAACCCACTTACTGTCCGATATAGGGTAGATAATTCCTGCGTCTAATAGTTTCATAACCTCGCCCTTAACTACTTCTTTCATGTTCGGGTTTATACGGCGCTGAGGTTGGATAGAGTTACGCGAATTATCTTCCATTAAAATTTTATGGGTACAGAAAGATGGGCTTATGCCCTTGATATCAGAAATTTGCCAAGACATAGCCCGGCGATGCTTACGTAGAACTAGCAGAAGTTTATCATTTTGCGTATCCGTGAGGTAGGCCGAAACGATAACTGGTAACTTGGAATCTTTTTCTAAGAAAGCATACTTAAGGTGTTCGGGAAGTTCTTTAAGTTCTAGGGTAGGGGGTTCTTCATAAGAGGATTTTGAGATTCTTTCTTTTTCAAAAATAATATCTTTATAAACTTTTTTATAAGGAACGTAATAAGGGGTGGGGCTAGCAGCCAAGACGGCTTCTTGTAGCGATTCAGTGGGAAGAACAGAGGAAGAACAAAAATCAGAAAATTCTTTTTCAAACTCAGAAAGACAATAAGAAGATTCATCACTTCCTTGCAGTGATTCCGTTGTAAGAGAAGAGGAACAAAAAGTAGAAAATTCTTTTTCAAAGTCGGAGAGGCAGTAGGAAGAATCATCACTCACGGCGTATACGAAAAAACATGAGTCATCATTTGCTAAGGTGTTCTTCATCGAAGGGGTGATAGAAAATGTGACTTCATCGTCGCCTACTCGAAGAAAGAGCTTACCATTGCTTACGTCAATGATGGCTCGGGAGGTGGCAAGGAAGGGTCGGCCTAGGATCAGGGGAACCTCGACGTCTTCTTCGATGTCCAAAATGACAAAGTCCACCGGGAAGATGAACTTGTCGACTTTCACTAGAACGTCCTCCACTATTCCTAACGGGTACTTGATGGATCTATCGGCTAGCTGGATACTCATACACGTGGGGTTAAGGCTACCAATCCCTAACTTTTTGAACAACGAAAATGGCATCAGGTTTGTACTTGCGCCTAAGTCGGCTAACGCGTGTTTAATAAAAAGATCACCGAAGACATACGGGATAGAGAAACTAGCCGGGTCACTGATTTTCTTCGGCAAACCGTTTTTTAAAACGGCGGAGCACTCGGCGTTTAGCGTGACATGCGAAAGATTCTCTAACTTCTTCTTGTTTGTGAGGAGGTCTTTAAGATATTTGGCGTATTTTGGCATCTGCGAAATAGCCTCGTAGAAGGGAAGATTAATGTGGATTTGTTTGAAGATTTCTAAGAAGCGGGAGTACTGATCATCTTGACGTTGTCTATTAAGTTCAGAGGGGTATGGAGGAGTTGAATTATTTTTGAAGATGGGTGGTGGAGTGAGATTATTTTCTAAAGCAGGGGTGATTACTTCTTCAGCAGAGGGTGGAAGCGGAGCGGAGCTTTGATTTTTAAAAGCGGGAGCGGAGCTTTGATTTTTAAAAGCAGGAGCGGAGCTTGCCTCGGGCTCTTCACTTACCATACCGGAGACTTGCCTCCCACTCCGAAGAGTTATAGCTTTCGCTTGCTCTCTCGGGTTGGGTTCGGTATTGGAAGGAAGAGACCCTGCGGGTCGCTCAGAAATTATTTTCGCGAGCTGTCCTACTTGATTTTCTAGACTTTTTACGCTTCCGGTTAACGTTCTTATAGTGGCGTCATTTGTGGTGATATATTTAGAAAGTAATTACTCCAAGCTTGGAGGTTTTGGGTAATTTTGAAGAGGTGGTAGTGGTGGTGGTGCAGAAAAATCATTTTGCAGGGGTGGGCGCATCGCATTCGATGGATTACTCCATGAAAAGTTTGGGTGATTTCTTAAAGCGGGGTTATAACTATTCGGAAAATTAAAACCAGGCGGAGGAAAATTCGCAGCAGAAAAATTATTAAAAGCAGATCTAGGCATATTATTGACATAATCTAAATGTTTTGGGGTAGGGGTTGCAGATTCCCATACCTGAGGGGCGGAGGCAGCAGTCATCTCCGTTATTTTCTTGTTTAGGATTTCGACTTGCAGAGCGAGCTGGGAGACGTTGTCCACTTCATAGATACCTGCAGGCTTTTTCGGGCGGGACCTAGGCACATTCCACTGATAAGTGTTCATGGCCATGTCCTCAAAAAGCTCAAGAGCGGCTTCCGGGGTCTTATGATTTAAAGTACCGCCAGAAGCTGCGTCTATCATTTGCTTCGTGCTTTGATTTAGCCCGTTATAAAACGTCTGCACTTGTAACCATACAGGCAGCGCGTGATGTGGGCATCGTCTTAACAATTCTTTAAATCTCTCCCAGGTTTCGTAAAGGGTTTCAGAGTCTATTTGTCCGAAGGCAGAGATGTCGTTCCTAAGTTTTGCAGTTTTAGCTGGCGGAAAATACTTCGCTAAAAATTTTTCAGTTAATTCATTCCAAGTGGTTATGCTATTTTTCGGAAGTGTGTTCAGCCACTACTTAGCTTTAGTTCTTAGAGAGAAGGGGAAGAGTCTCAGCCTGATCGCATCATTTGTGACACCATTTATCTTGAAAGTGTCGCAAATTTCAAGAAAGCTAGCTATATGTGCGTTCGGATCTTCATCTTGAAGTCCGTCAAATTGCACATATTGCTGCACCATTTGAATTATGCTAGGCTTTAGTTCGAAGTTATTATTTGCTATAGCAGGGCGGACTATACTTGATTCTGTTCCCTCGAGGTTCGGTCGTGCATAATAGGACATAGTCCTTTGTACGCCCTCATCTACGTTGGGTTCTTCCATTCTTAAAGTAGCAAATGACTCGGAGTCCTCAACCGGCACTTGGATGGTAGGACCTTGAAATCGCGATCTTCTCCGAAGAGTACGCTCAATTTCGTGGTCCAAGTCCAAAATAACCAACGGACTCCCGCGGGTCATGCACTAAAAGAACAAAAAAGAAGAAGAGGAAGAGAAAAAGGATAAACTAGAAAAAAGATTAGAAATTTTTTTTTCTTTTTGAAATAGATTTTTTTTTTATAGATTAACTCCCGAACTTCCCAAGGACTACCCCGTGAAGGGTTCGCAAGGTACTAGACAAGACAGTGGCGCTTAAAACCCTTTGCCCTTTTCGAGAGAATTAGGTGGCGTAGAAAAATTGTGAGGTTGGTTTCTATTAAGAGCGGTGATAAATTTTTTGATTTTTAAAATTTTAAAGAAAGAGGATGAGAAAGAGAAGAGATAAAATTAATAGGTTCATGTTTTCAAAATATCAACGGAAGTTGGTTCCCCGGCAACGGCGCCAAAAACTTGTTGCGCGCTAGGGTTCAAAGAAAATAAACGCAACCGAACTAGCAACCCGATGAGGCAAGTATACCTATCGAATTGTAGCAAGGGGACACAAGTGTCGTATTGAAATCCGGGAACTGTTGGCTATGCTTACTCACACGAACGCTATTATCTTATCGACGGAAAAACTAGGGTTTTAGAAAATCTAAGTGCAAGGGAGGAATTAAAGCTATACTAGCAAGAGAACTACCGCAATTAAGTTAAGTTATTAAGCAAAGAACTATGCTAGAAAGGAAACTACTGCAGTTAATTAAAGAGCACAAGATAGACGATTACTACGAAAGGTAGAAAAATATGAAATGAAAATGCACTCAATCAAGATTCACCTCGGCTAAAGACGATTAAGAAAATGCGATAAAAATCTGAACTTAATAGGATAAAGGTCCTTGACCGTGGAGGTTCCTAAAGCTTGAACACGCTTCTCTCGAAGTCGTGTCCAACTGAGTTTAGGAAGGTCCGACCGACTCTCGTCTAAATCAGAGGCCTAAAACTCGCTTTACGCGGTGAACCCCACTATTGGATTTCACTCCAATCCAGGAGATTTGGACGTCTTCCTCTCTCGAGGGGTGCGTACAACTCCCTTTACTCTTGAATGCTCACTTCATTCTTTCGGCCTCTCGGCTAGCCCAGAATGAAAGCAAAGGCGGAGAGTATATATCGAAAATATACCTCCAACCCGTGATTAATCAAGAGTAATTCAAGGCCCTAACCTAAAAAGAAAAGATTAATTAAAACATCATAACATAATCGCTCTAACCTCGGATCATCAAGATCGAGTACAAGGAGGATTAGTTAATCATTATGGAATGGAGGAAGGGGGATGAGTAGTAAAGCATAAGAACAACACAAGCTAAACAAGAACACTTTTATTAATAAAAAGGGGCAAGCTACACTATTGAAAATAAAATTACAAGTGCATGAAATGGAAATCCTATTCTAGCCCTACAATTAGCACTAAGAAAGAGCAAAGATTACAAAGAAAGCTAAGCAACTAAAATTAAACTAGGGTTAAACAAAAATTACAAAGAGAGAGAGAGAGAGAGAGGAAGCATGAAAAAAACTCAAGAACCAAAGGGGCAGCACCTCCCCCTCTCAACCAAAGCTTCCTGAAATGGAGAGGGGGGGTCTCAATTTATAGAAATTTTTCTCTGGTTGGTCACGCCCTCCGACACGCCCTAAGGGGGGCGTGTCAGGGGGCATGACAGTACTATGTTGACCTTGGGCTCTGGATTCTGGCGGGAGGGATGATTGCTTCGGTACGTCGGTGGTCACGCCCTGGGTCACGCCCGTGACAGGGGGGCGTGACAGGCACGTCATGTCCAAATCATTGTTCGGAAATCCGTCAGTCTTCAAAAAGTTGATGTCACGCCCCAAGTCACGCCCGTGACGGGGGGCGTGACGGTACTGTTTTCGTGCTGTGGCAGAACGACATTTAATGTGGCGGCAGGCTATGCGGCAGAGGGCGACACGCCCATGGTCACGCCTGGAGACACGCCCGGGGAGGGCGTGTCAGGGGGCGTGACAGCGGTTTTGACCGTTTTTCTGTCCCTTCCAGCAGAAGTCCTGGGGATCGGGTAACACGCCCTAGGTCATGCCCAGGGAGGGCGTGACAGGGGGGCGTGACAGGTCATTTTGGCCAATTTTCTGGAAACCTGCAAAAAGACAAGAAAAAGTCAGTGGCAATAATATTTACATAAAATGATAAAAATAAACTAATAATAGACATAATTTGTACAATATAAAATAGAAAATATGATAATAGTTTAGGCTACAAAACGTATTATCACTAACCCTACATACTCGACAAATTTAAATCCTAAGCTAAAGGTCATATTCAATGAATTTATCTTTACTAAGATTGTCATATTCGACGAAATTACCTTACACTAATTGTCCTAACTGTCATGTACTCGATGGGTTGACCTAGACTAGATGTCATATACGATGAATTCTACTTTTACTTGGCTTGAAATCCTATACTACTTAGCAAACCAAACTTATCTGATCCCTACACTACTCCTAATTCTAAGGAGGGAAGGAAAATAACAAAGAACACTTGGAAAATGACTTGGCAAGGGGAAGAAATCACCACTTGCCTCTAACTCCAAAAATCTGGACACACAAGAGCCCTTCCTCACAGATCCGGCTGCAAGAACACCATGGCTACACTTCCTGAAATTTTTCGAGGAAAAAAGGGGTCAAAACAGAATAACCTAATATCAAAAATTCAAGAAACGGGAAAAACTCACCGTACATATATAGATCTCGGTGAGAGAAATCTGAATCTACCCTCCGATGATGATTTCGAGCACTTGAGCTCCTTCAATCGACAAACGAAATCTTAAGAAATGTTTGCCATTTCTCTCTTTCACAAGATAGTTCGATGGCTAAGAAAGAAGAAGATGAATAGGTTTCCGTCTATATCTAAGGGTATTTGTACTTAAAATATTTAAATAAAATAATATATTATATTATTATTACACTAAATGTCCAAACGATCGAACATTCCAAATCATCTCGGATTTCCATGAAATTTGCACCGAAACTAAATATCAATGCTACGAATCCACTGGCGAAGTCGACATCACAATCCGACAAACATAACTCAGGTAAAAACTCCCCTAAGTCAAAAACACAAAATATCCCAAAGGCTCCACCGAGTTCCAAAATAAACCCGGCGTGCGAGGGAAATCTCAAAAACACACTAGAAATTAGCCAAACTAATATTCTAAGTCAAAACCTCGGATACCAAATGAGCAAAAGTCACGCTCCAACAACGGTAACCGTCAACTATGTGTCAACGTAACGCCCCAACTTCAAAAATACGCCACTAAAGAAATTAAAATAAACATTACTAAATCAGGGGCGTTACAAACATTCCCCCTAAAAAGAAGTTTCGTCCCGAAACATGATACACAACTGAATCCACTAAAGAAGTAAAATAACCAAGGGTTATTAAATAAAAAAACTTACCAAAGAAATTAGGAGAATATATGAGGATGAGCCTCTCTCATAGCTGACTCCAACTCCTAAGTTGCGCTCTCCACGTCTTGGTTTCACCACAAAACTTTGACCATAGGTATTGTCTTCCTTCGCAACACCAGATCAAAAGTATTTAGAATGCGAATAGGCATCTCAACATAAGAAATGTTAGGCTATAACTGGGGCACCGAATCAAGAAAGGTCCCACGTACCTGGGATCCAACTTATGGTTCTTTCCAAACCTCTTAACACCATCCACCGGAGAAACCTTATGAAAAACAATGTCTCCAACTACAAATTCCAATTCAATCCATCACCAATTAGCATTCTTCTCATAACGCTCCTGAGCTATTCGAAGCTTCTATCGAATATGCTTCATAGAAGTATTCATCTCTTCTAAGGTTTCCGGACCCAACAACGGTCCTTCACCAACTTCGACCCAAAACAAGGGAGTTCTACCACATGTCCCATATAAATCCTCAAATGGGGCCATCTGCAAGCTGTTCTGATAACTATTATTATAGGCAAATTCTATCAATCTCAACCGCTCGTCCCACACTCCTCCGTAGTCCAAAATATAACATTTGATCATATCTTACACAATTTGATTTACTCTCTTCGTCTGACTATTGGTCATCGTATGATAAGCAGTTGAATATCTGAGGTCGGTACCCAACCCTTCCTGCAAACTTTTCCAAAAATGAGACGTAAACCTAAAATGTCGATTTGACACAATACTAACAGGTACTCCATATAGTCGGATGACCTCATCCAAATATAACTCTGCTATTTTCTTCATGTAGTAATCAATCTTAACTGGCACGAAGTGAGCACACTTCGTTTGTCTGTCAACGATGACCCACACTGAATCACGATCTGAGAGAGATCTCGGCAAACCAGTAATAAAATCCATAGAAATACTCTCCCACTTCCAACTTGGAATCTCTAAAGGCGTCAGCTTGCCACCAGGCCTTCCATGATCTGCCTTAACACTCTTGCTGGTGAAGCACTCCGACAAAAACTTGGCTTTATCATTCTTCATTCAATACCACCAAACGATTTGCTTCAGATAACTATACATCTTAGTAGAACCAGGGTGGTAGGCAACACTAGAACCATGCATCTCACTGCATAACTTAGATCGAATATCCTCAACAGCGGGGATACAATTTCTACCGCGGTACTTCAAAGTACCCGTATCATCAATTGAAAAGTTTGGTAATTCCCCTTTCACGGTTCTACTACGGAGGTGCTGCAAATCAGGATTGTCCTTTTGATTTAGCCTCGTTGGCATAATCTAAGATGGATCTACCACTTCAAAGTTGCTTGGCGAGTTGCAATGCCCAATAGAAATGTCCATTAACAAAAACTCTTCCACCAAGGATTCCACCGAAGGATTAAAGATTTGCGCGGTGTTTCTACTCAAGGCATCGACTACCACATTAGCTTTGCTTGGATGATATTGGATCTCGACATCATAATTTGCGACATATTTTAACCATCTATGCTGGCACAAATTTAATTCCTTTTGAGTGAGGACGTACTTCAAACTCTTATGGTCCATATAAATCTTACACAATGCACCATACAACAAAAGTCTCCATAACTTCAAGGAATAAATTAGTGTCGCAAACTCCAAATCATGAGTAGGGTAGTTCCTTTCATGTATCTTCAATTTCCTCGACCCATATGTAATTACCTTGCCTTCTTACATCAAGACACATCCAAGTCTGATGTACGATGCATCCATATAAATAATATACTCCAATCCTTTGGTAGGCAAAGTCAATATTAGAGCAGTGCACAATCTCTTTTTCAATTCCTGAAAAGCTTCCTCGCTTATGTCGCTCCAAACAAACATTACGTTCTTCTACGTAAGCATAGTCAGCGGTACAAGACAACGTAGAAAATCCTTCCACAATACTCCTATAATAGCCTACCAACCATACGAAGCTTCTTATCTCTTTGGGTGTGGTAGGTCTCTTCCAATCCATTACTGCAGTAATCTTTTCAGTGTCAGCAAAAATTCCATACTTATTCGCAACATGACCCAAAAAGGAAACCCGAGGTAGCAAAAACTCGTACTCACTCAACTTAGCATATAAATTATGATCTCTCAAAGCAGATAAAACCAACCGCAAGTGCTGGGCATGCTCCTCGGCACTCATGGAATACACTAGGAAATCATCAATAAAAACTACCACAAAACGGTCCAGAAAATCTGTAAACACTCTGTTCATCATGTCCATGAAGGCAGAGGGCGCATGAAAGTGAGGGGATAAGTTGTAAACTACTCTAGAGGGGGGGTGAATAGAGTATTCAAGTTTTATGAACAACTAGTCAGCTCCCTTGGAGTTTAATTGCGGAATAAATAATCTGATACTTGAACCCTAAGAGCCTAACACAGTGAAGTGCACAAGTGAGAGAGTTAACTGAAATTTCAGTTTAACTATAAGCCTATCACAGCAACTAGCAATCCTAGGTAGTTCTATCACAGCCACAGAATAGACAATTAAACAAGATAGCCAGAGACACAGGATATATAGTGGTTCCCTCTAAATAGGTACTCCACTCTTCTACCACCCTGGTAGGAATCCACTACAGGTTTTTGCTAAGGTGCCCTGCCACCAATGATCTGATTCAGGTAGATCAAACAGACCCTTTGAGCTTTTGATAAGGATGCTCAACCACAGGTTGTTGATAAGGTGCCCTGTCACCAATGTTCACTTTTGAAGAGGTGTGAACAAACTCTTTTACAAAGGGGTTGAGATGGTTAGATTATCTTCTCTGTTGTAAATACAGATTAGAGAAGACTTGTGGATTCTCTAAAGAATCAAAGTCTCCCCCTGGCTCAGTGAAAGTCCAGGGAAAGCCTTTGCTTCAGGATGAAGGAGTTTCAGATATACTGAAACTAAATCCTCAGAGATCTGTAGACTGATTTTTATCAGGTCTTCAGATTCTGGAATAATTGAAGCAGAACTAGAGCTCTTTCTGAAGTCTTGAAGACTCTAAGCAGATGCTCAGGAGACTTGAGAATGAAAGTAATTGCTCTGGGCTTTTTCTTCAGGGGAGCTTTTCTTCTTCTTTTTGTGAGATGGTGAAGAGTTGCTCTGAAGATGCTTGAGAGAATGCAGCACTGAGAAAAAATCTCTCTGTAACTGTAACTTGTTGTTTTTCTGAGAAAAAAATCTCTCTTAAATATGTCTTCTCATTTTTCCTTTGGAACGGCTCTATTGATTTGAATTCTCGAGCCCTGCAACAGATTATCTCAAAATAGAATATAGCAATAGGAATAGAATGACCTATTAGCTTACTGTCAGTCCCAATAAGGAATTAAATAAGTGGGAAGAATATCTCAGCATAAAGGCTTACCATTCTTGGAAATAGTATACAGTGCCAACGGCTAGAATACAGCCTGGCAATATATTTTGTATAATAGGACAAAAATGCTTTATCAAAATACTGAATCCCGTGATTTAAGCTTGACATATTTGGTAATTAATTTATTGTGAATTTAAGCCATAAATCTGCAAAAACAACTTCAGAAAATTCTCTAACCACAAGCTAAAACACTTGGAAATAAACCAAGGAATAGAATGAATATAAAAAGATAAAGGCAGACAATAATCGTCGAACAGGGGTTCGATGATCGTCGACCTAGCTAACAGATCGTCGACCAAAAGCAGAAATCTGTCGAAACAGAAATCGTCGACCAGCTCAAGATATCGTCGACGACTAAGGCAAATATCTGTCGAGACAGAAATAGTGAAGCAAGAACACGATCGTTGAACTGCTGATGGCAGATCGTCGACCAACCTTCAAAGCATAATAAACTTGCTCTGAGATCGTCGACCATCGGTCGACGATAATTGTCTTGACATCAACGATTCTATAGCCCTGCTATTCGTCGACCAATGATCGACGATCGCGAGGCCTCGTTCGACGATGGTCGAACGGAAAATGCCTTAACCAAAAATACATCTAGAACTTCTAGCCTAAGCTCTAGGTCAGTTATAAACTGTCCTAGGGAAACTGAACAAGGTCTAATCATGATCATATATAGTTATATGGATCAAGAGGGGCTGGAAAGGGATTTCATAAGCCAAATCACATCTAGGGTACCAACAATCTCCCCCTATTTGGGTTATGTTATCCAATCCGATCTAAAAACTAATGCACACAATAACAAAAGCAGAGATTAACCAAAAATTTAAATCACAGGCAATCCACAGAAAAACATAAAAACATAAATCAGCAGAACTACAAAGTATCAAGCAGATTTATCAGAGGTTTTAGCATCAGATGAGTTCTTAGGGATTACAGCTGGTTTGAAGATAATTTCTCTGTTTGGATTTGCTGCTTGTCTTTTGGATAGCATTAGGTCATGTTCACCAATAATTTTCTTTTCAACATAGCTTGGCAGAACTGCAGCAGGGTGCAACTTCATGTATTCTTCAGTATTAAAAATTTCAGAGTTGACTTGAATTTTGCTGAGTTCCTTTTCTCTGAATTCAGACATAGTTGTATATGCTGTAGGGTCTAGTCCTTGAGCTTTGGCTCTCTCCATCATGCTTAGTGCAATAGATTCCTTAAATCTTGCCATAGAGGCAACTCTTTCAGTTTCAGTCATATCTGATGGAGAGGGTGGTCTGTCAGTATCAGCTTGAGCTGCAATCTCCATGTTCCTTTGAAGGGCTGTGGCTAATTTGCTTGAGTCAAGAGGAATCTGTGCAGCCTTTTTAGGATCATTTTCAGCATATAGAGATCTTGGAGGTGCAAGTTCATTGAACTTCTTGTGGGATTTCTCTGAATAGACCACTCTTTTTCCTTTTGTTTCAACTGTCTCAGAAGCAGCAGGTTTCCTTGATGTGGAGGATGGACCTCTCCTGGGAGGAGAAGGTTTCCATTCTAGAACTTTCTTTTTAGGAGAAGGAGGAGGAGAGAAAGTAGGATGCTGAAATGTCATCTCCTTTATTTGTTTCATGGGAACATTTTCATTTCTTTTCCTTCCTTGTCCTGATACATCTTGGCCTCCCTGGCTTTGGTTACTCCTTCTCTGGTAGGACTGAAAGGTGTTAGAACTGGCTGATTTTGCAGATGGGGCAGAAGAGAGACTTCCAGAGGCTCCAGCACCAGGAGGTGGAGGAGGACCTCTGGGGGGGAATTTCTGAATTGGAGTGTCATATCTTTTTGTTCTCTTCTTCTCTCTTGTCTGATTCTTTGAGAGTCTCATCCATGGTTGAAATTCTTTGCTCTTGGGATCAATTCCCTTCAGAATGAAATAGGGAACATCCTTGTCTGGATTAGCAGTAGGAGGAGCAGATGCTTTTCTTTTCTTGGATACAGCCTTTTTCTTCTTCTGGGTGCTATCAGAATCCTCAGAATCATCATCATCAGAGGAGTGGGATGAGGTTCTGCCAGCATAATCATCAAAGTCTTGTTCTGAGATATCCTTGGCAACTATAGCATGTTCAGCCTTTTCTTTCTCCTGCTTCTCTCTATCTTCTTTTTCTCTTGCTTCCTCAATGGCATCTTGCCCAAGGAGGGCATCAAGATCAACATTTGGAGATCTCTTCCAGAGTTCTGATTCAGGATACAAGTCAGGAACTATCCTGGGGACCAGTTCTGCAATAGAAGGAATGGATAGAGGATAGGTAAGGATAGGTGGAGAAAATATGACTGTATCTGCAGGGGCAGATGCTTTTCCTAGAGAGATGGCTAGGGAAACCATATGAGATTTAAGCCAACTCTTCAATGTACTCAGAGGCAATATTCTCAGCCATAAAGGCTATATATTGTTCAAGGTTTAGAGTACCTGAGCTTGATTCCTTTTCAGTCATCTTGGAGGCATTCTCTGGTAAGTCTTGCACAGCCTCAGCTTCTCCAGCAGCAGCAGCAGCAGCATTCTCAAGTTGTTGAACCACTACTTCTGAGTCAGTAGTATTCATTGGAACTTTTTCACACAAGTCCATGAGGACTTCCTCATTATCTCTCTCAGAGACTTCTTCATCAGAAGCTAGATTCACTAGGGAGTGAATGTCTTTGTTAGATAAAGATATCAATTTAAAGTCCTGATTATAACCTTTAGAGGAAATGATTTACCTTCTGGTTGCTGAGACTCTTTCTCTGGAATTTCTTCCTCTTGAGGCTCTTGAGGTTCTTCTACAATTGCTGTAAGGGGAAGGGAAGAATTGTCCTGAAGGGTCAAGGCATCACCTGAGACCACTTCAACAGACATCTCCCCCTGCATGACTTCAGTGTGGACTGGAGTCATGCATCTTACTGAAGAGGGCTCAGCAGAGGGTGGAAGTGATTTGATGGCTTTAGTAAGGGCATGGATGGATGCAATGAGAGGGGCATTGGCAGCCTCAATCATGTTTTGGATGGATGGAGTGATGAGCTCTACAATATGTGCAAGCAATTCAGGAGTTATCTGAAATGCTGAGGGTGTGGAGGTGGATGGATGACTGTGGGATGCAAATTGAGGTGGTGATGGAATGGAAGCAGTATGATCTGCCACATGATCAATTGAATCATGTGGAGATGGGTGATCACCAACATGAGTGTGGGATTCATGTTGAGAGAGGTGTGTGAGGATGGTAACAGTTACTATGTCAAAACTGGCTGAGGCTGCCAGATGTTGTGGTGTGGGTGACTGGGGTGGAGTTGCATGTAGGATGGGAGATGCATGTAGGGATTCATGTTGTGGTGTCACTGCAGATTGTGTGGAGGGTAATGCAGGAGATGAGGATGCAGGGGTAAAGAGGGAGGATGAAGGGATTACTGAGCCTTCCCCAGCAAGCTGGAGAGTGGCTGAATCAGCCCTTGTGTCTGATGGAGGGTTAGGATCAACCCTGGCTGACTTTCTTGATGACTCTCTGGGATTTCTTGAACAGAGAGGGGTCCAACCTCTTGCTGGCGTTGACTGCAGAGGGTGCAAAAACAAGCAGCAGGGGTGCTTTCACATACAGAACCACACCCAACACCCTGGCAAGGTTTACTTCTTTCTTGTTGTTCTTTCTCCTTATCAGTTCAAACAGAACTTTTCCCCAGGCTATCTGCGTCTTGTTCACCAAAGCTGACATTAAGGCAAATTGTTGCCTGTTGATGTTGTCGTGAGCAGAGTGTTTTCCCAAAACGACCTTGCCCACCAGGTCTGCCAGAAACTTATACTCTGAAGACAGATTGATCTTCAGCAGCTTAGCTGGAATACCCTCAGCATGACCCATCACAGTTAGCATGCGGCCATATTCCTCTGTATTTTGCTCATAGTCCTCAGTACCGGTTGGTAGTCCAAACAGCTCAGTCAGAACTTCAGGAGTCAGAATGACCTCCTCTCCATTTATTTTTCAAATCATGGCTTCGTCGCTGGAGGACGAAGTATATACCCATTCTCGAATCTCTGGTATATGAATCTTCGGTGAGAATGACATAAATCTCTTTAGGCCTTGATCTTCACACAGCTGCAGAATGTCTTGGATGGGTTGATCACATCGACTGAAGGAATCGAAGTCGACACAGAATCCAGTGTCGAACTTCATCCCGAAGAGAACTGCTGAAGGAATCGCCATTGGATTGAAGAGAGAATGGAGAATCGAGATGCAAGGCAGGGGAGAAGAGAATCGCGCGGGATTTGAGTTCGAGAGCGAATTCTAAGCCAGAAGATGGAATATGAAAAGACAGAGCGGAAGAACGACGATCTCCAGACCTAAATCGACTATCAGATATAAATCTGCGATTGTCGAACCCGGAACAAAATCGGTCGTCGAACAATGACCGACGATAGTCAATATTTGACTAATCGTTAAACATCGACCGACTACAAGCAATCACCACGATCGTCGATCAATATATGTTGGTCGACGATTCTCCACATAGCACAGAAAATCTGTCGTCGACCATTGGTCGACGATAGATACCTAAGGAGAGATCGTTGACCAGTTGATCGACGATTTCTGCCTTACTACCAAAAACGATCTGTCGTCGACCATTGGTCGACGATAGATACCTAACCTGATCGAAGATCGTCGAGCAGTCGTTCGACGATTTTAGACAGAAAACAAATCTATCCAAATTTTCACTACTCTGAACCATTAATCATACCAAGCTGGTTCAGGAAGAACAAATGCCTTTGTTCATCAAGGGGCTTAGTGAAAATATCTCCTCTCTGCAGGTCTGTGGATATAAATTCCATTGCTATCTTGTTCTTTTCCACATTATCTCTCAGAAAATGATGTCTAATCTCAATGTGCTTGGTCCTGGAATGGTGCACAGGATTTTGAGCAATTGATATTGCACTGGTACTGTCACACAGAATTTTTGTTTTTGAGTGTGTGTACCCATAATCCACTAGCTGATTTTGAATCCACAGGATCTGTAAACAACAACTAGCTGCTGCTATATATTCAGCCTCAGCAGTTGAAGTAGACACAGATGCCTGTTTCTTACAAAACCAAGAGACAAGTCTCTCTCCCAGGAACTGACAGGTCCCTGAGGTGCTTTTCCTGTCAACTCTACAACCAGCATAATCAGCATCTGAATATCCAATTAATTCAAATCCTGACTCAGCTGGGTACCACAGTCCTAAGTTAGGGCATCCCTTAAGGTATCTCAAGATCCTCTTGAGAAGAGTTAAGTGAGATTCCTTTGGGTTGACCTGAAACCTAGCACATAGGCATGTAGCAAACATTATGTCAGGCCTACTTGCAGTCAAATACAGCAGGGAACCAACAATGGCTCTATAGTTCTTTTGATCAACAGACTTGCCATTGACATCAGAATCAATAACTGCATTTGAGGCCATAGGTGTACTCATTGATGAAGCATCAGACATTCCAAATCTTTTAACCAGCTCTCTGGCATATTTTGATTGAGAAATGAAGATACCATCAACACACTGTTTCACTTGGAGACCAAGGAAATAGGATAACTCACCCATGCTGCTCATCTCAAACTTGGAGTGCATTAGTTCAGAGAACCTCTTGCATAGTTTGGGATCAGTGGAGCCAAATATAATGTCATCTACATAGATTTGAACTAACAGTTGTGAGTCCTTATGATGTCTAATGAATATGGTTCTATCTACTACACCTCTCACAAACTTGTGTTCTAGAAGGAAATTTGCTAAGGTCTCATACCAAGCTCTAGGAGCTTGCTTAAGTCCATATAGAGCCTTTTGGAGTTTGAACACATGAGTGGGTAAGGTTGATGAAACAAACCCTGGTGGTTGTTCAACAAACACTTCTTCCTTTAAATCTCCATTGAGGAAGGCACTCTTCACATCCATTTGGAAGACCTTAAATCTCTTATAGGCAGCATAGGCTAGGAAAATCCTAATGGCTTCTAGTCTAGCTACAGGGGCAAAAGTCTGATCATAATCTATGCCTTCCTCCTGTCTATAGCCTTGAGCTACTAGCCTAGCCTTATTCCTAACTACTATGCCTTGGGCATCAAGCTTGTTTCTAAACACCCACTTGGTGCCTATGATCAGTTGGCCTCTTGGTCTTGGAACCAAGGTCCAAACTTTACATCTTTCAAACTGGTTAAGTTCCTCTTGCATGGCTATAATCCAGTGTGGATCAAGCTCAGCATCTTTAATGGTTAGGGGCTCAACCTGAGAAAGGAAACAAGCAAACATCACATCTTTGTTGAGTTGATGTCTTGTCTGGACTCCTACTGAAATGTCTCCAATCACTTGAGATACAGGGTGATCTCTAAGTGTGACAAGATTAGTAGGTTCAACAATGATCTGATCTTCAACATGTTCAAGATTTAATTCCTCATGTGGAATTTGATCAACTGTTGGAGCAGGTGCTTTAACTTCTAAGAGTTCTACATCAGATTCAGAATCTGAAGAAGCAACCTGAGGAGTTTGTTGGGGATGATTCTCCTGTGTGAGTCTCAAACCTTCCAAATCCTTACTTACTCCTAGGACTTGCACTGTACTATTAGAGGAAGAGTCCTTCTCCTTATAATACATGATTGTCTCATCAAAAGAGACATGTGCAGACTCTTCTATCTTAAGAGAGGATAAATTAAGGACCCTATAGGCTTTGCTTACTTGAGAGTATCCTAGAAAAACTCCCATTGAAGCTTTTGCCTCAAATTTTCTAAGGTATTCTTTGTTATTGTTATGAACAAAAGCAACACAGCCAAATACTCTAAAATAGTCTATTTTAGGTTTCACTTGCTTAAGTAACTCATAGGGAGTCTTACCTTTAAGTTTATGTATCAGACTTCTGTTCAATACATAGTTAGCTGTGCTAACTGCTTCAGCCCAAAAGGACAGAGGCATGTTAGCATCTGCCAACAATGTACTTGCAGCTTCAATTAGGGTTCTGTTTTTCCTTTCAACTACCCCATTTTGTTGAGGAGTTCTAGGAGCAGAGAAGCTATGTTTGATACCTTCCTTCTCACAGAATTCTTGCATAAGAAGAGACTCAAACTCAGTACCATGATCACTTCTGATCAAGGCAATCTGAGTAGAATACTCACTCTGTATACACTTTAGAAAATCTGTAAGAACCTTGAAGTTATCAGCCTTAGTTCTCAAGAAGAATACCCAAGTGAACCTAGAGAAGTCATCTACAATTACTAGAGTGTAAGACTTTCCTCCAAGACTCTGTACAGCAATAGGACCAAATAAATCCAAATGTAGCAAGTACAGAATCCTGGGAGAATCACTTTTATTAACTGATTTAAAGCTATTTCTTGTTTGCTTACCTAATTGACAAGCTTTGCAAAGGCCTTCCTTCTTGTAGGGGCAAGAAGGTAAGCCTCTTACAAGATTGTATTTAGCCAACCTAGAAATGTTTTTCAAATTTACATGACTAAGTCTCTTATGCCAAAGGGTATTATTACTGGTTACTTCATTAAATAAGCATATTTCAGATTTGGATGAGTTAAAATCTACAACATAAACATTACCAATTCTAATACCTACTAACACAACAGTATTATTTAAAGCAATATTACAAGCAGTGTCAGTAAACCATACCTTGTACCCAGCATCACACATTTGGCTTACAGAGATTAGGTTGTGCTTTAGTCCTGAGACATAAGCAACCTTCTTGAATGTTACAGCTCCTATGGTGAAGCTGCCATACCCTTCAGTCTGTCCACAGCTGGAATCCCCAAATATAACTTTTGGTCCCAGCTTGGCTTTGAACCCTGACAGATTCCTCTTCTTTCCTGTCATATGCTTTGAGCATCCACTATCCAGATACCATTTGTCATGTATGACTGGATAGGTCTTCACCTGCAGAGAGAACAGTTATACATTGTGGACCCAGGTTACCTTGGGTCCAGTATTCTTCACAAAAGAAAAACTAGATATAAAAGATTTTGCAGGCTTAGATTTATATCCTAAAGGGTGTGATCTCCTAGGTGGGATAATCCATTAAGTTGAAGGATTAAACAACCTAGGGTAGTGATTGGGATTTGCAATTCTGGAAGTTTGAAATTTATTTTCCAGCTTAAGTCCAGATCGTCGATCCACGGTCGACGATCGCAAGCCATATCGTCGATCATTTGTAGTGGTGCTATGTTCTGGATTCCACGATCGTCGATCACTGGTCGACGACTCAAGATGAGATCGTCGATCTCCTGCACCAAAGATATCATACTTGGTGAAGGTGTTCAGCGATCGTCGATAGACGTTCGACGATTGGTTTGACGATCGTCGATTAATGTTCGACGATTTTTGTAAAGCTAGAAATTTTTTCTTCCTGTTCTCTTTCTTAATCTTATTCTGAATTTTCTTACATTTTTCAATTTCCTCAGTATTCTTTATTCCTGATTCAGAAATAAATTTTACTGGAGTGCTAAATCTCTCCTTTGTGAGGAGGATGGGTTCACTAGATGTAGCACCTAAGCCTAGTTTATCATTACCAACCCTAGTGTTTGCTATACTGGTTATTTCAGATAATTTAAGGCTTCTGCCATTTAATTGTTCTTCTAACCTCTTAGATTTAGCTAGTTCTAATTTTAGGAATGTTACTTCTCCTCTTAAGCTTTCTAATTCCTTTTCTAATCTGATTATTTCAGTACCTTCCGTGTCTAGTTCCATTATCTTTGATCTAAGTGACTTGATTTCATTTTCAGATAACAGTAGATCTAAACATAAAGTTTTAAATTTCAATTTGAACTCAGGAGATGAAAAATCAAATGAGTTGATTACCTGATCTTCCATAGGAAGATCTTCTTCATTGTCTCCTTCTTCTTCAGAATTCTCTGCAGCTGACAAAGAGCTGCAGGCATCAATAGCCATGAGGCAGACCTCTTTGGCTTTCTTCTCTTCTTCTTCTTCTGAATCACTGGAGCTAGAGGAGCAGGTATCCTCTTCTGTTTCACTCCAGGTAGCAGCCACAAATCCCTTGTCCTTCTTCTTGTATTTGTGTGAGGAGGACTTGGAGTGGTGCTTCCTGTACTCTTTCTCATGTTTCTTCTCCTTGTGTTTCTTCTCTGGACAATTTGGAGCAATGTGTCCAGGCTTGCTGCAAACATAACAGATGATTTCTTTAGATGGAGTCTTGTCATACCTTGGTTTGTCCTCATACTTGGAGAACTTCTTCCTGAGGTCTCTTCTTCCCATGTTGAAGAACCTCTTGGCAATGAGTGCCATTAACTCCTCATTTGATTGACTTCCTTCAGAAGTCTCAGCAGCCTTAAGAGCTAGAGAGTGCTATTTCTTTGTAGGTGTAGGAGTTTTTTACTTCAGTTGCAGCAGCTCTGCTCTTTAAAGTTTGCTCATATGACTTGAGCTTTCCCAACAGAGCTTCTGTGGAGAGTTCCACTGTGTTTCTTCCATCCTTGATGGGCCATATCCTTGAGTCCCAAGAGATGGGAAGGCACATCAGGATCTTGTCATTGACTTCTGACAAAGTTATCTCCTTGTCCAAAGACCTCAGTTCACTTATTATTGAACTGAGTCTTGTGTACATTGAGTCAATGTCTTCAGCATCATCCTTCTTAAAATTCTCATACTGAGAGGTGAGGTTGGATCTCCTGTCCTTCCTCTCATCAGCTGAGCCAGCAACTATGTGGTTGAGGGAATCCCACATAGCTTTGGCTGAGGTACATTCAGCAAGCTTCTGGAATATTTCATCAGACATTGTCTGAGCTAGGATATTCATTGCTTTTGCATCAGCTGCTTTTGCCTTCTTGTAAGTTTCATTGTAGTCAGGTGGTGGCACAGCACTGAGATCAGCAGAAGTGGAAGCAGCAGCAGGCCTAGCAGGTGGTCCTGTCAAAATAGAGGAGAAGATATCTTCATCAATAGAATTCATGTATAGTCTTATCCTGGCCTTCCATATGCCAAACTTGGACAAGTTGCATATAGGAGGTCTGGTGCTTGAATAATCCTTAGACTGGGCCATGTGTGAAAGTGTTTGTGAATGGTATCAGGAAACAACTTATCACTGGATCTTTTAACTCAGGTGTTAGCCTGTATGAACAGCTAACCTCCCTCTGATACCAATTGAAAGTGAGGGGATAAGTTGTAAACTACTCTAGAGGGGGGGTGAATAGAGTATTCAAGTTTTATGAACAACTAGTCAGCTCCCTTGGAGTTTATTTGCGGAATAAATAATTTGATACTTGAACCCTAAGAGCCTAACACAGTGAAGTGCACAAGTGAGAGAGTTAACTGAAATTTCAGTTTAACTATAAGCCTATCACAGCAACTAGCAATCCTAGGTAGTTCTATCACAGCCACAGAATAGACAATTAAACAAGATAGCCAGAGACACAGGATATATAGTGGTTCCCTCTAAATAGGTACTCCACTCTTCTACCACCCTGGTAGGAATCCACTGCAGGTTTTTGCTAAGGTGCCCTGCCACCAATGATCTGATTCAGGTAGATCAAACAGACCCTTTGAGCTTTTGATAAGGATGCTCAACCACAGGTTGTTGATAAGGTGCCCTATCACCAATGTTCACTTTTGAAGAGGTGTGAACAAACTCTTTTACAAAGGGGTTGAGATGGTTAGATTATCTTCTCTGTTGTAAATACAGATTAGAGAAGACTTGTGGATTCTCTAAAGAATCAAAGTCTCCCCCTGGCTCAGTGAAAGTCCAGGGAAAGCCTTTGCTTCAGGATGAAGGAGTTTCAGATATACTGAAACTAAATCCTTAGAGATCTGTAGACTGATTTTTATCAGGTCTTCAGATTCTGGAATAATTGAAGCAGAACTAGAGCTCTTTCTGAAGTCTTGAAGACTCTAAGCAGATGCTCAGGAGACTTGAGAATGAAAGTAATTGCTCTGGGCTTTTTCTTCAGGGGAGCTTTTCTTCTTCTTTTTGTGAGATGGTGAAGAGTTGCTCTGAATATGCTTGAGAGAATGCAGCACTGAGAAAAAATCTCTCTGTAACTGTAACTTGTTGTTTTTCTGAGAAAAAAATCTCTCTTAAATATGTCTTCTCATTTTTCCTTTGGAACGGCTCTATTGATTTGAATTCTCGAGCCCTGCAACAGATTATCTCAAAATAGAATATAGCAATAGGAATAGATACTGTCAGTCCCAATAAGGAATTAAATAAGTGGGAAGAATATCTCAGCATAAAGGCTTACCATTCTTGGAAATAGTATACAGTGCCAACGGCTAGAATACAGCCTGGCAATATATTTTGTATAATAGGACAAAAATGCTTTATCAAAATACTGAATCCCGTGATTTAAGCTTGACATATTTGGTAATTAATTTATTGTGAATTTAAGCCATAAATCTGCAAAAACAACTTCAGAAAATTCTCTAACCACAAGCTAAAACACTTGGAAATAAACCAAGGAATAGAATGAATATAAAAAGATAAAGGCAGACAATAATCGTCGAACAGGGGTTCGATGATCGTCGACCTAGCTAACAGATCGTCGACCAAAAGCAGAAATCTGTCGAAACAGAAATCGTCGACCAGCTCAAGATATCGTCGACGACTAAGGCAAATATCTGTCGAGACAGAAATCGTGAAGCAAGAACACGATCGTTGAACTGCTGATGGCAGATCGTCGACCAACCTTCAGAGCATAATAAACTTGCTCTGAGATCGTCGACCATCGGTCGACGATAATTGTCTTGACATCAACGATTCTATAGCCCTGCTATCGTCGACCAATGATCGACGATCGCGAGGCCTCGTTCGACGATGGTCGAACGGAAAATGCCTTAACCAAAAATACATCTAGAACTTCTAGCCTAAGCTCTAGGTCAGTTATAAACTGTCCTAGGGAAACTGAACAAGGTCTAATCATGATCATATATAGTTATATGGATCAAGAGGGGCTGGAAAGGGATTACATAAGCCAAATCACATCTAGGGTACCAACAGTGCATTCGTCAATTCAAAGGACATTTCTATAAACTCAAAATGTCCATGCCGGGAACAAAAGGCGGTTCGTGGAACATCTGACTCACGGATCCTCAACTAATGGTAGCCTGAACAAAGGTCAATCTTCAAAAACACTGTACTACTACGCAACAAATAAAACAAATCATCGATTCGCGGCAAGGGATACTTATTCTTAATAGTTACCTTATTCAGTTTCCTATAATCGATGTATAACCTCATAGATCCATCCTTCTTCTTTACAAACAACATTGGAGCACCCCAAGGAGAAGAACTTGGCCTAATAAATCCGCATTGTAACAAATCATCTAGCTGGGTACGCAACTCTTCCAGCTCACGCGGGGCCATACAGTACGATTCCTCAGCAATATGGAGAGTACCCGGCTCTAAATATATCACAAACTTCACATCTCTCTCAGGTAGAAGACTGTAAAGGAAGACATCAGGAAACTCTCGCACTACAGGAACATCCTCGACACGCGAAAAACTGCTAACAGTTTCCAAAATAGAAACCAAACAAGCAAAAAAAACCGGAATTCAAAAGTTTCTGAGTTCATACCACAAAAATAATCAGGGAATCCTGGCACGGAAAACCATAAACACTCCTAGGGTGGCCATTGTCCATCTTGAAGTCAAAACGCTTAACCTTGCATTGGATAACCGCATCATATCTAGACAACCAGTCCATGCCCAAGATCACATCGAAGTCCTCCAGGTCTGGCACCTTCAAATCAATAAAAGCTAGGAAATAACCTAGAAGGATTAGACCACTCTAGATACCTTAGTCTGACACCACCGACTCACCGGAAGGAAACTTAAGATGAAACAAATCTCCAACTAGATCGAGAGTGTGACGATGATGCTCTATGAAATTCCTAGCCACGAACGAGTGGGTAGCACAAGAATCGAAAAGAACACGCACCCAACAGTTCTTTACCTTAAGCCTCCCTATAAAATCACATATGTAACTAGACGAACAAACATCGAAACTACATCTACGAGCTAAAAGTTAGAACTAGATTAGAATCTAACCTTAGATCACTTGGGTGGACGTCTGCGCTTCCTCCATAGTCACCACATTTAACTTGCCCTTCCCTTTATCCAAATGTTGCGGCGGCGGTAATGCTAGAAGTGGAAATGGCAATAGTAGGGGCTGAGACCACAGCAAACTTAAATTTAAATGCCCCTTCTATCCATATAAGAAATAGACCTTATCCTTACTCCAATAATGTGCTGCTTTATGCCCTTTCTTCTTAAATAAAGCACAAACCAAATCTCCTTTGGGAGCGCTTTGAATAACATGCACTTACTACTGCTTCTGAGATCCCAACCTCTTGAAACACTTTTCAAATGGATGGCCCGACTAGCCACCGAAACTGCACACCTCCTTGCTTCTTTTCTTCAAAGAGGGACCAGACTCCCGAGAGTTCTTACCATCATCAGACTTCCTCTTATCCTTCCTCATTTGCATGACTCGATTCTTGGCATTATTGATGGCTTCGACTTTAAGAGCAGCTTCTACTGCCTCAGTATAGTTTTCAGATCCATAAGCGCTAGCCAGCTGCTTGATGACACTCCTAAGACTAACCAGAAATCGCTTAACTCTGCTAGGTTTAGAAGCAACAAAATTTGGGGCAAACCGGCTCAACTTACTGAACTTCACCTCATTCGACCAATTGTCAAAAAACATATCCATCTAACACCAACTATCACAACCCGCATTTTTCCGCATTTAAACAATATATTAGAGTAAGAGAAAACATGCGTCATGATGCCACACCATGCATGGGATAACTGCAGATGGTTAAGCAACAATTCAAACCTAACACTATATATGAAACCCTCAAGTTTATTATGAAGAAAGCTGTAATTTAAGTTAAGTTTAAATGGTCGTATCCCTCAGCTCAGTGGATCAACTAGTCCACAAGTGAAAATATGAACTTACGATGCGAAAAACACTTCATTTATATTAATTAACATCTTACATGAGCATAAACATCCAAATAGGACAACTCATGATAACCTCTAGATTTAATATAAATATAGAAATAGCTTTTACGTATGATAAAATGTAGTGACTTTGGTTTAAAACAATGCTATGGATAAGATAGTTAAAATGATACTTTTATACTTTAAAAATAACTAACATGCAATCCTAGCATAAAACCTTCCCAAAGAGCAAGTATAACCAACAATTCGATCAAAAATTGACTTAGCATCTAGCAAGAACTTAATGTCCAACCTAAATCTCAAGTGGGCGTAAACAACCTGACAGGAACCCACTAAAAGCATATATGTCTGAACTAAAGAAAATAAAAAACAAACTACCTCACAACGGTGAGTGAAAGACAACTGCAACAGCTGCAGACCACTGCCACAACCAACCCTAGCCGCTCAGCCGACTACTGCTCCAAACCTTAGACATTCAAAAGAAAAGAATACCTCAGCATGAACATACAAGTGGTAAAAAGATCATCAGTAGATGAAAGCAAAGGAGTTTTAGGGTTACCAACCCAAACAAGAAAGACTGCCAAACCACAGCAAGTGAGAAATAAAACAGTGATAAAATATTAACTTATAAAGTCCAAGAGTAAGGAATTTGCACCAAGTGCGAAACAAAGCCATGCTTCAAGAATATCTGCAAAAGTAAGCATAAAGACATATGTCTAAATAATGAGAAGAAAGAGACTGAATAGCTCTAAACACGTGAATCATTAACACCCGTTAATTCGGTTCTGAGCCTGTGTCCATAATGTTTAACACAAACTAATAGACCTAAACATCTCGAGAAGGCACTGCGGTGGTGGCCACAATGTCCAATACAATCCAACAGTCCATTCATCTCAAAAAGATACTATGGTGGTGGGCACAATGTCCAACACAACCCAGCAGTCCAAGAGAAAAACACCAAAACCCACAAAGTGAAATGATTCATGAGCCAGCACTAGGTTTTGTGGTCCTTTATCCACTGCCAACCATGAGCCACAGCTAACATCCATAAACACCTATAAAATCGTAACCAAAACACTGGGCTTATCCAATGACAAGGAGGAAGAAAAATTTCATAAATTCACCTAAAGGCCTTACTCGACGAATTGGACTCATTTATGCAAGAAAATTCTATGCCCATAATGATTCGTCAAGTACACTCGATGAATACAGTGGTTACTCGATGAATTATACATAGAAAAATCAACTAACTTAACGATACTCAACGATTTTGTTAACATAACCTTTATACTCAACGAATCGGTGAAATAACCTTGATACTCGATGAATCGGCGAAATTACCCAAGTCCACAGAAAAGTCATCGAGTATAGGCGATGAATCTGGAGTTCATTCAATGCTCTCAATACCAAAGAAGTCTCGCTCGATGCCTGGACTTAACTTAGTGAAATTTACTTCACTCATTGCTTTCACTCAACGCTTTGTTGGGTCCACTCAGCAAACTCGACAACAAAGTCAGTAACACTCAAAGCACTCATCGCTATAGGTTCACTCGACACTCTCGACGCCAAACTGACAATACTCGATAAATTCATCGAGATTACACGACACTTTTTACTTTGACTCACAGACAACTCGATGCTCTCAATGCCAAGTCAACTTCACTCAATGCCAAGGATGATGTTCGATGAATTCGACGTGAATACTCGGTCAATTTGCCTTATTCACAAGGATCACTCACTACTAAGACTGATTCAGTCACCACACTCAATGCCTATACTATTCGATGAATTAGACTTAATCAAAGACCCATACTTGATGAATGTCATTCAGGCTAACCCCACCATACTTGATGAATTTAAATCCTAAGCTAAAGGTTATATTGAACAAATTTATCTTTACTAAGACTATCATATTCGATGAAATTACATTAGAGTAATTGTCCTAACTATCATCCACTCGATGGGTTGACCTAGACTAGCAATCATATACGACGAATTCTACTTTTACTTGACTAGAAATCCTACACTACTCAGCAGACCAAACTTGGCCGATCCCTACACTACTCATAATTCTAAGGAGGGAAGGAAAATAACAAAGAACACACAAAAAAGACTTGGCAAGGGGAAGAAATCACCACTTGCCTCTTACTCCAGAAATCCGGCCACACAGGTGCCCTTCCTCACAGATCCGGCCGCAAGAACACCATACACACGTAGATATCTGCGAGAGAAATCCAAATCTACCCTCCGATGACGATTTAGAGCACCAGAGCTCCTCAATCGATGATCGAAAGCCTAGCAATGTCCCGTTTCTCTCTTTCTCAAAACAGTTTGACGGCTAAGGAAGAAGATGATGAATATGGTTTCGTCTAAATCATAAGGGTATTTATACTTATAAAATAATATAATATATTATTATTATACTAAACATCCAAACGATAAGAAATTCCAAATCATCTCGGATTTCCACGAAATTCGCACTGAACTAAATATTGATGCTACGAATCCAACGACGAAGTCGAAATCACAATCCAACAAACTAAACTCAGGTAAAAACCCCCGAAGTAAAAAATTTTAAATATTCTAAAAGGCTCACCGAGTTCCAAAACAAACCCGGCTCACGAGGGAAATCTCAAAAACACACTAGAAATTAGCCAAGCTAATATTCTAAGTCAAAATCCCGGATAGCAAATGAGCAAAAGTCACGTTCCAGCAACGGTACCCATCAACTACGCATTAAAGTAATTCCCTTACGTCACAAATATGCCGCTAAAGGAATTAAAATAAACATCAAAAAATCAGGGCATTACAATACTTGACCCCTCGAGAGATTTCATGGTAGAGGCATTCTCCATACCAAACTTTTTGATCAACTCCCTGGTGAACTTAGACTGAGATATGGACAAACCATCATTAGTTTGTCTTATAAGGAGGCCCAAGAGGAACATGAGCTCACCCATAATGCTCATCTTAAACTTCTCTTGTATAAGTTAAAAAAACTTTTAGCAAAGGTTGTCATCAGTAGATCCAAAGATTATGTCATTATCATAAATCTGGACTAGGATGATCTTGCCCTTAGATTCCCTTAGGAATAGGGTCTTGTCTATCTTCCCACTTGGGAATTTTTTCATAATGAGGAAGCTAGACAATGTCTCATACTATGCTCTAGGGGCTTACTTCAACCCATATAGAGCTTTCCTAAGTCTATAAACAGAATCAGGTGAGTTAGGAATAAGAAAACCTGGAGGTTGTTCCACATAAACCTCTTACTTTAAGTCACCGTTAAAAAGGCTGACTTCACATCTATCTGGTATACTTTGAATCCTTGGTATGCAACATATGCAAGAAACATTTTGATGGCTTCCAATCTTGCTATAGGGGAAAAAGTTTGATCAAAGTCAATACCTTCTTCTTGTCTGTACCCCTTAGCTACCATCCTAGCCTTATTCTTGATTATAATGCCATTTTCATCAAGTTTGTTCCTATAAATCCACTTGACTCCAATGATATTATGTCCTTGTGGTCTGGGAACCAGCTTCCAGACCTTACACCTCTTAAACTAGTTAAGTTCCTCTTGCATAGCTACAATCCAGAACTGATCTAGGTTTGCCTCTTTAAATCTTTTGGGCTCTACTTGTGGCAGGAAGCTTGAGTATAGTGATGAGTTGACACTTCTGCTCCTGGTCACCACTCCTTGGGTAGCATTACCAATACTCAGGTGTCATGGATGATTCGTTAGATGCTTGACAGCTAGGGGCAATCTTGCTTCAACATCCTATTCTTCAATGTCTGCATCTTGCTGACCTTCATCCACATCATTAGTGCCTGGTACTTCCTCTAGAAAATCCAATCCATATTGGACAATTTGAGCAGTATCCTTGATGGTTAGCTTGTCCATCGACAACTCTGTACCTATAGTACTAGAAGAGGAGTTTGACAGCTCACTATTAATTATAGTTTACTCATCAAAAATTACATTAACATACTCTTCTATAACTTGACTTTCTAGGTTGTAGATCCTATTGGCCTTACTATGATTGTTGTACTCAACAAAAATCTCATCATAATACTTGGCAGCAAACTTAGTCACATAAGACTTCCCATTATGAAGCACATAACACTTGCTACCAAAGATCCTGAGATAGCCCAAGTTTGGTTTTCTGCCCTTCAAGATCTAATAGGGGGTCTTCTTGTGGCTCTTGGTGATAGAGGCTCTATTAAGGACATGACATGCAATATTAACAACCTCAGCCCATAAGTATTTTAGGAGAGATGTGCCACTCAATAGGGTCCTTCCAGCCTCTATGAAAAGAGATTGAGTCCGTCCTATAGGGGGGGGGGAATAGGTGTCGTGCAGTATTTTGCGGAATTAAACTAACCTGCACAAGTAAGCAAACAAAACACAGAAAACACAAAAAGAATTATTGTGGTTCCCCGATTTGGGTACGTCCACTTTCCCCCTTCGACCTATCTCCCACCAAGGGACGACTCGGTCACTTCTCCAAACTGATTGAAATCCAATCCTCACACTAGAAGCAACGCTCCCCTAACCACGGAAGGAACCCTTCCAACAACGGAGTCTCAACTCCACTACAATGGATTGCACCCAACCCTTATAAATAGGAATGAAAATTCCTTTACAACAAAATTGAATGTAAAAAAAATACAAACAATGCTTTATGGAGATTCCAATGTCCTTCTTCGTTCGTTGAAGCTTGCACGAAAAGTACGAAGAGTCCACAACCGGATTTCTCACTTAGAAAGGATCTTGTCAAGATCGGCGGCGGCAAGCAAGTACGGCGGCGATGCTTTATAAATCCAAACTTCTTGATGAAGCAAGCTATGTCTTCGAACGATCTAAGTCGGATCAAATGTCTCAACCGATTTGGAAGGGAGAACAAGTCTCGTTCAACGAATAAGAGATAAGAGATCTCGAGAGAGACACGTGAGACCGGCTGCTTACCTCGGTGCTGTCGTCGAGCGATCAGAGACGGGCTGAGATTAGCGGCGGTGACTACTTTCGATTGGCGACGTGCGTGCGGGCGGAGATCGCGATGCGCTAGGTCACAGCCGATTTTCGTATTCCGGTGGGTTGGTGTGTACTGTAGGCAACCAGAATAAGTACGTATTTATACCCAAAGGCAAACCCTAGAAGACCATTGTAGGGCCAACATCGGAAATCCCGAGATCTGGACGAACTGAGCACGGCGACCTGGACCGGTCCAGCGAGCAGTGAAATCTTCCAAAGGCAAAATCGGCGGGAGTCGTTGGTGATTCCCGTCGATGTCAGCGGGAATCACTCCTGACTCCCGTTAAATTTTGTCTTGGCAGAATTTCTGACTTTTGCCAGCCGGAAGTAGTCGGCGGGAGACACTTAGTGATTCCCGTCGAAGTCGGCGGGAATAACTAATGACTCCCGTCGAAGTCGGCGGGAATCACTAACGATTCCCGTCGATTCTTACTTGTAAGGATTTTCCTCCTTCTTTCTTTTGATAGCTTGGTCTTTGACCCATCCTTGCTCCTTCTTCTGCTCTTGATCTACCTTGACCCTATACTTGAAAATAAGTACACTCCAATAGAGAGAGCACACGTGGATCAACACAATGATCTACAAAACGAGGGATTACGTTGCGTAGACCCGTGTATATTGACCCACTGCACTATGACATTTATGTGTACTTAACATGGAATGGCTGCAAGCACAACTTGATAGAATTATCAAATACATAGTCAATTCAACTTAGATTGTTCAGGCTCTTCTTCAAATCATGTCTATTGTGGATGCAATACCCAACAATATGCCATTTGTGATCTTACCATAACCTCTAGTCACTCCTCTTTCTAAACCACCAAAGATCACTTTGGGTCCATCCTTCACTGGAGTGTACTCCTTTAAGTTGCTTCTTGTTCCAGTTATGTGCCTGGAATATCCACTATCCAAGTACCATATGGGAGTATAGGCACTTACACTAACCTGCAAGACATGATTTATTTTACCTTAGGACTTCAATATGTATTGGGTCCTAGGTTCTGATTAGTCTAAAAAGAGACTTGTCTACCAACAGCTTTTCTGACTAGTTGACTAACTATTGCTTTAGTCATATTAGGATTGTGCCAGCAATCTATGGCACAATGGACCACTTTACCATAGCACCAACACTCATGAATGTTGTACCTCCTTTTCTGAATTAGTTTGCTAGCTGTGCTAACAACAGCTCTCTGTCACGAAGGAAAAGCAGTAGCCTTTTTTAGGTTCTTTTCAGCTAGGATCTGGTTGAAGGTAAGTCTTCTAATAGACATATTTGGCTTACTCTGAATGACATCAATAATAGTATTCTTTGTAGAAGTCATGCTCTTGATAACATTAGAAATAACCAAGTTTGGCTTGCTGATAGACTGATCCTTCGTCAGATTCTTTGCTGGATGGCCCTGAACTTTGGCTGTAGCCACATTCTTGAGAGTGGGGGCTGGATCACTAAAGACAAAT
Source organism: Platanthera zijinensis (assembly GCA_039513925.1). Classification (NCBI taxonomy): domain Eukaryota; kingdom Viridiplantae; phylum Streptophyta; class Magnoliopsida; order Asparagales; family Orchidaceae; genus Platanthera; species Platanthera zijinensis. The sequence continues at coordinate 115,779,055 of CM077090.1, read as the reverse complement.
GGTCCATGATGGGCCATTTGAATTTCTTCATGAGCTTCCTTGAAGGCACTCATCCCCATCGCTCTTCTCCTTACATTGGAAGGTACACTTATATTCTTGTAGTAAGAATTCCCATTCTTCTAGTGACTATACATGGAGTCCTGGTCATACCAATTATTAGGGAGTATTACCCTTTCAAAGGGAATGGGTGACTGAATTGGAGCTTTTCCCTTTCCTTTGAATGGGGCAGTCCTTGTGTTTCCCTTGAATCCTAAGCTCCTCTTATTTTTCTAAGAGGAGAAGGAGTCAATGATGGGCAACAAAGAATTTGGCTTAGAGTAGATAGCCATAATCCTCTTGTCCCTTTGGAGTTTTTCTTCTAAATCCCTAATAAGGGAATTCTTATATTATATGGTGCCTATCTGCATGATAGTAATGTTTTTTAGCTGGCTAACTTCTCTGATTTTTAGTTCCAACAAGGTTGCTGACTTAGAATGCTCCGAAGCAGCAAGCAGTAGAGATGCAATCTCTTGAGCCTGCTTTTAGCCAGTAGTTTACTTCTTTTTAATGCCATCAGAAGTTCACCATACTTATCAGTCAATTGATTGATATCTTCCTCAGATTTTGAGCCATCTTCATCACTTGATAAAGAAGCACTAGAATTGGGACTTGTCTCATAATTAGACTCAAAATAAGAACTAGATAGAGATTATACCTTTTCTAGGACAGGCTGATCCTAGTAGGATTCCTCTTCAGACATTCACCCAAGCCCCATGTAGGCTTCTTATTCTTCTTAGGATTTTGATGAAGAAGAGTAAGTCCAGCTCTTCTCCTTCTTTGCCATGAAGGATTTCTCCTTCTTTCTCTTTTGAAGGTGGTGTTTCATCTCACCATACTCCTTTCTTTTGACTGGGCAGTAAATAATTACATGCCTAGGTTTGCTTTAGCAATAACAAACCACTTTAGTAGAAATATATTTACTAGGTTTAGAACCATACCTGTCCTCCTTGGAGGATTTCTTCTCTCTACTATAGTAGTCCTCCTTATGACGAGAGGAGGAGGAGGGCCTGCTCCTCCACTAGTTCCTCTTTATTTGCTTCATAAACTTCCTAGAGAAGGAAGCAAACTCCTCACCAGACATGTGGTAGTCTGATGTTCATGTCTCTGAACTTTCTGAGTAAGACTTAGCAGCCCTCCTTCGTGAAGGAGTGTTTCCCCTGCTTTTTCTTGTGGCTTCAGCTTTGAAGACAAAAGTCTTTTCTATGGCATACAACTTGCTATTTTTCTCCTCCTCCTTCATTGCAGTCAGCTATATTTCATAAGATAATAACTTCCCGAATAGAGTTGGTGGTGAAGTTTCAGCAAGCTTGTCCACCTCTCTGATGGAATAGATCTTAGTATCCCAGTCTCTACTTAGAGACCGAAGAAACTTGTCGTTCAACTTATAATTGTTGAGGACCCTGCCATAGGTCCTCAACTCATTCACAATTCTGAAAAATCTTTCATTGCATCCAACTATGTTCTCTCCCTTGGACTGCCTGAAAGCCTCATACTCCTAGTTGAGCATGGACTTCCTGTCATCTCTAACCTCTTCAGTTCCCTCCATGTTGACCACTAGAGTGTCCCACATCTCTTTGTAGGTCTTGTCGTGGACAAGATTTGAAAGGTTGAATCATTTATGGCACTAACAATTTTGTTTTGTGCCCTCTTGTCCAGTGTAGCCAAGATGACTTCATCCTTAGTCATCTCTAAATATGTCTTTGGTGTATGGACTATTGCATCTAGAGCTGAGACCTTAATAGGGATGAAAGGTCCCTCTTTGATATTCACAAAGATCCTTGGGTCATAGGCTTCCAAAAACAGCCTAAGGATCACTCAGACTGTTAAGTCATTCTTGAGAAACCTCCCTCTGATACCACTTGAAAGTCTTTAATTGCAAGGGTAGCTAACCACCTAGAGGGGGTGGGTGGGTGGGTGGGATTTAGGTCTTTTTAAGATTTTCTTTAACTTTGTGTGTTTTAGGGTCTGATGTGATTAGATTAGTTTTGCTTTCAAGAAGATCACTCACAGCACACACAATATTTATAGTGATTCCCCAGATTATAGGTACGCCCACTGTCCCTCACCTTTCTAACAGTTTGTAAGAAAAGTCCCCCTCTACAAAACTCGGCTCCTAAGAGCTTACAATACGATCCTGCAGGACCACTCAGTCTCCTCCAAGACCTACAACTTAGACACAAAGCCCTACAACTCCGTGATCACAAGATCACCTATCTCAGTCCAAAAGGTCCTACCACTCAGGCTAGGAGGATATCACTACACTCAGATTCTTAACAAAATTCTACCACTCAGATCTATACAAGATCCTACACTCAGCCTTTATAAATAGGCATACAACTCATATCTAGAAAGATCCTATAAAGAGATAAGTTGGTTTATGTTGATTACTAGACAACAGAGAAATGATCTCTGTATCTTGCTCCTTCTGTCCTGAGAAAGATCAGTCTAGATTTCTTCTTCACAGCTCCAGAAAATAATCTTCAGGATTTGCTCAACTTGGGTTGTGATGTGGCCACAGCTAGGGTTAGCCCTTGCCGCTCCTCCTTTCTTATTGTTGATTATGAAGACGACAACAAACTAACAAGAAGAATTTTCAGGTCGATCGATTTGAATTTCTGCTTCTTATCTCAACAATAATGGTGAGGACGACGATGAAGTTCTTCCGCTTTTCGAAAAGATAGAGCAGTAAATGTTCATCCGATTCCGCCAATATTATTCCTTTTATCTTCCGCCGTGCAATGGATCTTTGACTCGTTGGCCCTGCTTTAATCACAGATATATAACATTCCTTTTACATAAAAGTCTCACAGTTGGCCGCCGACGCCATTAGTGGTGAATTCCAGCTTTCCCATAATGAATTTGAATCTTGTTGAGTTAGGTTGACTTTTGCTGACATCAAATCTATGGACTTAGCCAAATTTTCAGATTCAATCCAGGTGTTGAGTGATTTTAGTGAACTGGCTTCACTCATTGCATATGGACTTAGCCAAATTCTCTACACCATCATGATGGAGACGGCGACCTCCAACATGTTGAAGATGTTGCCGGCATGCTTATGGAAGATCGATCGCTCTCTCCAATCAAAGACTTGCAGCGCCATGGTGACCTTGTGGAGCGACGCTATAATCTTTGCCCTTGGTAGAAGACAACTTATAAATATTAAAAGTTCTAAGTTGTCTACCTAAATCACCTAGAGGGGGGTGAATAGTTGATATGTGCGTATAATGCGGAATAAAAAATTTTGCAACTAGCACAAATAAGTAAGCAAGCAATCACACAGAAGACAAGAGATTTATAGTGGTTCACCGATCTTAGGTACGCCCACTTTCCTCACCGATCTAGCAAATCACTAGACTCGGCTACTCCACTATCTCGGATTGCAAACCAATCCTACACCTCGGAACCACGTTCCAACAAAACTCGATCCCAAATGGATCTACACTTGGAAGATAGAACTTCCTACCACTCAGAGATAAATCTCCTACAAGGAAAATTGTTTGAAGAAAAATACAAACAACAAATAGCACAGATCTGGATCTTTGTCTTTGTCTTCTTCGTTGAGAGCTTTCGTCTTGGACAGAAATTGTTGAAGAAGACTTGACAGAGATCCACGGATCTGAAATCTGGAATCACCACGATCGAGTAGATATTTCAGAGATCGATGAAGCACAGAGTGATCAGATGATTCTTCTTGAGTCTTGATCGCTAGAAGGTTAGAGATCGGCAGCAACGGTTGTGAGAATGACGATCCAAAGTCTCTTTCCGACACCAATAATGGCGGCCGACAAAAAATTAGGTTTTCGGAGTTTTCTTTTTAAAGACAAATAATCTCTATATTATTTTATGATTGTTGTTAATAGGTCAAATTGGAATGCACCTATTTATAGGAGATCTACAACGGTCATAATAATCTTTAATGATGACACGTGGACCAATCAGAAAAGACTATTTCAAAATACCCGTTGAAACTGGACTTAAAAATATTCCAGGAAATCTGAACCAGTATACTCGAGAGAAGAAATATACTCGAGTATAAGAGATCTTCTACTCGAGTAGATAAGAGATGAATATACTCGAGTATAAAGAAAGAAACTACTTGAGTATCTTAGAGGAACTACTCGAGTACAACAGAAGACAACTACTCGAGTACAAGATAAGACCTACTCGAGTATGAGAGAATATACTCGAGTATAAGCACTTAGAAATATTTCTCAGAAAGAAACTTGAAGAACTACTCGAGTATAAGAATTTGAAATACTCGAGTGCAGAGAAGACAAATTACTCGAGTAAAAACAAAGGATCCACTCGAGTACCTGAGCAAATACTCGAGTGTAAGATAAATCTACTCGAGTCAAAAGACTTAAAAAACAAATCTGAGAGGAGAAACCAGAACTACTCGAGTATAAGATAAATCTACTCGAGTACTAAGTCACTTACTCGAGTATATAAAAGAAGGACTCGAGTATGTGGACTTAGACAATTTCAGAATGATCACAGAAGGATCTACTCGAGTATAAAACATAACCTACTCGAGTGACTAACCATCTACTCGAGTATGAGATATCACTCACTCGAGTAAAAGAAAATCTACTCGAGTATAAGCTTACATACTCGAGTATACAGAGTCTTCTCGAGTATGTTGAATAAACTACTTGAGTACTAAGTCACTTACTCGAGTATATGAGGGATACTAGTCAAGTAGGTGGACTTAGAAAAAAATCTTCTTAAATAATCTTCAATACTCCAGTCCATAAGTCTAAATGCATGTAGATGAAGTGTATCCCAATAGAGAGGCTATACATGAGTCAACACCTTGGATCACACAATGAGGAATTACATTGTATGGTCCTGTGTTTGGTGACCCATTATAGACTGACATTGGTCTACACTTGGCAATAGGATCCTGCATACATAAAACTCAAACATAGTATCAAATACAACTTAATTCATCTTAGTTCAATGTCTTCCTACAAATCTGAGGTATTGTGGAGACAAATCCCAATAATCTCCCCATATTTGTAGAAGTCAGCACCCTCTATACTAAGGTGAATTACTTAGAGTAAGAAGAATAATGATAGCATATATCAATGAAAAGTAAAGCAGTAAACTACTTAGCAAAGAAATAATAATAAAGGATAACCATAATCTCAATTATATATATAATAGAAGTGTTTTTAAAATAGAAATTCCCAGTTCCACATCATCATTCTCTCAAGGGTAAGCTTCTCTATGCAATCTTTCTCTTTTTAGCTTTTGCCTCTCCAAGTAGCTGAAGGGTTTAGGAAAGTAAGTTCTGGGCCTTGGAGGAGCAGCTGGATTATTGTATCCCCATCGCTTGTCATGCAATCTGATCTTGATCTGGGATACATCATAGGCTTTCCATTCTGAGTAACTGTAGAACTGATCTTTGTTTTCTCAAAAATCTGTCACTAGCTTCAAGGTATGAAAAATTAGAGATTTGGAGGTTGGAATCCAGACTTCTGCATGCACTACTTCAGGTATTTCCTCTGGAGCAGAAGCTGGCTCTCTCCTAAGTGCAGAACGGCTGGCAAAAGTGCCGTCACCATACTTCCTTTTCTTGCTGGGAGCACCCTGATCAGCAGGTCTTCTAGAAGAGGAAGCACCTTGATCAAAGTGTCCCTATAAGCTGGGAGGAATATCATCTTTACAAACATCAGAATAAGTTAGAGGAGGCTAAAACATCTCATCAGCAGGTCTGGGAGAGAAGACTGGCACAGCCTCTGGAATGTTAACATGAACCTGTGCATTTGAAGGAGGATTTTCCTCAAGAGGATCTAGACTTTTGGGAATGATGGTAGGATTAAGCTGGAAATCTAGGAAATTCTGATTGTGCACCTAGACTATAGTATCATATATATAGAATTTAACTGACTGAAGTTTGGCTAGAATGTCTGCTTTCATTACTTTAACTATGTCATCCATAGTAGCTTTAGACTGGGCAGAGAACTGGGCAGAGATTTTTTCAACTTGTTCTTTCACTATTTTCTCCCCCCTTGCTGATTTCTACAGATAGCTTAGCAATAGCTTCATCTCTGAAAGTTCCAACTTCTTCACAAACCTTCATAATGTTTGCTTCAGCCCTTTTGTCCAACTGAAGTTGATTGTGAGCCACTGTTTCAGCTTGGTCCCTCACTTCACCCATACTAGTGATAGTATGGTCTATTGCTTTTCCACCCAACTGAAACAGTCTTCATAACTCATCAGTATTTTCTTGAATTTCTACAAAGCCTCTACTCATCTCAGATTCAAGAGTAGAGACCTTGTCTTTTACTGATTTCGGAGAATCATCAAAGTATTTTCTTTGTTCTAGGAGCAACTGCTCAATCTTACATATAATATCTGAAGAACTGGAGGGAGCAGAGGCTGGAGCAGAGGATGAAACAGGGGCTTGAGGAACAGGGGCTACCCAGGGAGGGATTTCTGCAATCACAACTGAGCTTACAACTCTCTTTGAAGGTACGATCTCAACTGAATCTACTGGATTGATGAAAGAAGGGAGAGCGAAATCAAGTGTCCTCAGAGGTGGATCAACATGCTCTGGGGATATGTCCTCGTCATCTACCACCGACAGTCTTAACCGAGTAGCTATAGAGGTCTTGTCCAGACGAATTTTTACCCCTTACACCTTGGATTTGAGGACCGTCCCATTTCTCTTGATCTTCAGATTTTTGTAAAATTCTTCCACTACAGGAAAAAGGATCTTACACGGAGTCTGCAGGAGGAAGGTGAGTCCAGCGGTATCGAACAGAATCAGTAGATTTTGTAAATCATCTGAGAGGTCTGCTATCCCTTCAGGAGCAAGCTCCGAGCCGATTCCAATTTTCGAGGAAGAAGCCATTTCGGAATTTCTTTAGAATTGAAGCGGGGAAGAAGAAGACGCTCTGCGGGCTCTGGGAGATGAAGCGTCGACGGCTTACTCGAGAGAATGGAAAGTGGGAATAAGGAAATTCCGAATTTTTGTTATATATATATATATATATATATAACCCTAATTAGGTTTAAGGAGGTATTTTAATATTAAATCATACCTGCGAAGGAGCGGCATAAGTCTCGGTGTGCGAAAAGAGAAAAATAAAATTTTCAAAGTTCTGGAATTTCCGTATACTCGAGTATATTTTGTCATACACGAGTATGTTTGGAGCATACACGAGTGGGTAAAGGACATACACGAGTAGGTTTTAAAAACTACTCGAGTAGTTCTTGAAGTACTCGAGTATGTTTCAATGTACTCGAGTAAGTAAAATTTCTACTCGAGTATATTTTCATTTACACGAGTATGTAAGTTTATCTACTCGGGTAAATTACCAAGTACTCGAGTATGTGAAAGCACATACTCGAGTATAGAACTTTGAAAATTATATTTCTTGGAGAAATTTTTTTTTTCCTTCACCGATTTCTTTAACTCTGAGCCTTGATGAATCCACCATCACTATTCTTCTTTATTGAGCATCCCGAGTTCCGTTTTGAAGAACGAGAACTTGGTCTCATCCAGTGGTTTAGTGAATGTATCTGCAACTTGCCTGTCTGTGGAGACATATTGTAGATCTATGTCTCGATTCACCACATGCTCTCGGATGAAATGGTATCGAAGCTCTATGTGCTTTGTCCGGCTGTGGGAGACTGGGTTGTTGGCGATCGTTATTGCACTGGACGAGTCGCAAAATAGAGGAATGTTCTGGAACTTCATGTTGTAGTCTACAAATTGATTCTTGATCCATAGAAGTTGTGCACAACAACTGCCTGCAGAGATATACTCTGATTCAACCGTTGAGATGGCTACACAGTTCTGCTTCTTACTGCTCCAGGAAATAAGTCTCCTTCCTAGGAATTGGCAAGTCCCGAAAGTGCTTTTTCTGTCATCTTTGATTCCTGCAAAATCAGCATCTGAAAATCCAATCAGTTCACTATCATTACTTCTTGGGTACCATAAGCCAAAATTTGGTGTACCTTTAAGATATCTCAAAATTCGGTTTGCAGCAATATAGTGAGATTCCTTAGAGTTCACCTGGAATCTAGCGCATACACATGTTGAAAATATGATATATTGTCTACTTGTGGTAAGGTAGAGCAAAGACCCAATTATGCTTCTATACTTGGTTTCATCAAAAGGTTTCCCTTTCTCATCCTTGTCCAGAGACATAGCTAAGGCCATTAGAGTCCTCATAGAGGTTGCATTCTCCATTCCGAATTTCTTAAGTAGCTCTATAGTGAACTTGGTCTGTGAGATGAAAATTCCATCCTCAGATTGTTTCACCTGAAGCACTAAGAAATACTTCAGCTCGCCCATACTGCTCATTTTAAACTTCCCTTGTATAAGTTTAGAGAACTTCTTGCAGAGATTGTTATCCGTAGAGCCAAAAATAATGTCATCGAGATAGATTTACACTAGCAAAATCTTGCCTTTTATTTCCCTAAGAAATAATGTCTTGTCTATCTTTCCTCTTGTGAACTTGTTCTCAAGAAGAAAGCTAGACAGCATCTCATACCAAGCTCGAGGAGCTTGTTTAAGACCATATAAAGATTTCTGCAGTAAATAAACATGATTAGGGAAAGTTGAGTCAACGAAACCTGGCGGTTTCTTTACATACACTTCTTCCTTTATGTCACCATTCAGGAAGGCGGACTTTACATCCATCTGATAGACGGTAAAGCCCTAAAATGCAGCATAAGCAAGGAATAACCTGATTGCCTCCAGTCTTGCCACTGGAGCATACATTTGATCGAAGTCGATTCCTTCTTCTTGACGATAGCCCTTGGCAACGAGTCTGGATTTATTCTTTAAAATAGTTCCATCTTCGTCCATCTTGTTCCGATAGACCCATTTTGTCCCGATGACATTCTTGCTCTTGGGTCTAGGAACAAGTGTCGAAACTTTGCAACGTTTGAACTGATTTAGCTCTTCTTCCATTGCTAGAATCCAGGATGCATTCGAGTTTTCTTTCTCGAACTTCTTACGTTCAACCTGTGATAGAAAACTTAAGAATAAATTCTCGTTAGTTGTACCTCTCCGAGTCCTGACACCATCCCGGGGATCTCCTATAATTTGGTCCAAGGGATGACCTTTCAGGTGTCTGAGCTCTAGAGTCCTTGCATCTGGGATCTCTTCAGCCACTGGAGTTGCATCTTCAACGGGAATGAGTTCTTAATCTTGATCATCTACCTCTCCAATCGAGGTTGTAGAGGTGATCTTTATGAACTTTTCATCTTTATCTTCAGTAGGTTCATCCAGTCTGAGTTCCTTTGTCTCTGTACCTGTATCTTGAATGAGCACAATAGAAGAGTTGCTTTGTAGCAAGCTCGTCTCATCATATACAATGTGTATCGATTCTTCTAACACCAGAGTTTTTCTATTAAATACTCTATATGCCTTACTATGGCTACTATAACCTACAAAAATACCTTCAAAGCTTTTCTCGCTAAACTTGGTAGTGTGATACTTGCCATTGTTAAGTATGAAGCACTTAAAGCCAAAGATTCTAAAATATGAAATGGTTGGTTTCCTGCCTTTTAGAAGTTCGTAAGGAGTCTTATCATGGTTCTTGTTGATGAGTACTCGATTTTGCACGTGACAAGTGGTGTTGACGGCTTCAGCCTAGAAATACTCTAGAAGTGAGGCATCACTCAACATGGTCCGGCAAGCCTCTAGGATAGTTCTATTCCATCTCTCAGCTACTCCATTTTGCTATGGAGTGCGAGGAGAGGAAAACTCATGAAAGATAGCTTGACTTTCACAGTATTCTGTCATGGCCCCAGACTTGAATTCCGTTCAATTGTCACTTCTGATTTTGACTACGGAGCAGTTGTATTCATTCTGGACTTGCCTAACAAAATTAGTGAAAATGTTGAAGGTATCTGACTTTTGTTTCAGAAAGAACACCCACGCAAAGCGCGAGTAATCATCCACAATAACCAACATATATTCCTTACCTCCCAAACTTCTAACTTGTAGTGGACCAAACAAGTCCATATGAAGAAGCTACAAGCATCTATCAGAATCTTTGCCTATAATGCTTTTAAATGAACTCCTTGTTTGCTTGCCTGTTATATAGGCATGACAAGGGCTATCCTAAATGCACTTGACGTTAGGGCATCACACACTAATTTCTGAGAGAATAGTTTATTAATAGTTTTGAAATGAATATGTGCTAGTCTCTTGTGCCATTGGTCAGCAAGAGATACACTACTTTTTGCTAAAAAACATACTGGTGTAGATGAGTCAATACAGATGAAATTTAAACAGAAAATATTTATGCTTTGAGTGCCTGATCAGATAGTTTCCATGTTGTCAACTGATTTTATCAAACACTTATCAGCATGAAATTCCACCACGTATCCTTTGTCGCATAGTTGGCTTATGCTGTTGAGATTTTGTTCCAATCCTTCAACATAGGCTACATCCGAAAAGGATACGTTACCATTAGTAATCATACCGTAGCCTTTGGTAATTCCTCAGTTTGAACCTCCAAAGATGACCTTTGGTCCATTCAACACCGGTGAAAAGTTCTGATGTAGGCTCCTTGTCTTGGTCATATGCCGAGAACATCCACTGTCCAAATATCAGATTTGCATTTTAATGGCCTTTGGATGTACCTGCAATTACCATCACTTAGCCTTGGGAACCCAAACACATTTGGGTCCTTGGTCTTGAGTTAGAATACTCCCCCTACGAGTATTAGCCTCATGAGTGGTCATTCTCACGTTGCCAACTTGAGGAGTTACAGTATTTCTAGGATTAAACCAACAATCTATGACAAAGTGACCAACTCTACCATAGCACCAACAATCAAATCTGTTGTATCTTTGCCTTCCAAACTCCTGCTTGACCTTCTTGGGAGGAGGTCCAGCCGGGGTAGCATTCTTGGAGGAAGAAGCTTCATGATTATTGCAGCTACATGAAATCTTCTCCTTCAGAGGATTTTCCACAACAGGTTTTACCTTTGGTGTCTTCTTGATGTTATGACCATGAGCATATGGTCCATAGCTCTGAAGTTGAATCTCTTCATAAGGTGCCTTGAAGACACTTTCGCCAAAGTTACGGGGGCGGGTCTAACCTTGGTACCTTGACATGGGCTTCTCCGGGATCGTCCTAGAGAAGTGTCCATAGGTAGACTCATAGTCGAATTCATTCGTAGGAAAGATAACTTTCTTGAACGATACTGGCTCCAAAGGAGCTTTCCCTTTTTCCTTGGCTAAGGCCTTCTTGGCATTCTTATTCTTTCTCTTGGCCTTTTTTCTCCTAGAGGATTTACAAGGAGTACCTTTGTGGCCTAGACCAACACCCTTGGCCTCAACTGAGAATTTAGTAATCAGAGGAAGTATAGTCTTAGGCTTAGAGAAACCTTCTACAAGTTTCTTTTCCGCCGAGAGTTGTTCTTCCAACTCCTTTATGATTTTCTCCTTAAGGTTAAGGTGCTCAAGAGCCTTGTTATATTCTTCAATAGATTTATTGAAGTCTTCCTTCGGAGAGTCAGTCTTAGAGACTTCTTCTCTTAAGGTGCTCTCTGCAACTTTTAGAGATTTTATCTCTATAGCTTGAGTTTTCATGACTCGGCGACATTTTTTGTAAGCCTTAAGTAACTCCTTATATTTTCCCATGAGTTCAGATTCATCCTCAGATGGATAGCCCTCTTGCTCATTATCATCATCAGATTCTGAAAGAGGAGTGTGAGATTTTACTTCCCTAGTGAACTAGGGAACTTCTTCATCATCAGTTAGAGCCATTAGCCTAAAGTAGGCTTCTTCCTCTTCTGCACTCGACTCAGATGAGTCGGAATCACTTAGAGTTTTGCCCTTCTTGGCTAACAGGCTCTTTTCTGTCCTCTTTTTATTGTAAGACTTCTTCTCTTCTCTTTTGCCACCCTCTTTCTTCTTGTGGGGGCAATCCGCAATGACGTGACCTGGCTTATTACAGCAATAGAAAACAATGTTAGTCAAATATTGTTTATTCGATTTAGAACCATACCTGTCTTTCCTACTTGAGCCTTTTCTATGGCGATCACCATCATTGCGTGATCTTCTATAGGAGGCATCCTTGCCTTTCCATTGTTTCTTTTTGTTCAGGAATTTCTTGAACTGCCTTGAGAGTAGAGAGAACTCTCCATCAGATAGCTCTGAGCCAGAGGAGCTTGGCTCAGATGATTCTTCTTCATCAGCTTCAGGATCTTGGGCAGGAGAGCTAGCCTTTGTCTTCCTTGTGCTATCTGCCTTCAGAGCGACAGACTTCTCCTTGGATGCAGACCTGCTCATCTCTTCTTCTGCTTTTCTTGAGTTGATTTGAAGCTCGTAAGACATAAGCTTTCCGAACAGATTTTGCGGGTCCGTCTCGGCTAACCTTTCGAACTCCCGAATGGCGCATACCTTATTATCCCATTCCTTGGTCAGGGATCTTAAGAATTTGTCATTCAGTTCCCCATTTGCGAAGACTCGGCCATAAACTCTTAGGCCATTGACTATCTTGAAGAAGTTCTCAAAGGTATCAGCTATGGCTTCCTTGTGACCTTTCCTGAAGGCTTCATACTTCTGATTTAGAAGGGATCTCTGATCATCCCTAACTTCTTCAGTGCCTTCAATTAGAGTCACCAGGGATTGCCACATCTCTTTGGCAGACTGGCAATGAATCAGATTTTGCAGCATCGAGTCATCGACTGCACTTGCTATAATATTTTTAGCTTTCTTGTCCAGGGAGACAAGTGCAATCTCTTCCTTATCCAAATCCATCAACTTATTTGGGATCTTTTTGGTTGGATCTATTGTGTATGCAATCATAGGAACATACGGACCTTCTTCAACAATCATGAAGATCCGAGGATCCACAGCTTCCATGAACAGTTTAACTCTTTCCTTCCACATAGTAAAATTATTCTTGGTGCATATAGGGAGCTTAGTAAAATCCTTGGTCTTACTCATGCTTGATACTTTACTAAAGACAACTTGGGAAGGATTAGATCAAGGTGTTAACCTTTTAACGATCAACCTCCCTCTGATACCAATTGAAAGTTCTAAGTTTTCTACCTAAATCACCTAGAGGGGGGTGAATAGGTGATATGTGCGTCTAATGCGGAATAAAAATTTAGCAACTAGCACAAATAAGTAAGCAAGCAGTCACACAGACAACAAGAGATTTATAGTGGTTCCCCGATCTTGGGTACCTCCACTTTCCTCTCCGATCTAGCAAATCACTAGACTCGGCTACTCCACTATCTTGGATTGCAAACCAATCCTACACCTCGGAACCACGTTCCTATAAAACTCGATCCCAAATGGATCTACACTCGGAAGATAGAAATTCCTACCACTCGGAGATAAATCTCCTACAAGGAAAATTGTTTGAAGAAAAATACAAACAACAAATAGCACAGATCTGGATCTTTGGCTTTGTCTTCTTCGTTGAGAGCTTTCGGCTTGGACAAAAATTGTTGAAGAAGACTTGACAGAAATCCACGGATCTGAAATCTGGATTCACCACGATCGAGTAGATATTTCAGAGATCGATAAAGCACGGAGTGATCAGATGATTCTTCTTGAGTCTGGATCGCTAGAAGGTTAGAGATCAGCAGCAGCGGCTGTGAGAACGACGATCCAAAGTCTCTTTCCGAAACAAGTAATGGCGGTCGATGGAAAATTAAGTTTTCGGAATTTTCTTTCTTAAGACAAATAATCTCTGTATTCTTTTATGATTGTTGTTAATAGGTCAAATCGGAATGGACCTATTTATAGGCAATCTACAATGGTCATAATAATATTTAATGATGACATATGGACCAATCAGAAAAGACTATTTCAAAATACCCATTGAAACAGGACTTAAAAATATTCCAGGAAATCTGAACCAGTATACTCGAGAGAAGAAATATACTCGAGTATAAGAGATCTGCTACTCGAGTAGATAAGAGAGGAATATACTCGAGTACAAAGAAAAAAACTACTTGAGTATCTTAGAGGAACTACTCGAGTACAACAGAAGACAATTACTCGAGTACAAGATAAGACCTACTCGAGTATGAGAGAATATACTCGAGTATAAGCACTTAGGAATATTTCTCAGAAATAAACTTGAAGAACTACTCGAGTATAAGAATTGGAAATACTCGAGTGCAGAGAAGACAAATTACTCGAGTAATAACAAAGGATCCACTCGAGTACCTGAGCAACTACTCGAGTGTAAGATAAATCTACTCGAGTCAAAAGACATAGAAAACAAATCTGAGAGGAGAAACCAGAACTACTCGAGTATAATATAAATCTACTCGAGTACTAAGTCACTTACTCGAGTATATAAAAGAAGGACTCGAGTATGTGGACTTAGACAATTTCAGACTGATCACAGAAGGAACTACTCGAGTATAAAACATAACCTACTCGAGTGACTAACCATCTACTCGAGTATGAGATATCGCTCACTCGAGTAAAAGAATATCTACTCGAGTATAAGCTTACATACTCGAGTATACAGAGTCTTCTCGAGTATGTTGAATAAACTACTCTAGTACTAAGTCACTTACTCGAGTATATGAGGGATACTACTCCAGTAGGTGGACTTAAAAAAAAATCTTCTTAAATAATCTTCAATACTCCAGTCAATAAGTCCAAATGCATGTTGATGAAGTGTATCCCAATAGAGAGGCTATACATGAGTCAACACCTTTGATCACACAATGAGGAATTACATTGTATGGTCCTGTGTTTGGTGACCCATTATAGACTGACATTGGTCTACACTTGGAAATAGGATCCTGCATACATACAACTCAAACATAGTATCAAATAATACTTAATTCATCTTAGTTCAAGGTCTTACGTCGTACATATCTGAGGTATTGTGGAGACAAATCCCAACAAATATTTCTTTGAATTCCTTTGTTATTTTTGTGTGCAATTTTATTTTCCTGTTGTGTTTAAATTTATGTATGTGTTTTAATTTTATTTGGGCCAAATATAGCCAGATGTGTTGTAAGCCTATATAAGGCCTTGATCTTGAAGAATTTAATAAGATTGATGAATTGAAAAAAACATAATTCTAATTTAAGAATTTCTCCTCTTGCTCTCTCCCCTCACCCTAGCCGCCGACCCCCTTCTTCCCCTCTCAAAATTCGGCCTCCTCTCCTCCTCCTCCTCCTCCTCCCTCCTCAAGGTATCCACCAACAACCCTCCCTCTCACAAAAAAATAGACCACCCTCCCTCATCCAAAACCGAGCAGACCCAAGGCCTCCTCCCCTCTTGGAGTTCGACCGACCCGAGACCCCTCACCCTAGGGTCAGCGACCTTCAAGCCGCCCACCCTCTTTGGGGATCTCGAGCTAATTCGTCCTCCCGGCTATAACGAATCTCCTCCGGCGTGAATCGAAGTAGGAGGACAAGTTTATCTCCATTCAGCGCTACTCTGGCGGATCCGATGAAGAGCGGTCATATTTTGGAGAAAGCAAATTATCTCCGAGTGGGGTAACGAAAAATTCTACCTTTTTGTTTGTTTCCCTCTAGATTTTCTTGTGGTGGAATTACTTTAGCGTGATCTATTGATTACGTTGGAATTATCGTGGTTTTCTTCGATCGATTTATTGTTCATCTTAATTTTATTTAAGCTCAGAGAGGATTGGAGAACCTCGTTTCCTGTTTGTTGGGAGAGATTTACCATTTTCGAATCGTAATTTTAATGAATCTCTTTTGGTACAACATTCGCCCGCTTAGACAGGGTGGGTACTTTTAGCCTGAGAAGAATATCGGCCTATAGCATATGTTCGATCTCAAAATAGTGTGGCTACCCATATGTTTGCGTTTGATTGATAAAATTGAATAACGTGTGTGTTGCGTTGAACATTTGTGCGACTGTAGAATTTTTTATGTAGAGAGAAATTCGTGTTTTGTCCGTAATTCCCATATCAGCGTGTGAGCCTACATCACATCAGGTGCTGAGTACATTGAGTGAACTGGCTTCACTCAACGCCTCTGGACTTAGACAATTCCTCTGCCTTGCTTAGGAATTGAGAGCGTTGAGTGAATGACCTTCACTTAATGCTTTTTAACTTGGCCAAACTTTTTGCGCTGCCAAGCATTGAGTGCATTGAGTGAGCCTTCATCACTCAACTCCCCTAGACTTTGCCGCTTCACTGTTTGCCTATCTTCATGTTGAGGCGTTGAGTGAACTGGCTTCACTCAATGCTTTGTACTTGGCGATAATTCTAAAATCTGCCAGCTTGTTGAGGCGTTGAGTGCGTTGAGTGATTTGGCTTCACTCAATGCCTCTAGACATAGACAAATTTTTTTGTCTAACTTCATTAAGCTTTGAGTGACCATAGCTCTGTCGATGCTTTCCTCTTTGGGCGTTGAGTGAGCTGACCTCACTAAATTCTTCTGGACTTAGTCAATTTTTTTACCTCCTTCTTCTTTGGCTTTGATAGAATTAACATGGTGTTGAGTTAACTGGCTTCACTCAATGCTTCTGGACTTAGCCAAATTTCTTTGACAGATTCTCTGTGGCCTTGACTAATGTAGCTTGATTCAACGCTTCTAGCTATATGACATTGAGTGAGTTGACATCACTCAACGCCTATAGACTAAGACATTTTTTCAGTCTTCCTTCTTCTTAAGATTTGACTAACTGGTCTTTACTCGACGATTCTTCTCATCTGGCATCTAGTGAGCTGTCCTCTCTCAATGCCTGTGGACTTAGTCGATTTTCCTTCTTGCCAATGCTAAGGCTTTGATAGACACAACTTTACTCTGCACTTGTTGTTGTATGGCATTGAGTGAACTGCCTTCACTTAACTCCTGTGGACTTAACCACAAAATTACTTTGTAGGCTGCTCTTCTTTGACTGTCCACACCTTACTCGGTGCTTTTTGGTATCTGGAGTTAAGTGAACTGGCTTCACTCAAAGTCTGTGGACTTAGGCAATTTTCAGCCTTTCCACCATCCTTCTTTGATATCTAGCATTGAGTGAACTGGCTTCACTCAATTCCTGTGGACTTAGACAAATTTCTGTCTCTCCACTCCTCTACCTTGTGACCACCTATGACAACCACTTGAAATACCTGTCGAACCTGCATGCATGTACTTAAACATACATCAAATACAACTATGTGTATATCACTGAATTGTTTGACTTCTGTAAATCTTGGAGATTGTGAGAAATGGACCTAAAAAAAAGTTCTTACTGAATAAATCTGTCTAATCAAAAAATAGTTGTCAACCTGGATATATTGAACTTGAACATATATCAAATACAATTGTGAATATTATTGACTTATGGGCTTTCTTCAAATATGGGATATTGTGATCAATGGACCCAACAATATCCCCCTATTTGAAGAAGTCATAACCCTAGACAATGATATACACTAACTCATCGACAAGATGAACTTAACAAAATTTAAGAGCAATAAATAACACACAATCAAGATTTTATTAAAACAAAATGTGATAATTATAAACAAAATATGTGCTCACAATAATATTCCATATTTCTAAAGCCCTAAGGAACCTATTATATTATACAATTTAGGTTTCAAGTTCCTTAATAACTATGCCCCTGCTAGGCCTCTTAGAAGCCTTCAAATCAGCTTTAATCTTCTTTTGTCTTTGCCTTTCAAAATAGTTATATGGCTTTGGAAAATACTTGTTAGGCTCTGGAGCATCTGATGGAACAATACCTTCTCTCTTGTCTCTTCTGAATTTCCTTCTTATCTCTTCATTTCTTTCAAGTTTGGCCCATTCCAATGAGCTGTTTAACTTTTCTCTTTCAGTATTATTTTCTTTTATTTGGTCCCAGGCTAAAAGAATGATAGTACTGGATTGAGGACTCCAAATCTCAAAGTCCTGGACTCCATTTCTTCTTTGTATCTCTCCTTACTCGGTCTTATTTTAGCTTCATCCTCAGCAGCAGACTTGTCTTTGTATTTTGATATTTGTTCAGTCGTGGGGATGAAGGAAACAACAATAGCAACACTAGTTTCAGCCCCATCACCATCAGTTTGTCCTTCAAGAGTAAGAACATCATCATATACAAACTGTTCTAGACCCAATAATCCCCTAATAACATTTGTGGTCAAAATAACACTTTATATATTTGTCTTGATCATTGATTTCTCCCCCTTTATGACTTCTTCTGTGATGACTGTTGTCAAGGAGTTCTTGGTATAAGAAATCTTGTCAGCCAAATAGTTTACTCATTTGGTAATATGATTCTTGACTTCCAGCATGTGGTCATTTAAGAACTGTGTGCAAACATCCATCCTTCTTTCTAGAGTGATTTTGTTGGCTTCCATGATTTGCTTTTGTACATTATGCACCATTTCCATGTTGCCTAGGTGATGTTTTGATTTTCTATAATGTCATTTTGCTTTTGCCTGATCTCCTCAAGCTTTTCTTTAGTGTAAGTCACAACAGGAGCAACTCTTTTGAAGAATGCAATAGAGTTGGCTTTCAGTAGATTCACCTCAAATCTAATATACTTGATCTTAGTATATAGATCTTATTTCAGTCCCTTGATGTAATCGTCCACATGATGTTCTATTTGTCTTCTCTGGTCATCTAGAAGTCCTTTTAGTTGAGCCAGGAAGCTAGAAGACATAATATCATCATGTTGAGATGCCCCTTTAAAGCAGACATCCTCATTCTCTCTCCTTATATCTCCCTTAGCTTTGGAGCATCCCACTGCAAACTAAAATGAGTGATCAGGAATTTCAGCATCAGGCATAACACCTAAGATATCTCAATAACATATTCATTCTCTTGAACAGGGAGCCTTGTAGGAATCTCCCCCTCAGCCTCAGAACTATCCATATACATTTGTTGATCTTCAGCAGCTGTGTGGGGCATAACTTCTCGCACTGTAACTAGAACTTGCTCCACCTCAAATTGAGAATTGGAGGGAAGCACCTAAGAATCAACTTGAATCTTATCTATTCTTTCCTATAGGTTATCCAGGAAAGAGTCAATCTGGTCCTGTAGACCAATAGAAGATTGACCTATCTCCCCCTCAGTAGGAGCATTCACTCTGAGAGTCTCCCCCTCAATATCTGTATAGATTATGTCCATAACCTCTCCAACCAGTTTCTATATAGGTTAAGTTGGAGTGTCTTCAGATTGAGAAACAATACTTGATAGAGTTCATTTTGCAGGTTCTGATGACATAGACACTTGGGTAGTTATATTTCTTCTTGTCTCAATAGTAGATTCAGATAACTAAGGATCATTAGGCTCTTCACCTCTGCTCTCGGATGAGCTGCTTCAGTGTAACATCCCATTTCCTTCTAGACCCCTTAACCTTAGATTAGGGTAGAACATGCAGTGAGTGAATAAGGATTAGGCTAGGTTTGACCCAAGGAGTTAGGGTGGATTCACAAAGGGCCCACTAAAGGGTTCAAGTGAAACTTAGTGAAAGTATCTAGTGTCGACTAAGTCCACCTATGGAGGGGGGAATAGGTGTTGTGCAGTCTTTTGCGGAATTAAATTTACCTGCACAATTAAACAAACACAGCACAAAAAACACACAAGAAATTATAGTGGTTCCCCGATTTAGGTACATCCACTTTCCCCCTTCGACCTATCTCCCACCAAGGGACGACTTAGTAACTTCACCAGACGGATTGAAATCCAATCCTCACACTACGGAAGGAACCCTTCCAACAACGGAGTCACAACTCCACCACCACGGGTTGCACCCAACCCTTACAACTAGGAATAAAAATTCCTTTACAACAAAACCAAAAATAGAATGTATTATAAAATACAAACAACGCTTTTGGAGATCCCGATGTCCTTCTTCGTTCTTTGAAGCTTGCTTGAAGATAACGAAGAATCCACAACCGGACTTCTCTCTTGGAGAGGATCTTGTCAAGATCGGCGGCAGCAAGTGAGTGCGGCGGCTATACTTTGTAGATCCAAACTTCTTGACGAAGCAAGCAAGGTCTACGAATGATCTCAGTTGGATCAGTCGTCTCAATCGATTCGGAATGAAGAACTAACCTCGTTCAATGAATCGAGAGATAAGAGATCTCAAGAGAGATGCGTGAGACGCACTTCTAGCCTCGGTACTGTCGTCGGAAGATTAAAGAAGCTCTAAGATCTGCGGCGGCGACTAGCTTGCGAGAAGCTACCGGTGATCGGCGTTTTCCACGATCTGATAGGTCACGCTCGACCTCCTTTCATTTTCCGAGAATGGATTACTGTTCATGTTCAAAATACGCGACTATATATACTAGAGCCAACCCTAATTACCGTTGTGGGGCCTACAAGGAAAAACCCTAGCCCCGGCCAAAACAGTGCACGGCAAGGCGGTTTGGTCCAGCGAACAGGAGAAAATTGCCTAAGGCAAAATCGGCGAGAATCGTTGGTGATTCCCGTCAAAGTCGGCGGGTATCACTCATGATTCCCGTCAATTCTGCCTTGGCCGATTTCCAGTTATAAAGCTTGTCAGCCTGTCAGAATTAGTGGGAATACAGCCTGATTCTCGTCGAATCGGCGGGAATCAGAACAATTCCCGTCGATGTCGGCGAGAATCACTTGGTGATTCCCGTCGATTCTGCCTTAGCAGAATTTCTGTAGGAAAATAGTCATCCGGAAGAGGTCGGCGGGAATGTAGACTGATTCCCGTCGAATCGGCGAGAATCACAAGTGACTCTTGTCGAAGTCGGCGGGAATGACTTAGTGATTCCCGTCGATTTTAACTTAGACGATTTTTCTCTTCCTTCCTATGAACTTGGTCTTTGACGCATCTTTGCTCCTCTTCTGCTCTTGATCTATCTCGACCCTGTACTTGAAAATAAGTACACTCCAATAGAGAGAGCACACGTGAGTCAACACACTGATCTGCTCAATGAGGGATTACGATGCGCAGACCCATGTATATTGACCCACTGTACCCTGACATAGGTGTGTACTTAGCATGGAATAGCTTCAAGCACAACCTGATAGAAGAGCATCAAATACATTGTCAATTCAACTTAGCTTGTTCAGGGGCTTCTTCAAATCAGGTACATTGTGGATACAATACCCAATAATCTCCCCCCTATTTGAAGAAGCCTAAACTCTACAAGCAAAGGTGCATAGAACATATGGGAAAGAAAATCATAAACTAAAAATTCAGTTGAGAGTGAAATTAATTACCATTTTCCTGAGAGCATACTTAACATTGGAAGCCACCTTAGCCTTAGCCGAGAGGATAATCTCCCCCTTTTCGGCTTCTGCAAATCTGGGACTTCACTTGGAGCCAAATGCTCCCTCTCAGTTCTTGCATCCATGCTCGATCTTGAGTTCCTTACTGATGCTCCCCCTTGATCCAAGAGCCTTGAGCCCTTCAGTCTTCAATCTTCATAGTTCAGCATACCGAGTTCAGTTTTGAAGAGACTGAACTCGTCTAGGGGATTTGTGAGGATGTCTGCAATCTGCTTATCCATGGGGATATAGCAGAGAGAGATATCTTTGTTTTCCACATGCTCCCGAATGAAGTGGCAGTACACTTCAATATTCTTTGTTCTGCTGTGCGACACAGGATTGTTCGCAATTGCTATTGCGCTCGAGGAGTCGTAATACATAGGAACTTCTCTGAACTGCAAGTCATAATCTTCGAGTTGATTTCTGATCCATAGAAGTTGTGCGCAACAGCTGTTTGCTGAGATGTACTTAGATTCAGCCGTGGAGGTTGCGACACAGTTCTGCTTTTTACTGTTCCATGAAATAAGCCTTCTTCCGAGGAATTGGCACGTCCCGGAAGTGCTTTTCCTATCATCCCTGCTTCCTGCAAAGTCAGCATCAAATACAACATGCCTTCCTACAGGATTTCTGTCAGGAAGGCTATCTCTTGCCAAAGGATGTGGACATAACCTTGCCCTTGGCATAGAAGGATTGTGCCAACAATCTATGGCAAAGTGACCCACTCTGCCACAACACCAACACTCATGAATATTGTATCTCCTTTTCTGACCAGGTCTATTAATGGAGTTAGTCATGACCCTAGGTCTGAAAGTGTCAAAGCTGGAACTGCTCTTAGATTTACCCTTTCCACCGAGACTCGGGGGGGGGGGGGGGGGTCTGATGGTGAACATGTGGTAAGTATCATAAGGCCTGGGTGATGGTGCTTTCTTTTCAGCCAGCACACATCCGGGGGCCCCATTGATGCTTACTACATGTTTGCCAACACCCTTTTCCTTTGTCCTAGGGTGGGAAGATGTTTTGTGAGAGTTGGTTCCAGCAATGTCATGAAGTGAGGGGGCTGAGGCCGTAAATACAAACGGTTCATGATGAGCCGTGTGTATTTTCTCATGGGTATCCATCACAGCACTTGCACTATGGGTGTTTTCACTTTAGGGTCGTACATTCTTGCAGTGACCATAGTTGTTCTTATGGTCATACCTGAAGGAATGATGAATGCCCCTCCTACTCGGTGTGGGGGGTCTGTAAACAGTTTCCCCATTTCTCCACGATTTTATAATTCGCGAGATCCACCTGTTTTCTCCCTTTCTCTTAATAGCATCTACCTTGGAAAAGTTAGATACTATTCTCTTCTCGGTCTCTAGAGAAAACTCTAGATCCGAGATCTTTGAGTCCTTTACCTTGATGGATTCCAATTGGAGATCCATCATGGTCCTCAACTGAGCAATTTCAATAGCTTGTTTCTCAACAAGCAAGTTGCTCTTCTAAAGGGCACTATGAAGGGAATCAAGTGTTTCAATCTTTTGATTGAAACTGTCTATTTCCCTAACATCAAAGGATGGACAAACCTCTGAACTTCTCCTGTCTTTAGGAGATACAAGAGGAAGGGAGCAAGAAGAGAAAGATACCTGATCCTGATTGTGCTGATCAGGGTTAGAGTTGTGGTCTGTAGAGACTGAGGTTTCAGCTTCATCATAACTGCATTTCTCAATCTCTTCTTCAGTCTCAGATAGAGACACTAGAGCCCTGATATTGAGAAGTTGTTCTTGACTTTCATCATCAGAGACGAGGACCCCCACATATGCTTCATCCTCTTGCTGGAATTCAGTTCCGGCAGTCTTCTTTCCCTCTATGAGGTCAGAGATTATTTCCCACATGGACTTTGTAGTCTTGAACTTATCCAATCTTGTAAGAGAAGAGCCTGACCAAATATCAGAGATGATCTATCGTACCAGCTTGTCCATGTTTAATAGTGAGAGCTCAGTTTCAAGCATCTCTAAGGTACTCTTAGGGATTTGGAGATCTTCTCCAGATTCAGAAGCCTTCATGGGAATGAAGGGACCCTCTTCCACATTGAATAAAGCACGAGGGTCAATGGATTCCAGATGAAACTGAACCCTCATTTTCCAGATGGGATAATATTCTTTTGTGCAGGCAGGCAGTCTCAGGGGAGAAACATCAGTGTATAGCTCCATACTTGAGTCTTGTTTTCTTCTTGATACTAGATGCGGGATCTTACTCAAGGTGTTAACCTTATTGATGAGCAACCTCACTCTGATACGACTTGAAAGTATCTAGTGTCGACTAAGTCTACCTATGGGGGGTGATAGGTGTCATGAAGTCTTTTGCCGAATTAAATTTACCTACATAATTAAACAAACACAGCACAGAAAACACACAAGAAATTATAGTGGTTCCCTGATTTGGGTACGTCCACTTTCCCCCTTTGACCTATCTCCCACCAAGGGACGAATCGGTCACTTCACCACACGGATTGAAATCCAATCCTCACACTACGGAAGGAACCCTTCCAACAACGGAGTCACAACTCCACCACCACGGGTTGCACCCAACCCTTACAACTAGGAATAAAAATTCCTTTACAACAAAACCAAAAATAGAATGTATTAGAAAATACAAACAATGCTTTTAGAGATCCCGATGTCCTTCTTCATTCTTTGAAGCTTGCTTGAAGATAACAAAGAATCTACAACCGGACTTCTCTCTTGGAGAGGATCGTGTCAAGATCGGTGGCGACAAGTGATTGCGGCGGCGATACTTTGTAGATACAAACTTCTTGACGAAGCAAGAAAGGTCTACGAACGATATCAGTCGGATCAGTCATCTCAATCGATTCGAAATGAAGAACTAACCTCGTTCAACGAATCGAGAGACAAGAGATCTCAAGAGAGATGCGTGAGAAGCACTGCTAGCCTCGATACTGTCGTCGGAAGATCAAAGAAGCTGTGAGATCTACGACGGCGACTAGCTTGCGAGCAGCTACTGGCGATCGGCGTTTTCCACGATCCGCTAGGTCATGCTCGACCTCTTTTCATTTTCCGAGAATGGATTACTGTTCATGTTCAAAATACGAGACTATATATACCAGAGCCAATCCTAATGACCGTTGTGGGGCCCACAAGGAAAAACCCTAGCCCCGGCCAAAACAGCGCACGGCAAGGCAGTTTGGTCCAGCGAACAGGCGAAAATTGCCTAAGGCAAAATCGGCAAGAATCGTTGGTGATTCCCGTCGAAGTTGGAGGGAATCACTCATAATTCCCGTCGATTCTGCCTTGGCCGATTTCTAGTTGTAAAGCTTGTCAGCCTGTGGGAATCAGTGGGAATGCAACCTGATTCTCGTCGAATCAGCAGGAATTAGAATGATTCCCGTCGAAGTCGGTGAGAATCACTTGGTAATTCCCGTCAATTCTGCCTTAGCAGAATTTCTGTAGGAAAACAGTCATCCGGAAGAGATCGGCGGGAATGCAGACTGATTCCCGTCAAATCAGCGAGAATCACAAGTGACTCCCGTCGAATTTGGCGGGAATGACTTAGTGATTCCCGTCGATTTTAACTTAGACAAATTTTCTCTTCCTTCCTATGAACTTGGTCTTTGACCTATCTTTGCTCCTCTTCTTCTCTTGATCTATCTCGACCCTGTACATGAAAATAAGTACAATCCAATAGAAAGAGCACACGTGAGTCAACACACTGATCTGCTCAACGAGGGATTACATTTCGCATACCCGTGTATATTGACCCACTGCCCCCTGACCTTGGTGTGTACTTAGCATGGAATAGCTGCAAGCACAACTTGATAGAAGAGCGTCAAATACATTGTCAATTCAACAAAGCTTGTTCAGGGGCTTCTTCAAATTAGTTACATTGTGGATACAATACCCAACACTTAGAAAAAATTGTTTAGGATCAATAGGCATCGAGTGAACTCGATGCCATTCGACAAAGCGTCAAGTCCATCGAGTGAACTCAACGCCATTCGACAAAGCGTCAAATGCGTTGAGTGGACTCAACACCAGGCTTTTTAACTTAGAAAAATCATTTTGGATCAATAGGCATTGAGTAAACTCGATGTCATTCGACAAAGCGTCGAGTGAACTCGACTTCATTCGACAAAGCATTGAGTGCATTGAGTGGACTCAACGCCATGCTCTTTAACTTAGAAAAATCATTCTAGATCAATAGGCCTCGAGTGAAATCGATGCCACTCAACAAATCGTCGAGTGCATTGAGTGGAGTCAATGCCATGCTCTTTAACTTAGAAAAATCATTCCTGATTAATAGGCATCGAGTGAACTCAATGTCATTCGACAAAGCATCGAGTGCATTGAGTGGACTCAACGCCTTGCTCTTTAGCTTAGAAAATTATTCTAGATTCAATAGGCGTCGAGTGAACTCGACGCCATTCGACAAAGCGTCGAGTGCGTTGAGTAAACTTGACGCTATTCGACGAAGCATCGAGTTCATCAAGTGAACTTGTTTCCATTCAAAGAAGCGTCGAGGGATCTCTACGCTTTTGGTCTTAGAGTATTTTCGGTCTGGTTCACCTGTATGACTGAATTGGGTTTTCGGGATAAACGCTGATGATGCATTTGAACCTATTCTCCTCAACAAACCTATTTAATACATTAATCTTCTCAAAAAGTCCTATTTATAGAAATGATTGGCGATCACTTACTAAGGTGACCCGTGGCAAAGAAACTTAAACTAATTTGCGGTCCAACATTAGGCTGACACGTGGCACGCAACTGAAGCCCTAATTCTTCTTATAAATAGGAAGAGACAAGAAACCCTATCCATCACTCTCACTCCTTACCAAGGATGCAATCATCTTAATTGAGCGCAGAGGAGTGAAAAATGACTCTTGGAGATAAGCTTTAGCCGGAGAATCGAGCATTGGAATGAACTCGCTTGAGCAAGGATTGGCCATGGCTCACCACTACTGCACTCGCCGCCAAGCACGATTAAGGGTCCATTTCTCCTCCACTCCCTCAGTGCTAGTATTCTAGATCCACTAGGCGAGATATCGGGCTCAAATGAGCCTAATGCCATAAAAGGAAGAGGGAGAAATACGAGCTTTTCTTCTTCATCGGGTTCGCTGAAGGGGCCGCCTCCGGCGACCATGTCGCCGGGAAATGCTAGCCACCCCCTCAATAGAGGTGGCGGCGATAATCACAGGCGGTGGCAGCGCCCCAGGTGGCCAGAAATAAGGTTTGAAGTGGTTACAGGAGGGATAGATCTTAGCCGTTAGCAATTTGGGAAGATAACCCGATGCTGTCGAATTAATTCCTATTAAACTATAGTGTATGATTATTAATGGTTATATTTCTGTCACATTTTTAGAGTCATCTTACATATTAATTTTAGGACTAGTATGTGCATATTCAGAGAAAGTCATCAACATGAAAAATGTTTCCCTAGGGCTTACCTTTAATTTGCACATAAACATGTAATTTGGAGCACTGTAGCTCCTTATAGGGCCAATCTCCTAGGATAGCTCCTAGACTAGGATAGAACTTCAAATGAATGCCAGGGCTAAACTATAAGTCCACATGCTGTGTAATTTAGGTCATGTATGTGTGTATTCCATACTTAGACTATGTCCAAAAATAAGAATTTTTTGAGAATAATTCTTTATAGTTTTAATAGAAATAAGAATTATTAAATAAATAGAATTTAGGGAGATTCCCAATTCCAAATGCCCCAAATTTGGGTGGCATGGATCTAAGGTCATCCTATGGCCCTGGTAAAAATTTGGAGCCATTTGGATCTGAGTATGTTAAAGGATCCAATATGTATGGTGAAGGTAGATTTGTAAATAGTGTGTAAATGGTAAAATGGGAATTTAGCCAATTTGGCCCAATGTATGCCCTTGAAATTTTTGACCGAGATTATGGAGATAAAATACTCCTTTCATGAGATAATTGGGATTTTTAGAATAAAAAATCTCATAAGCTAGAATTATTTCAAAATTAGCACATTCAGGTGTTAAAATGAAAAATAGGGCTACTGAACTTAGAAAATTCCAAATTATTGATCCAAGCCCTAATTGGTCATTTTACTTCTCTAGAAAAATTTATGAGCATTTTTTAGAAGTATTCCATGTATAAATAGTGTAATTACATTTTTTAACCTTATGGGACTTTAATAAAAAACATGAGCAGTGGTTCATGGAAAATTATGAGAAAATGTCTAGGCCCTTATTTCAGCAATATGAATGCCTGTAAATTTTATTAAGATTTTTGGATGATTATTTATGATGAATACTATAATAGAGGCATTTTTATAATTATGTTAACATGTGAATATCTTATGTCATATCACTGACTAAGAGTATGAAAATCCATTTTGACCATTATCTTATTATTATTATTGAGTAGAAATTTTCCTTGAATTTTTTCATGATTAGTTTTAGTACTTCATTTGAAAAAAGAAGATAATGGGATTTTAATCATAAATGGAAAATAATAGTCAAATCAAGTTGGAAACTTAGGATTTTTTGTGAACAGACATTTTTAACCTAGGTAAACTTCAAATAAATTATTTAGACCTAATTGACCACTAGTTAGAGTAGTTCATGTTCAAAGTGACCTAGATCACTTAATTAAATAAATTAAATAATGGTCCAAAATAATTAGAAAATGATGGAATTTTGAATGGTCAATATTATACACATGAAAAACCCATGATAAAAATTTGTAGGCCTTTGGCCCAAGGATTGGAGTAATCTCGTATGGGTTAGAATTTGGTCATGGGCTGCACTTAGTAAAAAGTGACGTGTAAGACTAGGAACCACAGGGAAATGATAGGTAGTTGGATTGAGAGATGTATTAGGAAGTTGAAATCCTGCGTGGTGTCTCAAGTATGTCACTACATAGTAATGAGTGTTAGAGTGCAAGTCACAAGGAGAACAACTATAACGGGGTCCGGCGAAAGATCGTCGCTCTCCCAATCAGTACCTTAAGTCATTAGGTTTACTCAAGGATAATAACGAGATTGGGGTATTAATAATGGGTAGATACTAATAAAATTAAGTGTCCTTGAGAAAGGGAGCTTTGGGCTTCAAACCATCATAGTTCCTAGTGCCCTGGAGAGCCCTTCACCGGGCATGC
This sequence comes from Platanthera zijinensis, assembly GCA_039513925.1. Lineage (NCBI taxonomy): Eukaryota > Viridiplantae > Streptophyta > Magnoliopsida > Asparagales > Orchidaceae > Platanthera > Platanthera zijinensis. The sequence continues at coordinate 115,750,719 of CM077090.1, read as the reverse complement.
CCTAGGCAGTCCAAGGATTAACCCTAAGCTGATGAGTATAAAAAGAATTAGGCAAAAGTAGTCTAATAGGTTTAGGGAACGATGTGATAAACTCACCCTTATAGGGTTGGATGGTTTCAGGACCGGTTTAGTCTTGTGAGCTGGAGGCTAGGATGTTTGGTTTCAGGACGGGTTTAGTCCTACGAGCTGGAGGCTTAAGTTTTAAATGACTTGCATGTGCATAAAACAATTTAGTGGAGGGCCATGCGGTACTGGACAGTCATCACACCAATAACAATACGGTGACTCTTGTGAGGTTTGAGGGTTTGAGGGGCCAGTAGGTTGTTTTATATTGTGGTCCGAAGGAAAATCCCCGAAAATGCACACTCGACCCAAAAAAGACTGGTGGACATGGCCATCAAATTAGTACGTAGAGACTCTAGAGTGCACCTCGAACGTGTATAGAGGCGTATGAATGGTCTAGGCCTGGTAGTGTGTATACCTGCCTAGGAAGTGGCGACACCCGCTCCATTACTACCGTAGCAACAACAGTGGTACCAGAGAGTTTAGCTAACTCCAAAAAGTGGGAACTAAATGTCTATGATAACAGAGTCGTGTGTGTGAGTTGCATTTGTATGAATCATAACCCGTATAACACATCATAACATACATACATACTTAGGGCATACATACTATGGATCCTTATCATATAAATTAGTATGGGCTCTTTTATATGATAAGTTATATTTATGAAACCTTAATTTATAAGTTTGTATGTGCATTCATATAAGTTAAGTTACTCCGGTGATGTTAGTATAGCGGCATATAGTCTTCTTTCTGCTCAGTTCCTTACTTAATTACAACACTTTCTTTCAATTCTACTTTCCCTACTGCACTTCTTTTCATTACTGCTTTACTACTTCACTTGTGCTATAAGAACTGTTAGTATAGTGATATAATTGTTAGAAACATGACCATGATAGAATATTCTAACCATCACCTGCTTATATTTTATACTACTTTGTTGTCCTCCGCTTTTGTCCTCCCGCTCGGTTCCTAGGAGTAGCAGAGGTGAGGTGAGGACAATATGTCTTTGTTTTTATGAATAACAGTCAGTTGTGACTGTATCATTTTAGGAGCTCGAGGAGCTGGAGCACCAGTACGACCACAAGATGAGGTGGCAGGACCTGAGGAGCAAATACCACGTACTACTACCACAGTTCAAGTGATGATGAGTGTTTCAGTTACCGCTTCTCCATAGTGTTGTTGTAAGAGAGAGATTTGATTCCATTTTAGCATGTACTGGGCATAAGCCCTAACTCACTTTTTTGTACGTATTATGAACTGATGTACCTTTCATCTCTATATATTATGATATAATTGTTGTGACTTGTGGACTTACTAATTTTCATTTACTACTAGTTGTACTTCTTTTCTCGATTGGCCAATATATTGAATGATCGTATTAGCCAGAAGGATAGGCGTCACGTGATGTCGACTAGCTAGTGTGCTAGTGTCACCGTAGGGAGGCGGTTCTGGGCATAAGGCCGAGTAACATTTTGATTAAGGGGGAGGGGGGGGGGTCTTATAAACCAGTATTACTTAACAAACGATCATATGAGAAAGATGTCCATAACTCTGGAACACCCTGCTCGAGCATTAGTTTGCGGACAAAGTATACAGTGGAAGCAATGGTGCGCCATGTGTAAAAAGTCACAGAAAACAGTCCATTTAAAACAATGTGTTAGGCCAATCCCAATATTGACCTTACTTTTATGTAGACCCCACAGGTTGTTGTACCACAGGATGTCGTTCCCCCCTCCGGCTGCCATACATTTCTAGTAGAAGGAGATGGGGCAGACTCTGACAGCCATCCTCGATTCCTTCAGAGACCTACAAGCACCAGTCCAGTAGCCAAATTTGGGATCGAGTTGGCTAAATGCATTCAAGAGTTTGTCTCCGCCATTGTACTACGGGACAGAGAATGCATTGAAGACAAAGGAGTGGCTAGAGACCATTCAGGTGATATTGGTAGGCATCAATTTCCCGGTTTGTAAGGCGGTTTCCTTAGCAACATCCGCACTAGACGTGTAACTCCCCCATCCGTCGTATAACATATGACAGAAGGTCCGGCCGGGGCCCAATGCTATATACTACAGACAGGTAAGGAGATTACAAATTGTTTCCAAATCAAAGTTCACTTATGAACGCACCCTAACTCAGAGCATTCTAGCAGAAGAATGTTAGTTTATGAAACCGTACCGAACAAGAATGTCCACTACACAACGGGAATGATATATATATATAACACATGATTTGGCCGTAGACTTATTACAACTATTTCATTTAACAACAAGTGGTTTCATAATTCCGCACGGAGGTTGGACACACATAAAAATAGTAGATGTTCGCCTTTGGGCCTTCAAGGGCCAGCCAATTGCAGCATATGGGCTTTAGCCCGCTACTTTCTACTTGTCTCTCTAGCACCGCCATAAAAGGGCCCAACAAAACTTTTCAAACAAAGAAACGGTCAGCATTTTGCTGACCCGTTTATATTAATCCCACCCCTTACTCGGGGTGGCATTTCTCCATCCCTGCAAAAAAGACATCATATATATTGTGGCATTTTCAAAGTGCACTTTAAGTACCATTCATCACATACGTCGACTCAAAGGCAACACGCCCCGTGCACTCAGGGCACATTTTTGGTGTCCACGACTTCCCGCGAATCACCACCATTAACTTTATCGTTCAGAGGTCCTTAACTTGACAACTATGTCATTCAGAGATAATTAACTTAACTACTAACTGCCCATTCAGAGGTACTTAACTTAAGGACTCTGCCATTAAGAGGTACTTAACTTGATGGCACAGTAATTGGCCTTCACTGCACAATTCATTCTTTTTCCATTTCAGGCTGGTAACCACCATAGCTGGGCAATTTAAGCTCACAGCTTCGTATATAGTGACCCACAAGTCTCTTAAAGACAGGTCACACACAATTCCAGCTCACTAGGAGCTATCGCTTGGTGATACTCACTGTCGCCCGGTGATATCAATAGTTCTCCAGACTGTGATCTTTTCTTGTTCTTTTCCTTGAAATGCTTCCAATACTTTGATGCAGCATACTGCACAGGCCTAGACCCCAGATTTCACATGTACATCACACACATATCGACGGAGTCTTCTCCAACACGCAAATTAAACATCACCAATCCATACCAACTTGTCTAGATGGGCTTCTCACAACATGCCTATTCCGAACTCTATATTTCCTGATCTAAATGCAGGAATATATGGGGATCAAACCGATCTTCCCATTGGAATCTAGCCTTTTTCACCTTTTGGTGAGGGGATCCATACAAATATGCATATTGAGGACTTCGCTTGTCCGGGAGAAACTCGTTACCCTTGTAGTTCTCTTTGGAGCCATGACAAAGCTTTTCTACGCAGATTGAAATGATCGCCTCACTTTCCCCATCGCGATTCTATCTATGGCTCTTAATTCCAGCCACAAGATCCTCTCCAGCAACTTAAAGTTCCACCCAAACCCTAGCATCAACCGCAAGTTCTCTGCTCCAGAACTGGGAAGCAAGGAAGAGAGTGTGAGAAAAGGAAATACTAACTTCCTCAATCCCATCCCTCAGCAGATATGGCCTCGGGTTTTACCCCAGCCATGTGATATCTTTACATCAAAATAAAGCAACGGCTCGGATTTGATCTAACAAAGTAAACCATCGCTTAGTGGACGCACACCAGCCACCTGACACGAGTCTCCACTTCGGCGACATATTATTTTGACAATTCGTCGAACGGAGTCAAGTTCATCGAACAAAATTCATTGAATAGGAGAGAATTCATCGAACGACTCTGAGTTCGTCAAACGGGCCATAACACCTGATAGAGCTTATTTCGTCGATCTCTGCTCGGCGCCTTTGCCGAGCTCTGCTCGGCTCCTTCGCCGAGCTTATGTCGACTTTTAGCCTGCTACCAGCAACTCCTTTTTGGGGTGTTACATTCCTCGTCTCCTTATAGAAATTTCGTCCCGAAATTTGTATACCACACAAAAGAAGCAGTAACAAATATGTGACAACATATAGCCTCTGCACAACAAAAATGTTATAACATTTTATAAAAACAACTCGAGAAATATAGCAGGCATGGTTTTCTCCCGCTCCCATGTTAGCTCCTCACAGCCACAGTTGTCCCACTAGACCTTGACCATCTCGATTGTCTAATTCCGCAGCTACTTAACCGCCGTATCCTCGATCCGAATGGGCCTAACCTTCATCGTTAGCCCAGATTAAACCGGTACACGATTATCTGCAATCACTTGAGTTGGATCTTTCACGGCTTTTCGAAGCACTGATATGTGGAACACATTATGCAATCCACTCAATTTTTCCGAAAGAGCTAGCCGATAGGCAGCTTCTCCAACTTGCTCCACCACTTCAAACGGACCAAGATACCTCAATCTTAACTTTTTTAAGCACCGAATCCTGGACACGCATTTGAATGGCTTGATTTTCAAATATACCCAATCGCCCACCGCGAATTCCACATTTCGATGCTTGGCATTATAGTACTTTACTTGCCTATCTTGGGCTACCAATAACCTCTCCCAGATAGAGCATTTCGTTGAATTAGCCTCTTCAACTTCCTTATGTTTATACAACTTAGACTCGCCCGTTTCCGCCCAAACTAACAGTGTACGACACTTCCTACCATATAAAGCTTCAAAAGGCGCCATATTTATGCTAGCTTGATAGCTATTGTTTTAGGAGAACTCTACCATATAGAGATGATCTTCCCACCTCTTTTCAAAATCCAAGGCACACATCTAGAGCATATCCTCCATAGTTCTGTTGGTCCTTTCGGTATGACCATCCATTTGCGGATGAAAGACCGTACTGAACTTTAATTTTGTGCCCAATAACTGATGGATTAGCCTCCAATCATTGGAAGTGAAGCACCTGTCTCGGGCACTTACGATGCCACGGGATACACCATGCAATCGTACCATTTGCTCAACATAAAGTTTAGCCAAAATTTCCACTAGATCGTCCCTCTTGTTTGGAATGAAGTGAGCCACTTTAGTCAACTGGTCCATGATCACCCAAACAGAATCATTCTTGCATTGAGATATCGGCAAACTGTGCACAAAATCCATTGAAATATCATCAAACTTCCATTCCGGAATAGGTAGCAACTTCAGGAAACCTCCAAGCTTCTGGCATTTAGCTTTTACCTAGGCACAAGTCTGACATTTTGCCACATAATGGGCTATATCATTCTTCAGACCTGGCCACCAAAACATCTTCTTCATGTCCTTATACATTTTTGTGCTTCCTGTGTGTATTAAATACTTCGTGAAGTGTGCCTCATACAACAATTATTCATGTAGTTTACCCACATTCGGGACGCACAAACGATCACCTTTCTGCAAAAGGCCGTCATCCCAGGATAATTGGGCATTTGACCCATCCACTACATAACGTTGTAGACTTTCATCAAGTTTTGTTGCTCGCCGAATCCTGTCCACAAGGTCATATTGTACCTACGTCCAGTTCAGGCATGCAATTGCAGTAGCATTCTTATCCACACAAAAGATGTCTAAGGCATCCAACTCCTGGATCAGACGCTCATCAAGCATCTACAACCGATTTGCCCTTGTCGTAGTCCTATGACTCAAGGCATCTGTGACAACGTTTCCTTTCTCGGGAGTGTAATGAATATCAAAGGTATAGTCCCCGAGGAACTCCATCCATCTTCGTTATCGCATATTGAGATCCTTCTAATCCAATAGGTGCCTCAGGCTCTTATGGTCCGTGAATATATCCACATACACGACATATAAATATTGACGCCACAATTTGTGTGCAAAAATCACCGCCGCCAACTCCAAGTCGTGGACGGGATAATTTCGCTCATGCACTTTCAATTGGCAGGAGCCATAAGCTATCACCTTACAAAACTGAAGAAGAAAGCAGCCTAAGCCGCTCCCTAATACATCACTCTAAATTTCATAGTCGTCTGAACCACATGGCGTCGTCAAGATTGGCGTCGTAGTCAGGCGACCTTTCAGCTCCTCAAAAGCTCGTATGCACTCCGACGTCAAAATGAACTTCTGATCTTTTCTTGTCAGTTTGGTGAGAGGCAAGGCTATCCGCGAGAAGTTCTCTACAAAGCTCCTATAAAAGCCCGCCAGTCCAAAGAAACTCCTAACTTCGTCTAGAGAAGACAGCTCCGGCCACTCCCGTATCATAACTATCTTCGTAGGATCCATTGATATGCCCTCTCCACTAACCACATGGCCAAGAAAGGCCACTAATAACAACCAGAACTCGAACTTCGAGAACTTGGCATAGAGATTGTTCTTTCTCAGGGTGTGCAACACCATCCGCAAATCGTTCGCATGATCTTCTTTAGACTGACATCACACAAAAATTTCGTCAATTAAAAGACGATGACAAATAAATCCAAGTATTCTCGAAACGTTCGGTGCATTAGGTCCATAAATACCGATGGTGCATTTGTTAACCCAAACGACATTACCGTGAACTCGTAATGACTATAACATGTACCAAATGATGCCTTGGGAATATCACATTCCCAAATCCTCAACTGGTAAAAGCCAGACTTTAAATCCATCTTTGAGTAGACAGTTGAGCCCACTAGCTGATCAAACAAGTCATCAATCCATGAAATCAGATACTTGTTCTTTTCTATTAGCTTATTCAGCTCTCAATAGTGAATACATAGTTGCAAGCTTCCGTGCTTCTTTTTCACAAATAGGACCAGACTGATCCAAGGTGTCATACTTGGGCGTATAAAGGCTTGCTCCAGCAACTCTTGCAATTAAACCTTTAGTTCCGCCATCTCCTTTAGCGCAACATGATATGGAGAGTGGGCCACAGGTTTTTCATCTGACACAAACTCAATAGTGAAGTCAATCTCCCGCTTGGGCGGTAACCCCGGAAGATCCTTAGAAAATACATCAGCATACTCCGATATAGTAGGAACATAACTCACAATTGGACTCGGCTAAATAGCCTCCAATAACATGAAGAACAACTCCGTACCTTTCCGAATTTCCTTAACTACTTGGATAGCAGACATCAATATCTTGCTTGATCCTTGCATACCAGTAAATTTAGTCTCTCATTCGATGTTCTGCCCTAGTATGACTTCCTTAGAGTTTCAATCTATATAGGCACGCTTCTCTGAGAGCCATTCCATACCAAAGATTACATCAAACTCCAATATCGGTAGCACTGATGCTTCCAATCTAAAGTACCGACTTCTTATTCGCACCTCAACACAACAGGCTCGATCTGTGCGCATCAAGCACCCGTTAGGTAGCAGCACATTCACTCGATTTATCGGCATAAATGAACGCACTCCAATACTCCCCACGAAGTCTTCCGATAGAAAAAAAAATAGAAGCTCTTATTTCGAACAATGCTCTTGCCAGACACTCCGAAATCAGTAGAAAGCCTAAATCAACCCAATAATACACAAAAAACGCACAAGGTACTAAGTATGGAAAGCAGTAAAAACTTTATCTTAACTCATACTTGCTACGACGTAGCTTTGTTTTATGGCCTCCTATTTTCAAAGATTATATACTCGGGTTTGCGTTTGATATGCAGTTGATTCCACCACTGCCTTTCCCTTCTCAGCATAAGACGCACCCTTCTTTTTCTTCCCTTTTGGAAGGCCACTCCAGCAATCTCGAGCCATATGCCCCGCCTTTCCACATGTATAACATGTGAGTAGACCTCTCCCAGATGTTGCTCCAGACGGAGGAGAAGGAGCCGGCGCAGAAGTTTTAAGCTTCTTTTTCCACCATCGATACCCAGGCTTTGAAGAACTAGGTACCTTGAACTCTAGCTTCCTCCTTGCCAATTCATTCTTATGCTGCACGTGCTTCATGTCCAGCTCAAGGGAGCAAGCCGTATTGACCAAGGTAAGAAAACCATGCATTATCGGTCCTGAGAGAAGCAATCGCAGGTCATCTCTCAGCCCTTCATAGAACCGATTTGTTTTCTGTTCCTCATCTGCAAACGTAAAGCCTGCATTTCTTTCCAATCTCGTTAACTCATGCAAGTAGTCATCTACCGACCTCTCGCCTTGAGTTACCCTATGAAATTGCTTCTCCATCGCAATTCGCTGTGCCGATGGAACATATCTTGCCAGAAAACACCTTGAGAACTCCTCCATTGAGATCTCGCTCAACGGCCGACCAGTGAACTGGTGCAGCTCCAACTTATCACACCAAAGTCTTTCCTAACCATCCAACAAGAAGGTAGTCACAATGAATTTTTTCCACTCTTCTATTTGAGTAGTCGTCAGGACCTTATTTATTCTTGAGAGCCAATCTTCGGCTTAAGTAGGGGTTCTAGTACCCATAAACACAGGGGGATTGAAACTCATCACGTGTTTCAGTTGCTTCTCCGTTGCTCATCTTGCAGACATTGGCTCAACGACCACTTGTCTCACCGTTATGCGCTCCACTACACCAACTGGTTCCTATGCCATCACAGGAATAGGAGGTTTTCCTTGACCTCCAGGTTGCGCATTCATCATTGTGAACATGTCTTCCGCAACCAACCGTATAGTTTCCGCCGAAGGAGGAGGTGTCGGCAGCTCATTAGGTGCACTACTCTCCACCAAGCGCTGGCGTTTTTGCTATCCTGCACCACTTCAAGTCACCTACAATATGAAACACACAATTAGGCAACTACGAATATTGCTAAAAGATATCACAGGAACATACCAGTTCCGCAAACATATGTATTTTCATTCCTAAGTGGACATTCATGGGTTCAATTATATTATCACGGTAGCGCACATACACGTGCTCACCACCTCTTGAACAAATTCGACCATGAATTCAAATAAGAAATACTGAGAATGAAATTTGATACCAATATTGTAGCGCCCCCATCCATCGTATAACATATGACAGAAGGTCTGACCGAGACCTGATTCCATATGCTACGGACAGGTAAAGAGATTAAAAGTTGTTTCCTAATCTAAGTTCACTTATGAAGGCACCCTAACTCAGAGCATTCTAGCAGAAGGATGTTAGTTTATGAACCCATACCGAACAAGAATGACCACTACATAACGGGAATGATATATATATATATACATATAACACATGGTTTGGTCATAGCCTAATTACAACTATTTCATTTAATAATTAGTGGTTTCATACTTCGGCATGCTGGCCTGCTATACATAAAAATAGTAAATGTTCGCCTTTGGGCCTTCAAGGGACAACCAATTGCAACACATGGGATTCATCCTGCTACTTTCTACTTGGCTTTTCAGCACCTGCATAAAAGGGCCCACCAAAACGTAGCAAACAAAGCAACGATAAGCATTTTGCTGACCCGTTTATAACGATCCCACCCCTTACTCAGGGTGGCATATCTCCATCCCTACAAAAAAGGCATCATATATATTGTGGCATTTTCAAAGTGCACTTTAAGCACCAATCATCATAGACGTAGGCTCAACGACCATACGTACCGTGCACTCAGGGCACATTTTTGGTGTCCACGACTTCCCGCGTTTCACCACCGTTAACTTTATCATTCAGAGGTCCTTAACTTGACGACTATGCCGTTCAGAGGTAATTTACTTAACGACTAACTTCCTATTCAGAGGAAATTAACTTAACGACTCCGTCGTTCAGAGGTACTTAACTTGATGGCACAGTAATTGTCCTTCACGCAAAATTCATTTTTTTCCATTTCAGGCTGGTACCCACCATTGCTGGGCAATTTAAGCTCACAGCTTCTCATATAGTGACCCCCCAGGTCTCTTAAAGATAGGTCACACATAATCCAGCTCACTAGGAGTTATCGCCTAGCGATACTCACAATCGCCCGATGATATCAACAGTTCTCCAGACTGTGATCTTTTCTGGGTCTTTTCCTAGAAATACTTCCAGTACTTTGATGTAGTATCCTGCATACCACTAGACACCGTATTTCACACGTACATCACACACATATCCATAGTGTCTTCTCTGGCACACAAATTAAACATCACCAATCTAGAACAAATTATCTAGATGGGCTTCTCATAACATGCCTATTCCGTACTCTACATTTCCGGATCTAAATGTAAGAATATATGGGGATCAAACCGATCTTCCCGTTGGAATCTAACCTTTTTCACCTTTTGGTGACGGGATCCATGAAAATATGCATACTGAGGACTTCAATTTTCCGGGAGAAACTCGTTACCCATGTAGTTCTCTTCGGAGCCATGACAAAGCTTTTCTACACGGATGGAAATGATTGCCTCACTTTCCCTTTCACGATTCTAGCTACGGATCTTAATTCCATACAAAAGATCTTCTCTAGCAACTTTAAGTTCCACCCAAACCCTATCACCAGCCGCAATTTCTCTACTCCAAAACTGGGAAGCAAGGAAGAGAGAGAGAGAAAAGGAAATAATAACTTCCTCAATCCCATCCCTCTGCAGATTTAGCCTCGGGTTTTACACCAGCCATACAATCTCTTATCATCAAAATAAATCAACGACTCGGGTTTGAGATGATAAAGTCAACCACCGCTTAGTGGCCACACACCATCCACCTGACACGAGTTGCCACTTCGGCGGCATCTTATTTCGACAATTCATCGAACAGAGTAAAGTTCATCGAATGAAATTCGTCGAACAGGAGAGAATTCGTCGAATAACTCTGAGTTCATCGAACAGGCCATAACACCTGACAGAGCTTATTTAGTCTAGCTCAGCTCGGCGCTTTCGTCAAGCTCTGCTCGGCGCTTTCACCGAGCTCTGCTCGGCAATTTTACCGAGCTCTGCTCGGAGCTTTCGCCTAGCTCTGCTCGACGCTTTCATCGAGCTCTGCTCAATGCTTTTGCCGAGCTCTACTAGAGAATTTCGTGGAGCTTTGGTCGGTTTTTAGCCTACTACCATCAACTCCTTTTTTGGGTATTACAATATATTCATGCAAAGAGTTCGTGGAAGTCCCTGCTGGACTCCACGTATGCTGATCAGGAGCAATCAGACATAACTTGGGAGGAGTTCAGTGAGGTCTTCTTAGAGCACTTCGTGTCTGTTATGTATATAGATGAGTTAAAGGAGAGGTTCTTGAACCTTGGGCAGGGGAGCAAATCAGTGACAGAGTACTAGAGGGAGTTCTCCCATCTGGCTAGGTTCGCGGGGATTCATGATTTGGACAATAGGAGGTATGCAAAGATATTCTATCGTGGACTTAGAGACTCTAACAGGCAGTCTCTACTATTCATATCTCATGGCACTTCTTCTCAGATCATCAAGATGGAAAAGAAGCTGGAGGCAGACCAGTTGATGGTACAGAGCAGGGGAAATAGACCACTAGATGGGTCATCCATCGGGGAGAGAAGCCAGGGTTCACAGAGAGGCAAAGGGATGAGCTACAAGAGGGGTGGAGAACATTATCGTCCTAATTTCAGGAAAGAGTAGAGGACTCCCACAGTCCTAGCTCCAACACCACTATAGATCCTTGACTCGATGGGACAGGTTGATTGTTGCCACCGACCAGTGATTTGCTATTGGTTCCAATAGCCGGGGCATGTTAGGGCTGACTATCCTCAACAGTTTCATCCACCTCCTCCACCTCCACCTCGAGCAGACCCTCCAATACAACAGGGATGAGGCCGAGGAAAAGGTCGAGGCTGAGGTCGAGGACATTATGGTAGAGGTAGAGGACAAGAGCAGATGTATGCATTAGACCTTGCCGAGTTGACGAACCCTGAGAAAGTTATTACAGGTACTTAAAATTTATTACTAGTAAAATTTTTAACATATGTACCTTACAACCACTAGAAAAACCACATACCTTAACTTAAACCCCAAATATCAGGTAATGTCTTTATTAACGGCAAGCCTGCCCATACATTTTTCGATACGTGTGCTTCACACTCGTTTGTATCTGAAGCCTTCTTGGATGGACTAGTAGGCATAGACCGATTCACCGATGTGACCAGGAGGGTGCGTCTACCAGATGGATCAGAGCTTCTATGATCTACCAAGTACAACATAGAGGCAGAGATTGGAGGAAAGGTATTCGAAGCACCGACGATTATTTTGAGAATGCCGTACTTCGATTTGATCCTTGGCATGACTGAGTTGCATTATAACCATGCCTGGATCAATAAGCCATCAAGGAGGATCTCCTTATGGCATGGGGATATTGACATAATCATTGAAGGTACTAGACCTATTTCCCATACCATTTTATCATCAATACAGGCTGTCAAAGCCCGTGATCAGGGTGATGAGGTATACATGATCTGTTTCGAGATGGTGGAGACGAATGACTCTATTGCTGATATTCTAGTAGTTCGGGATTTCTCCGACGTATTCCCAGAGAAATTGCCCGGATTACCTCCGACTAGAGACATGGATTTGTAGATCCAATTGGTGACAGGAGCGAGGCCTGTGTCTCGGGTACCTTACATGATGGCACCCAAGGAGCTAGCAGAGTTCCGAACTCAATTACAGGATCTGGTGGAGTCGGGTTTTGTTCGGCAAAGTTCATCACCATGGGGAGAACCGGTGTTGTTTGTGTAGAAGAAGGATGGATCTTTATGGCTCTGTATCGACTATCGGGAGTTGAACCAGTTTGCGGTGCGGAATACGTATCCGCTGTTCTGGATTGACAAGCTATTTGACCAGCTATAGGGAGCCTTCTGGTTTCCCAAGCTCGACTTAAGGTTAGGATACTACCAGCTGCGCATTCAGGAGGAGGATATATTGAAGACAGCCTTCAGTTCTCGGTACGGACAATACGAGTTTACGGTAATGCCCTTAAGGCTTACGAATGAACCTTCCGCATTCATGAGTATGATGAACCATATGTTCGAACCATATTGGGATATATTCGTCATAGTCTTCATTGAGGATACACTGGTCTATTCCCGGATAAAGGAGAAGCACACCCAACATCTGGCTGTGGTGCTAGGCAAACTGAGAGCGCATCAGATGTACCTAAATTTCTCCAAGTGCTAGTTCTGGCTACCAGAGGTAACATTTCTAGGGCATACCATCAGTGGATCTGGGTTGGTTGTGGACCCTACCAAGGTGCAAGAAGTTATAGATAGGCTGCAGCCTGAGTCAGCTTCAGACATCTGTAGTTTATTGGGACTAACGGGATACTATCGCAAGTTCGTGGAGGGATTCTTGAGTATAACACTCCCCTTAACGTCCTTTACGAATAAGGATACAACATTTACTTGGACAGAGAAGTGCGAGGCAACATTTCAGGAGTTAAAAGATAGGCTCACCTCCTCCCCCATCCTTGCACTTCCATCTGGGAAGGAAGGATTTCATATTTATACCGACGCATCATATATGGGGATTGGTATAGTCCTGATACGGCATGGACACATCTTTGCATATGCTTCGAGATAGCTGAAGAAGCACGATAAAAACTACCCCATTCATGATTTTGAGCTTGGGGCAGTGATATTTGTATTGTAGATTTAGAGGCATTACTTGTATGGAGTTCATTGTGAGATCTTCTCATATCAAAATAACCTCAATTATATTGATACGCAGAAGGATCTAAATCTACGACAAAGGAGATGACTTGAGTTCCTGTTCGATTACGACTACACATTGTATTATCACCAAGGGAAGGCAAACACCGTGGAAGATGCCTTGAACAGGAGAGCCGACACTACTGTATTGGAGCCCCGGGTGATGGCTATGGAGCTAGTATGGATGATGGAGGATATGCATATTACTATGGTTTTCAGGGCTGAGGCGGATGTTTATCGGGAGTACTTGGCCTCCCTGAGCATTATTTGCGGCATACGAGATCGTATCCGGGCACAGCAGGGATAGATGTAGCTTTGGAGCCCGTATTCATAACCATGGAAGGGGGTAAGTCCGAGGATAATTCACTGTGCGATGACTGATGTGAAAGCTAAGACTCGAAGAAAATATAAGCGACCGAACTAGCAATCTAATGATGCAAGTATACCTATCGAATCGTAGCTAGGGGACACAAGTGTCGTATTGAAATACGGGAACTATTAGCTATGCTTACTCACACGAACGCTATTATCTTATCGACGAAAAAATTAGGGTTTAGAGAATCTAATTGAGATTAAGGAAATAAAACTAATGCTAGAAAGAGAGCTATTGCAGTTAAGTAAAGTGCTATTAAGTAAAACGATTACGACAAGAAGGTTGAAACTATGAAATGGAAATGCACTCGATCAAGAATCACCTCGGCTAAAGACGATTAAGAAAATGCGATAAAAATCTAAACTTAAGGGGGTAAAGGTCCTTGACCGTGGAGGTTCCTAAAGCTTGAACACGATTCTCTCGAAGTCGTGCCCAACTGAGTTTAGGAAGGTCCGACCGACTCTTGTCTAAATCGGAGGCCTAAAACGCGCTTTATGCGGTGAACCCCACTATTGGATTTTACTCCAATCCGGGAGATTTGAACGTCTTCCTCTCTCGAGGGGTGCGTACAACTCCCTTTACTCTTGAATGCTCATTTTATTCTATCGGCCTCTCGGCTAGCCCAGAATGAAGGCAAAGGTGGAGAGTATATATCGATAATATACCTCCAACCCATGATTAATCAAGAGTTATTCAAGGCCCTAACCTAAAAAGAAAAGATTAGTTAAAATATCATAACTTAATCGCTCGAACCTCGGATCATCAAGATCGAGTACAAGGAGGATTAGTTAATCGTAATGGAGTGGAGGGGGGATGAGTAGTAAAGCATATAAAGGAACACAAGTAAAAAAAAGAACACTTATATTAATGAAAAGGAGCAAGTTACACTATGGAAAAAGAGATTACAGTTGCATGAATTTAAAGTCCTATTCTGGCCCTACAAGTAACACTAAGCAAGAGCAAGATTACAACAAAAGCTAAAACAAACTAAGATTAAACTAGGGTTAAACAAAAATTACAAAAAGAGAGAGAGAGAGAGATAAAAAAAGCATAAAAATTAGAAAAGGACCCAAGAACCAAAGGGGCAGCACCTCCCCCTCTCAGCCAAAACATGTTGACATGAAGAGGGGGGGTCTCAATTTATAGATTTTTTATCACGGGTTGGTCACGCCCTCCGACACGCCCTAGGGGGGCGTGTCAGGGGGCGTGACAGTACAATGTTGACCTCGGGCTCTGGACTCTGGAGGGAAGGATCATTGCCTTTGTACGTCGGTGGTCACGCCCTAGGTCACGCCCGTGTAGGGGGGCGTGACAGGCACGTCATGTCAAAATCATTGGTCGGAAATCCATCAGTCACCGAAAAAGGAGGGAGTCACGCCCATGTCACGGGCGTGACATGGGGCGTGATAGTACTGTTTGCGTGCTGTGGAGAAACGACATTTAATGCGGCGACAGACTTTGCGGCAGAGGGCGACACGCCCATGGTCACGCCTGGTGACACGCCCAGGGAGGGCATGTCAGGGGGGCGTGATAGCGGTTTTGTTCGATTTTCTATCCCTTCCAGCAGGAGTCCTCGGGATTGGGTGACACGCCCTAGGTCACGCCCAGGGAGGGCGTGACAGGGGGGCGTGTTAGGTCATTTTTGGCCAATTTTCTGGAAACCTGCAAAAAGACAAGAAAAAGTCAGTGGCAATAATATTTACATAAAAATGATAAAAAATAAACTAATAATAGACATGATTTGTACAATATAAAATAGAAAATACGATAATAGTTTAGGCTACAAAACGTATTATCAAAATCCCCCAAGCTTAAGCTTTGCTTGTCCCCAAGCAAAAATATAAAAACTAGATATTTATAAAAAGGACTAATCAAAAAGTTTTAATTATGCCTACACAAGTACTATGCGAAATTCTAAGTTGGGAAAAGGTGAAATGTAAGTCTAAAACAATTATTTAGGTATGGTAAAACTTTTATAAACTTTACTCAATAAAAACAAATCATCCAAAATTTTAACGAGATTTTTTAAATAGACTTAAGCAAAGCAACGAAAATGAAAAACACGCATTGAGTTGTTACTAGATCCAAGCAACGCATTATAATTATATCAATTTAATTAACAAAAATCTAGGTTTAAATCCAAAACTAAAACTGATTTACTTTTTTTCTTTTCTTAGTTGTTAAATAAAAATCAAAAAGCGTGAATCAAAAGGACTTAAATAGGACAGAAACGTTTGGTTTAGGAATATGATTAGGAGTGGAATTCAAAGATAAACGTGAAGGTTTAAAATCACATTAAACCAAAGCAAAGAGTTTCAAAAACTTTCATAAAAATATATATACACATTTTTTTTTCTTTTTCTTCTTTTTTCATTTTTTTCTTTTTTTCAAAACAAAGGCCATAAATATTTTTATTTTCCTTTTGAATTGGCCAAACAGAAATAAACATCACTTTTGAGCATACTTTTTTTTCAAAAACCTTTCTCCCACAAAAATCACAAAATATCCTATCAAAATCGTCAAAATAATTAATGAAACTCAAAAAGGCTAGTGTGATTCGATAGGTTGGAAATTTTGGCTTTGGTGAAACTGAAATGAAGGGAGGAGCTATCGAATGAAATCGGAAAAAGGCTCAAAAATGGCTAACTAGTGGTAAAAGTTTTTAGGTTGGCAGGAAAGCTCAAACGAAAACAAAAATGGCCTAAATCATTTTCACGCTTTTGAATTTTTTTAAAACAAAGGTTTGAAATTTTTTAAAAAACGAGTCCTAGATAATAAAAGAAGATTGATGAAATTAACTTGAAAATAGAAATAATAGGTGACTTGGATCGTTCACATCTACTATGCTATTCAAAAGTTGACTTTACAAAAATTATTCAAAAACAAAAAAGAAAATAGTGGATGATGAATTTTTGAGAAAGTAAAGGAAATAAAAAACAAAAAACCATAATAGAAATGCGAGTTTTAGAAAAATATTTCACCTTAACATGCTACCGTGAATTAGAAACACAGCATGACCAACATTTTTCTTATGAAACATAATTAAAAAGGATGATTAGAAATATTATAATTAACTACATTGTTTATAGAAAATTTTGAGTAAAACAAAAACAAAAACTAGGGGCACTATTGAAATACCAAAATGTCCAAAATATTCAAAAACACATATATTTTTTTTAATTTTGTTAAATATTCTCTTTTTTTTATTTCGGAAATTTTTTCTCTTTTTTTTTGGAATTTTAAGATATTCATTTTTTTTAAAATTTTTTTTATTTTGGAAATATTTAAAATATATACAAAAAGAAAAATTTGTACACTAAGCAAAAATGAAGGAGGAAGTCCTCCCCCAAGCTTAAAATAGACATTGTCCTCAATGGCTAAAGAAGGGGATTGGAGAAGGAGAGAAAAATAAAGTACAGAATTGAAAGACAGAATTGAAAGACAGAATTGAAAGACAGGATTGAAAGACAGGTACTTCCCCGGATTTATTTGCTGCGAAAGCTGAGTGATGCCGCTCCCCCGAATGTCTTCTTTGGACTTCATGATGGATTCATCAACGTTGGAGCAGGCGATCGCAGAAGCTTCAGCTTGTCGGAGCTGTCCGAGGCAAAAATTGTAAAATAAAGAAAACAAAAAAAGATAACTTGGGTTGCCTCCCAAGAGCGCCCTTTGTTTAAAGCGTCGTTGATCTCGACGCATCAAAAAAATAATATTGTCCAAAAATATTGTTGTCCAGAAATAAAATTGTTTTTAACAAAAATTAAGAGTTCAAAGTTAGAGTTCGTGAAGCAGAAACTTAATAATGTTTGGACTGACATCATCATCACCAGAGAAATACAGTTTAAGATGCTGACCATTCACTTTGAAATTACCCTTATCAGGGTGAGAAATTAAAACAGTTCCATAAGGAAATACTTCTAAGATAGAAAACGGGCCAGACCAGCGAGATTTTAATTTGCCCGGAAATAAACGTAAATGAGAATTATATAAAAGGACTTGGTCGCCCGGCTTAAAGTTTTTAGGGTGCCTTAAGTGTTTATCGTGTAAACGCTTCGTCCGCTCATTATAAAGTTTATTATTTTCATAAGCATAAGAGCTCCACTCATCGAGTTCATTTAGTTGAAATTTTCGAAGGTCACCGAATGAGTGGGGATCGAAGTTTAAAAATTTAAGGCCCAAAAGGCGCGGTGTTATAACTCTACGGGCAGATGGCATGATTTTCCATAGACCAGTCGATACGGCGTACATCCGAGGGCGGTTTTGTACGCTGTTCGGTAGGCCCATAGAGCATCGTCATGTTTGGCTGACCAGTCTTTCCTAGAAGTTGAAACAGTCTTTTCTAATATTCTTTTTATTTCTCTATTAACTACTTCGACTTGTCCGTTAGTTTGGGGGTGGTAGGCAGTGGAAAGCTTATGTGTAACGCCGTATTTGGTAAGGATTTTTAAAAATTGTGTGTTACAAAAATGGGAACCCCTATCGCTAACGATTGCGCGAGGCATACCGAATCTAGAAAATAATTTTTTTTTAAAAACGTGACTACAACTCGGGAGTCGTTCGTAGGAAGAGCTTAGGCCTCAGCCCATCGTGAAACATAATCAACAACAACTAAAATATATTTGTTTTCGAAGCTAGAAGGAAGGGGGCCAACAAAATCAATTCCCCAGAGGTCGAAAATTTCGCACTCTAAGAAATAATTTTGCGGCATTTCATTTTTATTAGAAATGTTGCCCGACCGTTGGCAACTATCACACCTACTCACAAAGGCTTGCGCGTCTTTAAACAGGCTAGGCCAGTAAAAACCCGCGCAAAGCACCTTGTGAGCAGTGCGAGCAGCTTGATAGTGCCCACCTGTCGGACCTTCATGCAATTGTTTTAGAATATCAATTCTTCATCATAAGAAACACATCTCCTTATCACTTGATCCGCACAAATTCTGAAAAGATGCGGGTCTTCCCAAAAGTAGTTCTTCAGCTATGAAAAGAATTTCTTCTTTTGTTGAGAGGAGAACTCTTTTGGGATCACCCGGGCCACTAGATAGTTGGCGATGTGCGCGAACCAAGGAGAAGTAGATGTGTTAACTAAAAGCAGCTTCTCATCAGGAAAATAATCATTAAAAGATTTTTCATTTAATTTTTCTATAAAGGGGTTATCTAATCTGGATAGATGGTCGGCGGCCAAGTTCTTGGCTCCTCGCTTATCACGGATCTCTAAGTCAAACTCCTAGAGGAGTAAGACCCAGCGAATCAAGCGAGGCTTGGCATCCATTTTGGCAAGAAGGTACTTGAGGGCCGAGTGGTCCGTAAAAACAATGATTTTTGAAAGTGTAATGTAAGGGCGGAATTTATCAAATGCGAATACTACAGCTAAGAGCTCCTTCTCGGTTGTGGTGTAATTTTCTTGTGCAGATGTGAGGGTTTTACTAGCGTAATAGATGAGGTGGAAGTTTTTAGATATGCGTTGACCTAATACGGCTCCCACCGCAAAACTACTCGCATCGCACATAATCTCGAAAGGAAGGTCCCACACTGGAGCTATCATAATCGGTGCGTTAATTAACTTTTCTTTAATTGATTCAAAGGCAGAAATACAAGAGTCATCAAAAATGAATGGAGCGTCTTTTTCTAAGAGATGGGTTAGGGGTTTAGTGATCTTGGAGAAGTCCTTTATAAAATGACGATAAAAGCCAGCGTGGCCTACGAAACTTCTTATAGCATTTATGTTTGTAGGCGGCGGCAACTTCTCAATAACTTTTATCTTGGCAACGTCTACCTCAATACCTTTAGCAGAAATTTTATGACCCAAAACTAACCCTTCCGTCACCATAAAATGGCATTTTTCCCAATTTAGGGCAAGGTTAGTTTCTTCGCATCGTTCTAAGACTTTTTCGAGTTTTTCTAAACATCTATCGAAGGAATCGCCGAACACGGAGAAATCGTCCATGAATACCTCCATAATGCTTTCTACGTACTTATCAAATATTGCGAGCATACATCGCTGGAATGTAGATGGTGCATTGCACAATCCAAAAGGCATTCTTCGGTAAGCGAGGTGCCGAAGGGACAAGTAAACGTAGTTTTCTCTTGGTCCTCGGGAGAGATGGGTATTTGAAAGTACCCCGAGAGGCCATCGAGAAAACAATAAAAGCTATGGCCGGATAATCGTTCTAAAATCTGGTCGATAAACGGTAAAGGAAAGTGGTCCTTGCGGGTGGCATCATTTAAATTACGGTAATCTATACACATACGCCAACCCGTCACCATCCGTGTCGGGATTAATTCATTATTATCATTACTAACTACGGTTATCCCTCCCTTCTTTGGAACTACCTGAACGGGGCTAACCCACTTACTGTCCGATATAGGGTAGATAATTCCTGCGTCTAATAATTTCGTAACCTCGCCCTTAACTACTTCTTTCATATTCGGGTTTATACGGCGCTGAGGTTGGATAGAGTTACGCGAATTATCTTCCATTAAAATTTTATGGGTACAGAAAGATGGGCTTATGCCCTTGATATCAGAAATTTTGCCAAGCAATAGCCAAACGATGCTTATGTAGAACAAGAAGAAGTTTATCATTTTGCATATCCGTGAGGTAGGCCGAAACGATAACTGGTAACTTGGAATCTTTTTCTAAGAAAGCATACTTAAGGTGTTCAGGAAGTTCTTTAAGTTCTAGGGTAGGGGGTTCTTCATAAGAGGATTTAGTGATTCTTTCTTTTTCAAAAATAATATCTTCATAAACTTTTTTATAAGGAACGTAATAAGGGGTGGGGCTAGCATCCAAGACGGCTTCTTGTAGCGATTCAGTGGGAAGAAAAGAGGAAGAATAAAAATGAGAAAATTCTTTTTCAAACTCAGAAAGACAATCAAAAGATTCATCACTTCCCTACAGCGATTCAGCGGGAAGAGAAGAAGAAAAACAAAAATCAGAAAGTTCTTTTTCAAAGTTAGAGAGGCAGTAGGAAGATTCATCACTCACGACGTCTACGAAAAAACATGAGTCATCATTTGCTAGGGTGTTCTTCATCGAAGGTGTGATAGAAAAAGTGACTTCGTCGTCGCCTACTCGGAGGAAGAGCTTACCATTGCTTACATCAATGATGGCTCTGAAGGTGGCAAGGAAGGGTCGGCCAAGGATCAGGGGAACCTCGACGTCTTCTTCAATGTCCAAAATGACAAAGTCCACCAGGAAGATGAACTTATCGACTTTTACTAGAACATCCTCCACTATTCCTAACGGGTACTTGACGGATCTATCGGCTAGCTGGATACTCATACGCGTGGGGTTAAGGCTACCAATCCCTAATTTTTTAAACAACGAAAAGGGCATCAGGTTTATACTCGCGCCTAAGTAGGCTAACACGTGTTTAACAAAAAGATCACCGAAGACACACGGGATAGAGAAACTACCCGGGTCACTGATTTTCTTCGACAAACTATTTGTTAAAACAGCAGAGCACTCGGCTTTTAGCATGACGTGCGAAAGATTCTTTAGCTTCTTCTTGTTGGTGAGGAGGTCCTTAAGATACTTGGCATATTTCGGCATCTGTGAAATAGCCTCGTGGAAGGGAAGATTAATGTGGATTTGCTTGAAGATCTCTAAGAAGCGGGAGTACTGATCATCTTGACGTTGTCTATTATGTTCAGAGGGGTATGAAGGAGTTTAATTATTTTTGAAGATGGGTGGTGGAGTGAGTTTATTTTATAAAATAGGGGTGATAACTTCTTCAGCAGAGGGTGGAAGCGGAGCGGAGCTTTGATTTTTAAAGGCAGGAGCGGAGCTTTGATTTTTAAAGGCGGGAGCGGAGCTTGCCTCGGGCTCTTCACATACCATACCGGAGACTTGCTTCCCACTCCGAAGAGTTATAGCTTTCTCTTGCTCTCTCGGGTTGGGTTCGGTATTGGAAGGAAGAGACCCTGCGGGTCGCTCAGAAATTATTTACGCGAGCTGTCCTACCTGATTTTCTAGACTTTTTACGCTTCCGGTTAAAGTTCTTATAGTAACGTCATTTGTGGTGATATATTTAGAAAGTAATTCCTCCAAGCTTGGAGGTTTTGGGTAATTTTGAAGAGGTGGTGGTGGTGGTGGTGCAGAAAAATCATTTTGCGGTGGTGGGCGCATCGCATTCGATGGATTACTCCATGAAAAGTTCGGATGATTTCTTAAAGCAGGGTTATAACTATTCGGAAAATTAAAACCAGGAGGATGAAAATTCGCAGCAGAAAAATTATTAAAAGAAGTTCTAGGCATATTATTAACATAATCTAAATGTTCTGGAGAAGGGGTTGTAGATTCCCATACCTGAGGGGCGGAGGCAGCAGTCATCTCCGTGATTTTTTTGCTTAGGATTTCTACTTGCAGAGCGAGCTGGGAGACGTTGTCCACTTCAAAGATACATGCAGGCTTGCTCGGGAGGGACCTAGGCACATTCCACTGATAAGTGTTCATGGTCATGTCCTCAAAAATCTCAAGAGCAGCTTTCGGGGTCTTATGATTTAAAGTACCGCCAGAAGCTGCGTATATCATTTGCTTCGTGCTTTGAATTAGCCCGTTATAGAACGTCTGCACTTTTAACCATACAGGCTACGCGTGATGTGGGCATCGTCTTAATAATTCTTTAAATCTCTCCCAGGTTTCATATAGGGTTTCAAAGTCTATTTGTCCGAAGGCAGAGATGTCATTCCTAAGTTTTGCAGTTTTAGCTGGCGGAAAATACTTCGCCAAAAAATTTTCAGTTAATTCATTCCAGGTGGTTATGCTATTTTTAGGTAGAGTGTTAAGCCACTGCTTAGCTTAAGTTCTTAAAGGGAAGGGGAAGAGTCTTAGCCTGATTGCATCATTTGTGTCACCATTTATCTTGAAGGTGTCGCAAATTTCAAGAAAGCTAGCTATATGTGCGTTCGGATCTTCATCTTGAGGTCTGTCAAATTGCACATATTGCTGCACCATTTGAATTATGCTAGGCTTTAATTCGAAGTTATTATTTGCTATAGCAGGGCGGACTATACTAGATTCTGTTCCCTCGAGGTTCGGTCGTGCATAATAGGACATAGTCCTTTGCACGGCCTCATCTACGTTGGGTTCTTCCATTCTTAAAGTAGCAAATGACTTGGAGTCCTCAATCGGCCCTTGGATAGTAGGACCTTGAAATCACGATCTTCTCCGAAGAGTACACTCAATTTCGTGGTCCAAGTCTAAAATAACCGACGAACTCCCGCGGATCATGCACTAAAAGAGCAGAAAAGAAGAAAAGAAAGAGAAAAAGGTTAAACTAGAAAAAAAAAGTAGATTAGAATTTTTTTTTGAAATAGATTTTTTTTTTATATAGATTAACTCCCGAACTTCCCAAGGACTACCCCGTGAAGGGTTCGCAAGGTACTAGACAAGATAGTGGCACTTAAAGCCCTTTGCCCTTTTCGAGAGAAATAGGTGGCGTAGAAAAATCGTGAAGTTGGTTACTATTAAGAGCGGTGATAATTTTTTTTTTATTTTTAAAAATTTAAAGAAAGAGGATGAGAAAGAGAAGAGATAAAATTAATAGGTTCGTGTTTTCAATATATCAACAGAAATTTTCCCCGGCAACGGCGCCAAAAACTTGCATGTTAAAGATAAGACTCGAAGAAAATATAAGCGACCAAACTAGCAATCCAATGAGGCAAGTATACCTATCGAATCGTAGCTAGGCGACACAAGTGTCGTATTGAAATTCGGGAACTATTGGCTATGCTTACTCACACGAACGCTATTATCTTATCGACGGAAAAATTAGGTTTTAGAGAATCTAATTGAGATTAAGGAAATAAAACTAATGCTAGAAAGAGAGCTATTGCAATTAAGTAAAGTGCTATTAAGTAAAACGATTACGACAGAAGGTTGAAACTATGAACTGGAAATGCACTCGATCAAGAATCACGTCGGCTAAAGATGATTAAGAAAATGCGATAAAAATCTAAACTTAATAGGGTAAAGGTCCTTGAACGTGGAGATTCCTAAAGTTTGAACACGATTCTCTCGAAGTCGTGCCCAACTGAGTTTAGGAAGGTCCGACCGACTCTTGTCTAAATCAGAGGCCTAAAACTCGCTTTACGCGGTGAACCCCACTATTGGATTTTACTCCAATCCGGGAGATTTGAACGTCTGCCTCTCTCGAGGGGTGCGTACAACTCCCTTTACTCTTGAATGCTCATTTCATTCTATCGGCCTCTCAGCTAGCCCAGAATGAAAGCAAAGGTGGAGAGTATATATCGATAATATACCTCCAACCCATGATTAATCAAGAGTTATTCAAGGCCCCAACCTAAAAAGAAAAGATTAGTTAAAACATCATAACTTAATCGCTCGAACCTCGGATCATCAAGATCGAGTACAAGGAGGATTAGTTAATCATAATGGAGTGGAGGGGGGGGGATGAGTAGTAAAGCATATAAAGGAACACAAGTAAAAAAAAGAACACTTATATTAATGAAAAGGAGCAAGTTACACTATGGAAAAAGAGATTACAGTTGCATGAATTTAAAGTCCTATTCTGGCCCTACAAGTAGCACTAAGCAAGAGAAAGATTACAACAAAAGCTAAAACAAACTAAGATTAAACTAGGGTTAAATAAAAATTACAAAGAGAGAGAGAGAGAGAAAAAAAAAAGCATAAAAACTAGAAAAGGACCCAAGATCCAAAGGGGCATCACCTCCCCCTCTCAGCCAAAACTTGTTGAAATGAAGAGGGGGGTCTCAATTTATAGATTTTTTCTCACGGGTTGGTCACGCCCTCCGACACGCCCTAGGGGGGGGCGTGTCAGGGGGCGTGACAGTACTATGTTGACCTCGGGCTCTGGACTCTGGCGGGAAGGATCATTTCCTTTCTACGTCGGTGGTCACGCCCTAGGTCACGCCCGTGTAGGGGGGGGGCATGACAGGCACGTCATGTCAAAATCATTGGTCGGAAATCCGTCAGTCACCGAAAAAGGAGGGAGTCATGCCCATGTCACGGGCATGACATGGGGCGTGATAGTACTGTTTGCGTGCTGTGGAGAAACGACATTTAATGCGGTGGCTGGCTTTGCAGCAGAGGGCGACACGCCCATGGTCACGCCTAGTGACACACCCAGGGAGGGCGTGTCAGGGGGGCGTGACAGCGGTTTTGTTCGTTTTTCTGTCCCTTCCCGCAGGAGTCCTCGGGATCGGGTGACACGCCCTAGGTCATGCCCAGGGAGGGCGTGACAGGGGGGCGTGTCAGGTCATTTTTGGCCAATTTTCTGGAAACCTGCAAAAAGACATGAAAAAGTCAGTGGCAATAATATTTACATAAAAATGATAAAAAATAAACTAATAATAGACATGATTTGTACAATATAAAATAGAAAATACGATAATAGTTTAGGCTACAAAACGTATTATCAATGACCTCGTTCATTTCTGTTGTCGCATTTATATACCTGTAGGAGGTTGTATCTGGGAGGACATACTCAGGGAGGCATATTACAATCAGTACTGTGCACCTCGAGATCACCAAGATGACAACAGACCTATGGAGGGACATGTACTATCCTTGGATGAAGAGAGACATCATATCATATGTTACACATTGTGAGATTTGCCAGTGAGTGAAGGTGGAATGCAAAAGCCCAGGAGGACTATTATAGCCATTTTTGTTGCCAGAGTGGAAGTTTGAGGACATAACTATGGACTTCGAACACAGATTGCCTCGCTCCCACTCTGGGCATGATTCTATTTGGGTCATCGTTGATATATTCACCATGGTGTCCTGATTTATACTGATTAGGAAGGTCAGCCCAGTTGAAGTTTTGGTGAGGTTGTTTGTGGAGCAGTTCGTCAGGTACCATGACATCCCCAGGACGATTATCACAGACCTTGATGGTTAATTCACTTCTATGGAGTGGAGAGCGGTGTAAGCAGACTTGGGTTCTCAGCATGTTTTCAGCACTGCATTCCATCCACAGACTGATGGTCAGACAGAGCGGACCAGCCGAATTATGGAGGATATGCTACACTTATGTATATTGGATACGGGGAAGCCATGGGAGAGACTGTTGTGATTAATAGAGTTCTCCTACAATAACAGTCAGCAGGAGAGCATTAGGATTGCGCCATATGAGGCCCTATATGGTAGGAAGTGTCGGACGCCGCTATCTTGGGTCTAGGATGAGGATCTGCGAGCTCTTGGATCGGATTATATTGAGGATACAATTGTTCAGATATGACTGATCAAGGATCGGGTGCTGGAGGAGCAGAGCAGACATGCCAAGTATTATGATGCAAGGCATCAGAAGGTGGAGTTTTAGGTGGGAGATAGGGTATTCTTGAAGATATGTCCAATGCATGGTGTTTCTTGGGTGCGGAGGCACAAGAAGCTCAACCCTCGATGTATGGGACCATACTTGATCCTGGAGCAGATTGGTCCTTTGGCTTACCTGTTGGAGCTATCGCAAGAGTTAGGAAACCTGCACGACGTCTTCCACGTCTCCTCACTTTGGAGAGCACTACTTCGGCCAGAGCAACATATCACCACTACAGCAGGCCCATTAGCACCTAATAGATCAGTTCGTTTGGACCCGGTATGGATTCATGACACAGCGATCAGAGTGCTGCAGAAGAAGAAGGTTCCTATGGTCAAGGTGTTGTGGTAGAACCACATATAGGAGGATCACACTTAGGATTCGATGGATCTGATGCGGGAATGATATCCAAGACTCTTCACCTCAAGTATATCATAAGTATTTTTGAAAAGTTCTTAAATTCTTGTGCATAGGAACCCGGTAGACATGAACTTGAATTTCGAGGACGAAATTATTTGTTTTGTTTATTAGGATTTGTAACATCCCATTTCCTTCTAGACCCCTTAACCTTAGATTAGGGTAGAAGATGCGGTGAGTGAAAAAAGGATTAGGCTAGGTTTTGCCCAAGGAGTTAGGGTGGATTCACATAGAGCCTACTAAAGGGTTCAAGTCAATCTTAGAAAAATTGTTCTGGATCAATAGGCATCGAGTGAACTCGACGGCATTCGACGAAATGTCATGTGTGTCGAGTGAACTCCATGCCATTCAACAAAGCATCGAGTGTGTTGAGTGAACTCAATGCCATGATCTTTAACTTAAGAAAAATCATTCTGGATCAATAGGCATCGGTCGAGTGAACTCGACGCCATTCGACAAAGCGTCGAGTAAACTCGACGCCATTTGACAAAGCATCGAGTGCATTGACTGGACTCAACTCCATGCTCCTTAACTTAAAAAAATTATTCTGGATCAATAGGAATCAAGTGAACTCGACGCCATTTGACAAAATATCTAGTGCATTGAGTGGACTCAACGCCATGCTCTTTAACTTAGAAAAACATTCTGGATCAATAGGCATCGAGTGATTCGACAAAGCATCGAGTGCGTTGAGTGGATTCAACTCCATGCTCCTTAACTTAAAAAATTGTTCTAGATTCAACAAGCGTCGAGTGAACTCGGCGCCATTCGACAAAGCGTCGAGTGCGTTGAGTAAACTCAACTCTATTCAACGAAGCATCGAGTTCGTCAAGTGAAATCAACACCATTCGAAGAAGAGTCGAGTGATCTCGATGCTTTTAGACTTAGAGTATTTTCGGTCTGGTTCACCTATATGACTGAACCGAGTTTTCGGTCTGGTAATACATTGATCTTCTAAAGAAGACCTATTTAAAGTAATGATTGGCGGTCTAATACTAAGGTGACACTTGGCAAAGCAACTCAAACTAATTGGCAGTCCAACATTAGGCTGACACTTGTGTTGACAAGAATGCTACTGCAGATGCATGCTTGAACGGGATGGATATACAGTATGACCTCGCGCACAGAGTTCGGCGAGCAACAGAACTCGATGAGAGTCTAAAGTGCTATGTAGCGGATGGGTCAAATTCCCAATTCTCCATGGAAGACGACCTTTTGAGAAAAGTTTGTCATTTGTGTATCCCGAATGTGGGTAAATTATGGGAGGAATTGATGTATGAGGCATACTTCACGAAGTGTTCAATTCACCCAGTGAGCACAAAGATGTACAAGGACATGAAAACGCTGTTTTGGTGACCAGGTTTGAAGAAAGACAGCTTTTTACGTGGCAAAATATCAGACTTGTGTCTTAGTAAAAGCAGAAGTCAGAATCCAAGTGGTTTCCTGAAGTCATTGCTAATTCTTGTTTAGAGTTCGATGATATTTCTATGGATTTCGTACATGGTCTGCCAAGATCATAGAGCAGAAACGATGCCGCGTGGGTTATTGTTGACCGGTTGACAACAGTATCACACTTTATGTCACAACCCGCATTTTCTCCGAATTAAGAATTATCAGAGTAAGAGAAAACACACGTCATGATGCCACGTCAAGCAGGGGATAACTGCTGACGCTCAGGCAAAACCAACTACAATCTTTATGCAAGAAAATCATGTACTTAATGAATAGAAAATCAGTTATGTTTAGAGTCCGTATCCCTCGGCTCAGTGGATCATCTAGTCCACAAAAGAAAACTATATTTAAACGCTGCGGAAAAATACTTTATTTAGATTTGACACCCTAAAGAGCGCATCAGGGTCCCCAGAGAACCACTCATGCTATGCAAGACTCTACCTTAAATTTATGTAATATATAAGGAAATGGTTTTCGTACGTGATTGGAAAATAGTGATTAAGTTTATAAAAACATGCTGATCATGAGCTTCATTTATAATAGTATTTATGGTTTGAAAATACCTAGCAACCTAGCATAAACCTTCTCAAAGCAAGTAGAATATCTCCAGAAAAATGGTAGCAGCAATAGTATATATCTAGTACAAGGTAAAAACTACCAGTGGGCGCCAACAACCTGACACGAACCCACTAGCACAAATATATGTCTGTAAGAAAGTACTGAAAACAACCTCACTAACAAGGAAAACAGAACTCCAAAGTCCGGAAGTCCACCAACAACACCACCTCCAACTAGCCACCAGACTGGCTACAGCTCAGAACCTGGGGTATTCCAAAAGAAAACAGAATACCTCAGCAAGCTAAACAGAGAAAAACTGCATGAAAAAGTCAACCAAAGGACAAAGTAACAGAAAAACATGCAGTAGAAAGAGTCACAACTGTCCAAAACAGGACCACAAGAAATGCACAACGTGCAAAGCAACAGCAACGACCCAGCCCAGGAACCACATCCTGCAGGGCCTACTAGGCTGCCAAGAGCCAGAATGTTGCAAACTACCAAAGAAGAAACTTCTAACACCCTAAACTGTGGGAAGTGATAGTAGCAAAAACAACAACGAGGAACTGGATCGAAGGCAAACGCAGTCCCCCAATCCACCATGTCCAAGTCAAAAGCTCGAGGGTCAACACGTGAAAACACAAGGGACCTTCCACCCGACATGCCCAGCCCGTACCTGGAGCAAGAAAAAACATGGGTGGCCTTGGCTATATCACACAACTCCACCCCCATAAAGAGCTACAACCACCACTACTAACCACGACCCACGATTCGGCCTTTAGGAAAATAAAGAAAACGGTCAACAAGGAAAACTCAGAAATACAACTGGAAATCCACTCGGAAACGAAATATAAGGTAAATGAAGAGTGTTGAAATAAACCAACTCGACTAGGCGTTGAGTGAAACCCACTCAGTGCCTACCTAAACTTTGGCGTTGAGTGAGCTAGCCTCACTCGCCGCCAAAATAATGCCACTACCCACAAACCCGCTAAAGAATACGGAGCTCGACGACAGTCGAACGACCAAGGCAGAAGATCCAAAACTCGAGTAGTTGCCTGCCACTTGAGTATCTAAACTCTCGCACTCGAAACCAGCTAAATTCGCCTAGCAAAAGAAAATATACAAAGCGCACGATCAGTGACGCACAATCAGTGGTCGTGCGCACTCATTGGCTGTTGATCGTGCGAATCGAACCTGGAAAACCTGATAGAAAACTTAGCAACTGCGCACGATCGGTGATGCACGATCAGTGGTCGTGCGCACTGCTTGCCAGCGCTCATGCGATCTGCGAGACAGAACTTTGGAAACTGAAAGTTATACGCGCACGAACAGAGGCACACGATCAGCGGTCGTGCGCCCTAACGGTTAACGACCGTGTGCGGTCAACCTGTACCGTTTGGAACTTCCCGAACGACACCGGAACGCGCACACGACTCACGCCACTGCAGTAACAGCAGGAAACTACCAACGTTGCGCACCACTACTATACAAACTATGCCTAATCATTCGAGTAATACCTTAACAAAAATTGGCAACTACACCCCCTCCTAACTCTCCCTCTTGGCTACACCCGAACCAGAGCAACAATCAGAGTAAAGGAAAACAACGGCTCCACGCCGACAATTTGGATTCCAATCATCACAAAATAGGGGGGTTTCAGTAGGAAGAACTAAGCCCTATAGTTAGCAAGAAAATGAGAATAACAAGGCCTCTAACCTGGGCTAACCGGGATTTCAATTTCAGCAAGTAAAATCGAAAAAAAACTTGGCAAGGGCAAGAATACCACTTGCCTCAATTCACAGCGAAGCTTTGGACTGCTTTCCTCCTCTTCGCACGGATCAAAACGGCCGCAACACCTAAAACAAACACTCGGCCATTAATGGCGGAAAACTCCAAAACCGAAAATTCCAAACCTCCCAAAACTCCACGAAAATCGAATTTATTACCGCAGGTATGAAGGTCTTGACGGGAGCAATCCGAATCCACTCTCGGAATCGAATTCCGTCCACAAACGCTCCGGGAATCGGCGTACGAAGGGAAGGGTAGGCGGTTTCTCCGTTTCTCTCGTACAGGACCGGCGGTTTCAAGCGGGGAAGAAGATTGTCGTGCCTTTTCATACTATATATATATATATATATATATATATAATTATATAATAATATAATTAATTACAAAATTACATAAAGCACCTAAACGACGCGAAAACCGAACTACCTCGGAATTCGACGAAATTCGCACCGTAGCTAAATACCCACGCTACGAACACAACGGCGAAGTCGAAATTAATTTTCGACGAACAGAACTCGAGTTATACCCAAATAAAGCCAAACACCAACATCCCCCCGAGAGGCCACACCGGGTCACCCAAAACGACTCGGCTTGCTAGGGTGATATTGCCAACAGGCTACAGAATAGGGCACTCAGTTCTAAGGAGCTAAACCACACTCTACAAATGGCACAAGCCACGGAAACGCGTCATCGTAACGCCAAATGAGAATAAAAATAATCGCTGAAAAAACGGGGCGTTACAGTCACTCCCCCTAAAAGAAAGTTTCGTCCCGAAACTTTACGCACAACCCTCCTACTAAAGAAGGAAAAGTAACAAACAGAAGTTACAAAGGGAAACATACCGATCAAATCAGCGAAACAGGTGAGGGTACGCCCTCCTCATGGCCGACTCTAGCTCCCAAGTCGCGCTCTCCAAATCCTGATTTTTCCATAGAACTTTCACCATCGGTATGGACTTCTTTCGCAGCACACGCTCCTGAGTATCCAAAATACGAACTGGCACCTCAACAAAAGAGAGGTTGGGCTCCAACTGGGGAACATCATCCAAGAGTTGCCCACTGTTGCGCACACACTTCCGTAACTAGCTAACATGAAAAACATTATGAACACCAGGGAAGTTCGCTGGCAAATCCAATCTATAAGCAGACACACCAATCCGCTCCAAAATCTCGAACGGGCCCACATACCTTGGGTCCAATTTCCGATTTTTACCAAATCTCTTCACACCAACCATTGGAGAAACCTTGAGGTATACATGATCCCCTACTAAAAACTCCAAAGCAGACCTACGCCGATTGGCGTTCTTTTCATACCTCTCCTGAGCTAAACGAAGCTTCTCCCGAATAAGCTTCACGGCGACTTCCATATCCTCCAGTGCATCAGGACCCAACAACGGACTCTCACCAGCCTCGGCCCAAAACAACGGAGTCCTACAACGCCTCCCATACAAAGCTTCGAACGGAGCCATCTGCAAGCTTTCCTGATAACTGTTATTATAAGCAAATCCCATGAGTCGCAGACGCTCATCCCACGCTCCACCGTGGTCTAAAATATAGCACCGGATCATATCCTCAACAATCTGATTGACCCGCTCCGTCTGCCCATTGGTCTGAGGGTGGTACGCAGTAGAATACCTCAGATCCGTACCCAAACCCTCCTGCAGACTCTGCCAAAAACGAGAAGTAAACCGGGAGTCTCGATCAGAAATGATGCTAACCGGCACACCGTGGAGTCGGATGACTTCATTCAAGTACAACTCCGCTATCTTCTTCATCGGGTAATCAATCTTATATGGCACAAAGTGAGCACACTTCGTCAATCTATCCACTATAACCCAAACAGAATCATATCCTCTCGGGGATTTTGGCAAACCCGCAATGAAGTCCATAGATATACTCTCCCACTTCCAAGTCGGGATCTCTAGCGGAGTCAACTTACCACCAGGCCTTCCATGATCGGCCTTCACACGCTTGCAAGTGTGACACTCAGCAACAAATTGGGCTATATCTCCTTTCATACCATACCACCAGGCAATTTGTCTTAAGTCACGGTACATCTTCGTAGATCCTGGATGGTAGGCAACGCTGGAACCATGAGCCTCACTACAAATCATACCTCTAATATCCCCAACAGCGGGAACGCAAAACCTGCCGCGGTACTTCAAAGTACCCGCATCATCAATAGCAAAATCTGGCAACTCTCCCTTCTCTGTCCTGGTAAAAAGGTGCAACAGATCCGGATCGTCCTTCTGATGCAGTCTAGTCAAAGAAATCCAGGACGGCTCTGCCACTGACAAACTACTCTGCAAACCACAGCATCCCACTGAAATATCCATAAGGAGGAACTCCTCAACTAACCGATCGGCGGAGAGGTTAAAGATCTTTCCCGTCTTTCGGCTCAGGGCGTCGGCCACCACATTGGCCTTGCCCGGATGATACTGGATTTCTACGTCATAATCCGCCACATACTCAAGCCACCGCCGCTGACGCAGATTCAACTCTTTCTGCGTGAACACGTACTTCATGCTCTTATGGTCAGTAAAAATCTTGCACTGAGACCCATAAAGTAAGTGCCTCCACAACTTCAACGCATAGATAACCGCTGCAAACTCAAGGTCATGCGTAGGATAATTCTTCTCATGAGTCTTCAGCTGTCTTGACCCATAAGCGATTATTTTTCCATCCTGCATTAATACGCATCCCAGACCTACAAGCGAAGCATCCACATATACATCATAATCCACGCCCTCAGTAGGAAGGGTCAGAACGGGAGCAGTACACAATCTCCTCTTTAACTCCTGAAAAGCTTCTTCGCACTTCTCGCTCCAAACAAAAGCCACATTCTTCTGAGTCAGCTTGGTCAAAGGTGCGGCTAGAGAAGAGAAACCCTCCACGAATCTCCTGTAATAGCCAGCCAACCCTAAGAAACTTCTGATCTCCTTAGGAGTATTCGGCCTACTCCAATCCATTACTGCTGCAATCTTTTCTGGGTCAACCGAGATCCCATCCTTGTTCACCACGTGGCCTAGAAAAGAAACCTGAGGCAACCAAAATTCGCACTTGCTCAACTTGGCGAATAACTTGTGGTTCCTCAATTCTGATAGTACCAAGCGCAGATGCTGCTCATGCTCCTCAGCACTGCGAGAATAAACCAACACGTCATCAATGAAGACCACCACGAACTTGTCTAGGAAATCCTTGAATACCCGATTCATCATGTCCATGAAAGCTGATGGTGCATTGGTCAAACCAAACGACATCACCAAAAACTCAAAGTGTCCATGCCTCGACCTAAACGCAGTCCGCGGAATATCTGCCTCACGTATCCTGAGCTGATGATAGCCCGAACGAAGATCGATCTTGGAGAACACCGTGCTACCACGCAACTGGTCAAATAAATCATCGATCCTCGACAGAGGGTACCTGTTATTGATTGTGACCTTGTTCAACTCTCTATAGTCGATGCAAAGCCGCATCGACCCATCTTTCTTCTTTACGAACAAAACAGGAGCACCCCAAGGCGACGAACTCTGCCTGATAAAACCTTTAGCCAACAACTTATCTAACTGAATTCGCAACTCCTCTAACTCACGAGGGGCCATCCGGTACGGCACCTTAGCAATAGGACGCATACCCGGCTCCAAATCAATAACAAACTCCACATCCCGCTCAGGAGGGATACCAGCAAGATCATCAGGAAAAACGTCGGCGAAACCACAAACAATAGGAATCTCCTCCAATCATGGCACGCTAACAACAGTTCCAACCACCGAGACTAAACAAACACAACAATCAGAAAGAAACAATCTCTGAACACATACCGCAGAGAGAACAGGAGAATCCTGACACGGATCAGCATACACGCTGCCGGGCTGACCGTCGTCCCTGATGAAGTCCAAGCGCTTTCCTTTACACTGAATGACCGCATCATACCGAGAGAGCCAGTCCATGCCCAAAATGACATCGAAGTCCTCTAGATCAATCATCTTCAGGTCCGCCTTCGCAAGAAAATCCCCCAACAAAACCGGGCAATCCAAAATACCCAAATCTGACAACACAGATTCACTAGAGGGAAACTTGACACGGAAGGAATCCCGAACACGATCTAGAGACAACCGATGACGCTCCACAAAGGCTCTAGCCACGAACGAGTGGGTAGCGCCGGAGTCAAACAGAACACGCGCCCAGCGGTTCTTCACCTTAAATTTCCCTATAGGAGCGCACAAAGCTAAGGAACTAGCACAACAGTACCGCAAATAATCTAGCAACTAAACTACCAGGCTAGAAAGAAAAACAACAAACAACTAACCTGAGATCACCTGGGTCGAAGTCTGAGCCTCCTCGGAAGAAATCACGTTCAGCTTCCCTTTTCCCTTATCCACACGCTGAGGTGGAGGTAAATCCTGCAACAGAATTGCAGGAAGAGCTGGCTAAAACAGAGGACACCTCGACTTGATGTGTCCCTTCTGCCCATACTGAAAGCAGACTTTATCCTTGGTCCAACACTGGGCTGCATCATGGCCGGATTGCTTGCAAACGGAACAGGAGACATCTCTCCTAGGAGCACCCTGAATCGCATGAACCTGCTCCTTCTTCTGAGCTGCCACCTTCTTGAAACACCTCTCGACAGGATGGCCTGACCAGCCACAAAACTGCACACCACTCTGCTCCTCTTTCCCGGAACAGCATCGGGTACCAGGGGTTTCTTCTCCTCTACCAACTTCCTCTTATCCTTCTTCAACTGCTGGCCTCTACTCTTCGCCGTCTCAATGGCCTCAACCTTAAGAGCAACCTCTACAATTCCAGCATAAGTCATTGACCCATAAGCACTGGCCAACTGCTGCACCTCACTCCTCAAACCACCGTGGAATCGCTTAACTCGATCAGCCTCAACGCTGACCAATCCAGGGGCAAAACGGCTCAACTTGCTGAACTCTATCTCATACTCACCCACCGTGAGTTGCCTTTGCTTCAGATAGAGGAAATCATTCATGAGGCGGTCACGCTCAACCGAAGGCAAGAACTTTCTCAACAACAACTCCTTGAACATCTCCCACGAGCACCCAGCCACTAAGCTCTCCTTTTCTCTCAGCCACCAACTCTTAGCCAACCCTTTGAGCTGATAGGTGGCTAACATCACCCTCTGGTCACCTGCAATTCCTGAGTACGAAAACATCTCCTCCATGGAGATCATCCAGTCGTCTATCACCATGAAATCTGCCTTCCCATCATAAGTGGGAGGGCTCAGCCTCTGAAACTGCGAGATAAAGGCCATCTCTGCTGGCACCACCACTGGAGGTCTCAAGGGTGCAGGAGGAGGAGGAACAGCTAACCCCCCAGCAGGAACTTGCGCACCCTGAGCCTGACCTGCCACAACAGCCACCAAAGACTGAATCTGGGCCTGCACCTCCTCCAACTGCCTGCCCATAGCTTCGCTACTCAGACGCAGACTCTCGATCACCGCATCGTTCTGAGCTCCAGAAGATTCACCCTCAGACAGGGGAGTCGATTGAGTCGCAGGACGCCTAGCCATCCTAAAAATCATTACAACGCAAATCAGATCCAAATCCCACGACTAGAACCGATTACCAGTACAGACAATACATATGTAGATATAGACTTAAAGCTGCTAAACTTGCTCTGAGAGTTTATCTTCTTCACAAAAATTAGATGATATGCCCTAACCTAGGGTGGTTAACCACCGCCTTACTAACTCTTGTGCCTAGATCGGATGCATAAACTTATGTTAATTTGAAAACTCATGTGTGTACATATGTCATCCTGCAAATCTTTAGCTCGGCGCGTTGTGCTTATGCAATGATATGATATGCATGATTGTGCCATGCATTCTAAAAAAAAGGCCCTAATGCATGTTATGAGCGGCGTACGCATGAAAATGTTATGCATCCCATACTACATAACATTTCCATGCAACGAAAAAGAAACGTGCTAGTCGCAGTCATGTGGTGAGGTTATGCATCCCATACTACATAACCCTCACATGTAGCCCCTATGGTGGATCCATATACGAACACATATTATGCATCCCATACTACATAATATGCCCCGTATACTTCATGTTATGCTATGAGTGTAGTGTTTGTGCTTTTGCCAAGACGTGCTGATGACATATCGGTGTGTGAATGACATGATGCTGAACTACTAATAAGCGAACAAAGGAAGGTTGCTCAACTAACTTGTCAAGCAAACCTGACAAGCAAACCTGTCAAGCAAACCTGTCAAGCAAACCTGTCAAGCAAACCTCCTCTGATACCAACTGTCACAACCCGCATTTTCTCCGAATTAAGAATTATCAGAGTAAGAGAAAACACGCGTCATGATGCCACGTCAAGCAGGGGATAACTGCTGACGCTCAGGCAAAACCAACTACAATCTTTATGCAAGAAAATCATGTGCTTAATGAATAGAAAATCAGTTATGTTTAGAGTCCGTATCCCTCGGCTCAGTGGATCATCTAGTCCACAAAAGAAAACTATATTTAAACGCTGCGGAAAAATACTTTATTTAGATTTGACACCCTAAAGAGCACATCAGGGTCCCCAGAGAACCACTCATGCTATGCAAGACTCTACCTTAAATTTATGTAATATATAAGGAAATGGTTTTCGTACGTGATTGGAAAATAGTGATTAAGTTTATAAAAACATACTGATCATGAGCTTCATTTATAATAGTATTTATGGTTTGAAAATACCTAGCAACCTAGCATAAACCTTCTCAAAGCAAGTAGACTATCTCCAGAAAAATGGTAGCAGCAATAGTATATATCTAGTACAAGGTAAAAACTACCAGTGGGCGCCAACAACCTGACACGAACCCACTGGAACAAATATATGTCTGTAAGAAAGTACTGAAAACAACCTCACTAACAAGGAAAACAGAACTCCAAAGTCCGGAAGTCCACCAACAACACCACCTCCAACTAGCCACCAGACTGGCTACAGCTCAGAACCTGGGGTATTCCAAAAGAAAACAGAATACCTCAGCAAGCTAAACAGAGAAAAACTGCATGAAAAAGTCAACCAAAGGACAAAGTAACAGAAAAACATGCAGTAGAAAGAGTCACAACTGTCCAAAATAGGACCACAAGAAATGCACAACGTGCAAAGCAACAGCAATGACCCAGCCCAGGAACCACATCCTACAGGGCCTACTAGGCTGCCAAGAGCCAGAATGTTGCAAACTACCAAAGAAGAAACTTCTAACACCCTAAACTGTGGGAAGTGATAGTAGCAAAAACAACAACGAGGAACCGGATCGAAGGCAAACGCAGTCCCCCAATCCACCATGTCCAAGTCAAAAGCTCGAGGGTCAACACGTGAAAACACAAGGGACCTTCCACCCGACATGCCCAGCCCGTACCTGGAGCAAGAAAAAACATGGGTGTCCTTGGCTATATCACACAACTCCACCCCCATAAAGAGCTACAACCACCACTACTAACCACGACCCACGATTCGACCTTTAGGAAAATAAAGAAAACGGACGACAAGGAAAACCCAGAAATACAACTGGAAATCCACTCAGAAACGAAATATAAGGTAAAGGAAGAGTGTTGAAATAAACCAACACGACTAGGCGTTGAGTGAAACCCACTCAGTGCCTACAAAAACTTTGGCGTTGAGTGAGCTAGCCTCACTCGCCGCCAAAATAATGCCACTACCCACAAACCTGCTAAAGAATACGGAGCTCGACGACAGTCAAACGACCAAGGCAGAAGATCCAGAACTCGAGTAGTTGCCTGCCACTTGAGTATCTAAACTCCCGCACTCGAAACCAGCTAAATTCGCCTAGCAAAAGAAAATATACAAAGCGCATGATCAGTGACGCACGATTAGTGGTCGTGCGCACTCATCGGCTGATGATCGTGCGAAGCGAACTTGGAAAACCTGATAGAAAACTTAGCAAATGCGCACGATCGGTGACGCACGATCAGTGGTCGTGCGCACTGCTTGCCAGCGCTCGTGCGATCTGCGAGACAGAACTTTGGAAACTGAAAGTTATACGCGCACGAACAGAGGCACACGATCAGCGGTCGTGCGCCCTAACGGTTAACGACCGTGCGCGGTCAACCTGTACCGTTTGGAACTTCCCGAACGACACCGGAACGCGCACACGACTCACGCCACTGTAGTAGCAGCAGGAAACTACCAACGTCGCGCACCACTACTATACAAACTATGCCTAATCATTCGAGTAATACCTTAACGAAAATCGGCAACTACACCCCCTCCTAACTCTCCCTCTTGGCTACACCCGAACCAGAGCAACAATCAGAGTAAAGGAAAACAACGGCTCCACGCCGACAATTTGGATTCCAATCATCACAAAATAGGGGGGTTTCAGTAGGAAGAACTAAGCCCTATAGTTAGCAAGAAAATGAGAACAACAAGGCCTCTAACCTGGGCTAACCGGGATTTCAATTTCAGCAAGTAAAATCGAAAAGAAAACTTGGCAAGGGCAAGAATACCACTTGCCTCAATTCACAGCGAAGCTTTGGACTGCTTTCCTCCTCTTCGCACGGATCAAAACGGCCGCAACACCTAAAAAAAACACTCGGCCATTAATGGCGGAAAACTCCAAAAACGAAAATTCCAAACCTCCCAAAACTCCACAAAAATCGAATTTCTTACTGCAGGAATGAAGGTCTTGACGAGAGCAATCCGAATCCACTCTCGGAATCGAATTCCGTCCACAAACGCTCCGGGAATCGGCGTCCGAAGGGAAGGGTAGGTGGTTTCTCCGTTTCTCTCGTACAGGACCGGCGGTTTCAAGCGGGGAAGAAGATTTCCGTGCCTTTTCATACTATATATATATATAATTATATAATAATATAATTAATTACAAAATTACATAAAGCACCTAAACGACGCAAAAACTGAACTATCTCGGAATTCGATGAAATTCGCACCATAGCTAAATACCCACGCTACGAACACAATGGCGAAGTCGAAATTAATTTTCGACGAAGAGAACTCGAGTTATACCCAAATAAAGCCAAACACCAACATCCCCCCGAGAGGCCACACCGGGTCACCCAAAACGACTCGGCTTGCTAGGGAGATCTTGCCAACAGGCTACAGAATAGGGCACTCAGTTCTAAGGAGCTAAACCACACTCCACAAATGGCACAAGCCACGGAAACGCGTCATCGTAACGCCAAACGAGAATAAAAAAAATCGCTGAAAAAATGGGGCGTTACACTTTATACTAAATAAGAAGGAAAATTCAGTGGAAAAATTAGCTAAGTTGCACGTGGACAACATACTACGATTGCACGGTGTGCCCCGTAGCATCATCCGTGACCGAGATGGGTGCTTTACTTCAAATGATTGGAGGCTAATTCACCAGTTGTTGGGTACTCAACAAAAGTTCAGTGCGACCTTTCACCCGCAAACGGATGGTCAGACCGAGAGGACCAACAAAACGATGGAGGACATGCTCCGAATGTGCGCCTTGGATTTCGGAAAGAGGTGGGAGGACCATCTCTATATGATCGTATTCACATATAATAATATCTTTCAAGCAAGCATTCAGATGGTCCCTTTAAAGCGTTATACGGTAGGAAGTTTCGTGCTCCATTAGCTTGGGAGAAAACAGGAGAATTGAAGTTGTATAAGCGTAAGGAGGTTGAAGATGCAAATTCAACTATACACTTGATAGTGAGCGGCTATTGGTAGCCCATAATAGGCAGGAAAAATACTACAATGCTTATCACCAAAATATAGAGTTTGTAGTGGGCGATTGGGTATATTTGAAGATCAAACCATTCAAAGGCGTGTCCAGATTCGACGCTTGAAAAAGTTGAGTCCGAGATATCTTGGTCCGTTTGAAGTGGTTGAGCGGATTGGAGAAGCTGCCTATCGATTAGCTCTTTCAACAGAGCTAAGTGGTTTGCATGATGTGTTTCACATATCGGTGTTGCGGAAAGCGTTGAAAGAGCCGAAGAAATTAGTGGATGATGATAAGGTACCAGTCGATAGTGGGCTAACGACGAAGGTTGGGCCCATTCAGATCGAGGATACAGAGGTCAAGTAGCTACGAGACAAGACAATCGGGATGGTCAAAGTCCGTTGGGGCAATTGTGGTCGTGAAGAATTGACATGGGAGCGTGAGCAAACCATGCGAGAGGAATTTCCCTAGTTGTTTTTGTTAAATCATGTTGTAAACTTGTGTATTATTTTCCTTTACAAATATATCAAATTTCGGGATGAAAGTTCTACAAGGAGGGGAGGTTTTTAACGCCCCAAAATTCCTAAAAAGGAAGATATGGAAGTTAACGCGTGGCGGTAGGGTTAACGCCGGCGTTATCCTTTGAATTAAATCATTTGAGGGCTCAGGAATCTACCACGCGGCGGTAGTACACTAGTGTGTGGCTTTACCACTCAATGCTTTCGATAAAGCATTGAGTGACTGCCGCGAGGAGGTAGTATGCTATCGCGTAGCGATAACACTCAATGCTTTGAACACCTTTGGAGAAGCGATGAGGGACTACCGCGAGACGGTAGTGAGCTAACGTGAGGTGATAGCTTGAGTTAAGATACCTCTTAGAGGTAACTTGACACATAGCAGTAACTGCCACGCGGCAGTAATATGGAGGCTATTTTGGAGCGATAGCGCGATGTCGGTTGGCCTAAGCAGCAACCGCCTATGATACCGCACGATGGTAGTAGATACTGCGCGACGGAAGCCTCCAGATATAAGCTATACAAGAAGAATGAATTCTCATTGTTCTTTCTCTTTGTTCTTGAGGTTCTTGAGAGCAAGAAGGATGAGGCTAAGCTTTGCTAGCAAAGGGAAGGAGATCTTGTGGTAAGGTTCAAGAGCCAAACTAAGATCCGTGAATAAGAAAGTGAGACGCTCCTTTCCAACTGGACAGAAAAGCTCGTTCATGATTCGGAAAAAAATTACTAGGGTAACGATTTTCTCCTTGGACATGCGAAGTCCTCAATTTCTATACGTGCTTAGAACCCCTCACCAAAAGTTGAAGAAAAGGTGGTTTCTAGTGGGCCGATCGTCGTGATCCCCAATTAAATTTGCATATAGATCCTGAATCAAAGTATGGAATAGGTATGCTGTGTGAAGCCCATCTATACAGGTTAGTCTGGATTAGTGATGAATTGATGTGCATGCCGAAGAAGACTCCACAGATAAAATGTGTAGAATCCGAGGTTTGGGGGTGTGCTGGGTGCTACAGTGATAGTACTGTAGGTGATTTCCAGGAAAACATCCAAAAGTGGGAAATTCTATCCCTACCGCGCGATGGTAGTACTACCTCTCGCAATAACTTCCAGTGAGCTATGTTTGTGAGGCCTATCTCAGGGATACCTGGAGGCCATTATATGAAAAGCTGAGAGCATATAGTGACCAACTATGGTGGCCTTGTGTTCCAGCCTAAATTATTACGAAGCCTGTCTTGCGAAGAACATGAGGCTCGCATATGAGTTAAGCCATGGAGGCCAACTATTATGGACGTGAGAGCCGTAACAAAGCTGTGAGTTGTTAGTGCTCAGCTCTAAAGGCCATTGAACAGAATGGGAAAGGGGAGGTCTACCCACATCTTGTCTATTGTCCTTGATTGCTTCAGCTTTCGGAAATGGCATGGCGATCTGAGCAACGAGAAGAGACTGAACAATACCTGTGTTATGTCAATCTTGATTTGACTACCTAAAGTAATTGGCTCTCGTCGATAGTATAATGAGAGTCTTAAACCTGGGGTCGAAAAGACTAGAATGCTCGAGAATGAACCATGAAGTATAAGACATTTGAATGAGAGGTGGTAGCCGAGAAGTTTGGTACACCGAGAATGTGCCCGGAGTGTACGGGGCGTATGGTCGTTGAGCCTACGTCTGTGGTGAATAGTGCTTGAATGCACATTGTAGTGGCCACTGTATATATATATATATCTACTGCTTTTGCAGGGAAGGAGAATCG
Organism: Platanthera zijinensis; assembly: GCA_039513925.1. Classification (NCBI taxonomy): domain Eukaryota; kingdom Viridiplantae; phylum Streptophyta; class Magnoliopsida; order Asparagales; family Orchidaceae; genus Platanthera; species Platanthera zijinensis. The sequence goes on along the minus strand of CM077090.1, from coordinate 115,708,335 downwards.
CTGCCCGAAGTAAGGGGTGGGGTCATTATAAATGGGTCAGCAATTATTGACTGTTACCATGTTTGCAAAGTTTTATGGGCCGTTATTTGCAGATGCTAGAGAGACAAGTGTAAAGTAGCGCGCTGAAGCCCTTCTTCTGTGATTGGCTTCCCTAGAAGGCCCTAAGGTGAACTTTTGTTGTTTTCATGCGTGGCCGGCCAGCGTGTCGATGTTTGTAAACCACACTTGTGAAGTATAACTATAAGACCTTAAGGTCATAATATTTGAGGTACTTTATATGTAAATTACTGATATATATAAAAATGTTGTTTATATATAGTGGACATTCACATGATTTGAGTGCGGGCAACCTACAAGTTTCCGTTAGAATGCTTTGAGTTAGGGTTTGTGTAACCTTTGATAATTACATGTAACTCCGTCGTCTATCTGTTGAATATGGAGTGGGGCCCCGGCCGGACGCTCTGTTATATTTCATTTGACGGATGGAGGTGTTACACAATCTTATTTCCTAGTGCCCTCGAGAGCCCTTCACCGGTCATGCCCCGGGTCATCCAAGGATTAACCCTGAGCTACTGAGTATAACAAGAATTAGGAAAGAGTAGTCTAATAGGTTGAGGGAATGAGGTGACAAACTCACCCTTATAAGGTTGGAGGGTTTCAGGACAGGTTTAGTCCTGCGAGATGGAGGCTCGGATGTTTTGTTTCAGGACAGATTTAGTCTTGCGAGCAGGAGGCTTGGGTTTGATATGACTTGCATGTGCATAAAACATATTAGTGGAAGGTCATTCGGTACTAGCCAGTCGTTACACCGATGGTAGTACGGTGACTCTGGTGAGGTATGAGGGTTTTAGTAGTCAATAGGTTATTTTATACTGCGGTGCGAAAGACAATCCTTGAAAACACACAGCCGAACAAAAAAAAGACTGGTGTACATTGCCAACAAATTAGTATGTAGAGAATCTAGAGTGCACCTCGGACGTGTACAAAGGCGTATGAAGGGTCTAGGCCTTGTAGTGTGTATACCTGCATAGGAAGTGGAGACGCCTCCTCCACTGCTGCCGTAGCCATAACTGTGGTACCAGAGAGTTTAGCTAACTCCAAAAAGTGAGAACTAATGGTCTATGATAACAGAGTCGTATGTGTGAGTTGCACTTGTATAAATCATAACCCACATAACTCATCATAGCATACATACATACATAGGGCATACACACTGTTGATCTTTATCAAATAAATTAATATGGGCTATTTTATATGATAAGTTATATTTATGAAATCTTAACTTCTAAGTATGTATGGGCATTCATATAAGGTACTCCTGTAATGTTAGTGTAGCAGTAGATTGTAAGACCCCCTTTTTTTGTCTATCAAACCCCGCGGTCTTATGCCCAAAACCGCCGCTTTTTGGTGATAGCTCCGCGCCCGGGAAGGCCGTCACCACAAAGCGCCGACTCTACCGGCCTTGTTCGATCACAATTGTAGTAGCAGGTTGAATCGTAAGAAAATGCAGTCCACATCAAAATCACATATAATCAAAAGCTCCACGAAGGGAGTGTCCACAAAATAGTAAAGAGTACAGAAATGAAGGGCTTAAGCCCGGTACATCAATATCCTCACTACAGATCTCTCATACAGAAGCAAAATAAAACATCACTAGAATTCGATACTCACGGTCCCAGCTGGCTGTGCTCCTGAGCTAGACTGCCCTGTCTCCAATCGCACCGGTCTCCTGGGCTGCTCCTCCCTGCTGGGCTCCGCGATCCCCTAATATGATGTGGTTCGAAAATCGTTAGTCTATAAGACTAGACCCTATCGTACCCCACCCGTTTCCCCATGCCACTAGGCATCGAGCGGGGAGGAAGAAAGGGAAGGATGTGAAAGTGGAGAGTAAAACAAGCAGGTGACAGGGGGTCCTAGCTAGCAATTTATAATCATGTTGTAATAGGTAAAGTAAGAAAAGTATTTAACCTTCACTTATGTGAGTACACATAAGCCAAGGGATCTTCTACAAGACTCCCATCGTATAAAATGTCCCATACCACTTTATACGTTGGGGTGTCGGTTATCACAAGCTGTATATATACAAATAGAAATAACCTTAATTTATAAACTTGTCCACACAAGCTTATAGACCAAGGGGTCATTTAGCAAGTCCTAATGTATAAGCATCCCATACCACTTATACATTAGGTGTCACATGTTATTATGATTGATTATGATATACAGCTATATGGTGGGTATGTTATGATCAAGCAGTGCAACTCACACACCCGACTTTGTGTACACAAACTTTTAGTTCCCCCTTTCGGAGCTGTTACCTCCCAGGATACCTCCATAGTGGCAGACGGAAGCGGTGGGTTTGGCCTCGCCCACCTCAAAACCATTAATTGCACTACCGGTCTTACCTATTGTACGCCTCAACGCTTGGTGCACTAAGCGGACTACGCGTACTCTTTGATTACAAGATCGTCAGACTTAAGTTTGGCGAAGTATAAAACCATACATGCCGAGTCATCGTATTGGCATCGGTGTAACGACCCTCCAACACCAAAGACCCACCACCTTAGGTATTTCTTATGCACATGCAACCTTGATGTATCAACCTCCGACCCAACGCTCCCCGGACAAACCCGTCCATAATAGCCAACAACCAAGCCAAAGCTCCCCGAACTAACCCGTCCGGCTCAAATTCCAAACCTCATCCCTTGAACACCGCGGGATGGCGCCCCTTTGAACTCCTCAGGACGACTTAACCATTTCCCTCCAACTCGTCACGAGTGAGAACAGGTATAGTTTACCTAGCCTATTAGACTACTCTTGCCTACCAGTTTTTACGCTTAGTATTTTAGGGTTAATCCCAGGACTGCCCAAGGTATGCCCATAGAAGGGGTTTCGAAGGCACTAGGAACCAAGATGGGATGACAAGCCCAAAGTTCCCTTTTGCAAGGATAATTACTCTTAGTTGATGTCTACCCAGGATTGATACCCCAAACTCTCGTATTACTTTAGAACAACCTTAAAGGCTTAAAGTGTTATTAGGAGTGCGATGGTCTTCCGCCGGCCTCCGCTCTAGTGGTTACCCAAAGACTTGCACTTTTACTCTCATCACTAAGACGACACTAACCACCAGGGTTATACTTCCAATCATGTTCCCTAGCTCAATTATCGATCTATCCCCTGGTGGCCCTAAGGTATAACCTACCTTTACTATGCGCAGCCAATGACCTAACACCACCTCAAAATCCAACTTCTAATTCCTTGGGCCATATGTCACAAATTATTTATCCTAGGGTGGTATGGACCTATATAATGATCATAATGATTCTCATAATTTTCCAAAATTAATTACACCATTAATTTAATTTCTTCAATTAATTCTCCAAGTCAATTAACACATGAAGTATATCAAATCATAATCCTACTGGTGTAAGAAATTTTTCCTGACCTATTATATGGTGAAATATTACTGTCTTCCAAGATTCATAATTTTCCTTTAAGTATTTATATTGATTCCTTGTTTAATACAATATCATCATAATTATCATTTTCCAAATGAAGTATAAGTAATTAAATTGCAAAAATTCTAAGAAAATTATAGGGCACATGTATTGACAAGATAAGGCTAAATACAGAGTTTCATATCACTCTAAATTATAATGGCCTTTCCATTCCGTTTTGCAATTAATTTACCAAAATGCCCTTATAGGATTTTTAACATTACTGAGACATCCTAAAATATTGAAATAATAACACAAGGTTCTTTATACAGTAATACATTCCTATGAATTTTCCACAAATTTTCTACTTCATAATTCTATAAATTTCCAATTAAGATAAATAAGGGCAAAAAGGTAATTCCAACTAATTCTAGTTACAAAACTTCATAAAAAAGAGGAATAAAATTTCTAGGGTGTAAATTTGCCCTTTTTGTGATCATGACAAAATTTGGGAGTTTAATTTCATACTACTCCATTTTTCCCAATTTATTAATAAAAATGCCTAATATTTCAAAAATTCCAAATAATGGGATTTTTGCTCCCAAAAATCCCATAATTAATTTGAAGGGTTAACTCTACCCTAATGATCCTCTAGAATCAATTTCAAGAATTTTGGGTGCCTCAATTAGGCTGAATACACCACAAATCAAATTTTTCTATTTGCACCCCAAGGCTAAATCTAGCCAACACATGCAAGTGGGTTAACCCAGCATGCAGTGAATTCATATGGGCTGAAAATTTAACCATGCCCTAATAATGTCCCCATGGACATGCCACCAAAAATTGGGGCCTATTGGAGTTGGGATGCTCCAAATATCAACTTAATTTGATTTATCAAATTATGACTAAAATTATAGGATTATTTTCCACAAAAATTCCCATTTTTGGAGAGGGTCTAGATATGCCTAATCTAGCCACATGCCCAAAATTTCAGTCCATTTGGACTTATTGTTTGGTCAGGCCACACATTTTATTTCCTGACCTAGCTTAGGACCAGCCCTAGAAAAGTGGCTCTGTAGGGCAGTATACTTAACCAAAATTTTTGTGTAACATATCAAATTAAAGCTAACTTCAAGACCTATAATTTTCATGTTGGACTTATTTTATGATAAGGGTTGTAAGTGCCCAAAATTTGGACATGCGAAAATCGGTTAAATAAGACAACAACTAGCACTATTCATCAATTAAATCAAATCCAGAATAAATATTATAGCTTGGCACGAATCTTAAAGTCGATCCAACGACCATTGTATTTCTTCTCCAATTGCATGCTGGAATCCAGCCGACTTCTGGAGATTTCTCGGGGAGTTTCCCGGCAGTTGCCGCCGGCGACACCACCGGGAAGCATCATCTTCCACCTCACGATGGTTGGGGCTCCCTTTTCCGGCGGCTAGGGCGGCGGGAGGTGGCGCCGCCACCCAACCTGAGAACACGCAGAACGCCATTAATGATGAAAATGAAAGCTTGGTTCGGGCTCAGTCGAGCCGGAACCTTACCCTAACATTCCAAGGATATATAGCATGAGGAGAGAGGTGAGGGAGGACCTTCCCGACAGCCATGCGATGTGAGGAGCGGCAGGGAGCCATTTTCGACGGTGGTGGCGGCATTTCCTTGGATTCACAGATCCTAGCTCAGCTTCTTTCTCTCTCTCTGCTAATCTCCTTGTCCTGATGGTGATGAGCCGATGGGAGTGAGTGGGGGGGGGGGATGAGGAGATGAAGTATAGGGGGCGATACAACCCAGGTGAGGGGGCAGGTTTGCCTTGTTCTTATCACCATGCATGCATGGGTGGGCCTTACTCTATCCAGCTCCTCCTAAGTGGCACCAAAGTCCAGCCAACCCATGTGGGGGCTGATGACACGGGCCATAGTGGGCTCAATTTTCTTAGCACTCTAAATTATCCCCTTTCTCTCTCCTAATTATTCTTATTTTAAAGTTTATCTCTCTCTCTCTCTCCTAGTCACTAAGTTGGCTAGTCAGCCCTCTTGTCTATTGGCAGCCCATCTAACTCACATGAACAATAAACATGAGGTTAGCCCAAGTGGGTTTGGGTTTGAGCTTGAGTTAGCCCATTTAGGCTAGGTTTGACCTATCACTAGAATTGAGTTAACCTTAGTCAGAGTGCCTTTTGGGTTACCCTCAATGGGCCCTGGGTGACCCATTGGCCTCCCCTGAGGTATAGGTAGGGTTGGGTAGGGTTGACTTGACACCTTGGAGGTCACTTGACCCTTAGTAAGGGCACTTTGATCATTTGGGGGTTAGAGTTGACTTGGGTCAACACAGCCTCTTGGGTTGACCCCAATGGGTCCTTGGTGACCCATTGACCTCCCTTTAGGGTTAGGAGGGCATGGGTGGGGTTTACTTAGCTAAGGGGAAGTCAATTGACCCTATGTAGTTAGATTTTTCCCCCTTTAGGGTTAGGGTGGACCTAGGTAAACTTGACCACTTTGACTGCCTCCAATGGGTCCTTATGGCTCTAATGGACCCTCTAATGGTTTAAGGATGTTGTTGTGGGGTTCTGGAGTCAATTTGAAGCCCTAAGGTCAAATCCCAGGTTTGGTAGTGAGGCTGTGCTATAGGCAGACCAAGGTGACTTTCACCTTCATGCCTAAGCTCACTTGGTCTTTTTGAGCTTCCTATGGTTTTGTTATGACCTATTCATGACAAAACCACTCTTAGGGGTCTAGTTGGAAATGGGATGTTACATAGATAGTCTTCTTTTTGCTAATTTCCTTGCTTACTTACAACACTTTCTTTCAGTTCTACTTTCCCTACTACACTTCTTTTCATTACTGGTTTACTAATTTACTTGTGCTATAATAACTATTAGTATAATAATATGACTATTAGAAACATGACCATGATAGAATAGTCCCACCGTCACCTGCTTCCATTTTGTACTGCTTTGTTGTCCTCCACTTTTGTCCTCCATCTCGGAGCTTAGGAGTCGTGAGGTGTAGGCGAGGACAAAATGGCTTAGTCTTTATGACTAATGGTCGGTTGTGAACATATCATTTTAGGATTTCGAGGAGCTAGAGCACCAGTATGATCAGCAGGATGAGGTGACAGGACCTGAGGAGCAGATACCACGTACTACTATCACAGCTCAACGTCAGGTGATGATGAGTGTTTCAGATACCGCTTCCATATAGTGTTGTTGTGAGAGAGATTTGATTCCATTTTGGCATGTACCAAGCATAAGCCCTAACTCTCTTTTCTGTACTCATTTTGGAATGATGTACCTTTCATCTCTATATTTTATGATGATATTTTTGTGACTTGTGGACTTGCTAGGTTTCATTTGCTGCTAGTTGTACTTCTTTTCTCTATTGGCCAATAGGTTGAATGATCATATTAGCCGGCAGGATCGGCGTCGTGCGGTATCGACTAGCTAGTGTGCTAGTGTCACCATAGGGCGGTAGTTTTGGGCATAAGACTGGGTAACCTCCTGAGTAAGGGGGAGGGGGTTCTTACATTCAGAAATCTCCTCAGTTATTTTAACTATTTTCTTTTTCTTTATGTTTATTGACATTTGGGTGTTGGTGTAATACTATATCCCACTTGTCAAACATCCTAGAATCCATCTTCCTCATACGATGTATTGTAGATCCTAACCTCATATCGAGGATCCCTGGAGCAGATCTTAACAATTATAAGGGAGAATTCTACCCAAGTTGGGTTCTTTAATGCACTCCACTATTCTATCAAACAGAATCTTTCCCCAGCCAGTCCTTTTTAATAGAATTATTCTGGACATTGTCTCAAACATCTTTCTCAAGATCTTATCATGAGAACCAGTCTTCCAAATTAGGAACTTACCTATGACAACTACCAAGAATTTCTCTTTCAGATGCATCTCTTTTCTTAAGATAGAAGCTGTGGTGTACTTTGACAGGACACACCATTTAAGTGCTGACTTGATATCTTCAACATACAAATCATCCACTTCATCTGATGGCCCAAGTTTAGTCAGTCTCAAAGCTTTGCTCATCCTCATTGGGGAAATCTTAATTCTGTTTCCATTGATTGAAGTCTTAATCTAATTGGAAGAAGATCGAACTTTAGAATTAGAGTATAATTCCAACACTTAATGTTTCCAGATTGAACTTGGTTCTGACAGAACAAATTCTAGGTCTGCGGCAGTCAGCAGATGAACAACTAGCTATATTTCTTTAGGAGAATCCTTGAATTCATTCCTAACAAGTTCAGAGCCCTCGAATAGGAAATCTACTCTTTTAGGTTCAATTGAATCCTTGAGTTGATGGTGAATTGAAGAGCTTTGTGATGCAGGCCCATGGTTTCAACGGATTAAACTACGCGTTCTTAGATTCGACAATTAGCAAATCAAACTAAGTTACGCGCAAACATTCACAAGACCAATACAAGAATATCCGGACTAAATAAGTGATTTTAAAACTAAGTCCAAAATAATCCCCAAAAAATTAAATAATACGAGGGTTGCTTACCCGTTCCAATTTTCATGAGAATATTCGGATGATTTAGGCTTGAAAATTTAGATTTTAATTAAGAACAATATTCAATATAAATCAGGACCAAATACTAGCCTTCTGTTTCCACCAAAACTCACAATAGTTTAGAAAGAATCACACGAGATATGGTATAGGAAATCGTTATCCAAAATCCCACGAGAATTCCGTCCACGAGATGGGTGGAGGATGCGCACACGACGGTGGTTGATTCTATTCCCACGCAACTCCACGGTTCCGCGCCGGATGATGAAAACACAAGCCGTCTTCCTTCGCAAAACCCTAGAAGAGGGAGTTCCTTGAAAAGTCCAGTAATTATATAGGGAGAGAGAGAAAAGGTGATGAGAAAATAATTTTCTCAATATGATGGGGGGTGGCGGCTAGGGGAGAGATGTGGTGGCCGGCAGTTTTGTGGAAAGAGGCTGCTCGGGTTTTGGGAAAAAGGAGGAGGGTGGCCGGAAACGATCTTGGAGAAGGAGGAGGGAGGAGGAAAGGAGGCTGAGATAGAGAGGTGAAGGAGATGTGGCCGGCGGCCAAGAGAGGGGAGAAGAAAGAGGAGGCCGAAAATTGCCAAGAGGGGGGAAAAATTCACTTTGAATTTCTTAGATTTTCTTTTTCATTCTTCACTAATGAAATCAACAACAAGCATGGCTTTAAATAGCCTTACACCACTCAATCTCCCCCATTCATAAAATAGGAAAACAATCTAAACATATAATGCATAAAATAAAATAATGCATGCATGAAATAAAAGATACTAAATAAAAGATACTCTTGAAATAATAAAATAGGACATAATAATAAATGATGAAATAATAAAATATATAATTATAATTATTTAATTTATAATTATATATTTTATTTTAAAATGGCAGCAGCGGACGTCGTGCAAAATATGTAGCGGCGTTGGCGAAGAATGTCGCGGCGTTGGCGAAGAAACGTTGTGGTAGACTCTCATCTTCAAGCTTGCGGCAACGACCGTCCCAATCCACGAACTTTCTATGTCGGGGATCAACGGCCGCATCAGCAACGTCGCCATCAATCCTCCCCCACTCAAAATTACTCATCTCCGATGAGTAGCCCGTGAGGGGGGAACAGGCAAAAGCAGCAGCAATATCGGGCAAATATGGCCCCACAATCCATGTCATAGTAGCATGAGCATCCATCAGTACTGCGAACCTGTCAGGCATAGAAACAATAAGACTTTCGAGGAAACTCGAAAGGGTGTCAAGCAAAAGAAATAAAACTTGAATCTTACCATCCGGTTCAAGAACCAAGGAGTCAACGTGGAAAATAGACACGACAGTACTAACACTCCCCAACCCAAAAGAATATTTAGTGGTAGGAAGAAACGACGGAGAAATACACTCAGGTGGAACAGAGACGTACAGTAAAAAGTCCGGAAACTTGAAATAAAGTGAAACACTTTGTGCTATATAAAAATCTAGAATAAAAGCATAAAATCCGACGTTCTTCATAATTTTGGATGGGTCGGCGTTCCTACATATTAATTTATTAACGGAGACCGAAGGTATCCGCTCGGGGACTAACCAGACTAAACCCAAATCACTAGATCTAGCGTCGGACAGTCTCAGCAAGGAGTGGAAGTGTGTACGATATAACTTAAGGTGATATACTAACGTCCAAAACACATGAGGAGAGAATCCATGTGCTATATGAGTAGACCCAAATACGGAGGATAAGGGGGTTAAGTCAGGTGGCACGAGAGCTCTCAAATCAGGGAAGAATTTCATGGGCTCCAAAACAGTAGTCTTAATTTTAATTTTAATATTTTCACGCTTGGCATGAAGACATGCCAAGGTGAACCTCTCATCACATACAATAGAATTGGATGCTCCCGAATGTGAAAAGATGTGCGAGCGAGACAACTCAAGAGACCCAACTATAATCACAAACGTGGGTAAATGAGGGTCATCAAAAGGCAGTGGGTAAATGCGTGCGACCGGGTGTGGTATATAAGTATATCTATGGGACACCACATCCAGAGGCACAATTGCCGACGAATCAGAATCAGTCATAGTAGGGTACGGAACCGTAGATGGACACATAGAAAAATGAGCAGGCAAAAGTGACGTGTAGTCATTCCTATGAGGTGCGGTGAAAAGTCTAAATACTAGTGCGCTTAACATAGTAATATCTACACGTTGCGTCAACGTCAAAGTAGGAAATAAAATGGGCGTGACACCATAACTCAAACTAGGTATTCTGGTTCCTCGTCCTAAAAGGTCATCTGTGGGTAAATAAGTAGGGGGAAGGGTCGGTAAAATCAAGCCCGGGATAAAATTAAAATCAGTAGAAATTTCACCCAACGGTGACGACATCAAAGTACTCTCATCCGGGTATACAACAACAGAATCGTCCAAAATTACCCTTCCCTCACATGGTAACTCATCCACAATAATAATGGGGACATCCACACAGTCAGACTCCTCAGGTAACTCAGATATAATCTCAGCATGTGTAATCGTAGGCTCTAATACGATGGGGATCATAGCCTAGAGAGGGCTCTCAATACTAGGGTGAACAGTCACAGCGCTCGTAGGGCAAATAATAGGCTTTATAATACTCTCACAGATTGGTACGTAATCATCCCATACATCATCTTCTAAATCACTAGGGATTCCCTCAGACTCAGATACCACAGAATCGTCAGGCACTAGCGAACATGTCAGAATACTATCACCTATGGGGTCATCCTCAAAATCCAGAGATAGTATATCAACATCAGCATCCTCAGAGGTAACAGTCACTATCTCAATGGGCTTATTCATCGAGGCTAACAAAGGCATAACCCTAGTAGTAACATTTTTTGATTCAAAAATATTGGGTTTAGGCTGCGTACTTTCCCTAGAAGTGGAATTAGGCACACTCGGTGTAGTCCTATCGTTGTGGGGAAATGATCTAACCTGAGGCATAGGGTAACTCCTATGAATAGCTACGGGTCTAGTTCCACAATGATACTCACATGCTTGGTGTTAGTAGTGCGGAGATAGGCGGGATCAAATTGATCCGAGAGTAGGCAACGCATTGCCGGCCAAACATGTTTATAACTACCAACACGACGCTCTTCCTTTAGCCAAAACACGCGGGCTCGACCTACTAATCGATATCGGGCTATGTTAAACTTTTGGTGGTCATCCCATACATGACACCTAAAATAATTTTCTAATCCTTTAAGCCAGTCTCTAAAATTTTGGGGATACCCTAAACCGTCATAAGTAGGTGCCTCAATTCTAGTGGGAGGATAAACGTGGGGATGGTTGGTATTACTATGGTATGAAGGCAAGTCTGGGATTTGTTTAGCCATGGGATTAACATACCAATAATCTAAACGGGAAGCATACACGTCATAGGCCATAATAATGAGAACTGGAGAGAAAACTCACCCGGAACTGGTGCACATGCAATGAATAATAAATCAGATCCTATATAAAATCCAACAGATGGATTTATTCCCGCTTAATAAATAAGGCAATAAAATATTTTTTTGGATTTTCTTACTGAAAATAAAGAAGAGATTATTAAAAAAAAATTTGAATTTTTTTTATTGCTAAAAATAAAATTTAGCCGGCTATTAGCAGACCACAAAATTTTTTTTTTTTTGTTTTAATTTGGAGAAAAATTTGAAATTTGGAATTTTGAAATTTGAAATTTGAATTTTAAAATTTGAAATTTGAAATTGAAATTCGAAATTTGAAATTTGAAATTTGAAATTTGAATTTTTAAATTTGAATTTTGAAATTCTAAATTTGAAATTCAAAATTGGAATTTTGAAATTTGAAATTTGAAATTTGAATTTTTAAATTTGAATTTTGAAATTCGAAATTGGAAATTTGTAATTTGAAATTTGAATTTTAAATTTTGAAATTTGAAATTGAAATTCGAAATTTAAAATTTGAAATTTGAAATTTGAAATTTTAATTTTGAATTTTGAAATTCGAAATTTGAAATTTGAAATTTAAAATTTGAAATTTGAAATTTGAAATTTGAAATTTGAAATTAGAAACTGGAAATTTTAAATTTGAAATTTGAATTTTTAAATTTTGAGAGGGGGAGGAGTGCCAATTAGGAAATTGACGAGAACCTCCCTCTGATACCAAATTGATGCAGGCCCATGGTTTCGACGGATTAAACTACGCGTTCTTAGATTCGACAATTAGCAAATCAAACTAAGTTACGCGCAAACATTCATAAGACCAATACAAGAATATCCGGACTAAATAAGTGATTTTAAAACTAAGTCCAAAATAATCCCCAAAAAATTAATTAATACGAGGGTTGCTTACCCGTTCCAATTTTCATGAGAATATTCGGATGATTTAGGCTTGAAAATTTAGATTTTAATTAAGCACAATATTCAATATAAATCAGGACCAAATACTAGCCTTCTGTTTCCACCAAAACTCACAATAGTTTAGAAAGAATCACACGAGATATGGTATAGGAAATCGTTACCCAAAATCCCACGAGAATTTCGTCCACGAGATGGGTGGAGGATGCGCACACGACGGTGGTTGATTCTATTCCCACGCAACTCCACGGTTCCGCGCCGGATGATGAAAACGCAAGCCGTCTTCCTTCGCAAAACCCTAGAAGAGGGAGTTCCTTGAAAAGTCCAGTAATTATATAGGGAGAGAGAGAAAAGGTGATGAGAAAATAATTTTCTCAATATGATGGGGGGTGGCGGCTAGGGGAGAGATGTAGTGGCCGGCAGTTTTGTGGAAAGAGGCTGCTCGGGTTTTGGGAAAAAGGAGGAGGGTGGCTGGAAACGATCTTGGAGAAGGAGGAGGGAGGAGGAAAGGAGGCCGAGATAGAGAGGTGAAGGAGATGTGGCCGGCAGCCAAGAGAGGGGAGAAGAAAGAGGATGCCGAAAATTGCCAAGAGGGGGGAAAAATTCACTTTGAATTTCTTAGATTTTCTTTTTCATTCTTCACTAATGAAATCAACAACAAGCATGGCTTTAAATAGCCTTACACCACTCAATCTCCACCATTCATAAAATAGGAAAACAATCTAAACATATAATGCATAAAATAAAATAATGCATGCATGAAATAAAAGATACTAAATAAAAGATACTCTTGAAATAATAAAATAGGACATAATAATAAATGATGAAATAATAAAATATATAATTATAATTATTTAATTTATAATTATATATTTTATTTTAAAATGGCAGCATCGGACGTCGTGCAAAATATGTAGCGGCGTTGGCGAAGAACGTCACGGCGTTGGCGAAGAAACGTCGTGGTAGACTCTCATCTTCAAGCTTGCGGCAACGACCGTCCCAATCCACGAACTTTCTATGTCGGGGATCAACGGCCGCATCAGCAACGTCGCCATCACTTTGCTCGTGAACACTTCGGCAGGGACGCAGAGAGTCAAATAGGACAAGGAACAATGTGTATTATTTTAGGTACACATTTCTATTTATAGTTATCCATATTTAAGAATGTGGAGATGCACGTACCTATCTTGATTTACATGATATAATCAATGACTATGATTGCTCCCGAGAATTAGCCAGAATGCGATCTGACGGACAAAATGCGTTGAGTGCACTCGATGCTTTTAACACCATGAGTTATCTCAACGCACTTGACTCCCTGAGTTGGCACAATGCATTCGATGCATGGACAGTTAGTCCATTTCTTTCTTGATTTCCTTCTAAAGGTTAATCCTCCAAATGTATATATGCTTGTAAAGATAATGATGCTACTCCAAGTTCAGCATACCAAACTCAAATTTTAAGGTGTTAAACTTGGCTTCATCTATAGGCTTAGTGAAGATATCAGCCACTTGTCTATCAGAGGGGACAAACTCAAGACTGATGTATTTCTTCTCAACATGCTCTCTAATGAAATTATATCTAATCTCAATGCGCTTGGTTCTACTATGAGAGACAGTATTCTTAGCAATTGAGATAGAAATAGATGGATCATAATTCATTGAAGTTTTACTTAACTGAAGATTATAGTGCTGGAGTTGATGTTGAATCCATAAAAGCAATGCACAGCAACTCCCAGCTGAAATATATTTTGATTCTACAGTGGAGATAACTACATTGGTCTACTTTTTGCTGCTCTAAGAAACCCATCTTCTTCTTAGAAATAGACAGGTGCCAGATGCGCTTTTATTATCTTATCTACAACCTACAAAATTTGCATCTAAATACCCAATTAGTTCAAAATCACTACTCCTAGGGTACCACAGACCAATATCGGGTGTGCCCTTGAGATATATCAGAATTCTTTTAGCAGCCGAATAATGAGACTCTTTAGGGCATGCTTAGTACCTAGCACAAACACATTTAGCATACATAATGTCAGGCCTACTTGTAGTCAAGTATAAGAGGGAGACTACTATGATTATATACAATGTTTCATCAACAGGTTTTCTAGTCTCATCCTTATCTATTGACACACTTGACCTCATAGGAGTTTTCATTATAGAGGCACTATCCATTCCAAAATTTTTGATTAACTCCTTGGTGAAATTATATTAAGAGATGAATAATCCATCCTTTGATTGTCTAACTTGGAGGCCCAGGAAATACTTGAGTTCACCCATGTTGGTAATCTTAAACTACTCTTGCATAAGTTTAACAAGCTTATTGCAAAGGCCATCATTAGTAGACCAAAAATTATGTCATCTACATAAATTTGGACTAGGATTATCTTACCCTTGAATTCCCTTAGGAATAATTTCTTATCTACCTTCCCCATTGAGAATTTGTTCTCAATGAGAAAGATAGAGAGTGTTTCATAAGAGGCCCTAGGGGCCTGCTTCAACACATATAAAGCTTTTCTTAACTAAAAACATAATCAGGAAAGTAAGAATTAACAAAACCTGAGGGTTGCTCAACATAGACCTCCTCTTTCAGGACACTATTTAGAAAAGCTGACTTAACATCCATTTGGTAGAACTTAAATCTTTTATATGCAGCATATAAAAGGAATAGTCTTATAGCCTCTAGTCTAGCAACTGGTGTAAAGGTTTGATCGAAATCAATACCTTCCTCTTACATGTATCCCATGGAAACCAACATAGCTTTGTTCTTTATTATAACACCATTTTCATCAACCTTGTTTCTATAAATCCATTTTGTTCCAATGATGTTATGTCCAAGAGGTTTGGGAACCAACTTCCAAACATTACATCTCTTGAATTGGTTCAGTTCTTATTATATAGCCACAATCCAAAATGGATCTATGTTGGCATCTTCAAACTTCTTTGGTTCAACTTGAGACAAAAAACTTTAAAACTTTGCTACATTGAGGTTTCTACTCCTTATTGTGACACATTGACTTGCATCTCCAATGAACAAGTTTTGGGGATGATCCCTTAGATGCCTGACTTCAACTGACATTTCTTCTATAACATCTTGAACCTCAATTTTTTGTGCTTGATGATCATCATCTATGTACAATTCACCAGGACCTTCTTTTGGAATGATCATACCCTCATCCTCTTCTTGTTTAGCAGGAGGTATGTCATTGATGCTCAGCTTGCCCAACTTCAATTATGCACATGCAGATCTAGAGGAGCTTGGCAGCTCACTATGAATCATAGAAGACTTATCAAATACTTCATTGACAGACTCTTCTACAATATGGTTATTCAAGTTATAGATTCTATAGGCTTTGCTGTGGTTGCTATACCAAACAAAAATCCCCTTATAGGATTTGGTGGTAAGCATTGTAAAGTAGGACTTACCATTATTAAACACAAAACATTTGCTTCCAAAGATCCTAAAATAGGCAAGAATTGGTTTTCTTCCTTTCATAATCTCATATGGAGTCTTCTTGTTATACTTGTTGATAGTGGCTTTATTCAAGACATGACAAGCAGTGTTCACTGCCTCAGCACAGAAGTATTCCAGGAGAGAAGTGTCACTGTGCAATGTCCTTCTAGCCTCTAAGAGTGTCATATTTTTCCTCTAAGCTATCCCATTTTTAGGGTGTTCTTGGAGAAGAACACTCATAAAATATACTTTGCTCTTCATATAACCTTATCATGCTTTCAGATTGTAATTCTGTGCCATGGTCACTTCTGATTTTGACCTCAAAACAGTCCTTTTCAATCTAAATTTGCTTAACAAAGGTCACAATGATGTCAAGGGTTGCAGACTTTTTCTTAAGAAAGAATACCCAAGCAAATCTAAAATATTCATCAACTATCACAAGAGTGTAGACTTTCCTTCCTAGATTATGAAATGACATAGGACTAAATATGTCCATATACAGGAGGTATAAATAACTCTAAGAATCCTTGGCCCCAATGCTCTTAAAGGAGACCTTTGTATGTTTGCCCTTTTGGCATGCAGAGCAAATGCCCACTAGATTGGGTCCTTTTCTGACTAGCTCTTCACTAAAGAGCTTGCTGATTGTCTTATAATTCAAGTGAGCAAACCTCTTGTGACATACATACAATAAGTGACTTTCTCATTTATAATAAGACACATTGGAGAGTTTGTACTTAAACATAGGAAATTCAAATTGTAAATATTTTCACTCCTAGTTCCTGTCAAAAAGACCTCTTGGTCCCTTAACCTTTTGATCAGACACTTATCCTCATGGAAGACAATGACAGACAATATCACATAGTTGGCTTATGCTAACCAGATTGTGTTGTAATCCATCCACATAAGCTACTTTTGTAATGGATACTATGCCATTGGTAATCATACCATAGAATTTTGTAACTCCTCTGTCTAAACCACCAATGATGACTTTAGGTCCATTCCTCACTTCAGTAAATCCTATAGATGGCTCCTTATTCTTGTCATATGTTTGGAAGACCCACTGTCCAAGTACCATATTAACATTTTATAGGAACTCTGAATACCCTGCAATCATATATTAATTTACTTTAGGAACCCAAAAAAGTTTTGGTCCTTAGTTCAAGTTATCTTGAGAATAACCATGTCTACCTACAGAAGCCCTGACAGGAAGATGAACCCTTGCCCTTGACACACTTGGGTTATGATAACAATCTATGGCAAAGTGACCCACTTTGCCACAATACCAACACTCATGGATATTATATCTCCTATTATAAACAACATTTGATGTTTGTAAACCATCAGTCTTTATCTGTTCAGAGGGGAGAGCTGTAGCCTTTTTCCTATTTCTTTTAGCAAGGATTTGATTGAAGGAAAGTCTGCTAGTAGGTACACTTGGTTTATTCTTAATTATACCAATATATGTCTTCTTTGCAGTTGGCTTAGTGTTGATGGCATCAAAAATAGCGAACTGAGGCTTACTAACTGTCCTCCTCACAGTCTTATTCTTTGTAAAAGGAACATGGGGATTGGCTATTGCCTTAGCCTTGAGAGTGGGAGCTGGAGCACCAAACAAAAATGGTCCATGATGGGCTATTTAGATTTACTCAAGGGGAGTCTTTAGTTCAATCAATCCCATGTCCTTTCTTCTTCTATTGGAAGTACAATTTATGCTCTTTTAGGAAGAATTTTGATTATTCTAGTGATCATACATACTGTCATGGTCATACCTGTTAGAAGGGAGAATAACTTTCTGAAAGTTGGTTTGAGGCACAACTTGAGCCTTGCCTTTCCCTTTGTAATGGGCAGCTCTAGTATTGCACTTGAACCCATATCCCCGCTTATTATTTGGAGAGGTGAATGAGTCAATTAGTGGTAGCACTATCTTAGGCTTAGAAAACTCAGCCACTAGTATTCTCTATTTGGGGAGCTTCTTTTCAAGATCCTTGATGATCTTATTCTAATGGCTAATGGTTCCTATTTGGATGATTGAGATTGTATTCAGCTGACTGACTTCCCTCCTCATTTGGGCTAGCAAAGGAGCGGACACAAATAGTAGGGAAGTAGCTTGCTGAAGAGAGGCAATCTCCCTAGCTTCTCTCTTGACATGTTTCTTTCTCTTCTTCAGAGCTTCTAGGATAGCACTATACTTATCAATCAATTGATTTAAAGCCTCATCAGATTTTGATCCATCATCCCCACTAGATTAAGTGGATGTCTCAGAGTTTGAGCCAGTCTCATACATAAGAGGAGAGTTAGGATGGGAGTGTATCTCATCAGGAATAGAATTATCCAGATTTTCTTCTGTTAATGCAATGAGGCTTAATTCCACATCAACAGAAGATAGTGGTGCTCTTATGCTAATTATGGAAGTAGGATGATCAACCTCCTCTTCGATATAAATAAGACAAATATAGGACTCTACTTCTTCTGATTCTGAAGACTCAGAATCACTACCTGACAAGCTGATTTTCCTCTTGACCAAGAAGCTCTTTTTAGCCTTCTTTTCCTTATGATGCTTCTTGTCAGATGACTTCTTATTCTCCTTCCTCTTGACCGGATAGTCAGTAATGATATGTACAGACCTGTTGCAATAATTGCAAACAACATTAGTCTTAAAGTGTTTGTTTTGAGAAAAGTCATACCTTTCCCAGAATTATTCTTTTTTAGACTTCTCTAGGTTGGAATAAGGCTTCCTGGAGCTAGGTTCGGGGAGCCTTTGTTCTTCCACTACCTCCTATAGCTCAACATCTTCTTGAACTGTTTGGAGAAAAAGATAAGTTCTCCATCTGATAGTTCATTATATGGGGTGCTGGGACCTGAACCCTCTAACTCAGCAGCTCTCCTTGGTGGATAAGGAGCCTTTTCCCTGCACTTCCTTATATCTTCAGCTTTGAAGGCCACAAATTTCTCTTTATTGAGGGTTCTAGCAGCATCTTATGCTCTTTTAGAGTTCAGTTGTAGCTCATGAGATATCAGCTTTCTATACTGGTTTTGGGGAAGAGTGTTGGCCAGGTTGCCAACCTCTCTGATGGCACAGATCTTGATATCCCATTCCTTGCTGATAGATCTCAAGAACTTGTCATCCATCTTATAATTTATGGACTGTCTCCCATAAGTGATCAGACTGTTCAGTATCTTGAATAACTTTTCATAGCATTCAACTATGGAATCTTTCTTGCCTTGCTTGAAGGCCTCATACCACTGATTCAAGAGGGATTTCCTGACACCCATCGCTTCCTATATCCCTTCCATATATATAACAAGAGAATCCTACATCTCCTTTGCAATTTTGTAGTGGACCAAGTTTTGAAATGTAGAATCATCTATGGCACTTACAATAATATTCTAGGTCCTCTTGTCCATAGTGTCCAGAATGACTTCATCCGTTGTCATCTCAATATATTTTTTTGGAGTCTGGATATTGGCATCTATAACAGAGACCTTCACGAGAATAAAAGGTCCCTCTTTAATAGTTATGAAAATCTGGGGTCTGAGGCTTCCATAAATAACCTTACCCTCTCCTTCCAGATCCCATAATTTTCCTTCCTACAAATAGGTTGTTTCATAGAATCCAACTCCTTGTGGTTCTCACCTGAAGCCATGGAATTAAGCTTCTGCTACCCTTAGAGATCTATTCAGACTGTTAAGTACTTTTTGAACAACCTCCCTCTGATACTATTTGAAAGTATTTTCTAAGGGTAGCTAAACACCTAGAGGGGGGGGGGGGGTGAATAGGTTTGTTTTGACTCTTTTTGATATTTTGAATTTATGAGCTTAGTGTGTGTTAATATTAGTTATTAGCTTTCAAGAATACACAACAACACAGAAGATTTTCAGTGGTTCCCTTATTTAGGGTATTGGGTATTGTATCCGTAATAACCTTGATTTGAAGAAAGGGCCAGCTAAGCTAAGATGATTTATGACTGTATTTGATAGTATATTTTTAGTTATCTACTTGCAGGTTAACAATGCTAAGTACACACCAATATCAGGTTACAGTAGGTCAGTAAACATGGGACTATATAATATAATCCTTCATTATATAGGCCATTGTATTGACTCATATGTAATCTCTCTATTGGAGTGTACTTCTATTACAAGTACATGAGGAGGTTCAAGGAAGAAGAAGATCTCAAAATTCAAAATAACAGAATTTTACTCAAGTAAAATTCGTCGAGTATCGTAAGGGATATTCGTCGAGTATCTTTGATATTCGTCGTATATACTTACTATCACTCGTCGAATTCATCTTAAATACTTGTGGTGAAATATCTGGAAAGATTGAAAAAAAAGAACAGTTAAGTAAAATACGTCGAGTATCATCAAGTATACTCATCAAATTCGTCGAATATATCTAACAATACTCTCCGAATTCATCGGATATACATGACGATACATGTCAAATTCATTGAATCATCTCAACGTTACTTCTCTGATTTTTCTTAAGGCCAATTCATCGTGTGCATCTTGGTGTCGAGAGCGTCAAGTGCATCTTGGCATCGAGAGCGTCTAGAGCGTCAAGTGCATCTTGACGTCAAGAGCGTCAAGTGCATCTTGTCATCAAGAGCGTCGTGTGTATGGATGGCATTGAGTGAGTCGATAATGTTGAGAGCATTGAGTCTGCTAGCGTATACTCGACGAATTCATCACGCATACTAGCCGATACTCGATGAATTCGTCGAGTATGATTCCAGCCTTGGCGTTGAGTGGCTAGCTAGCTTGTGTTGAATTTCTCTAAACCAAATATGTCATATATCAATGACTATTCGACGTGTATACTAGTGATACTCTACGATACTCGATGAATATGACTCAGGTCATTTTTTTTGAATTTTTTTTTTCTGTAGGCTCGAGTTGCGGCGGCCATGCACAGTAATTTTCGGAAGTTGTTCTCTTGGAAAATTTTTATAGCCGTTGCTATTAGATATATATATATATATATATAGGGTAGATTTATAATAGTCACATTATTGCTAATCGTGCTAATTACTCTCAATTTCAAATCGAGAATCTTTCCAAAAGAACTAACCCGTCGGCCACCTGTGCGATACGCGACATCTCTGATCAGCCGATAACTACGAACGCTGCACGATTCAATCTTCATCGACCCGCACGACTGGATTGCTACTCTCTGAAGATCTCTATTCATCCAGATCTAGTCGATTGAAGATTTAAGATTCAAAGTATTCAAAAATTTCTATTTTTGAGTTCTCCAAAATTTCAAGATCTACATCATCGAAGAACGTCGGAGTGAAGACTTGTAATCTTTATTACTTTGTAATATTCCTTTACTTTTGTAGGAGATTTTTCTCTGAGTTGTAGATCTGTTTGTGGATTCAGTCATAGATTCGGTCGTGGATCAAGTTGTAGGAGAGGTTGTTTTTCGAGTGGTAGGAGGTTTGTCTCCGATTTATAGGAGTTGCGGCTTTGAGGTGTAAGATTTGTAGAAATTTGAGTTTGGTGAAGTAGTCGTATCAATCCCTTCGTGGTAGAAAGGCGAGGTAGGAAAGTGGACATACCCAACACGGGGAACCACTATAAATCTTTGTGTTTGTGTTCTTAATTTTTTAAGTAGTTTTATTCCGCGAAAAGACACATACGTCACCTATTCACCCCTCTCTAGGTGATTTTGGTAGACGCTAGATACTTTTAATTGGTATCAGAGGGGCGTTTTGTTCGATATAAGGTTAACACCTTGAATAAGATTCTAAATCTAGCGTCAAGAGATTCTGCTTACTAACCATGGACAGAAGTAATGACATGTCATCAATGAAGTTACCAATATGCACCAAAGAAAACTTTCCCATGTGGAACGAACAAGTCAGGTTCTTCAAGGAAACAGAAGATCCAAGAATTTTTTAGATTGTGGAAGAAGGACCGCATTTACCTACTCAAGTCTCATCTCTGAACCCAGACATCTTGATTCCCAAGAAGATGATGGATCTCACTAAAGATGAAATTTCCCTAGTCTCCTTGAACAAAAAGGCAAAGAACATTATAGCCAGTGAATTGGACGATTTGATGTTACAAAATTTATTCAACTTTAAATCTTCCAAGGAGATGCACGTCTGCCTTGTAGTTCTGATGGAAGGAAAAGAATAAGTTAGAGATGATCGCAGATCATTGCTGAATCAAGAGTACGAAACGTTTAAGCAGGGACACACTAACTCCATTGCAGACAACTTCGAGAAATACTTTAAGATTGTCAACGGTCTCAGAAACTATGATTATACCTTCACTAATGGTGAATTGAACGACAAATTCCTTAGATCCTTGACAAAGGATTGGGATACTAAAGTTGTATCCATTAGGAAGTTTGGGAAGCTGCCTAAGATTAAGCCTCAGAACCAGTTTGGAAAGGTGCTCTCCTACGAGCTTTAAATGAACACAAAAAATAAGGAGGAGCAAAGCAGCAAGACTTTAAGTAGAGAGAAGTCAGTTACCCTGAAGGCTGAAGGTTCGAGGAAGTCTAAAGTCGTGTCGTTAGTAAGGACACGTGCTCCAAACACACTAGATAACTCTGAGCCAAGCACATCAAGATCTGAGCTATCTGATGGGGAGTTCTCACTCATCTCTAAGTAGTTCGAGAAACTACTCAGCAAGAGGATACAGATGAAGAATCAGTCATCCTCCACGAACGCCTTAAGATCACATCGTGACAGTGATCGCTCCAAGAAAAGCTACAGTAAGGAGGACTAGTACAAATCTAAACAAAGTAAACAGTTTTCCTCTGAGTTGTTTGCTATTGTTGTAATAAGCCAGAACACATGATTGTGGAGTGTCCCTACATGAAGAAGGAAGGATATAAGAGAGACAAGAAGAGATCCTTCAAAGGTAAAACGAAGGAAAAGAAAAGCTTCATCGCCAAGATTTCCAAGACTCTTAGTGACAGCAAATCCAGTGAATCTAGTTTAGAGGATGAAGAAGCTTACTTCTGGCTTATAACTCGATCAGACAAGGAAGTTGGCTACTAAGAGTATCACGGGAAGGTAAACTCGTGCACAATACTCTCAGAATTAGAAATGTCATCTAATAGTCATGAAGGCTATTTTTCTGAGGAAGAGGATTTTGAATTAATGGTTCAGCCTGAGAACTTTTTGAAAGCATTTGACAAATTCCGTAAGGTAGTCAAAACGCAGTTGAAAGAGATTGCTTCCCTCAAGGCAGTGGAAATAAGTCTGAAGGAGGAAATTGCAAAATTACTTCCTCTCAGAGAGGAAGTCAACTCCTTGAAAGAGGAACTCAAATTCTCTGCTGAAATATTGAGTCTGAAGGAGAAATACCTTGATGAGCTAGAGGAAAAGCTTGTGGTGGAGAGAAAACTTGTGGAAAGTTACTCCAAGCCGAAGACTATTCTTCCCCTCATCGATGAGTTTTCAACTCCGAATAAGGGTAGTGGTCTTGGCCTCATAGTTGGTAAAGGTAAGGCTTCCAAGAAAGATAGTGCCAAAGAAATGGGGAAGGAATCGTAAGGTTAACTCTCGTTTAAGAAGGAAATCTTCCCGACGAACAAGTTTAACCTTGACTCGTCCTACGGTCATCTTTCTAGGCCTACTTATGTAAAGCCCAAGAAGCGATACCAGGGATGGACCCATCCCCGAGACTATGGTTCTAGTTTTTTCAAAGAACATTATGAAGAGATTCAACTTCAGAATTATGGTCCATATGTTCATGGACATAACTATAAGAAGGCACCAAAATCCAAGACTTTTGTACCTAAGGTAAATGAGATGGAGAAGCCATGTGTCTATTACAATCAGGAGGCTTCCACCTCCAATTATGTTGCCCCAACTTGACCTCATATTAAAAGGGTAAAGCAGGATTACAGGAGAAGGTACAATAGGTTTGACTATTGGTGTTCCGGCAAAATTGGTCATTTTGGCACAGATTTTTGGTTTAACCTTGCAAAATTTAAAACTCCACGAGTTAACCGTATGAGACCGACTACTCTCCAATTTAATGTTCCTAGTGGTGGTAAGCTAACAAGGAACCAAGGATCCAAATATGTTTGGGTTCCTAAGGTAAAATTATTTATGGTTGCAGGTATGTCCAAAGACCAACAAAACTCTGACATTGTATTTAGACAGTGGATGCTCTTGGCATATGACCGGGACAACCCTATTGCTTGATTATACCCAAGTCAAAGACGGACCAAAAGTCGTCTTTGGAGGGTTAGACAGGAGAACTATTAAAGGCTATGGTATGATTTCCAACGACATAGTTTCTTTCACAGACGTGACTTATGTTGAAGGATTACAGCATAATCTTATAAGCATAAGTAAATTATGTGACAAAGGCTACATCGTTGAGTTCTACAAGGACAAGTGTCTGATAAAGTCGTCTGTAAATTTGGAGATGATGTTAACAGGAACTCGTAGTAGAAATATTTTCAGTTTAAATTTTCTATGTTTAGAGAATTCTACACTAGTGTGTTTTTTTACTAAAAGTAGTGCGTCTCTTTGTGACCAATGACACAAGAGATTAGCACATATTAATTTCAAAACCATAAGTACATTATTTTCTCGTAACTTAGTGCACGATGCCCCCAGTATTAAGTGCCTTAAAGAGAGTCCATGGCACTCTTGCCAAATGGGTAAGAAGACAAGGGCTACCTTCAAGGGTATTGCTAAAAAAGATTCTTTGAGAAGTTTATATTTACTTCATATGGACTTATTCGGTCCTATGCCAATTCACAGTTTAGGAGGTATGGTATACACGTTAGTAATTGTTAATGACTACTCTCGTTTTACTTGGGTGTTCTTTCTGAAACAAGATTAAAACACCGTTGACACCTTCACTAATTTTGTTCGACAAATTTAGAACGATTTGAACTGTTTAGTGGTCAAAATCAAAAGTGATAACCGAACATAATTTGATTCTGGTGCCATGAAAGAATTCTGTGGAAGTCATGGTATCTTTCATGAGTTTTCCTCCCTGTATACTTCTCAACAAAATTGAGTTGCTGAGAGAAGGAATATAACCCTCATTGAAGTATATACAACTATGTTGAACGATGCTTCACTTTTGGAGTACTTCTGGGCTAAAGCCGTCAACACATCTTGCCACATACAAAATAGAGCACTAATGAACAAAAGTTATCGCATGACCCCCTATGAACTATTGAAGGGCAGAAAACCTATTGTGCCAAATTTTATAATCTTTGGAAGTAAATATTTCGTACTTAATAATGGGAAGTATTACAACACAAAGTTTAGTGAGAAATATTTTGAAGGTATTTTTATAGGTTATAGTATTCATAGTAAGGCATATAGGATTTTTAGTAAGAAAACCCTGGTAGTAAAAGATTATATTAATGTTGTATTTGATAAGACAATCATGCTCCAAAGTAGCTTATCTAGGGTTATTGGTGAAGATGCAGGTACTAGTTCAAGTAACTAAGCTTGTATGAAGAAGTCAAGGAAGATGCTCCAAGGTCAATCAAGGTCGTCGATCCAGGTTCAGTGGATAAAGAACGTTTAGAGGATGAATTGCTTCAACTTCTAGAGGATGCACCAGATATTGCAAAACTAGCATGAGGAACGGCAAGAAATCTAGTGTTCAGACACCTAAGAGATCACCCATCTGATCAAATCATTAGAGAGCCATGCGATAGATTTAGAACTAGAAGAGGTACAACTAATGAGTTATTGCATCTTAGTTTTCTGTCTTAGTTTGAGCCGAAGAAGTTTGTAGAAGCAAACAAGGATGCCCCATGGATCATGGCAATACAAGAGAAGGTCAACCAGTTTGAATGATGCAAAGTCTAGGAGTTGGTCCCCAGGCCCAAGGGACAGAACGTAATCGATACCAAGTTGATTTTTTAGAAGCAAGCTGGATGAGAATGGCGTAATCATCAAGAACAAAGCCCGGCTTGTAGCTCAAGGATATAGACAAGATGAAGGGATCGACTTCGACCAGACCTTTGCTCTAGTGGCCAGGCTCGAGGCGATCAGGTTGTTTCTTGCATATTCTTCCCTCAAAGGCTTCACGATCTATCAAATGGACGTGAAGTCAGCATTCCTCAATGGGAATTTGAAAGAGGAAGTATATGTAGTATAATCCCAAGGTTTTGTAAATTCTACTTTCCCTGATTATGTTTACTTTTTAAATAAAGCTCTCTACGGCTTAAAGCTAGCTCCGCGAGCTTGGCATGAGACATTGTCTAGCTTTCTTCTTGAGAACAAGTTCACAGGAGGAAATATAGACAAGACATTATTTCTTAGGGAAGTAAAAGGCAAGATTATGCTAGTGCAAATCTATGTCGACGACATCATATTTGGTTCTATAGAAGACAACATTTGCAAGAAGTTTTCCAAACTTATGCAAGGGAAGTTTGAAATGAGCAGTATGGGAGAGCTGAAGTATTTCTTAGGACTTCAGGTGAAGAATTCTGAAGATGGAATTTTCTTCTCTCAGAAGAAGTTCACCAAGGAGCTTCTTAAGAAATTCAGAATGGAGAATGCAACCTCTATGAGGACTCTAATGGGTTCAACAGTGTCTCTGGATAAGGATGAGAAAGGGAAAACTTTTGATGAAACCAAGTACAGAAGCATAATTTGATCCTTAATCTAACTTACTGCAAGTAGAACAGACATAATGTTCTCAATATGCGTCTGCGCTAGATTTCAGGTGACTCTAAGGAATCTCATTACGTCACCACAAAGTAAATTTTCAGATACCTTAAGGGTACAATGAATCTTGGCTTATGGTACTGGAGAAGTAATGATGTCGAGCTAATTTATTTTTAAGATGCTGATTTTGCAGGAAGTAGGGATGGCAGAAAAAGCACTTCCTGGACATGCCAATTCCTCGGAAGATGGCTTATTTCATAGAATAGTAAGAAGCAAAATTGTGTGGCAACCTCAACTGCCGTGTCAGAGTATATCTCTGTCGGTAGATTTTGAGCACAGCTTCTATGAATCAGGAATCAACTCAATAACTACAACCTAAAGTTAAGAGAGATTCCAATGTATTGTGACTCATCCAGCGTAATAGCGATCGTGCATAATCCAGTTTCTCACACCCAGACAAAGCAAATTAAAGTGCGATATCACTTCATCCAGGAGCATGTGGAGAACAAGGATATAGCCCTCAGGTATGTGCCGACAGATTAGCAGGTCGCATAAATTTTTACGAAGCCGCTGGACGAGGACAATTCTCATTTTTCAAAACAGAACTAGGCATGCAGGACAAAGACTCATAAAGAAGGCCAAAAAGACAGGAAGTTTCTCGGAAAATTCATCAAGGAAGAAAATTTTCCCAAGGGAAATTCGTCAAATATCATACGGCAATTTTGACGATTCGTCAGAAATACACGTCTATACTCAACGAATCCTACCTTGTGTCCGGTGAAACTCGCCGAATCTAACTTAGGTCAAAATTTATCTTTTTATATTGGATCCAAAGAGCTGTCGAATATCAGGTACACGCCTTTTAGGTAGAATTTAAAATTATATATATAAAAATAATCAAGATTTGGGGCAACTGCGACACATTTCGTCGAAACCATAACAATGAAATTTGCCGAATTGTCCTCCCGACTCTTCGGCTCCAGCACAAGTTTTGTCGTCTCCATCCCGTGGCCCTGCTCCCATTCTCTTCGATTAGGTCAGAGCAAGTGATTCCAGCAAAGCTTTCCGATTTCCAGATGCAGTTTCACTCAAGGGTTTGATTCTAACGGCTTGTTCTTGCCGTTCCGTCAATGACAGTGATATATTCCAATCGGCAGATCAGTCCAGATATTTCTATTTCACTCTCTGATTCTCCATGGCTTCTCGAAGCACTAGTGGACTACTAGGGGGTGGAGAATTGGTTCGAGCAGGTTTTGCCTTTGTGTTAGATGAATTTAGGAATGTGATCTTGATGCTTGACACAGTCGGTCTCTCATTAATTCTAGAACACCCTTGCAAAATTTTTGACAAGGTCATTCTTGAGTTCTTCCAGAATGCCAAGCTTCAGCATGAAGATATCGTCATAAAAAGTAAGGTTCGTAAGACTATAGTTAAAGTTAAGGCCACTAATTTTACCCGGCTCTTGAGGCATCCAGCCTGTGAAGAAGCAGATCGGCTCGAAGAGGAAGACTTCTCAAGGGCATTGTTGTTCTATTAATTGCCAAGGGGCACCATGGCTGTTAAAAGGAAAGGGATGAATGATGAAGGGAAGCTACTATCAGACATTATTGGTAAAGTGCTTCTATGCAAGACAGGAGCCCACCACTATTTGTCATCAGAAATGTTCAAGATTATAGTAACGATCTTCTGTAGAAAGAGAATTGACTGAGGTGCGATGTTGTTTGAGAAAATCAAGGACAGTCTCCGCACACCCAACTTTGGAAGGATTATCAGCTTGTACCTTAATCAAATTGATGGTGATAAGTTTGATATGACCAAAGGTGTGCCTATCAATCACCTGAAGAAGATCGACTTAACACTCTTCTCAATGTGGGATAAGTCGATCTTAAGGTAAGGGGGAGCCCTAAATTTGCTTGTGGAGGAGGAAGATCCTGCTACTGAGGATAGGATTCTTACTCCACCCCTAGTGAGATTCCTGAGAGCTTGAGTGTAAGAATGGAGGGGGAGCTAGCTAATACACAAGTGGCTACTCAAAGAGTGCCCTTGAGTGTTTCTTCTGAGTCAGTGCCAGATGCTCCAGCTATAGAGAATATAATGCAAGATGTTCTAACTGATCCTACTGTGTTAGAGCCTGCTGATGTTGAGGATGATGTTGATGCTAATGATAAGGTTCCATCTCCTTCTAAATATAAGATTAATGATGTTTTGGATACTGCTGATCATGATCTAAATATTTATGATTATGAGATAGCTACTGATGAGTTTATGGTCATTACTGATAAGATGAGAGCTACTGATAATGCAAATGATGGTTCTGATAAAGTTTTAGTGGAGAAACTGATTTTCTCTCTCCCATAGATTATTTCTGCTTCATCTTCTGAGGGGGAGGTGACTAGGCCCTCTATATCGGTTGCAACTAAAGTTGAAAGGTTTATCCGCAACCTTGAGAAAAGAGTTGCCAAGGTGGCAGGTACTCCTCCAGTTATTCCAGAGGAGGTAGTAGATGTTTCTTATGAGGAAGGAGATGCAGAGAAGCATCCTCCTGTCCTAGCTGCTGAAGAGCTATTGGGTCCATTGATCCCAATATATTAGATTTGTAAGAAGTCAAACAAGTCCATGGTATACACATAGTTGTATTTGATGTATGTTTAAGTTCATTCATACAGGTTGGTCTTTATCATAATGATTGGACATATAGTTCAAGAGACAATGACAGGTGGACTCAAAGTGATAGGATGGAAATTCAAAAAAATTCCTGGAGTTAGGTAGCATCAGTACGGCAAGCTCACTCAATGGCATACAACTAATAACACTGAGAGAAGGTTTGGCAGTCAAAGATTATAGTATTAAAAAAGTAGAAATGTGGCTAAGTACACAGCCGTTGAGTAAGCTCAACTCACTCAACGCCATATGGACAGAATCATTGAGTCAAGGATATTCTGTCAACGCCAAAGTATAAGGAGAAAGAAAATTTGACTAAGTACAGAAGCGTTGAGTGAATCTCATTCATTCAATGCCAAGTCAAAAGGCTTTGAGTCTAGTCTTCATGTTAAGAAACAAGAATTCAACTAAGTCCAGAATCGTTGAGTTAAGCTAGTTCACTCAACGCACTCAACGCCAAACTTCAATAAGAAGACAAGATTGCAGAAAATCAGGCTAAATATAAAAGCGTTGAGTGAAGCTTATACAGTCAACACTGTCAACGCTTTTAAGCAGAAAGGGTAGAAGAATATGGCTAAGGGAAAAGGGGTTGAGTGAGGCATATACACTCAATGCTCTCAACAGAGCTGAAATATTTCTATGTCCAAATTCATTGAGTATGGCCTATTCACTCAACGCCTAGCAGAGGTGAAGAAAATTATAAGTCCAGAATCATTGAGTATAGCTTATCCACTTTTCGTCGAGCTGAGCTCTGAGTTTGTTGAACTGAGTTTAGAGTTCGTCGAACTCAGCTTTCACTTTTTCATGAAGATGAGCTATGGGTTCGTCGAACTGAGTTTTGAGTTCGTCGAACTAAGGATTTCTAAAATTATGCTTGATTTTGCTAAGTCCAGAATGATGCTGACGTGAGAAAAGTTAACAAGTCAACGAATTTTTGATTAGTTATTTAAATGCTGCAATTCGACATTAATGTCGTTGTTAGTCTAGAGTGAATCTCAATTTGATTAAGCTGAGGTTTTAGCCGCCATTAAAAATGGGACACATGTAAATCATCCCGCAAATCGATGGGATTATAAATAGCAGTTGAGATCGAGATCAAATTAACTTTTTTGATTAACATTAATTCATTCTGAAAACGAGAAACGGGAGTTCGTCGTCTTCATCCCCCATTGTTACACAGCTAAGTACTTCAAATTGATAAATCCAAAGGGTTTCTGAGTTTGCTGGTGCAATCAACATCTGCTATAACAAGTATAGAGGATATCTCTGAGGAAGAAGAATCAGTCTAGGCAAGCCCTAGCTGAAATTGCTTCACGCTTCAATCTGAGCCAAATCTGAATATTATTTTTTGAAATAAAGAAGAAGAGGATATCTATGACAGATTCTGACTAGATAGAAGAATAAGGAAGAGGAATTGCAATTTGCCCAACAGGTTAGCTATTTAAAGTTCGTCTTCCCCTCTTTCATCAGCAAGAAAAGAATAGAGATTCTTAGGAATTTCTAGCACAAGCTGCAGACCATTGAGGATCAATTTTCTTGTTGCTGGGAAGCAAATAGGGCTGAGATTTTCTTAGCCCAGGAAGAAATCGACTCAGGGAGCAATTTCTCTTCAGTCGAATCAACATTCCTCATTCAAAATCTGTGGATCATTGATAGATCTGTGTTGAGGCCTAGATTGATTAGGATGTTTGAGAGATTTGTGTGATCTTATTATAAAGCCTAAATTATAAAGGTTGTGAGAAGGATCTGTGAGATCTGTGTTAGGGCCGTGGTCCTGTGATTGGATCCTTGTGTGAATCTATACAGGGTTATTTCTCCTAGCCTATATTAAGGGTAGTAGTGCCTGTGTTTGGTAGTCAGGAGATTACTGTATTGAGGGTTGTGAGACTATTTTGTAATTCTCAGTGGAGACTGACTAATCCGGTAGGTTCATGCTGTAATCTCTCAGGAGCCATAGTTTTTGGAGAAGAGACTTGTCTAAGATACTGTTAGAAAGGCAGACAGAGATTGTAGATATACCCATACACTGGGGAACCACTATAAAATCTTGTGTGTTGTGTCTTGTGTTTTGCTATGCTGAGTATTGTGTTCTTGAAAGCTGAATTATGTATACACAGTAGGACACACGTGATAGAAGATTTTAAAGAACTATAAAAGATTGCAATAATCTATTCACCCCCTCTAGGTGATTAGCTACCCTTATAATCAAAGACTTTCAAAAGCCTTTGTTGATTTCCAAAGCTAGATTATCTCCAATCTATAAGTCTCCTAGTGAAGATCTGCCCTCTCTCCCAAGTATTCCTTCTCATGATGTTGCCACCTCCAGTGCTGATAGTTCCATTTTGAAGACAGTAGAGGTAATGTTTGCAAGACAACAAACATAATTTGAAGCCTGCATGTAGAAGGTTCTGGAAAAGGTCAAGGAAATAGAGTAAGATGTTAACAATGGCCTTGTAAAAGTTAAAATTCAGATTGACAAACTTATACAAAGCTTGATTCATTATATGCCGATAGTGGAAAATCTATCACGCTTAACATTCAAGGTCTCAAGTATGCCTTAAAAGTTCTTAATAATGTTGATACAAACGCCATATCAATGATTGATGCCCACAACAGATCGATGGCTCACTTTGACAGCACTATTCCTTCTTATTCAATGCTGTTATTGATAAAGTCAGAAAGGGGGAGGAGGCTATGAAAGCTAAGGTTGTTGCAGTTGAAGCTGCTATGGTAGAAAATTTCAAAAAGACAAATGACTTCAGCTATAACAACTTTATGCGGCTATATGGTAAGATTTTTGCTTTCAAGTACCTTCTATGCATGCTTATGATGAAGTTCATCCTACTGAGGATTACTCTCATTATTGGACAGACACACAGGATATCTCTCAGGACAGACCTACTACTGCTGCTGCTGAAGTTCAAGTGGTTGAAGATATTCCTCTTGCTCTAGTCTACAAGAGAAGAAAGTATGGTGAAGGCTCGTCTGCTGTATGATCAGACCATGCCAGAGAACTGCTTATCAGAGAAAGAGAAATTGGTTAAGTGTGGAGTCCTAGTTTAAGAGGAATAATTCTAGACACCTTCACCCTAGTTGATTTTGGAAATGAGAACAGATGGAACCATTACGATCATGAAGAATGGCATAAGTATGAATTGGCCTCTTCCAAAAGAAGAATACATTTCAAAAATTATAAGAATGACGAGTCTGCACCTCTAGTCTCTCCAAAGTATTATCCTAAGCCAATGGCTTATTGTTTTTGGCTGTGTCAAAATGATCATGGCATGAAGGCCTAATGTTCATGTTTTTTGGTGTGATTGAGATGTGGTTGTAGTTGCCGTTGGTTCCATTGCCCACAATTTACCCTAGATTGGATTTGAAGAGGCATCAACATCAACACTAAGAGCATAGTTGTATTTGATGTTATTTAAGCTCATCATGTGCAGGATGTTTCATGGAACAAGTCTAGATAGATTGTCTAAGTGATGTGATAGGTGGTCACAAAGTGAAGATGCTGGAAAGGAAGGAATTTGCCTAAGTCCACAGGCATTGAGTGAGGTAAGCTCAATCAATGGCATAAGTCAAGGAGAATTTGAAAATACAGCCAAGTCCACAGGCGTTGAGTGGAGTAAGCTCACTCAACGCTAGAGGTAAGAAAGAATGTAGACAAGCTGGAAATATGGCTAAGTCCACAGACGTTGAGTGGAGTTGACTCACTCAACGCCATACAGCTATATGCTTATATATGGCTAAGTAGTTTGGCGATGAGTGATGAAGACACACTCAATGCCATACAAAAAAAAAGTTGTGAGTTGAATTGGTTTCTGAGTTCATCAAACTCAGTTCATAATTCATCGAACTGAGTTTAGAGTTCATCGAGTTGAGCTCACCGTTCGTCCAAATCAGTTCAGCAATCGTCAAACTCAGTTCAGAGTTGATGGAGGCAGGCTAAGACAGTCAAAGCCTAAGGTTTAAGAGGCAGAAAAGTGACTAAGTTCACAGGAATTAAGTGAAAGTCATTCACTAAACAACATAGCCTTATAAGTGTTGAGTAACACTCAGTCAGTCAAAGCAAGTGTTTTAAAACATAGAAATTTTGCTAAGGCAAAAAGCGTTGAGTGAGGCATGCTCACTCAACGCTCTCAACTCTTAAGATGCAGAAATCTTTTTCTAAGGCAAAAAGTGTTGAGTGATGAAGACTGTTGCGCGCTAGGGTTCGAAGAAAATAAACGCAACCGAACTAGCAACCCGATGAGGCAAGTATACCTATCGAATTGTAGGAAGGGGACACAAGTGTCGTATTGAAATCCGGGAACTGTTGGCTATGCTTACTCACACGAACGCTATTAACTTATCGACGGAAAAACTAGGGTTTTAGAAAATCTAAGTGCAGGGGAGAAAGTAAAGCTATACTAGAAAGAGAAACACTGCAATTAAGTAAAGCTGTTAAGTAAAGAACTATACTAGAAAGGAAACTACTGCAGTTAATTAAAGAGCACAAGATAGGAGATTACTACGAAAGGTAGAAAATATGAAATGGAAATGCACCCGATCAAGATTCACCTCGGCTAAAGACGATTAAGAAAATGCGATAAAAATCTAAACTTAATAGGATAAGGGTCCTTAACCGTGGAGGTTCCTAAAGCTTGAACACGCTTCTCTCGAAGTCATGCCCAACTGTGTTTAGGAAGGTCCGACCGACTCTCGTCTAAATCGGAGGCCTAAAACTCGCTTTACGCGGTGAACCCCACTATTGGATTTTACTCCAATCCGGGAGATTTGGACGTCTGCCTCTCTCGAGGGGTGCATACAACTCCCTTTACTCTTGAATGCTCACTTCATTCTCTCGGCCTCTCGGCTAGCCCAGAATGAAAGCAAAGGCGGAGAGTATATATCGAAAATATACCTCCAACCCGTGATTAATCAATTATAATTCAAGGCCCTAACCTAAAAAGGAAAAGATTAATTCAAACATCATAAAATAATCGCTCTAACCTCGGATCATCAAGATCGAGTACAAGGAGGATTAGTTAATCATAATAGAGTGGAGGGGGGAAGATGAGTAGAAAATCATAAGAAGAACACAAGCTAAACAAGAACACTTTTATTAATAAAAAGGGGCAAGTTAC
Source organism: Platanthera zijinensis (assembly GCA_039513925.1). Taxonomy (NCBI): domain Eukaryota; kingdom Viridiplantae; phylum Streptophyta; class Magnoliopsida; order Asparagales; family Orchidaceae; genus Platanthera; species Platanthera zijinensis. Next base: position 115,674,180 of record CM077090.1, on the reverse strand, counting down.
ACTATTGAAAATTAAAGTTACAAGTGCATGAAATTGAAATCCTATTCTAGCCCTACAAGTAGCACTAAGCAAGAGCAAAATTACAATAAAAGCTAAGACAAACTACAATTAAGCTAGGGTTAAACAAAAAGTACAAAGAGAGGGGGAGAGAGAGAGAGAGAGAAAGAATGAAAAAGGATCAAGAAACAAAGGGGCAGCACCTCCCCCACTCAACCAAAGCTTGCTAAAATGAAGAGGGGGGGGCTCTATTTATAGATTTTTTTCTCGGGTTGGTCACTCCCTCCGACACGCCCTAGGGGGGGCGTGTCAGGGGGCATGACAGTACTATGTTGACCTCGGGCTCTGGATTCTGGCGGGAGGGATGATTGCTTCGGTACGTCGGTGGTCACGCCCTAGGTCACGCGGGGGGGCGTAACAGGCACGTCATGTCCAAATCATTGGTCGGAAATCCGTCAGTCGTCGAAAAAGGAGGGTGTCACGCCCATGTCACGGGCGTGACATAGGGCATGACAGTACTATTTTCGTGCTGTGCAGAAACGGTATTTAATGTGGCGGCAGGCTTTGCGGTAGAGGGCGACACACCCCTAGTCACGCCAGGTGACATGCCCAGGGAGGGCGTGTCCGGGTGGCGTGACTACGGTTTTGGCCGTTTTCCCGTCCCTTCTTGCAGGAGTCCTGGGGATCGGGTGACACGCCCTAGGTCACGCCCAGGGAGGGCGTGACAGGGGGGCGTGGCAGGTGATTTTGGCCAATTTTCTGGAAACCTGCAAAAAGACAAGAAAAAGTCAGTGGCAATAATATTTACATAAAAAGGATAAAAATAAACTAATAATAGACATGATTTGTACACTATAAAATAGAAAATACGATAATAGTTTAGGCTACAAAACGTATTATCAAATTCCCCCAAGCTTAAGCTTTGCTTGTCCCCAAGCAAAAATATAAAAACTAGATATTTATAAAAGGACTAATCAAAAAGTTCTAATTATGCCTACACAAGTACTATGTGAAATTTTAAGTAGGGAAAAGGTGAAATGTAAGTCTAAAACAATTATTTAGGTATGATAAAACTTTTATAAACTTTACTTAATAAAAACAAATCATCCAAAATTTTAGCGAGATTTTTTAAATGGACTTAAGCAAAGCAACGAAAATGAAAAATAAGCATTGAGTTGTTACTGGATCCAAGCAACGCATTATAATTATATCAATTTAATTAACAAAAATCTAGGTTTAAATCTAAAACTAAAACTGATTTACTGTTTTTCTTTTCTTAGTTGTTAAATAAAAATCAAAAAGCGTGAATCAAAAGGACTTAAATAGGACAGAAACGTTTGTTTTAGGAAAATGATTAGGAGTGGAATTCAAAGATAAACGTGAAGGTTTAAAATCGCACTAAACCAAAGCAAAGAGTTTCAAAAACTTTCATAAAAATATATACACATTTTTTCTTTTTCTTTTTCTTTTTCATTTTTTTTCTTTTTTCAAAACAAAGGCCATAAATATTTTTATTATCCTTTTTGAGTTGGCCAAACAAAAATAAACATCACTTTTGAACATACTTCCTTTTTTTTCGAAAACCTTTCTCCACAAAAATCACAAAATACCCTATCAAAATCGTCAAAACAATTTATGAAACTCAAAAAGGCTAGTGCGATTCGATAGGTTGGAAATTTTTGGCTTTGGTGAAACTGAAATGAAGGGAGGAGCTATCAAATGAAATCGGAAAAAGGCTCAAAAACGGCTAACTAGTGGTAAAAGTTTTTAGGTTGGCAGGAAAGCTCAAACGAAAACAAAAACGGCCTAAATCATTTTCACGCTTTTGAATTTATTTAAAACAAAGTTTTGAAAAATTTTCAAAAAGCGAGTCCTAGATAATAAAAGAAGATTGATGAAATTAACTTGAAAATAGAAATAATAGGTGACTTGGATCGTTCACATCTACTACGTTATTCAAAAGTTGACTTTACAAAAATTATTCAAAAACGAGAAAGAAAATAGTGGATGATGAATTTTTGAGAAAGTAAAGGAAATAAACAACAAAAAACCATAATAGAAATGCGAGTTTTAGAAAAATATTTCACCTTAACATGCTACCATGAATTAGAAACACAGCATGGCCTACATTTTACTTGTGAAACATAATTAAAAAGGACGATTAGAAATATTATAATTAACTAAGTTGTTTATAGGAGATTTTGAGTAAAACAAAAAAAAACTAGGGGTACTATTGAAATATCAAAATGTCTAACCATTCAAAAACACATATATATTTTTTAATTTTGAGAAATATTCTCTTTTTTTGGAATTTTAGAAATTTTTTCTCTTTTTTGGAATTTTAAGATTTTCATTTTTTTTTATTTTTTTATTTGGGAAATATTTAAAATATATACAAAAAGAAAATATTTACGCTAAGCAAAAATGAAGGAGGAAGTCCTCCCCCAAGCTTAAAACAGACATTGTCCTTGATGGCTAAAGAAGGGGATTGGAGAAGGAGAGAAAAATAAAGTACAGAATTGAGAGACAGGATTGAAATACAGGTACTTCCCCAGATTTATTTGCTGCGAAAGCTGAGTGATGCCGCCCCCCTGAATGTCCTCTTTGGACTTCGTGATAGATTCAGCAATGTTGGAGCAGGCGATCGCAGAAGCTTCAGCTTGTCGGAGCCGTCCGAGGCAAAAATTGTAAAATAAAGAAAACAGAAAAAGATAACTTGGGTTGCCTCCCAAGAGCGCCCATTGGTTAAAGCGTCGTTGAGCTCGACGCATCAAAAAAAAATAATATTGTCCAAAAATGTTGTTGTCCCGAAATAAAATTGTTTTTAGCAAAAAATTAAAAGTTCAAGATTAGAGTTCATGAAGCAGAAACTTAATAATGTTTGGACTGACATCCTCATCACCAGATAAATACAGTTTAAGACGCTGACCATTCACTTTGAAATTACCCTTATCAGGGTGAGAAATTAAAACAGTTCCATAAGGAAATACTTCTAAAACATAAAACGGGCCAGACCAGCGAGATTTTAATTTGCCCGGAAATAAACGTAAATGAGAATTATATAACAGGACTTGGTCGCCCGACTTAAAGTTTTTAGGGTGCCTTAAGTGTTTATCGTGTAAACGCTTCGTCCGCTCTTTATAAAGTTTATTATTTTCATAAGCATAAGAGCGCCACTCATCGAGTTCATTTAGTTGAAATTTTCGAAGGTCACCGACTGAGTGGGGATCGAAGTTTTAAAATTTTAAGGCCCAAAAGGCGCGGTGTTCTAACTCTACGGGCAGATGGCACGATTTTCCATAGACCAGCCGATACGGCGTACATTCGAGGGCGTTTTTGTACGCTGTTCGGTAGGCCCATAAGGCATCGTCAAGCTTGGCTGACCAGTCTTTTCTAGAAGTTGAAACAGTCTTTTCTAATATTCTTTTTATTTCTCTATTAACTACTTCGACTTGACCGTTAGTTTGGGGGTGGTAGGCAGTGGAAAGCTTATGCGTAACGCCGTATTTGGTAAGAATTTTTGAAAATTGCGCGTTACAAAAATGGGAACCCCTATCGCTAACGATTGCGCGAGGCGTACCGAATCTAGAAAATAAATTTTTTAAAAACGTGACTACAACTCGGGAGTCGTTCGTGGGAAGAGTTTGGGCCTCAGCCCATCGTGAAACATAATCAACAGCAACTAAAATATATTTGTTTCCGAAGCTAGAAGGAAGGGGGCCAACAAAATCAATTCCCCAGAGGTCGAAAATTTCGCACTCTAAGAAATAATTTTGCGGCATTTCATTTTTATTAGAAATATTGCCCGACCGTTGGCAACTATCACACCTACTCACAAAGGCTTGCGCGTCTTTAAACAGGCTAGGCCAGTAAAAACCCGCGCAAAGCACCTTGTGAGCGGTGCGAGCAGCTTGATAGTGCCCACCTGTCAGACCTTCATGCAAATGTTTTAGAATATCAATTCCTTCATCAAAAGAAACACATCTCCTTATCACCTGATCCGCACAAATTTTGAAAAGATGTGGGTCTTCCCAAAAGTAGTTCTTCAGCTCAGAAAAGAATTTCTTCTTTTGCTGAGAGGAGAACTCTCTTGGGAGCACCCGGGCCACTTGATAGTTGGCGATGTGCGCGAACCAAGGAGAAGTAGATGTATTAACTAAAAGCAGCTTCTCATCAGGAAAATAGTCATTAAAAGATTTTTCATTTAATTTTTCTATAAAGGGGTTATCTAATCTGGATAGATGGTCGGCGGCCAAGTTCTCGGCTCCTCTCTTATCACGGATCTCTAAGTCAAACTCCTGGAGGAGTAAGACCCAGCGAATCAAGTGAGGCTTGGCATCCGTTTTGGCAAGAAGGTACTTGAGGGCCGAGTGGTCCGTAAAAACAATGATTTTTGAAAGTGTAATGTAAGGGCGGAATTTATCAAACGCAAATACTACAGCTAAGAGCTCCTTCTCGGTTGTGGTGTAATTTTCTTGTGCAGATGTGAGGGTTTTACTAGCGTAATAGATGGGGTGGAAGTTCTTAGATATGCGTTGACCTAATACGGCCCCCACCACAAAACTACTCGCATCGCACATAATTTCGAAGGGAAGGTCCCACACCGGAGCTATCATAATTGGTGCGTTAATTAACTTTTCTTTAATTGATTCAAAGGCATAAATACAAGAGTCATCAAAAATGAATGGAGCGTCTTTTTCTAAGAGATGGGTGAGGGGCTTTGTGATCTTGGAGAAGTCCTTTATAAAATGACGATAAAAACCAGCGTGGCCTAGGAAACTTCTTATAGCTTTTATGTTTGTAGGCGGCGGCAACTTCTCAATAACTTCTATCTTGGCAACGTCTACCTCAATACCTTTAGCAGAAATTTTATGACCCAAAACTAACCCTTCCCTCACCATAAAATGACATTTTTTCCAATTTAGGGCAAGGTTAGTTTCTTTGCATCGTTCTAAGACTTTTTCGAGGTTTTCTAAACATCTATCGAAGGAATCGCCGAACACGGAGAAATCGTCCATGAATACCTCCATAATGCTTTCTACGTACTTGTCAAATATTGCGAGCATATATCGCTGGAATGTAGCTAGCGCATTGCATAATCCAAACGGCATTCTTCGGTACGCGAAGGTGCCGAAGGGACAAGTAAACGTAGTTTTCTCTTAGTCCTCGGGGGAGATGGGTATTTGAAAGTACCCCGAGAGGCCATCGAGAAAACAATAAAAGCTATGGCCGAAGAGACGTTCTAAAATCTGGTCGATAAACGGTAAAGGAAAGTGGTCCTTGCGGGTGGCGTCATTTAACTTACGGTAATCTATGCACATACGCCAACCCGTCACCGTCCGCGTCGGGATTAATTCATTATTCTCATTACTAACTACGGTTATCCCTCCCTTTTTTGGAACTACCTGAACGGGGCTAACCCACTTACTGTCCAATATAGGGTAGATAATTCCTGCGTCTAATAGTTTCATAACCTCGCCCTTAACTACTTCTTTCATATTCGGGTTTATACGGCGCTGAGATTGGATAGAGTTACGCGAATTATCTTCCATTAAAATTTTATGGGTACAGAAAGATGGGCTTATGCCCTTGATATCAGAAATTTGCCAAGCAATAGCCCGACGATGCTTACGTAGAACAAGCAGAAGTTTATCATTTTGCGTATCCGTGAGGTAGGCCGAAACGATAACTGGTAACTTGGAATCTTTTTCTAAGAAAGCATACTTAAGGTGTTCGGGAAGTTCTTTAAGTTCTAGGGTAGGGGGTTCTTCATAAGAGGATTTTGAGATTCTTTCTTTTTCAAAAATAATATCTTCATAAACTTTTTTATAAGGAACGTAATAAGGGGTGGGGCTAGCAGCCAAGACGGCTTCTTGTAGCGATTCAGTGGGAAGAACAGAGGAAGAACAAAAATCAGAAAATTCTTTTTCAAACTCAGAAAGACAATAAGAAGATTCATCACTTCCTTGCAGTGATTCCGTTGTAAGAGAAGAGGAGCAAAAAGTAGAAAATTCTTTTTCAAAGTCGGCGAGGCAGTAGAAAGAATCATCACTCACGGTATCTACGAAAAAGCATGAGTCATCGTTTGCTAAGGTGTTCTTCATCGAAGGGGTGATAGAAAATGTGACTTCGTCGTCGCCTACTCGAAGAAAGAGCTTACCATTGCTTACGTCAATGATGGCTCGGGAGGTGGCAAGGAAGGGTCGGCCAAGGATCAGGGGAACCTCGACGTCTTCTTCGATGTCCAAAATGACAAAGTCCACCGGGAAGATGAACTTGTCGACTTTCACTAGAACGTCCTCCACTATTCCTAACGGGTACTTGACGGATCTATCGGCTAGCTGGATACTCATACGCGTAGGGTTAAGGCTACCAATCCATAACTTTTTGAACAACAAAAAGGGCATCAGGTTTATACTCGCGCCTAAGTCGGCTAATGCGTGTTTAACAAAAAGATCACCGAAGACACACGGGATAGAGAAACTACCCGGGTCACTGATTTTCTTCGGCAAACCATTTGTTAAAACGGCGGAGCACTCTGCGTTTAGCGTGACGTGCGAAAGATTCTCTAACTTCTTCTTGTTTGTGAGGAGGTCTTTAAGATATTTGGCGTATTTCGGCATCTGCGAAATAGCCTCGTGGAAGGGAAGATTAATGTGGATTTGTTTGAAGATTTCTAAGAAGCGGGAGTACTGATCATCTTGACGTTGTCTATTAAGTTCAGAGGGGTATGGAGGAGTTGAATTATTTTTGAAGATGGGTGGTGGAGTGAGATTATTTTCTAAAGCGGGGGTGATTACTTCTTCAGCAGAGGGTGTAAGCGGAGCGGAGCTTTGATTTTTAAAAGCGGGAGCGGAGCTTTGATTTTTAAAAACGGGAGCGGAGCTTGCCTCGGGCTCTTCACTTACCCTACCGGAGACTTGCTTCCCACTCCGAAGAGTTATAGCTTTCGCTTGCTCTCTCGGGTTGGGTTCGGCATTGGAAGGAACAGACCCTGCGGGTCGCTCAGAAATTATTTTCGCGAGCTGTCCAACCTGATTTTCTAGACTTTTTACGCTTCCGATTAAATTTCTTATAGTGGCGTCATTTGTGGTGATATATTTGGAAAGTAATTCCTCCAAGCTTGGAGGTTTTGGGTAATTTTGAAGAGGTGGTGGTGGTGGTGGTGCAGAAAAATCATTTTGCGGGGGTGGGCGCATCGCATTCGATGGATTACTCCATGAAAAGTTCAGGTGATTTCTTAAAGCGGGGTTATAACTATTCGGAAAATTAAAACCAGGCGGATGAAAATTCGCAGCAGAAAAATTATTAAAAGCAGTTCTAGGCATATTATTAACATAATCTAAATGTTCTGGAGTAGGGGTTGCAGATTCCCATACCTGAGGGGCGGAGGCAGCAGTCATCTCCGTTATCTTTTTGCTTAGGATTTCTACTTGCAGAGCGAGCTGGGAGACATTGTCCACTTCATAGATACCTGCAGGCTTGTTCAGGCGGGACCTAGGCACATTCCACTGATAAGTGTTCATGGCCATGTCCTCAAAAAGCTCAAGAGCGGCTTCCGAGGCCTTATGATTTAAAGTACCGCCAGAAGCTGCGTCTATCATTTGCTTCGTGCTTTGATTTAGCCCGTTATAAAACGTCTGCACTTGTAACCATACAGTCAGCGCGTGATGTGGGCAGCGTCTTAAAAATTCTTTAAATCTCTCCCAGGTTTCATATAGGGTTTCAGAGTCTATTTGTCCGAAGGCAGAGATGTCGTTCCTAAGTTTTGCAGTTTTAGCTGGCGGAAAATACTTCGCCAAAATTTTTTCAGTTAATTCATTCCAAGTGGTTATGCTATTTTTCGGAAGTGTGCTAAGCCACTGCTTAGCTTTAGTTCTTAGAGAGAAGGGGAAGAGTCTCAGCCTGATCGCATCATTTGTGACACCATTTATCTTGAAGGTGTCACAAATTTCAAGAAAGCTAGCTATATGTGCGTTCGGATCTTCATCTTGAAGTCCGTCAAATTGCACATATTGCTGCACCATTTGAATTATGCTAGGCTTTAATTCGAAGTTATTATTTGCTATAGCAGGTCGGACTATACTTGATTCTGTTCCCTTGAGGTTTGGTCGTGCATAATAGGACATAGTCCTTTGCACGGCCTCATCTACGTTGGGTTCTTCCATTCTTAAAGTAGCAAATGACTCGGAGTCCTCAACCGGCACTTGGATAGTAGGACCTTGAAATCGCGATCTTCTCCGAAGAGTACGCTCAATTTCGTGGTCCAAGTCCAAAATGATCGACGGACTCCCGCGGGTCATGCACTAAAAGAACAGAAAAGAAGAAGAGGAAGAGAAAAAGGATAAACTAGAAAAAAGATTAGAATTTTTTTTTCTTTGAAATAGATTTTTTTTTATATAGATTAACTCCCGAACTTCCCAAGGACTACCCCGTGAAGGGTTCGCAAGGTACTATACAAGACAGTGGCACTTAAAGCCCTTTGCCCTTTTCGAGAGAATTAGGTGGCGTAGAAAAATTGTGAGGTTGGTTTCTATTAAGAGCGGTGATAAAAATTTTTTTATTTTTAAAATTTTAAAGAAAGAGAATGAGAAAGAGAAGAGATAAAATTAATAGGTTCGTGTTTTCAAAATATCAACGGAAGTTGGTTCCCCGGCAACGGCGCCAAAAACTTGTTGCGTGCTAGGGTTCGAAGAAAATAAACGCAACCGAACTAGCAACCCGATGAGGCAAGTATACCTATCGAATTGTAGGAAGGGGACACAAGTGTCGTATTGAAATCCGGGAACTGTTGGCTATGCTTACTCACTCGAACGCTATTATCTTATCGACAGAAAAACTAGGGTTTTAGAAAATCTAAGTGTAGGGGAGAAAGTAAAGCTATACTAGAAAGAGAAACACTGCAATTAAGTAAAGCTGTTAAGTAAAGAACTATGCTAGAAAGGAAACTACTGCAGTTAATTAAAGAGCACAAGATAGGAGATTACTACGAAAGGTAGAAAATATGAAATGGAAATGAACCCGATCAAGATTCACCTCGGCTAAAGACGATTAAGAAAATGCGATAAAAATCTAAACTTAATAGGATAAGGGTCCTTGACCGTGGAGGTTCCTAAAGCTTGAACACGCTTCTCTCGAAGTCGTGCCCAACTGAGTTTAGGAAGGTCCGACCGACTCTCGTCTAAATCGGAGGCCTAAAACTCGCTTTACGCGGTGAACCCCACTATTGGATTTTACTCCAATCCGGGAGATTTGGACGTCTGCCTCTCTCGAGGGGTGCGTACAACTCCCTTTACTCTTGAATGCTCACTTCATTCTTTCGGCCTCTCGGCTAGCCCAGAATGAAAGCAAAGGCGGAGAGTATATATCGAAAATATACCTCCAACCCGTGATTAATCAAGAGTAATTCAAGGACCTAACCTAAAAAGGAAAAGATTAATTAAAACATCATAACATAATCGCTCTAACCTCGGATCATCAAGATCGAGTACAAGGAGGATTAGTTATTCATAATAGAGTGGAGGTGGGAAGATGAGTAGAAAAGCATAAGAAGAACACAAGCTAAACAAGAACACTTTTATTAATAAAAAGGGGCAAGTTACACTATTGAAAATTAAAGTTACAAGTGCATGAAATTGAAATCCTATTCTAGCCCTACAAGTAGCACTAAGCAAGAGCAAAATTACAATAAAAGCTAAGACAAACTACAATTAAGCTAGGGTTAAACAAAAAGTACAAAGAGAGGGGGAGAGAGAGAGAGAGAAAGCTAAGCAAGGGGAGCAAAATTACATTTTTTTCTCGGGTTGGTCACGCCCTCCGACACGCCCTAAGGGGGCTACAGACATGTTGACCTCGGTCTCTGGATTCTGGCGGGAGGGATTACAATTAAGGGGGGCTAGCACGGTGGTCGGAAATCCGTCACGAAAAAGGAGGGTGTCACGCCCAAAGACATAAAGTATGATAATACGTTTTGAGCCTAAACTATTATCGTATTTTATATTTTATATTGTACAAATTATGTCTATTATTAGTTTATTTTTATCTTTTTTATGTAAATTTTATTGCCACTAACTTTTTCCTGTCTTTTTGCAGGTTTTCAGAAGAATCGCCAAAATGGCCTGTCACGCCCCCCTGTCACGCCCTCCTTGGGCGTGACCTTGGGCGTGTCACCCGATCCCGAGACACCTGATGGAAGGGACAGATAACGGCCAAAACCGCTGTCACGCCCCCCTGTCACGCCCTCCCTGGGCGTGTCACCGGGCGTGACATGGGCGTGTCGCCCTCTGCCGCAAAGCCTGCCGCCGCATTAAATGTCGTTCCGTCTCAGCACGCAAATAGCTGTCACGCCCCATGACGCCCGTGAATGGGCGTGACACCCTCCTTTTTCGGCGACTGATGGGTTTCCGCAATGATTTGGACATGACATGCCTGTCACGCCCCCTGTCACGGGCGTGACCTAGGGCGTGACCACCGACGTACCGAAGCAATCATCCCTCCCGCCAGAATTCCAGAGCCCGAGGTCAAATCCGTACCTGTCACGCCCCCTGACACGCCCCCCCGGCGTTCGGAGGGCGTGACCAACCCATCTATAAATTGAGCCCCCTCCCCCCATTTCAGAAAGCTTTGGTTGAGTGGGGGAGGTGCTGCCCCTTTGTTTCATCCTTTTTCATGCTTTCTCTCTCTCTCTCTCCCCCTCTCTTTGTACTTTTGGTTAACCCTAGTTTAATCTAGTTTGTGCTAGCTTTTAATGTAATTTTCTTCTTGCGCTTAACGTAGGGCCAGGGTTTAATTTTCATGGCGTGACTTGCCCTTTTTCAGTTTTTCCTTTAGCTTGTGTTCTTCTTATGTTTTTCTACTCATCTCCCCCCCCCCCTTCACTCCATTATGATTAACTAACTTGTACTCGATCTTGGATCCTAGAGCGATTATGTTATGGTTTTAATTAATCTTTTCTTTTTAGGTTAGGGCCTGAATTACTCTTGATTTATCACGTCGGAGGGATATATACTCTCCGCCTTTGCTTTCATTCTGGGCTAGCCGAGAGGCCGAAAGAATGAAGTGAGCATTCAAGAGTAAAGGGAGTTGTACGCACCCCTCGAGAGAGGCAGACGTCCAAATCTCCCGGATTGGAGTAAAATCCAATAGTGGGGTTCACCGCGTAAAGCGAGTTTTAGGCCTCCGATTTAGACGAGAGTCGGTCGGACCTTCCTAAACTCAGTTGGGCACGACTTCGAGAGAAGCGTGTTCAAGCTTTAGGAACCTCCACGGTCAAGGACCCTTATCCTATTAAGTTTAGATTTTTATCGCACTTTCTTAATCGTCTTTAGCCGAGGTGAATCTCGATCGGGTGCATTTCCATTTCATATTGTTCTACCTTTTGTAGTAATCTCGTATATTGTGCTCTTTAATTAACTGCAGTAATTTCCTTTCTAGCTTAGTTGTTTGCTTAATAGCGTAACTTAATTGCGGTAGTTCTCTTTCTAGTTTGCTTTAATTTCTCCATTGCGCTTAGATTTTCTAAAACCCTAGTTTTTCCGTCGATAAGATAATAGCGTTCGTGTGAGTAAGCTTAGCCAACAGTTCCCGGATCTTAATACGACACTTGTGTCCCCTTGCTACAATTCGATAGGTATACTTGCCTCATCGGGTTGCTAGTTCGGTTGCGTTTATTTCTTCGAACCCTAGCGCGCAACACAGTACTGTTTTCATGCTGTGGAGAAACGACATTTAATGCGACGGCAGGCTTTGCGGCAGAGGGCGACACGCCCCTAGTCACGCCAGGTGACATGCCCAGGGAGGGCGTGTCCGGGTGGCGTGATAGCGGTTTTGGCCGTTTTCCCGTCCCTTCCTGCAGGAGTCCTGGGGATCGGGTGACACGCCCTAGGTCACGCCCAGGGAGGGCGTGAGAGGGGGGCGTGACAGGTGATTTTGGCCAATTTTCTGGAAACCTGCAAAAAGACAAGAAAAAGTCAGTGACAATAATATTTATATAAAAAGGATAAAAAAAACTAATAATAGACATGATTTGTACACTATAAAATAGAAAATACGATAATAGTTTAGGCTACAAAACATGTATTATCAAAGACACACTCAACACTCTCAATGTCTGGAAGGTAAAAAAGGTTGTAGAATTGGTTAAGGCTAAAAACGTTGAGTGGACCTTGCTCACTCAACGCTGTCAACACCTAGATAGACAGAATCCTCTCAAAGTGTTTTGGCATTGAGTTAAGCTCATTCACTAAATGCTAATTCTACTGATGCTTGATTTTTGATTTAGTCCAAAGATGGTGACGTCAGCAAGTCAACTTAGCTCAATAGTATACCAAAATTTTTAGCAGGAGAAGATACAGTACAAGAAAAATGGCGCTGCTAAGTTCGACACAAAGGAACAGTGTACAACAGAAGAAAATAGTCGACACAACACTGGCGTTAAAGCAAGGTTGCAGTTGACATTGAATGTATGGGGCCCACTTTTCAAAGAGCCATTGGTGTCAGTAAGTCAAGTACAACAGGAAAAAGGACTTTACAGAAGAAAGAACAGCTTTTTGATAGTCGAGCCATCAGGTCGATTCTTCTTCACCGCCATTGTTGTTGTGTTGAAGAACAGGAAAAGCTCAAGTCAACAAGACGAAGAGCAAGAATTAACTGTTGTCATCTTCATCGACCTCAGTAGTTCAGAGTATTTCTCTGAGGAAAGAGGAAGAAGCCTAGGGCCGACCCTTGCTGCAAGTTCTTAGTCGACAGTTCCAGCTGGACAAGCAACTTCGACCTTAATATCTTAATCTGGAAGCTGTGAACCTGAGAACAAGCTTGAAGTCGACACTTACAGTTAGATCTACAAAAGAAGGCTCAGGGGAGTCGATTCCTCTGAAGAGTCAAGATCAAGTTAAGAAGAGCTGTGAATCACCTCAGCCCAGGAACTTAGGACATCACTGAAGAGTCGCAGAGCTATCAATTAGTTTACAAAGTTAGAGTTGAGATTTTCTCAGCTCAGGTAGCAGCAATTTGCTGCAGTAACTGTTTCAACACTTGTGTTCAAGACTAGCACAGGACTTGTTTGAAAATCCATGGTGCTGTGAAGTAGTAGTTAGGGCTAAGTTTAAGGCTTAGTTTAGAAACCGGATCAGCCGGGAAGAACATTGTTCTATAAATAGTCACAGATTCCAGCTCAAGGTAAATATAGAACTGACTTGTTGTGGATGTGAGAAGGTAGTGCTAGGCACTAAGAATCTTCTCCGGGAGTTCAGACTATCTAAGGATAGATCTCAGGAGTTCTAATCAGAATTCATAAGAATCATTCAAAGTTCTTGGATGAGTTTATCTAAGTCAGAATTTGAAGCTAGACAGAAAGACCAGTGGATCTCAAGAAGCTGTTGTGGAATCACTCAGCTAAGTAACCATTTTCAAGACCCACCTTCATCCTGAAGATAGGATAAGAAAAGTGTAGATGCATCAGCTGATCAAGAATGTCAGGGCTTAATAGCCTGAGGTCTTTCAGAGTGCTTTGGCAAGACAATTAAAACAATCTTTTCTTATTTCTGTAGGATTCTTTGTTTATACAGATCTGAGTAAGCCTATGGGCTGAGTGTCCTAAGAGAACCTGAGTGTAGGGCTTAACAGCCTGAGTGTAGGAGATCTTAGGATATTCTCTGAGTTGTAGGCCTTAGGCCTTGAGAAGTAAGTCTGTGGAGTTGACATAGAGAATCCTGAGGTATCTGAGGTGTAAGATCTTTGGAGCAAGCTTTGGAGATAAGTGCCTAGTTTCCGAACAAGATAGTTAGATAGGTGGGAAGGAAAGTGGATGTACCCTTATTAGGGGAACCACTATAAAACATAGTGTGTGCTTGTTATGTTGTTTCTGTGTGCAGGTTGTGTATATCTTGAAAGCATAAAACAACTAACAACCAAAGCTCTTAAAGAAGAAATATATAAGAAACACAAAAAAAAAACCAATAATTTATTCACCCCCCTCTAGGTGATTTAGCTATCCTTGAAATAAAGTACTTTCAAGTGGTATCAGAGGGAGGTTACTTAAAAAGGACTTAACAGTCTGAGTAGACCTCAAAGGAGTGCTAAAAGGTTTGCATTGGTGGGTTAAAAAGAAAACCATATGGGGTGGAGCTCAATGAAGTTTCAAGTCTACAGTGAGGGCAAGGACCACACTGGGCTTTTGGTAGCTCTTGTAGATGATGATGTCTATACAAATGCAAGAATAGAGATCAGGTCCCCTCTATCATACTTTGATAGTGACTCAGAGGTAGATGAAGTATAGGAAGGTTAATACAGATGCTATAGACTGATTGATACAACTAAGGAAGAAGAATCCAGCCAGGATCAGCCTATTCTATATCAGGTACAATCTCTGTCTAATTCTTCTTATTGCTCAGGTCATGAGTCCAGCTTAGACTCTGATGCTTCATCATTAAGTGATGATGAGAGTCCTATATAAGAAGATGATATCAATCAATTGATTGAGAATCATGCTACACTTCTGAAAGCTTTCAAGGAAAGCAAGATGCTTGTTAAGAAGCAAATAGAGGAAATTGTCTCCCTACAGCTGATTGATTCCCAGCAAGATGAGAGTTCATCTTTGCTATATCTGAAGATGAGGGAAGTTGGTCTCCGAAGACAATGGTAGATGTCCATGTTGAGTCCATTAAATATAAGGACTCTATTATCAAGGTTCTTGAAGAGAAACTTGAAAGGGAGAAGTGGATAGTGGCAGATTTCTCTAAGATAGATGCTATCAAGAGAAAATCTTAATCTGAGTGGATTGTTAAAGTTATCCAATCTCAATGGAGAGGCCAAGCTCCTATTGTGCCACAATCAACCTTTCATAAGGTAATACTCCCTTCTAACAGGTATGACCAGGACTGCATGTATTGTCACTGTTAGAATGGAATTTCTTCTTGTAAGAATACAAGTGTAACCTTACAATATAAGAAGAAAGGGTAGGGGAATGAGTGCATTTAAGGCTCCCCATGAAGAAGTACAAATGGCCCATTATGAACCATCTATATTTGGTGCCTCAGCCTCAACTAACAAGGATAAGGCAGTGGCTTTCACAAAAGCCAATCCAGCAAGGATTCAGACCAAGGGTCAGTCTACTGGAAAGCCTAACTTGGTGAGTTATGATGTTATAAACAGCATGCCATCTACAAAGAAGACAGCTGTACATATCATTCAGGGCAAGAAAAGGAAGCGTGCTGGAAGAGTAACCTTCAGTCAGATTCTTGCTAAAAGGAACCTGAAAAAAGTTGCTGTTCCTCTTCCTTCTATTCAGTCAGCAGTTAACCACACTGCAAGACCCGCTAAAAAAGAAGATATAATATCCATGAGTGTTGGTGCTGTGGTAAGGTGGGGCATTTTGCCCTAGATTGCTGGCACAATCCTTCTGTGTCTATAGCAAGAGTTAGCCTACCTGTCAGAAATACTGCAGGTAGGCAAGTCAGATTTCAGACTAATAAGAACCAAGAACCCAATACCTATTGGGATCCTAAGGTAAAGTAATCTGTTTTGCAGGACAGTCTAAGTGCCCACCCACCATATGGTACTTGGATAAAAGATGTTCCAGAACTGGAATGGAATAAGGAAGTTATCCTATGGATTATTCTCCAAGGATAAGGATGTTGTGTGTATCCCTAAAGAAGGATATAAGGGGTATCAACTGGCATAAGAGAGCTGGGTTAGTTGTATCAACTCTAGAGATATGCTCTCAAGTCAAGTGGTACAATCACTATGGGTTTGGTAACTGACAATTATCTAGGAGGAGAATGAAGTTTGAGTTCCCAATGCAAAAAGGTCATTGGGGCTTGAACAGAAAGCTGAAGCCAGAGGCAAGTCTGCTGCTAAAGGAAAGAAAAATACATGGCTCAGTAAGAAGTTATCATGGTGAAATGGAGCTACTATAATCAATTGATGAGAATCTAGCTATAGCTCCAGGACCATAACCTCCAGAGTTGTTGTAGAAGGATTTCTAGAAGAGAGCAATTCGACGAATATTGAGCTCAGTTCGTCGAACGTAGAGTTCAGTTCGACGAACATAGAGAGCTGTTCTACGAATGCAGAAAAAAGTTGCAGGAACATGTTCAGCTTCATGTCAAGAGGAAACCAACAACTAAAATGGGTCAAGGAACATCACAGCTGATCAGCAGGTCCTCAGGACTATGCACAATCTGAGGGGGAGATCAACGCAAGTAAATGGCTACTACTGTATAGTCAGTACTGCTGCCATAATATTATGCTGTCGTAGGATAAGAGTAAAATGCCAGCATATCATACAAATGCATGAGGCCTTAAGTGGTGGAAAAGACCTTCAATGGTTTGAACACTTGTCAAGTAGCATACCTTAAGGGGTATCAAACCTTGCAAAATAATCAAGTGGCACCCACTCAAGAGAGCTGGCATACAAAACCCTACTAAAACTATCCAAGTGGTATTCAGCCAACTCAAAGAGTCAATACAAGAAAGAACACAACAACTCCGGGATGATGCTTTCCAATGGAGAAAGGGTGCAAGGTAGATAGGATAAGAAAAGATTAAACCAATAAAATACTATGAAGATGACTGACTACTTGGAGCTGCAAGAAAGAAACCAGTCTTGCAATATCAGCTCCATGTATCAGGACCACATCCTCCAGATAAGTAGAACTTCAATATATTGATATTCTACTAGTGTAATCTAAATTGCTAGGCATCCTGTCCTTCATAGTAGGACTATACTTATGTAGATTAAGTATCAGTTTATAAGGGAGCATACGGAAAAACATAATCCTGAGCTTGTCCTCACTGACAAGTGGCTGACATGTTTGTCATGCCACTAGATGAAGTCAAGTTCAACACCCTCTAGGTTGAGAATGGGTATGTTGAACTTGGTATACCTTCAGATGCTCCCTGTTATACTTGTGTTGCAGGATTTACTTATCTTGCAGGTAGATAAGTCTTTGATGTGATATCATGACTATAAAGACCATTAAGTGGTATCAAGACTAAGATGGACTCAAGTGTCAAGCAAAGGGAATGATAGTGATGCTCCAGTTGACGGGGAGCAAGTACAACACCTGCAGAAATGATGACATGAAATTATCCTATTGAGGGGGAGCATGTCCAGCACTTACTGAAACAGGATCAGCCTCCTATTGAGAAGGAGCAGGCAGCTGCTCCAATAGATCAGCTGTCACAACTACTGATCAATTTGTCCTAAGGACAATGCACCGACTAAGTGGGGAGATTATGTATAATATAGTTATAATATTCTCTGAGTCTGAGAAGGACTGCTGCTGCTGAGAAGACAATCCTACTATTGAAGAAGAGGAACAACCAACACAAGTGGATCTATGTTTGCAGCTAGCTCAAATGCTGCAGTGTTATGTTATATCAATGTATCAACACGAAAGGTATGACTTCTAATCAAGTAGATTAATCACTAGGATAATTTGCTTAGTGTTATCAACATAGGATTTTGATTTGGATCAAGAGATAATCTCTCCCATGATCCTTTCTCCTCCCTCAATAGATATACCTATTGAAGAAGACAAAAAGGGGGAGATGTGTGGCAATACATAAGGGGGAGATATAGAGCAATACTTGACATGACTAGGTCATATTAAGTCAGTTCATATTACTTGAAAACATTTTAGTAGTATGAGAAATGCAATGACTGACCACATGTTGAGCCATGATTATGTCAGTGCATATTTTGAGGTAAGTGCTTCTAGTGGTGCTCCATTTAAATATTAAGTGGTTTAAAGGAGAGTGCATATTACTTGAGCAATTGCTCAAGTAGTATGAGGATGCATTGACTTAACTTATTGAGTCAATACAATTAAATGGAGCACATTGAATTAATATAACATAAGTTAGCAGGTATAGCAGATTATAATCTACAACTGCATGAATTTATTCTGCCTATTATATTATTGCCTCTTAGTATTGCTGGGTGTTCTGCCTTCTTCAAATAAAGGGAGATTACTGGGTCCATTGCCCACAATGTACCTTAGATTGGATTTGAAGTGGCATCTCCATCAATACTAAGAACATAGTTGTATTTGATGTTGTTTAAGCCCATCATGTGCAGTATGTTCCATGTCTAAGTGATGTGATAGGTGATCACAAAGTTAAGATGCTGGAAAGGTAGGAATTTGCCTAAGTCCACAAGCGTTGAGTGAGGTAAGCTCACTCAACACCAGAAGTCAAGGAGCAATTAAAATACAACAAAGTACACAGGCGTTTAGTGGAACAAGCTCACTCAATGCCAGAGGTAAGGAAGAATGTTGGCAAGCTGGAAATATTGCTAAGTCCACAGGTGTTGAGTGGAGTTAAATCACTCAATGCCGTACAGCTATAGACAGAAATATGGCTAAGTAGTTTGGCATTGAGTGATGAAGATACACTCAACGGCATACAGAAAAAAGCTGTGAGTTGAACTGGATTTTGAGTTCGTCAAACTCATTTCATAATTTGTCGAACTGAGTTCAGAGTTCATCGAGTTGAGATCACCATTCATCGAACTCAGTTCAGTATTCGTCAAACTCAGTTCAGAGTTGATTGAGGCAGGCTGAGACAGTCTAAGCCTAAGGTTAAAGAGGCAGAAAAGTGGCTAAGTCCACAGTCATTGAGTGAAAGTCATTCACTCAACTCCATAGCCTCATAAGTGGTTAGTAACACTCAGTCAGTCAAAGCTAGTGTTTTTAAACACAGAAATTTGGCTAAGGCAAAAAGCATTGAGTGAGGCATGCTCACTAAACACTCTCAATGCCGAAGATGCAAAAACCTTTTTCTAAGGAAAAAAGCATTGAGTATTGAAGATACACTCAACGCTCTCAACGCCAAGAAGGCAGAAAAGGCTGTAGATTTGGAAAAGGCTAAAAGCGTTGAGTGTAGCTTGCTCACTCAGCGCTATTAACGCTTAGATATAAGGAATCCTGTCTAAGTGTTTTGGCATTAAGTGAAGCTCATTCACTCAACGCCTATTCTACTGATGCTTCATTTTTGACTAAGTCAATAGATGGTGATATCAGCAAGTAACAAGTCAACAGTATTCAAATTGTTAGTGGGAAAGCAACATTACAAGCCAAAAGGCGCCGCTAAGCTACTGTACGATAGTTGATATTAAATCAAGATTGCAGCTGGTATTAAATGTGTGGGGACCATTGCTCAAAGAGCCGTTGGGTCATAATCAATAAAAGGAAAAGGATTTACAGAGGAAGGCAACTTTTTGAGAGGAGCCATCAGGTCGTTCTTCTTCACCGTCATTTTTGCTATGCTAAAGAACAGGAAGCTCAAGTCAATAAGATGAAAAGAAAGTTATATGTTTTCATCTTTATCGACCTCAGTAGTTCAGAGTATTTATCTTAGGAAAGAGGAAGCAGCCTAGGACCAACCCTTGCTGCAAGTTCTTCACAGTTCCAGCTGGACAAGCAACTTCTTAAAGATCTTAATCTAGAAGTTATGAAGAGAAGAAGCTTGAAGAAGAAGAGATCTAAAACAAGGCTCAGGGGACTATTCCTCAAGAGTCAAAGTTAGGGCTGAATCACCTCAGCTCAGTAAAGGAAGAAGAGGCAGAGCTATCTTAGTCTGCAAACTTAGAGCTAAGATTTTCTCAACTAAGGTAGCAACAATTAGATGTAGTAACTTCACTGTTCTAGCAGGAAAAATCCCTGGTGCTGTGAAGTAGTAGTTAGGGCTGAGTTTCAGGCTCAGTTCAAAAAGAGGCAGAATATTGTTCTGCAAGTCACTTCCAGCTCATGTAAATATATACTTGTTGTTGTGGAAGTAGTTAGGACTAAGAACTTCTTATTTTAGTAAAGGTAGACCCAGGAAATACATTCCTGTAGTCACAGTTGGGCTGAGTATATCTCAGTCAAGAAGCTTGATACAGAGAAACATCTCTTGTGTTAAGAGTAACCACCAACCCACCATCATCCTGTAGGATCTAAGGGTGGATCTTAGTTGTAGGGCTTAACAACTTGAGGTAGGAGAGTGCTGCTCTCTGAGTATAGGGTCCTTTATGGATCTAAGGTATGGATGTCCTCCCAGCCTGAATGTAGGGCTTAACATCCTGAGGTAGGTGATCTTAGGATACTGAGTTATAGGGCCTTGAGCTTGAGAAGTAAGTCTTGGAGGAGACTTAGAGATCCTTAGGGATCTGAGGTGTAAGCTCTTTCGAGCATGTTTTGGAGAAGTGCCTAGTTCAACAAGATAGTTGGATAGGTGAGAGGGAAAGTGTATGTACCCTTATTAGGGGAACCACTATAAATCTGTGTGTGCTTATTGTGTTATTTCTTTGTGCAGGTTGTGTATATCTTGAAAGCATAAAAAAAACTAACAGTAGTGGCTCTTAAAGAAGAAATATATAAGAAACACAAAAAGAGACAAATAACCTATTCACCCCCCTCTAGGTGATTTAGCTATCCTTTAAATAAAGACTTTCAGTTGCCCTATAAACTTTGAACTCTTTTTAATATATATATGATTTATATGTCTTGGCTGGAATGTGCACTGTATTTTAATTTTCTTTAATTTACTTATCTTGTTAATTTTATTCTCAATGATTATTTTTGTTATGTGCAATTCACCTTAGCTTATAGGATTCTGACTTCTTCAAATAGGGGGAGATTGGTAGGTATTATATCCACAAAAATCCTGATTTAAAGAAGGGTCCAGTTATGCTAAGATGAATTATGATTGTAATTGATAGTGTATTTTTAGTTATGTACTTATCGGTTTACAATGGAAGTACACACCAATGTTAGGTTATAGTGGGTTAATAAATACGGGAATATACAATGTAATCCTTCATACTATAGGACATTGTGTTGACTCACGTGTAATCTCTCTATTGGAGTGTACTTCTATTCCAAGTACATGAGGAGGTTCAAGGAAGAGGAAGATCTCAAAATTCAATAAAATAGAATTTTACCCAAGTAAAATTCATCGAGTATCATAAGGGATATTTGTCGAATTCGTCGAGTATCTTTGATATTCGTCAAATTCGTCATATATACTAACTATCACTCATCTAATTCATATTATATATTTGTGGTGAAATATCTGGAAAAATTGAAAAAAATAGTTAAGTAAAATTCGCCGAGTATCATCAAGTATACTCGTCGAAATTGTTGAATGTATCTAATGCTACACGCCAAATTCATCGAATATACATAATGATACATGCCAAATTTGTCGAATCATCTCAACGCTACTTCTCTAATTTTTCTTAAAGAAAATTCATCGAGTGCATCTTGGCATCGAGAGCCTCAAGTGCATTCTTGCGTCGAGAGCGTCGAGTGCATCTTGGTGTCAAGAGCGTCAAGTGCATCTTGGAATCAAGAGCATCGTGTGAATGGATGGAGTCGAGTGAGTCAACAACGTCGAGAGCATTGAGTCTGCTAGTCTATACTAGACAAATTCGTATAGTATACTAGCCAATACTCGACGAATTCATCGAGTATGATTTCAATTTGGCGTTGAGTGGCTAGCTAGCTTGAGCTGAATTTCTTTAAGCCAAATTTGTCGTCTATCACTGACTATTCAGCGAGTATACTAGCAATACTCATCGATACTCGACGAATATGACTTAGGTCATTTTTTCCAAATTTTTTTTTCTCCAGGCTCGGGTTGCGGTGGCCATGCACAATAATTTTCGGAAGTTTTTCTTTTGGAAATTCTTTTATAGCCGTTGTTATTAAAGATGTCTATATATATATTTAGGGTAGATTTTTAATATTCACATTATTTCTAATCTTGCTAATTACTCTCAATTTCAAATCGAGAATCTTTCCAATAGAACGAACCCGTCGGCCACCTATGCGATACGCGATATCTCCGATCGGCCAACAACTGCGAACGATGCACGATTCAATCTTCATCGACCCATACGACTGGATTGCTACTCTCTATAGATCTCTATTCCTCTAGATCTATTCGATTGAAGATTCAAGGTCTTCAAAGATTTCTATTTTCCAAGTTCTCCAAAATTTTAAGATCTGCATCATCGAAGAATGTCGGTGTGAAGACTTGTAATCTTTATTACTTTGTAATATTCCTTTACTTTTGTAGGATATTTTTCTCCGAGCTGTAGATCCGTTTGTGGATCGAGTTGTAGATCAATTTGTGGATCGAGTCATAGATCTAGTTGTTTATCGGGTTGTAGGAGAGGTTATTCTCCAAGTGGTAGGAGGTTTGTCTCCGAGTTATAGGAGTTGCGGCTCAGAGGCGTAAGATTTGTAGAAATCTGAGTTTGGTGAAGTTGTCAAATCTAGCCCTTTATAGTAGATAGGTGAGACGGGAAAGTGGATGTACCCAACTCGGGGAACCACTATAAATCTCGGTGTTTGTGTACTTAATTTTTTAAGTAGTTTTATTCCATAAGAAGACACAAACATCACCTATTCACCCTCCTCTAGATTATTTAGGTAGACGATAGATAATTTCATAGGGTACATTCACTTTCCCCCTCCACCTATCTAGCAGTGTGCTAGATTCAGCTAACTCCTTCTTTTTACCTCAGCTCCTTGAGCTTATACCTCAGATCCCTCAGGATCTTACAACTCAGAGTAAATCTCACTCCTATAACTCAGAGTTAAGCAACTCCTACCTCAGGTATAACGGCCCTGCACTCAGAGATACACTTGATATCCTACCTCAAATCTTCAATAATATCCTACCTCAGATCCCTTAAGATCCTACCTCATATCCACTCCTCTATCCTATAACTCAGCCATTATAAAACAAGCTTACAGCTCAGATCACACATTGATCCTACATTTTGAATTAAGTTTTGTTGATATTGACTTTAAAAAAGCAAACCACTGAGTTAGTTTCGTAGTCTGTACATGACCAGCCCTAACTCTTCACAGCACTAAGAATATGGATCTTCATGTTTGTTCTGCTTGTGCTGAGAAGATCTATTACAGAGCTCTGTTCCATCAAGCTTATGTTGGGAATATTTCCCTCAATGTTCCTTAGATAAGATTTAAAGAGGCATCACCATCAACACTAAGATCATAGTTGTATTTGATGTTGGCTAAGCTCATCATGTGCAGGATGTTCCATGGAACAAGTTTAAACAGGTTATCTAAGTGGCTGTTACAGGTGGTCATAAGGTTGAGAAGTGGAGAGATAAGAATCTATCTAAGTTTACAAGCATTGAGTAATGCATGTTCACTCAACGCTAGGTGTCAAAGAAGAATGATGGAAACGCTTAAAATCGCCTAGGTCCACAGGATTTGAGTGAATACAGTTCACTCAACTCCCAATGCCAAAAAGCGCTGATTAAGGTATGGACAGTCAAAGCCTAGCAGTCTACAAAGCAATTCTGTTGCTAAGTCCATAGGTGTTAAGTGAAGAAAGTTCACTCAACGCCATATATCAAGAAGCGTCGAGTATAGTTGAGTCTGTCAAAGCCTCAGTATTGGTAAGATGAAAAAGCAGCTAACAATACAACAAACTGCACCTGTTGTAAGGACTGAAATATAGCTAAAACACAATTTGTTACTAATAGCTATATTTAGTAACGAATTTTTTCTGTTGTTACCAAAAATTACTGTGTAACGAATATTCTATATTTTGTTACAATAAAAATTAATTTGTTACTATAAATGTAAGTATTTGTAACAACATTAATGTTACATTACAAATAGTAATTTTTTCTCACAATATGTTTGGCCATTTTTAGTCCCACATCGCCAGTTAAAACATCAATTTTGGGTTTATATTGCCCATTCCACAATGAATTTTTGAAATATGATGGGCTCGCGAGCTCGCGGGCAGGCTCGCGGGCAGGCGCGGCGGGCGGCGGGCGGCGGCAGGCGGTGGTGGGCGGCAGCGGCGGCGGGGCGGCGGGCGGCGGGCGGCGGGCGGCGGGCGGTGGCGGCGGGCGGCGGCGGGCGGTCGGTAGCCGGTCGGCGAAATATTTTTTACTATTGTAACTAATTTATTGTAACGACATGCATACATTCGTTACAAGAAGTATTAGCGTCGAGCTTTAGAGGACGACTGTTACATAAAGTTTTTTTCGTTACCAAAGAGTTTTTGTAACGATTTTTGGTACTTATTGTAACGATTTAGGTCCTTACTATAAGTACAATTTGTTGTAGTATAAGTCCACAAGCATTGAGTGAAGCCAGTTCACTCAACGCCAGACAGCAAAAGCGCTGAGTAAATACAGGACAGTTAAAGCCCAGAAAGTTACAGAGATAAAATTGTGGCTAAGTCCACAGGCATTGAGTTAAGCCAGATAACTCAACGCAAGACAGCAAAAGTGTTGAGTCATGATGCTGCAGTCAAAGCCTAAGAAGAAAGAAGACAGAAAGCAGCTAACTATAAAAGCTATGAGTGATGAAGCTTAACTAAGCAATCTCACTACCTAACAGACAAAGATAGTTGCTGCTAAATCCATGAGTGTTGAGTGTTGAAGATTCACTCAATGCACTCAATGCCTGACAGTGTAGAAGAATTTGACTTAGTTTAGAGGCGTTGAGTGAAACCAGTTCACTCAACGGACTCAACGCCTGATGAAGCAGAGAATTTGACTAAGTCCAAAATCATTGAGTGAAGGTCATTCACTCAACGCACTCAATGCCTAGAGTTGAATCTGAAGTTTTGGTTAAGTCCACAATTGATGAGGTTAGCCAAAGTCAACAAAGTTCAAATTAGTTGCGGGAAAGTAATAGAACACAACAAATACTGCCAGAGGTCTACTGAACGTCTTCTTCCATTAAAGCAAGGTGCAGCTGTAAATAATAGGTGGTCCCCACTGCTTCTTGGATCTGTAAATCGGCGGAAGATAAAAGGCACAAGATGGAAGTAAGGAAATTTAACTTTTAGGGTTTTATTGATTTCGTAAAGTTACGACTAAACTTCATCTTCCTCGCCTTCATTGCCTAGCCAAAACCGGAAGTTGAAATAACTAATCTAAAAGATCTTCTAAGTTAGCTGTTGCAAAGTACTTATGCTACAACATGTTAAGATAAGGTTCTGATAAAGAAGAAAGCGTAGTGTTTTCAGGTTTCTGTTGATCCAAGTTAGCTGATTGAAGAACATAAGAACCATCAAGCCTTCAGTCTTCTTTAGCAAGTTCAAAAACAAGTTTCTGAGGTTCTTCCAGCACAGGTAAATACATACTGAAGATATTACTCTTGCTGCTGTAAAGAAAATTAGGGCTGAGATAACTCAGCTCAGTAAACAGACAAGGAGAAATTTATCTGTGTCAAATCAACACCAAACAAACCCTTTTATTTTCTGTAGGATCCAATTATAGATCTGAGTGTATTGCCTTTGTTCCTTAGGTAGGGAAGATTTGCTTGAGGTAGGATCCAGTTTTGGATCTGAGTGTAGGACCTTTGGGTCTGAGGTAGGATCCTATATGGATCTGAGCTATAGGGCTTTTGAGCTTGTGGTAGGGAAGTTTTGCCTGAGGTAGGAGAGTCATTCTCTCTGTGTAGGACCTTTGGGTCTGAGGTAGGATCCATATTTGGATCTGATGTAGGGCCTTATTCCTGAGCTGTAGGAGAGTCATTCTCTCTGAGGTAGGGATATCTTCCATAGCCTGATCTGTAGGACTTGGGTTCAAGTTTGAGGTAGGTGATCAGTTGATTATTGAGTTGTAGGAGCAAGTTTTCTCTGAGGTAGGGCTTTATTCCTGAGTTGTAAGTCTTGGAGAAAACTGATAGATCCTGTAGGATATGTGGTGTAAGCTCTAAGGAGCTGATTTTTTGGAGAAGTGCCTTGTCTAACAAGAATTTAGAAAGGTGGGAGGGAGAGTGGACGTACCTATAATTTGGGGAACCACTATAAATTCAGTGTGTGTTCATTTTGTTTTGTCTTGAAAGCCTAAAACTACTAACTCACAACACACTGAGCAAAAGATAATATTAAAAGACTAGAAAACATATTCACCCCCCGCTAGGTATTTATCTACATTGAAATTAAAGACTTTCAGCTTGTGTTGATCAGAAGTTTAGTGCAGCAACCTTGAAGAAGAATAACAACAATCAAGAGTGCTCTGCTATCTAACCCTTGTAGGAAATTAGGGTTCTAGTTCTTGCCAAAGTCTCTTTTTTTCACACACCCTTTTTATCAAAAAGTTTATATCTTCCGATTTTATATCCCGTAAAGCAACAGCTCTTTGATCTGTACGGGCATTCTGAATAGGCAGCTGTAAAGTTACTTTAGCTTTAACTGCTCTATAGAAAGTACACAACACCATTTGTTTTCTAGCTCGCAAAACACGCTTCATTTGAATTTGGATGATGTTAGCATGACTCATCGCTAATGGACTTAGAAACTTTCACATACTATCTGCTCAGGCATTGAGTGAAGTCTTTCGACTCAATGTATAGAAGAATTGAGTGTTATCTTGAGACTCAATGCATCTAGACTTAACAAGATTATTTTGGTAGAAGGCGTTGAGTGAACCTTATTCACATAATGCTCCTAAACTGGACAGTTATCCTGACTGAAGGCATTGAGTGAACATTCTACACTCAATGCTTCTGGACTTGTACATAATGTCTGAATGAAGGCATTGAGTGAATCTTCTACACTCAATGCTTCTATACTTTGCTGAATCTTTGATAAGGCATAGAGTGAGCCTTCTTCACTAAACGCTTCTATACTTGGATAGATTTCCTTTGAGTAGTCATTGAGCGAAAGACCTTCAGTCAATGCTTCTAGACTTAGCAAGATTTGATTCCAGCACCACTGAATGCTTGAGCTTCTTTCAACGCTTCTAGGCCTCTTGCGTTAATTGAAGTATACTCACTTAACGCTTCTTGACTTAGGTAAATTTTTGCCTTTCTATTGTATCCTGTATTGAGTCTAACCAAAGTTCTGACTGAATCATTCTGTCTAATTTTAAAATAAAAAACAACATGTATACATTAAACTTGAATATATATTAAATACAAATATGTGTATACTATTGACTTGTGGGCCTTTTCAAAATTGGGACATTGTGATCAGTGGACCCTACATAGTTCACTTGACCTCTTGAGATTACTTGATGAATTTCATTAATACTTCCGTAAGTACTTGATGGATTTATTGAGTATATACAATTAGTCTAAGCTACTTTAGACATTCTGGGCAATAGTTCTTAGTGCTCTCTTAAATACTCTTGAGATCATTTGATGAATTCTAGGAGTGCTTACGTGTGTTCTCAATAAATTTAATGAGACCTCACGAGATCACTCGACGAATTGACTTAGCAAAATTCTGCAACTCCTAAACTACAACATCCTTTGGTATGCTTGATGAACTACACCCCATTAGAGAGATTACATATGGGTCAACACAATTTTCTATACAACGTGAAATTACATTGCACAGAACTGTGTTTGGAGACCCATTGTAACTTAATAATGGTTTGTACTTAGCAATTTAGACCTCCACTATACATAACTAAAACCAATATTAAAAGCAAACTCAAATCAACGCAAGGGGAACTTCAAATCAGGGCAATTATGGATACATTATCCAACAACCTGCGTCTATTTTAAGAAGTCAAAATGCTATATACTAAGATGAATTACATAAAAAATAATACATACACGAAACACTGAAATGACAAAAAAACAGTATAACAGACAACAATAAAATAATTATCTTAATATAAATGTTTATTGTAGCATTCCAAGACATTCAGAACATAACAGATCATAAAGAAATAATAGTCTTAGAATTTCCCCTTTCCCTTGCTCTTTTCATGTTGTCTGTCAAAGTATGCATTAGGCTTGGGATAATATCTTGGTGGAGGAGGAGGAGCATCAAGATTGGTTCTACCATACTTTATGAAGTGGAGCCTCCTCTTCACATTTGAAACTTCGTTCTTATTCCATTCTTCTCTGCTGTAATATTTCATTGGTTCTTAATTTGATAAATCAAAAAAACTGAAGGTGTTCAAAATAATTCCTTTGGAGATAGGACTCCAAACTTCCGCAGGTCTCTATTAAGTCAGATTTGTTGGTCGATGGGCCTTCCCCGTATCTTCTTCTTTTCAGATGAGTTTTGCAAGATTTTTCAATGATCTCTACCTCAGCAGAATCAGACGAAACCTAAGCGTATTACATGGGAGGTGCATGCAGCTCTTATTTTTTAAAAGGTTGCTCTATAGTAGGCTCTGAACCTATAAAAGGTTGCTCTAGAGGTGAGAATTGCACTGGAAATTAAGCTGGATCACACCATATTATCTCCCTATATAGCCACTTTATATTCTCATAATAATATAAATTGGCACTGTTCATTTGGTTGCACACATCTCTATTTAGCTTATCCATTTTGCTCTTTAACTTTTCCTCCCCCTTTCTGACTACTTCAGTAAGGGTTTGGATAATTTCCTCTATTTACTCTCCCATTTTCCTATCAATATAATGCATGCTCGCATCATGAGAGTGTATCATAGCATCAAGTTCATTAGATAGGCGTGCTGTCTTGTTATAAACATGACCAATGCCCAGAATTGCATGGTCTATAACTTTTCCATCTTATGTCAACCAGTCAGTCAAGAAAGTCTTTAGCTGGTCTATTTTGTGATTTATCAGAGCCAGTCCATTATTCAGATCTTTTTCCACTTCACCCACTTTGTAATAAACTTATTTCAATGAGAAGTTAAAGTGGTCTTTTTGCTTTACTAATAAGGCTTCTTTTGACTTTAACAGAGAGTCATCTCAAGGAGGGGTACTCTCACCCTGAGATTTAGTCTCCTAAAATTCAAATGATTTTGATTCAATGTTAGTACTAAGGCGACTGCCTGTGGATATGAAGCAGATTTGATCACCAAAAACTCGGGCTCCATAGCAATTTTTCCTTTTACCAGAACAAGTGCAAGATTTGGCTCCAACTGCTTTTAGATAGAAAGCCCTGTAGAAACCTCCCCCTCACTAGAGGCTCTTACTATATTGAGGTTCTCTTGGGGAGTGCCTTATACTAATAGCTCCCCCTCAGCCTCTTATGGAAGTTCTTTCTCAACCAGGACTTCCTCTACAGCATGGGATCCTTGTTAAACATCAGGTATTTCAGTAATCTCATCAGCTATTTCTTCGATGTTTTCCCCCATAGAAATTACACCAATATTGTCAGTAGCTTCAGGGGGAAGCACATCTTTCTCCATGGCTGTAGGGTTAGGTATTTCCTGCAAGATAGAACATTCACCTATTTATCTCTCTGCCCCTACATGGGAATTCTCCATTCCCATCTAACAAAAATTGATGCATCTATCTTGTTAAGGTGATGAATCTGCATACCAGTGGACATATTAAATTGATTATTGTCTAGTTGGTTGAGGTGGACTGTGATGATTCTTCAAAAGGTGGGTGCTGTGAAGCAAGCCTTTATCCTATCAAATATTATAATTCCCTAGTTCAACCTTTTTCTACAAATAACTGCAGTCATCAATCTAAACATATCTGCTGACACATAATCGTGAGACCCGGTCATGTACAAGAACACCTTCCCAATAATATTGGTTAACAATTTTCCTTCATCATTTATCTCCTTCCCTCGAATTGTTTTAGATTTCTTTTCCAAATCACAAAAGGAAAGGGCTCTGTTATAGCCTGAATCAGTGAGTTCATCTTCTTCCTCGACCTCCGACATTCTTAAAAATTGATTGAGATACTGCGGCTTCATTCGAACTTAAATATTGCAAACATTTCTCTTGATTAGGGATCCTTATTGCTTCAGCTCTGCATTCTTATAGAACTCAAGGACTTCTCAGTCCAAAACCTCACTTTCCTTCTCTAGAACGAACGACAGTTCGACTATTTCTAATAGAAGAATGAAATTACGGAACTCGTCAAAAGGGCAAGCAAACCTTGAACGAACTAGCTCTCCTCCAACTTGAAGATTTATTTCTCCCCTTCATTCCATTCTAAAACCTGGAGACGATTTAACAGAAGGCGGCGAAAGATTGGTTAGAAAACAAAGTGTCAATGAACACTTTCGATGAAGGGTTTCGTGAAATGTCGTGAATTCTCAAAATGCTCTTTTAAACATTTATATGCATATTTTATTTTGTGGGAAATGAAGATGCGCGTACCTTGAGTGTTTGAGAAAAATTCTTTAAATCAAATATTAAAGAAATTCCAAATAAGTCCATTGGTCGAATGATCATGGGAGTACTCGTCTAATTCATCGAGAGAACTTGGTACATCTTGTCAATTCATCGAGTAGTCTCGTTGATTCATCGAAAGTACTTGTGTTCTTCCGATTTATTTCACTTGGATAGATTTCTTCAATACTTCACGATTCCTTGTTGAGCATTCAAAGTTCTATTTTGAAGAAAGAGAACTTGGCTTCATCCAGCGGCTTCGTGAAAATATCTATAACTTGCTTGTCAATTGATAGATAACAAAGGTTTATGTCTTTATTCTCCACATGCTCCCGGATGAAGTGATTGCATATCTCAATATGCTTTGTATGACTGTATGAAGTGATAGTGTATCTTGATATGTTTTGTCCGATTGTGAGAAACTGGACTGTTAGCAATTTCTATAGCATTGTATGAGTCAAAGAAATTGGAATCTCCTTCAACTTCAAGTTATAGTATTCAAGTTGATTCCTTATCCATAGAAGCTGTGCGTAATTACTTCCTGCAGAAATGTATTCTGGCTCAATAGTAGAAATATCCACATAATTTTGCTTCTTGCTGCTCCATGAAATATGCCTTCTTCCAAAGAATTAAAACATTCCGAAAGTGCTTTTCCTGTCATTCCTACTTCCTATAAAGTCAGTAACTTAAAAACCAATTTGCTCATAGTCATTACTTCTTCGAAACCATAAGCCAAGATTCAGTGTGCCATTAAGGTATCTCAAAATCATTTTTACAACAACATAGTGAGATTCCTTAGATTTCACCTGGAATCTAGCAAAGAAATAAATTGAGAACATTATATCTGCTCTACTGGAAGTGGGGTAAAGCAAGGATCCAATTATGCTTATGTACTTGGTTTCATCAAAAGGGTTTCCATTCTAATCCTTGTCTAGAGACATAGTTGAACCCATTAGAGTCCTTATAGAGATTGCATTCTCCATTCCAAATTTCTTAAGTACCCCCTTGGTGAAATTTGTATGAGAGATGAAAATTCTATCTTTAGATTGCTTCACCTAAAGTCCTAAGAAATACTTCAGCTCACCTATACTGCTCATTTTAAACTTCCCTTGCATTAAGTTAGAAAACTTTTTGTAAAGGTTATTGTATGTATATCCAAATATAATATCATCGACATATATGTATACAAGCAGGATCTTGCCTTTTACTTCCCTAAGAAATAATATCTTATCTATCTTTCCTCTTGAAAACTTATTTTCAAGAAGAAAGCTAGAGAGTGTCTCGTACCAAGTAAGAGGAGCTTATTTTAAACTGTATAATGCTTTATTCAAAAAAAAGACATGATTAGAAAGGGTTAGAATGAAAAAACCTGGGAGTTGTTCCAAGTATAATTCCTCCTTTAAATTACCATTGAGGAAGACTGACTTCATATCCATTTGGTAGACATTGAAATCTTTGTGAGCAGCAAATGCTAGGAATAATCTGATTGCTTTGAGTCTTTCCACCGAAGCAAAGGTTTGATCGAATTCGATTCATTCTTCTTGTTGGTAACCTTGAGCTACATGACTGACTTTATTCTTTATAATAATTCTATTTTTCTCCAGCTTGTTTCTGAAGACCCACTTTGTGCCTATAACATCTTGACCTTTGGGCCTTGGTACCAGTTCCCACACCTTGCATCTTTCAAACTGATCGAGCTCTTCTTGCATTGAAACGATCCATGAAGCTTCCTTATTTGCTTCTTTAAACTTCATTGGCTCAATCTAAGAAAGAAAACTCAAATACAAAAGTTTGTTAGCTATACCTTTTCTTGTTTGAAGTCCTTCACTAGGATCTCCAATGATCACATCAATAGGGTGATCTCTTGAATGTCTTACCAATAGATTCCTTGCAGTGCCGCTAGGAACTTTTGCTTCTTCTGGTACACGTTCTTCTTCTTGAAGCACTTCATCTTTAATCAAGCTTGGAGTATTGAATTTGATAGAACTGGAGATATCTTCTTTGACCGCTTCTTTTAAGCTTAGCTCTTTTATTTTTGCATCTGCATCTTCAATAAAAACACTAGAAGAGCTGCTATGAAGAAAACTCATCTCATCAAATACAATATTAATAGAATCTTCTACAACTAGGGTTTCCTTTTTAAAAATCCTATATGCCTTACTATGTTTACTATATCCTACAAAAGTACAACCAAAATATTTTTTACTAAACTTAGTTTTGTGATGCTTCCCGTTATTAAGTACGAAGCATTTACTTTAAAAAATTCTAAAGTAAGACTCCATCGATTTTCTTCCTTTCAGAAGTTTATAAGATGTCTTACGATAATTCTTGTTGATTAAGACTCTATTTTGCACGTGACACGTTGTATTGACTGCTTCAGCCCAAAAGTACTCTGGTAATGAAGAGTCATTCAATATTGTGGTACCTACCTCAATGAGTGTTCTGTTCTTTTCTTGGCAACTCCATTTTGCTGTGGAGTATGAGGAGAGGAAAACTCATGAAAGATGTTAGGTCTATGGATAAAAATATCTCAGATTTGAAGAAGGCCCGCAAGTCAATAATATACACATATTTATCTTTGATATATGTTCAAGTTCAATATATGCAGGTTCTCTACTATTCCATGATTAGATAGATTGATTCAGTAAGAACTTTGGTTGGTGTCAAGATAGGGCACAATTGAGAGGCAGAAATTTTCCTAAGTCCACAAGCATTGAGTGAGCACACTTCACTCAATGCTAGAGGCCTAGAAGCATTGACAAAAGATCTGGCATTAAGAGCCTCAGTGGTGCTGGACTCAAATATGGCTAAGTCCGGAAGCATTGGCTTAAGACCTTTCACTCAACGCATACTCTAACAAAATCTGTCCAAGAATAAAACATTTAGGGAAGAATGCTCACTCAATGCCTTATCAAAAATTTAGCAAATTCTATATGCGTTGAGTGTAGATGATTCACTCAATGCCTTTTTCTAGAAATTCTACACAAGTGCAGAAGCATTGAGTGAAGGAGGCTCACTCAATGCCTTTTTAAAAATTCAGAAAGGCAAGATGCGTTGACTGTATAAGATTTACTTAATTCCCTTATCTAGAAATTTTGCATAAGGCCAGAAGAATTGTTGGGATTTGTCTCCACAATACCTCAGATTTGTGGGAAGTCAGACCCGGAACTAAGATGAATTAAGTTGTATTTGATATTGTGTTTAAGTTACTTGTGCGCAGGACTCTATTGCCAAGTGTAGACCAATGTAAGTCTATAGTGGGTCATCAAACACAGGACCATACAATGTAATTCCTCATTGTGTGATCCAAGGTGTTGACTCACGTATAGTCTCTGTATTGGGATACACTTCATCTAGATGCACTTGGACTCATGGACAAAGAAGGATAGAAGACCTAATTCCAAGAATTCTACTAAGTCCACATACTCGAGTAATATACTCCATATACTCGAGTAGGTGACTTAGTACTCGAGTAGTTGACTTAAGCATACTCGAGAAAAATACCTTTTACTCAAGTATATAAGTGTATACTCGAGTAGATCTTCATATACTCGAGTGAGTAAATTTATATATACTCGAGTAAATGGTCGGTTACTCGAGTAGGTCTAAGTTATATACTCGAGTAAAGGATTCTGTTTTATCTGGAAAATATCCTAAGTATACATACTCGAGTACTCCGTTGGTATACTCGAGTAGGTTACCTGGTATTCGAGTAGGTTAACTCTCTTACTCGAGTAGTCTACAAGTTACTCGAGTAAATGCTTTATTTACACTCGAGTAAGCCTGGACTGGAAATATAAAGGAATTTCTCTAAGCCTATATACTCGAGGAGACTCTCTATACTCGAGTAATAGCTCAGATACTCGAGTAGTTGACTCCCTCTGTTATACTCGAGTAAACTGTCTTCCAAGTACTCGAGTACCTCCTTTCTATATACTCGAGTAACACCATCCTTTTATCCTGAGAATTCCTCTAAGTAGATATACTCGAGTAACCAACTTCTTTATACTCGAGTAGATCTTTTCTGTCACTCGAGTAGTTGAACCCAGATACTCGAGTATGTTGAAACTCATTCACACGAGTATGCTTCACTTCTAGTTACTCGAGTAGCAGATAGACATATACTCGAGTATATTATTTCCTCTCGTGTATATGACTCTGATTTTTTTTTCAGAAAATCGCTAAGACCAGAATTCGAAAGTAATTTTTGAATTCCTCGTTTCTGATTGGTCCACGTATCATCGTTAATTACGATTATGACCGTTATCAGTCTCCTATAAAAGGGATACGTGATTAGACCTAACCTAATAAGAAAAAGGAAAGGAATTATCAGAGAATATAAGTTTTCGAGATCTACAAGCCGCCGTCCGTAGACACTGTTACCTCTCGGAAAAATCTGAATCACTGAAGCCGCCGCCGCCGCCGTTGATCTTCATCGTGCTCGTGCTGAGTTTCCGATTCCTGATTCAGATCTAAGTTTTCTTCTTCTGATCGTGATCAAAGTTTTGCTTCTCATCATCTTCTACATCCGATCGGGAGAAGTCAAAGAAGTTTTCAGATCTTGGGTTGCCGTGTTCTTCTTCGATTTTTCTGAAAAAGCCACTTCGAACAAAGAGGAAGATCAAGGCCGATCTATTCAGATCTGAGAATTCACTGTTTGTATTATTTGAGTTATATTTCAAACATCTTTATTGTAGGAGAAATTCTCTCCGAGATTTGTAGGAAGTTTTAATCTTCTGAGTGTAGATCCATTTTGGGATCGAGTTTTGTAGGAACGTTGTTCCGAGGTGTAGGATCGGTTTGATCCGAGATAGTGGAGTAGCCAAGTCTAGTGGTTTACTAGATTGGTGAGGAAAGTGGACGTACCCAAGGTTGGGGAACCACTATAAATCTTTTGTCGTCTATGATTGCTTGGTATTGTGCTGTGCTAGTTCCTTAATTTTTTTTCCGCAAATAGACGCACATCTCACCTATTCACCCCCCTCTAGGTGATTTAGGTAGACAACTTCCTCTTTCAATTGGTATCAGAGGCAGGTTGATCGTTAAGAGGTTAACACCTTGATCTGATCCCACCCGAGTTGTCTTTTGAGAAATATCAAGCATGAGTAAGACTAAAGATTTTGCCAAGCTTCCCATTTGCACCAAGAATAATTTTCCTATGTGGAAGGAAAGAGTTAGGTTCTTCATGGAAGCTGTGGATCCTCGGATCTTCATGATTGTTGAAGAAGGTCCGCATATTCCTATGGTTGCCTCTACCATAGACTCATCCAAACAAGTTCCTAAGAAGCTGATGGACTTGGATAAAGACGAGATTGCACTTGTCTCCCTCGATAAGAAAGCCAAAAATATAATAGCAAGTGCAGTCGATGACTCAATGCTGCAGAATCTCATCCATTGCAAATCTGCCAAGGAGATGTGGCAATCCCTAGTGACTTTGATGGAAGGTACTGAAGAAGTGAGGGATGATCGGAGATCCCTTCTGAATCAAAAGTATGAAGCCTTCCGGCAAGGTCACAAGGAAGCCATAGCTGACACGTTCGAGAACTTTTTCAAGATAGTGAACGGCCTAAGAGTTTATTGCCGAGTCTTCACCAACGGAGAACTGAATGACAAATTCCTAAGATCCCTAACCAAGGAATGGGATAACAAGGTATGCGCCATTTGGGAGTTCGGAAGGTTTGCCGAGATGGACCCGCAAAATCTGTTCGGAAAGCTAATGTCCTATGAGCTTCAAATCAATTCTAGAAAAGCTGAAGAAGAGATGAGCAGGTCCGGATCCAAAGAGAAGTCTGTTGCTCTGAAGGCAGACAGCTCAAGGAAGATTAAGGCTAGCTCTCCTGCCCCAGCTCCTGAAGCTGATGATGAAGATTCGTCTGAACATAGCTCTTCGGGCTTGGAGCTATCTGATGGAGAGTTCTCTCTACTCTCAAGGCAGTTCAAGAAATTCTTGAACAAAAAGAAGCAATGGAAAGGCAAGGATGCCTCATATAGAAGATCACGCAATGATGGTGATCATCATAAAAAGAGCTCAAGCAGTCACGACAGGTATGGCTCGAAACCGAATAAACATTATTCCACTGATATTGTTTGTTATTGCTGTAACAAGCCAGGTCACGTCATTGCGGATTGCCCCCATAAGAAGAAAGAGGGCGGAAAGAAAGAAGACAAGAAGTCCTACAACAGGAAGAGGACAGAAAAGAGTTTGTTAGCTAAGAAGGGCAAAACTCTCAGTGACTCCGACTCATCCGAGTCGATTGCAGGAGAGGAAGAAGCTTACTTTGGGCTAATGGCTCTAACGGACGATGAACAAGTTCCCCAGTTCACTGGGGAGGTAAAATCTCACACCCCTCTTTCTGACTCTGATGATGACAATGACCAAGAGGGCTATCCCTCTGAGGATGAATCAGAACTCATGATGCAATATCAGGAGTTACTCAAGGCTTACGACAAATGTCGCCAAGTTGTGAAAACTCAAGCTAAGGAGATAAAATCTCTAAAAGCAG
Source organism: Platanthera zijinensis (assembly GCA_039513925.1). Lineage (NCBI taxonomy): Eukaryota > Viridiplantae > Streptophyta > Magnoliopsida > Asparagales > Orchidaceae > Platanthera > Platanthera zijinensis. The sequence goes on along the minus strand of CM077090.1, from coordinate 115,637,628 downwards.
AGAGCCTCCTTAGAGAAGAAGTCTCTAAGACTGACTCTCTCAAGGAAGACTTCGATAAATCTATCGAAGAATACAACAAGGCTCTCGGGCACCTTGACCTTAAAGAGAAAATCATCAAGGAACTGGAAGAACAACTCTTGGTTGAGAAGAAGCTTGTAGAAAGCTTCTCGAAGCCTAAGACTGTACTCCCTATGATTGCTGAATTCTCAGCTAAGGCAAGTGGTACCGGTCTAGGCCACAAAGGAGCTCCTAGTAAATCTTCTAGGAGAAACAAGGCCAAGAGGAGAAATAAGGCGGCCAAGAAGGCCTCTGCCGAAGAGAAAGGGAAAGCTCCTTCGGAGCCAGTAGCGTTCAAGAAAGTCATCTTTCCTACGAACGATCTTGACTACGAATCCACCTATGGTCACTTTAATAGGCCTATCCATGAGAAGCCTAAGACAAGATACCAAGGTTGGACTCACCTTCGCAACTTTGGTGAGAGCGTTTTCAAGGAACCTTATGAGGAGATTCAACTTCAGAGCTATAGACCTTATGTTCATGGTCATAATATTAAGAAGGCACCCAAAGTGAAAGTTGTTGTTGAAAAGCCGAAGATGGAGAAGACTCCATGCACGTGCCATCATCATGAAGCTTCTACATCTAAAAATGCTGCCCCTGTTGGACATCCTCTCAAGGTAGTCAAGCAGGAGAAGATGAGGCAAAGATACAACAAATTTGACTGTTGGTGCTGTGGTAGAGTTGGTCACTTTGCCATCGATTGCTGGTTCAATCCCAAATATGCCGCAACTCCTCAAGGTAGCAACATGAGAATGACCACTCATGAGGCTAATCCTCGTAGGGGGAGTATTCTAACTCGAGACCAAGGACCCAAACTCGTTTGGGTTCCTAAGGCTAAGTGATTATGATTGCAGGTATGTCCAAAGACCGCTAAAATGCCAATCTGGTACTTGGACAGTGGATGCTCTCGGCATATGACCGGGACTAGAAGCCTACTTCAAAATTACTCACCAGTATTGAACGGACCAAAGGTCATCTTTGGAGGTTCAGACCGTGGAATCACTAAAGGCTACGGTATGATTACTAACGGTAATGTATCCTTTTCGGATGTAGCTTATGTTGAAGGATTGGAACACAATCTCATAAGCATAAGTCAACTATGCGACAAAGGATACATAGTAGAATTCCATGCTGATAAGTGCCTGATAAAATCCGTTACCAATAAGGAAACAATTTTATCAGGTACTCGAAGCAGAAACATATTTTGCTTAAATTTCATTTGTATCGATTCATCTACACCAGTATGCTTTTTAGCAAAAGATAGTGCATCTCTTGGTGACCAATGGCACAAGAGATTAGCACATATTAATTTCAAAACTATCAATAAATTATTCTCTAAAAACCTAGTACGTGATGCCCCGAATGTCAAGTGCGTTAAGGAAAGAGCTTGTCCTGCATGCGTAAAAGGCAAGCAAACAAGGAGTAATTTTAAAAGCATTATGGGCAAAGATTCTAATAGATGTTTACATCTACTGCACATGAACTTGTTCGGTCCACTGCAAGTTAGAAGTTTGGGAGGTAAGGATTATACGTTGGTTATTGTTGATGATTACTCACGATTTGCATGGGTATTCTTTCTGAAACACAAGTCAGATACCTTCGATATCTTTACTAATTTTGTTAGGCAAATCCAGAATGAATATAACTGTTCAGTAGCCAAAATCAGAAGTGACAATGGAATAGAATTCAAATATGGGGCCATGACAGAATTTTGTGAAAGCTTAGGTATCTTTCATGAGTTTTCCTCTCCTCGCACTCCACAGCAAAATGGAGTGGCTGAGAGAAGGAACAGAACCCTCATAGAGGCCTGCAGAACCATGTTGAGTGATGCCTCACTTCCGGAATACTTCTGGGCTGAAGCCGTCAACACTGCATGCTACGTGCAAAATAGAGCGCTCATAAACAAAGACCACGATAAGACACCGTACGAACTTTTAAAAGGCAGGAAACCGACCATTTCCTATTTTAGAATCTTTGGCTGTAAGTGCTTCGTACTTAACAACAGCAAATATCACACTACCAAGTTCAGTGAGAAAAGCTTTGAAGGTATTTTTGTTGGGTATAGTTGCCATAGTAAGGCATATAGAATATTTAATAGAAAAACTCTGGTTGTAGAAGAATCTATACATGTTGTATTTGATGAGACGAGCTTGCTGCAAAGCAACTCCTCTAGTGTGTTCATTGAAGCTGCAGGTACAAAGCTAAAAGAGACAAGCGTGGATGAACCTATTGAAGATGGAGGTGATAAATTCATAAATATCACCACCCCAATCCCTTTTGGAGAGGTAGATGATCCAGATGATGAAATCACTCCAAATGATGAAGTCATTCCAAATGGTGAAATCACTCCAGCGATTGAAGACAATCCAGATGCAAGAACTCTAGAGCTCAGACATCTGAAGGATCACCCCATGGACCAAATCATAGGAGATCCCCGGGATGGTGTCAGAACTCGGAGAGGTACAACTAATGAGAATTTATACTTGAGCTTTCTCTCACAGGTTGAACCAAAGAAGTTCGAGGAAGCCAACTCGGATGCGTCCTGGATTCTAGCCATGGAAGAAGAACTGAATCAGTTCAAACGCTGCAATGTTTGGACACTTGTTCCTAGACCCAAGAGCAAAAATGTCATTGGGACAAAATGGGTCTATCGGAACAAGATGGATGAAGATGGAACAATCATAAAGAACAAAGCCAGACTCGTTGCAAAGGGCTACCGTCAAGAAGAGGGAATCGACTTCGATCAGACATATGCTCCAGTAGCAAGACTGGAGGCTATCAAGTTATTCCTTGCGTATGCTGCACTTAAGGGATTTACCATCTATCAGATGGACATAAAGTCCGCCTTCCTGAATGGTGACATAAAGGAAGAAGTGTACGTAGAGCAACCGCCAGGCTTTGTCGATTCAACCCATCCTAATCATGTATATTTATTACAGAAAGCACTATATGGTCTTAAACAAGCTCCTCGAGCTTGGTATGAGACACTGTCTAGCTTCCTTCTTGAGAACAAGTTCACAAGAGGAAAGATAGACAAGACATTATTTCTTAGGGAAATAAAAGGCAAGATTTTGCTAGTGCAGATCTATGTCGACGACATTATTTTTGGCTCTACGGATAACAACCTCTGCAAGAAGTTTTCTAAACTTATGCAAGGGAAGTTTGAAATGAGCAGTATGGGAGAGCTGAAGTATTTCTTAGGGCTTCAGGTGAAACAATCTGAAGATGGGATTTTCATCTCACAGACGAAGTTCACCAAAGAGCTACTTAAGAAATTCGGAATGGAGAATGCAACCTCTATGAGGACTCCAATGGCCTCAGCTATGTCTCTGGACAAGGATGAGAAAGGGAAACCTTTTGATGAAACCAAGTACAGAAGCATAATTGGGTCCTTGCTTTACCTAACCGCCAGTAGACCGGATATAATGTTCTCAACATGCGTATGCGCTAGATTTCAAGTAAACTCTAAAGAATCTCATTACGCCGCTGCAAAGCGGATTTTAAGATACCTTAAGGGTACACCAAATCTTGGCTTATGGTACCCAAGAAGTAATGATAGTGAACTAATTGGTTTTTCAGATGCTGATTTTGCAGGTAGCAAAGACGACAGGAAAAGCACTTCCGGGACATGCCAATTCCTCGGAAGGAGACTTATCTCCTGGAGTAGCAAGAAGCAGAACTGTGTAGCCATCTCAACGGCTGAATCAGAGTATATCTCTACAGGCAGCTGTTGTGCACAGCTTCTATGGATCAAGCATCAGTTTGACGATTACAACATGAAGTTCCAGAACATTCCCTTGTTCTGCGACTCGTCCAGTGCAATCGCGATCGCCAACAACCCAGTCTCCCACAGCCGGACAAAGCACATCGAGCTTCGATATCACTTCATCCGAGAGCATGTGGAGAATGGGGACATAGATCTACAATATGTCTCCACAGACAGACAAGTTGCAGACATTTTCACAAAACCGCTGGACGAGACCAAGTTCTCGTTCTTCAAAACGGAACTTGGGATGCTCAACAAAGATGAATAGTGATGATGGACTCATCCAAAGGCTCAAAAGTGAAGAACTTGGTGGAGGTAAACTTTTTTTTAAGAAAAATATTTTTTCAAAGGACATATACTCGAGTACTTCTTTTGACATACTCGAGTACTTCAAGTACATATTCGAGTACTTAAGATCACCTACACGAGTACTTGGACAATCCACTCGAGTATGTTTTTACCTCACTCGAGTAGGTCGGGAGTCACTCGTGTATGTCAAATTTCCACTTACTCATGTATGCCGACATATACTCGAGTATATGGATTTCCTGCACTTTGAAAACTCTATTTTTCTCTTTTCGCACACCGAGACTGTTGGCGCCCCTTCAGGTATGATTTAAATTTCTTTTAATCTCTCTCTAAACCTAATTAGGTTTATATACGAAAATCATTTTCCACACTTCAATCTCTCGGTGGAGCCGGCATTTCGAATTCCAGAGCAGACGAACTCCTTCTTCCCGATCATCGCTGCTCGCCTCCTCTGGACGATGGCTCCTCCATCAAAGATTGGAATCGGCTCCGAACTCGTGACAGATGGTATTGCAGATCTTTCGGATGACTTCAAAAACTTACTGATTCTCTTGGACACCGCCGGATTGTCCTTCGTTCTTCAAGAACCCCGCCGTCTCCTGTTTCCTGATGTTGAAGAATTCTACAGAAATCTGAAGGTTAGACGTAATGGCACTATTCTGAAATCAAAGGTAAAAGGACTTAAGATTCGGTTGGATAAAACTTCGATCGCCACTCTGCTTCGGATTCCCGTGGTTGACGAAGAAGACGACCTAGAAAAGGAAGTCGCTGACCGTACTTCCCTATTCTATGGTCGAGATCCTGAAGGTGGAGGTGAAACCTTGAATCGGTCAATGTTCAATTCAGAAGGCAAGTTCCTAGTTGACGTCATCGCCAAAGTCCTGTGGTGCAAGACATATTCCATAAGAGATATATCCCAAAATTTATTCGACGTTATGCAAGCCATAGTCTGCAGGAAGAAGTTTCAGTTCGGCATGATGATATTGGATAAAATTCGGGAAAGCATCAAAAGTCCAAATTATGCAAGGATCATCTCCCTCATTCTCCGGGAGATTGACTCCGAGGTGTTCAGCTTTGCTAAAGGAACACCTCTCCACCATATGAAGAAACTGTCCATCTCATCAATTCATCGTTGGGAGCTTAAGCTGCAGAATACTGCTCAAGCATCCAAGGCCTCTGCCGAGCAAATAGGCCTCGACGCCCCGGCTGACAGGACCCCATCTCCTCCTCTCCGTCAAACTGCTGACACCTCGGGTGCAGTAGTTGAGGGGGAGCCTGCCTCAGCTAGCCCTCAGCCAAAGCATGCAGATTCACCAGTCCAGTCCCTTCAGTTCAGAGATCCAGTCCCCTCTCCTGCAGTTCAGTCTCCTCCACCAGCAGAGATCAGCTCAGATGTTCAGATTCAAGAGGACCTCCTGTCCACTGAAGAAGATATAGCTAAGTTGATTGAGGAACTGAGATCAGATGAACCTCTCATCCATGAAGATAACGTACCTCTATCTCCAGAAAGAGTTCCCTCTCAATCCCCTGCTCACTCCCCAGTTGAAGATGAAGAGCTGCATGAAGAAATCCAATTCTCCAGTGACGAGGACATGTCTCCGGAACATGTAGAACCACCTCTGAGGAACCTGGACTTCTCTCTCCCCTCCTTCATTGATGCAGAAGACTCAGTAGATTTCCCCCCAACAAAGAGAGTTGTAAGCTCTGTCGTCATTAAAGAGATTCCTCCATGGATTGCTCCTGCTCCTGCTGTTGTAATACCCTCTGCTCCCTCCTCTTCCTCCTCTTTTGACATTCTCAGCAAGATTGAGCTCATGCTCACAGAACAGAGAAGATATTTTGATGACTCTCTCAAAACTGTCCAGGACAAGGTCTCTACTCTGGAAACAGAGATGAGTAGAGGCTTTGCCGAGATTCAAGCAAATACAGATGAGCTCCGTAAACTATTTCGGATTGGTGGAAAAGCTATAGACCATACTATCACCAGTATCGGTGAACTCAGAGATCAGGCTGTAACAGTTGCTAATAATCAGATCCAAGCCGACAAGAATGCAGAAACCAATGTAATCTAGGTATGCAATGAAGTTGGAACCTTCAGAGATGAGGCTATTGCTCAGTTAAATGTAGATATCAGCAAGGGGGAGAAAATAGTAAAAGAACAAGTTGAAAAACTCTCCGCCCAGTTTGCTGCAAAGTCTGAAGCTGCCCTGGACGTCAAGTTAAAAGAAATCAAAGCTGACACTCTGGCTCAGATTCAGTCGGTAAAGTTTTATATATATGATACAGCAGTATGGGTACACAATCAGAACTTCCCAGATTTCCAATTGGACCCTACTGTGATCCCCCAAGGCCTGAACCCTCTTGCAGAAGCTCCTCCATCAGATACTCAGATCTATCCTCCAGAGACGGGGCCTATATTCTCTCCCAGACCTGCTGGGGACATGTCAGACCCTCCTCTCTCCTATGCTGATGTTTGGACAGATGATATGCCAGGTAGTTCTAAAGGACACACTGATCATGGTGCCTCCTCCTCCAGAAAACCATCTGATCAGGGTGGTCCTAGTAAGAAAAGAAAGTATGGTGACAACGCTTCTGCTAGCCGGTCAGCCCCGAGAAGAGAACCTGCTCCCGCTCCTGAAGCCAGACCTAGAGCCAAACTAGATGTAGTTCATGCAGAAATTTGGAGCCCATTCTCCAAATCTCTTATTTTTGATACTCTGAGGTTGGTTGTTGACCATGGAGAACACAAAGATCAGTACTACAGTCACTCAGAATGGAAAGCCTATGAGAATTCACAGATAAAGATCAGACTCCATGACAGGCAATGGGGATTCAACAACCCGAAGGCTCCTCCTAGGCCAAAGACATACTTTCCAAAACCTTTCTCATACTTTGAGAGGCAGCATCAAGTGAGAGAAAGACAGAATAGGGATGCCCATCCCTGAAAGATGATCTTGTGGAAATTGATATTCTGTTTCAAAAACATTTCTAGATTATATATAATTCTGATTATGGCTATCTTAGTTTATTTGTTTTCTTGCTCAGTATTTTTCAATGCTTTATACTTTGTCATTTATGCTATCCTTGTTCTACTTTACTTTAAGTAATTCACCTTAGTGAAGAGAGTGCTGACTTCTACAAATAGGGGGAGATTGTTGGGATTTGTCTCCACAATACCTCAGATTTGTGGGAAGTCAGACCCGGAACTAAGATGAATTAAGTTGTATTTGATATTGTGTTTAAGTTACTTGTGCGCAGGACTCTATTGCCATGTGTAGACCAATGTCAGTCTATAGTGGGTCATCAAACACAGGACCATACAATGTAATTCCTCATTGTGTGATCCAAGGTGTTGACTCACGTATAATCTCTCTATTGGGATACACTTCATCTAGATGCACTTGGACTCATGGACAAAGAAGGATAGAAGACCTAATTCCAAGAATTCTACTAAGTCCACATACTCGAGTAATATACTCCATATACTCGAGTAGGTGACTTAGTACTCGAGTAGTTGACTTAAGCATACTCGAGAAAAATCCCTTTTACTCAAGTATATAAGTGTATACTCGAGTAGATCTTCATATACTCGAGTGAGTAAATTTATATATACTCTAGTAAATGGTCTGTTACTCGAGTAGATCTAAGTTATATACTCGAGTAAAGGATTCTGTTTTATCTGGAAAATATCCTAAGTATACATACTCGAGTACTCCGTTGGTATACTCGAGTAGGTTACCTGGTACTCGAGTAGGTTAACTCTCTTACTCGAGTAGTCTACAAGTTACTCGAGTAAATGCTTTATTTACACTCGAGTAAGCCTGGACTGGAAATATAAAGGAATTTCTCTAAGCCTATATACTCGAGGAGACTCTCTATACTCGAGTAATAGCTCAGATACTCGAGTAGTTGACTCCCTCTGTTATACTCGAGTAAACTGTCTTCCAAGTACTCGAGTACCTCCTTTCTATATACTCGAGTAACACCATCCTTTTATCCTGAGAATTCCTCTAAGTAGATATACTCGAGTAACCAACTTCTTTATACTCGAGTAGATCTTTTCTGTCACTCGAGTAGTTGAACCCAGATACTCGAGTATGTTGAAACTCATTCACTCGAGTATGCTTCACTTCTAGTTACTCGAGTAGCAGATAGACATATACTCGAGTATATCATTTCCTCTCGTGTATATGACTCTCATTTTTTTCTGAAAATCGCTAAGACCAGAATTCGAAAGTAATTTTTGAATTCCTCGTTTCTGATTGGTCCACGTATCATCATTAATTACGATTATGACCGTTATCAGTCTCCTATAAAAGGGATACGTGATTAGACCTAACCTAATAAGAAAAAGGAAAGGAATTATCAGAGAATATAAGTTTTCGAGATCTACAAGCCGCCGTCCGTCGACACTGTTACCTCTCGGAAAAATCTGAATCACTGAAGCCGTCGCCGCCGCCATTGATCTTCATCGTGCTCGTGCTGAGTTTCCGATTCCTGATTCAGATCTAAGTTTTCTTCTTCTGATCGTGATCAAAGTTTTGCTTCTCATCATCTTCTACATCCGATCGGGAGAAGTCAAAGAAGTTTTCAGATCTTGGGTTGCCGTTTTCTTCTTCGATTTTTCTGAAAAAGCCACTTCGAACAAAGAGGAAGATCAAGGCCGATCTATTCAGATCTGAGAATTCACTGTTTGTATTATTTGAGTTATATTTCAAACATCTTTATTGTAGGAGAAATTCTCTCCGAGATTTGTAGGAAGTTTTAATCTTCCGAGTGTAGATCCATTTTGGGATCGAGTTTTGTAGGAACGTTGTTTCGAGGTGTAGGATCGGTTTGATCCGAGATAGTGGAGTAGCCAAGTCTAGTGGTTTACTAGATTGGTGAGGAAAGTGGACGTACCCAAGGTTGGGGAACCACTATAAATCTTTTGTCGTCTGTTATTGCTTGGTATTATGTTGTGCTAGTTCCTTAATTTTTTTTTTTCCGCAAATAGACGCACATCTCACCTATTCACCCCCATCTAGGTGATTTAGGTAGACAACTTCCTCTTTCAAGAATTTATTGTAGAAGGTTCACTCAATGCCTCCAGTCAGGATAATTACCAAGTCCCGGGGTATTGAGTGAATGAGGTTCACTCAACTCTTTCTACAAAAAAAATTCTGTTATGTTTAGATGCATTAAGTCTCAAGACAACACTCAACACCTCAATGCGTTGAGTCATTATACTTCACTCAATGCATGAGAATATTTTTTATGAAATTTGCTAATTCCACAAGCTCTGAGTCAAGCTGACATCATTCAAATTCAAATGTAGTCGGATTTCTGCACTAGAAGCCAAATCGCGCCATATACTTTCTGCAGAGCAGTTAAAGCTAAAATTAACTTTACAGCTGCCTATTTGGCATGCCCATATGGGACAGATAGCCATTGAAGTATAGGTTATAAAATGTCCTTGCAGAGAAATAAAAAAAAGTTATGCAGATAGATCATCAATTCTTGCCAAAAAAGTTTTTGAAATCGAAAAACTCTAAGGTGTCTTCGGCAAGAACTGAAACCCTAATATTCTGAAAGGGTCATTTAACAGAGAACTCAAGAAAGTTGTTGTTCTTCATTAAGGTTGCTCCTTTGAACTCAGATCATATTCAAGCTTGAATGAATAGAGCTCTACAACAGATCTTCTCAGTACAAGCAGAATAAACTTGACCAAGTGGTCATTTTGACAGACACTAGAAGTGAAAATATTTACTGTTTAAATTTCCTATGTATAAGTACAGACTCTACAGTGTGTCTTATTGCAAATGAGAAAATCACTTTTTGTGTGCAATGGCACAAGAGGCTTGCTTACTTTAATTATAAGGCAATCAATAAGCTCTTCAGGGAAGAGCAAGTCAGGAATAGACCCAATAAAAATGCACCAAAGAGGGCATTTGCTCTGCATGCCAAAAGGGCAAATAGACTAAGGTGTCCATTAAGAGCACTGAGACCACATATTCTGAGAGGTGTTTATACCTCCTGCATATATACTTATTTGCTCCAATGCCAGTTCACAGTCTATGTAGAAAAGTCTACACTCTTGTGATAGTTGGTGACTATTCTAGATTTACTTTGGTATTCTTTCTTAAGAAAAAGTCTGAAACCATTAACATCTTTGTGACCTTTGTTAAGCAAATTCAGAATGAAAATGGTTATTTTGTTGTTAAAATCAGAAGTGTCCATACCAAAGAATTTCAATCATAAAGCATGAATAGGTTCTGTGAAGAGCAAGGTATATTTCGGGTGTTTTCTTCTTCAGAACACCCAGCAAAATGGGATAGCTGAGAGGAAAAATAGGACTCTCATAGAGGCTGGAAGAATATTGCTCTTTTTATAGGTAAGCTCTCTCTTGCTCTTAGCACACTTGTGTTGTGCCAGTAATCAATAGCATAGTGGCCCACCTTGCCATAGCATCAGCACTCATAGATTTTGTACCTTCTTTTCTGAGAAGGCTTGCTGGCAGTGTTGACAGCAGTTCTTGCTCCAAAAGATACAATAATAGACATTTACTTATGTTTTCTAGCCATAGTCTTACCTGAGGTGGGTTTGGCAGTAGAAGTACTTGGAGTGTCTTGAACCCTACCAGCACTAGTATTCTTTTCAGAATACATACTCCTGATGGATTCAAATATGCCTAAGTCAAGCCTGCTGACAGACTTGCCTTTGGTCTGAGAGTGGGTAGGGACATGCTAAGAAATGGTTGTTGCCTTACTCTCTAGTGTTGGCGCTGGTGCACCAAACAAAAATGGTCCATGATGCACCATTTGAATCTCCTCATAGGCTACCTTGAAGGCTCTTGCACCATTGTTATATATACCACCATAGTGTGGAGCATCTTTGCTCACGCTAGTGGATCTACCATTAATCTAGTGTTCAAAGAAACTTTCTTGGTCATACCTGTTTGAAGGTAGCTGTACTCTCTTAAATGGAATAGGAGGCTTGGAGGCCAATGGATGTGCTGGAGCTTTGCCCTTTCCTTTGGGATTGGCAACTCTTGTAGATCCCTTGAATCCCTACCCATTCTTACCCTTCTGGAAAATGAAGGTGTTTATCAAGGGAAGCACTTAATTTGGATTTGAATAACTAGCCATTATCCTCTTTTCTCCCTCTAGTAGTACTTCCATGTCCCTTATTATGTTTTCCGGGTACTCTATGGTGCCAATTTGAATAAAGGAAATTATTTCTAGCTCCCTGATTTCTTTCATTTTATTATCAAGCAGTGAAGCTGAATCAACATGCTGGGAAGCAACAAGCTGTAGGGAGGAAATTTCCTTAGCTTACTTCTTAGCCAACAACTTGCTTTTCTAAAGCAATCAGAAGGATACTATATTTGTCAATTAAAGAATTGATAACTTCCTCAGATTTAGAGTCTCCTTCATCTCTTGATGAATGAGCTTCAGAATCTGGGCTGGTCTCATAGCCTGACTCAAAAGAAGACTTGGACAGAGAATGTACCATGTGTTGACCAGGCTGTTCCTGGGCTGATTCTTCATCAGTCATAGCCATCAGTCCATAGCAGTAGCTGGCTTCTTCCTCTTCTTCATCCACCTCTGAATCACTATCTGACTGTGAAAGAGGGGCCTTGATTTCTATCCTGGAAGCAGGATAGTCTTCATGTTCTGCAATAATAGCTTACCCAAAGTAGGCTTTCTCTTCTTCCTCTTCTTCTTATTATGATGAGGAAGAGTTAGACCAGCTCTTATTTTTCTTAGTAATGAAGGATTTCTCCTTCTTGCCCTTGTGCTGGAGATTTTGCTTCTTCTCTCAATCCTCACTTCTATTTACTAGGCAGTTGGATACAACATGCCCTGTCTCTCTACAGCAATAATAGATAACATTAGTCGAAATCTGTTTACTAGGTTTAGAACCATACCTGTCCTCCTTGGAGGATTTCTTCCTGTGGTGAGAGGAGGAGGAGGGCCAGCTCTTCCAATGCTTCTTCTTCATGAACATCTTGAATTTTCTGGAGAAGACAGCAAAGTCCTCATCAGACATGTGGCAGTCTGATGTGCTTGACTCTGAGTCATTTGATTCTAACTCAGTATCCCTCTTTGGTGGAGAAGGAGTCTTCCTTCTGCTCCTCCTTGAGGTTTCAGCTTTGAAGGCCACAAACTTATCTTTGGCTTGAGACTTATTATTTTTCTCCTTCTCCTTCCTGGCAGTCAGCAGAATTTCATATGAGAGAAGCTTCCTAAACAGAGTTATTGGTGGAGTGTCAACAAGCCTTGCCATTTCTCTGATGACACAGATTTTAGTATCGCAGTCTCTAGTTAGAGACCTGAGAAACTTGTCATTCAACTAATAAGTGATGAAGACTCTACCATATGTCCTCATCTCATTGACTATCTTGAAGAATCTCTCATAGCACTCTGCTATATTGTCAGTCTCGCTTTGCCTGAAAGACTCATACTCTTGGTTGAGCTTGGACTTCCTATCATCTCTTACTTCCTCTGTCCTCTCCATGTAGATCATAAGTGTGTCCCATATCTCCTTTGTTGTTGTGCAGTGGACCAGATTCTGAAGGGTAGAATCATCAATAGCACTGACAATGATATTATGAGCTCTTTTGTCCATGGTGGCAAGGATAAATTCATCCTTTGTCATCTCAGCATATGCCTTGGGTGTTTGGACATTTACATTCAGAACAGACACTTTCATAGGGATGAAAGGCCCCTCCTTGTCTGTGATAAAGATCCCAGGCTCAGCTGCTTCCATGAACATCCTAACCCTCTCCTTCCAAATGCCAAACCCTTCCTTCTTACAGATTGGAAGCTTCATGGCACCTAACTCGTTATAGTTCACTCCTGAACCCATAAGGACAATCTTTTTGCTGACCTCGGAGATCTACTCAAATTGTTGAGTACTTTTTAGTAACCTCCCTCTGATACCACTTGAAATACTTTGTTTTCAAGGTCAGCTAACACCTAGAGGAGGGGGGGGGGGTGAATAGGTTTTAAGTCTCTTTTGAAATTATCTAGATCTATTCCTAATTTTGCTGTGCTTTGGAATTAGTAAGTTTAGCTTTCAAGAACATCAACCAGAAGACACAGTAATTTTATAGTGGTTCCCCAGTTTATGGGTATGTCCATTGTCCCTCCCTACCTTTCTAACAGTGTGTTAGACAAGGCTCTTCCCCCAAAACTAGGCTCCTTAAGAGCTTACAACTCGATCCCACAAGACAACTCAGTCTCCTCCAAGACCTACTGCTCAGACACAAGGCCCTACAACTCAGTGATTAAACAACCACCTACCTCAGGCTCAAAAGTCCTACAACTCAGGTTAGGAGGACAGCCATACACTTAGATCCAAAATGGATCCTACACTCAGCTTTTATAATACATGCTTACAACTTAGATTCTACTCAAAATCCTACACTCAGATCCAAGACGGAATCATGTAGAAAATATAAATGGTGTTAAATAGTTATAAACCATAGGGTTTTCTTTGTGTCTGTCTTCCTGGGCTGAGCAGATTTCAGCCATGTCTTCTTCACAGCAATAAGTTGAAAAGATCTTCAGTACTGGGCTGCTTGTGCTTAAAGTTACTCAGAATCAAGATTCTGATCTGCTGTTGAAGACATTTGATCTGAAGGTTTTGTATCTTCTTCAAACAACCATCTGGACTAGCAAAATATGAAGGCTCTGCTCCTCTTCTCAATCAAAAAATGATTCTGAACTTGCTTTCGCTGATTAGAATCGTAATAGCTATCTGTTTCTGCTTTCAGGTCCACTGAATCAGAACTTGTGCTTCGGGCACGATGTTAATGGTGAGGAAGAAGATGAAGTTCCACCGCTATGTTTATTTATAAAACCCTAATTGCTTCTTTTGACACAGTCAATCTTTCCCTTTTATTGATCGTTGATCAATGGCTCTTTGTGTTGTGGGCCCCGCCTTAATTGCAGATTTACAACCTTCCATTTGAAGAATACGACAACAGCTGGCTGCTGGCGCCATTAAAGCATACGACATCTTTCCCGCAACAAATTTGAACTGCGTTGACTTTGTTGACTTTTGCTGACGTCAGCCATCTGTGGACTTAGCCAAAATCAAGCAACTTTAGTATAGGCATTGAGTGATTAAACTACACTCAATGCCAAAACTCTTAGATAGATTTTCTATCACTAGGCATTTAGTAAGCAACCTTCACTTAACGCCAAAATACTTAGAAAAATTTCTTTGGCATTAGACATTGAGTGAGTAACCTTCGCTCAATGCCAAAACACTTAGAAATGTTTTCTATTATCATGCGTTGAGTGAGCAACCTTCACTCAGTACTAAAATACTATGAAAAGTTTTTTGTCATTAGGCATTGAGTGAGCAACCTTCACTCAACTCTAAAACATTTAGAAAATTTTTCTGTCTCTAGGCATTGAGTGATTGAGCTTCACTCATCGCCATACTGCTTAACTAAATTTCTATCACTTGACGTTGAGTGAGTAAGCTACACTCAACGCCATAACACTTAGAATTAATTTTAGTCACTTGACATTGAGTGAGTAAGCTTCACTCAATGCATTTGGACTTAGCAAAATTTCTGTGAAATCACAGTCTCCGACTGACTAAGGTTCAGTCAATGCTTTTTATCATATGGCATTGAGTGAGTAAGCTTCACTCAACGCTTGTGGACTTAGTCAAATATCAACACAGATTTTCTGTGGCGTTGACTGTTTGAGCAATACTCAACGATTATGGAGTATGGCGTTGAGTGAGTAGACTTCACTCAACCCCTTTGGACTTTGACACTTTCTTGCTGTTTCTTTTTAGGCTTTAACTGTCTTAGCCTGTCTCATAGCTTTTTGTTGTATGTAGTTGAGTGAGTAGAGTTCACTCAATGCCTATAGACTTAGGCACATTTTCAGCTTGCCAATTGTTAGGCTGACTATACTCAACGTTTTTACTTACCTGTCGTTGAGTGAATTGACTTCATTCAATGCCTGTAGACTTGGTAGAATTTTCTTGTCCATCTTTCTTTCTTAAGGCAGCTTGTGTTGAGTGAGCTTGCTCCACTCAACGCATGTGGACTTAGTCTAATTTCTGCCTTACCACCAGCTTGCTTGGTGTCCACCTATCCAATTAGTGTAATAGGGACTGACCTGCATGGAGAAACTCAAACACACATCAAATACAACTAGTGTGTATGTCATTGACTTGTTTTACTTCTTACAAATCTGGGCCATTTGGAACAATGGACCCAACATATATCCTTTCCTTCCCATTGATATTTCATGAACCAACTAACTTCTAAAACAAATCATGATATACTTGGTGTTTCCTGATACCACAAGAGCTCTTTCCTTTTCTGCTCCTCAATCAGTTGAATAGTCATTTTAAATTAAGCTACTGCCAGCAATAGAGCTATTGCTCGACGGTAGGTTTATGTGCGTGAAGGTGATAACTTTCCAGTAGGTTTGGAAAAATATGCCAGAAAATATTTTTCCTCTTTTTAATTCTACCGCGACGCGGTACCAAGCTATCGCTCGGCGGTAGCTCTATCTCAACGCATTCGAGTCGACGCTTGTTGAGTGAGCTAGCGCTGCGTGGTAAAGGGCTATTACCTGGTGGTAGTTCAATCTTCTCTACAAATCGTATCGATGCTCGTTGAGAGCGCTAGCGCACAACTATAAAGGCTATCACCACACTGTTGGTTCCTGATAGTTTAATTAGTTTAATTCAAGGCTAGCACGCGATGGTAGGTGTCAGAAATAGATTCGTTCATTCTTCACACCTGTAAACCTGCACATTATAAACGCACAACAACAATGATCAAACACACACTGAGATTTGTTATTCTCAAATCAAGAGACGTGGAACGCATTTTCGAATAAACTCCCCCTTTTGATAATAACTAATCTACTATGAAGAAATATTACAAAATAGTGTTTGTGTTTATAGTAAATGATAAGCGTTGAATGCGTACTCCCCCTAGATGGATACTACTCTTACATGGACTCTTCATAGTTGAGAAATTTCTTCAAAATCAATATCCCCCTTTTGGTATTATCAAAAGAAGGTGGGATAGAGCGTATTAGCGAGTAGAGCTTTTCTATGATATAACTAGTTGATTACTATAAGTTGCCACTTATGAAAAACATGTTACTCCTTGTTAAGATAATTATCATGATCAGGCATGAGTAAAGTATCAACGTTCTATGATTACTCCCCCTACATAGATGCTTTCTAAAAATATTTAATGTACTCCCCCTGAATTAAGAAATTGATGACTGATATTCTAGTGAGAGTGGAGTTTTTTATAGAGAGGATGCTCGAGCCATAAATATCAAACCTTTGCAAGCAAATCATAATCAACATCAAGGGTTCTAGTTAGAGGGGAGTTTTTCGTAATGAGGATCCTTCACGTGAATATTAGGACAAGGCTTCTTGATCATCATGTTGGTAGCCTTCGATCCTCGCGCATGAATTCCTTTTGATCTACTTTGAAAAAATCTCCTCCTCAATGAGTTGGGATGACCCCTTCCTTCCCTTTAGACGGCTAGGGCCCTTTCAAATTTCATGAAAAATTGTCGCCAGAAACTCAATTTTGGGTTGTTTTAAATAGAGAAGGTTGTGCAGGAAGCTACTGTACAGTGGTAGCTTTGGATGTAGCTTTGGCGGTAGCTCGAGAGAACAAAATTCTTCCATTTTTTATTTTCATTTCCATGGATTTTTCCTTCATCCTTAGAAATAGTTTATTCCTCATGAGAATAAAATATATCCTTGCATTCCCATTGATATTTCATGTACCAACTGACTTCACAATCAAATCATAATATATTTAGTGTTTCCTAATACCGCGAAAGCTCTATCCTTTTCTGCTCCTTAATCAGTTGAATAGTGATTTTAAATTAAGCTACCACCAGCGATAGAGCTAGCGCCCGATGGTAGGTCGATGAGCGTGAAGGTGACAGCTGTCCAGCAGGTTTGGAAAAATATCCCAGAAAATATTTTTCCTCTTTTTAATTCTACCGCGGCCCAGTACCAAGCTATCGCTCAGCGGTAGCTCTATCTCGACGCCTCTGACTCAATTCTTGTTGAGTGAGCTAGTACTGCGCGATACCAGGCTATCGCCTGACAGTAGTTCAATCTTCTTAACTAATCATATCGATGCTTGTTGAGAGTGCTAGCGTGCTGCAGTAAATCCTATCGCCATGCGGTAGGTTTCTAAAAGTTCAATCAGTTTAATTCAAGGCTAGCGCACGGTAGTAGTGTTAGCGCACGGACGGTAGGTGCCAGAAATTGATTCTTTCATTCTTCACACTTGTATTCTCAAACCAAGATACGTGGTTTGTTATTCTCAAATACACACTGAGATTTGTTATTCTCAAACCAAGATACGTGGAACGCAAGTTCCAATAGAGAAGTCTTGAAAAGCACCTCTGGAACTTGTGAGTTTCTAGGGAGACAACTACTATCTTGGAGTTGCAAGAAGTAGACCAGTGTTGCCATTTCCAATACAGAATCAAAGTGCATTTTTGCTGGGTGTTATTGTGCAAAACCACTATAGATTCATCATCAACTCAAAGATTTTCATCTTTAGCTAAATAAAACTCTAATGTATTGTGATTCATCTAGTGCTATCTTAATTTCTAAGATTCCTGTCTCTCAAAGTAGGACCACGCACATTGAGATTAGATATCATTTCATTAAAGAATATGTTGAGATGGAAGACATCAGTGTTTAGTTTGTCCCCATGAATAAATAAGTGGTTGATATCTTCATTAAGCCTCTAGATGAAGCAAAGTTAATCACCTTCAAATTTGAGTTGGGTATGCTGAACATGGAGTAGGATCATAATATTTACATGCATATATGTATTTGGAGGGATTAACCTTTTGCAGGTAATCAAGAAAGATATTGACTAACTATCCAAGCATTGGGAGTGTTGAGACCATTTCATGCGTTGAAAGCATCAAATGTGTCGAAAGCATTGAGTGCACTCAAAATATTTATTCTGGCCATTCAGATCTCGGCTAACTCTAGGGATTTATCTCAGCTGCTGATCAAATCATGTAAATCACAACAGGTACGCGCCTCTATACATTCTCGAATATGAGTAACTATAAATATAAATGTGTGCCTAGAATAGTACACATAGTTCCTTGCCATATTCGACTCTCTGCGTCCATGGCGAAGTGTTCACGAGCAAGCTCTTCACTCTATAAAGTTACAAAGGTTCAATGACACCTAAAGGAGATGATTTCCTATTCGAGGGATTTGAACTTTTTAGGAATGCTTTCAAGGATGCTCCAAAAGAAACACAACTAGTTCTTCATCTTCTAACTAATGCTACCTAGAATTTGTTTTTACAGAACCAAGCTCAATCTGGAAATAAGAAGTGTTAGAACTATACTCAAATGATAAAGTGGACTCTTCCTCTATTAAGATTAAGACTTCAATAAGTTGAAACATGGTTAAGATTTCCTCAAGGAGGTTGAAAAAAGCTCTGCACCTAACTAAGTTCGGGCTGATAGATGAGGAAGTTGAGCTTTTTCTTGATGATATAAAGTTAGCTCTTAAATAATATGGTCTGTCAAAGCACACCACAGGTTCTATACTGAGGAATGAGATGAATCTGAAGGGGAAGTTCTTGGCTGATGTAATAGGCAAGGCCATTAATTTAAAAAATAGGTCTCATGATAAGATTTCTAGGAATATGTTTGAGATAATGATAAGAGTGTTTATGTCTAAGAGGATTAACTGGGGAAAGGTTATTTTTGAGAAAAAAGTGGAGTGCATTCAAGAACCCAACTTGGGTAGAATTCTATACTTGTACCAGATGTGCTCTTCTCTAGGGATCCTTAATATAATGCTAGGAGCTAAGATTTCTCACATAAGAAAGATGGACTCTAGGATGTTTTAAAAGTGGGACAGAGTATTGCTCCTACACAAAAAACCTATTGACAGAAAGAGAAAGAAAAGAGTCACCAAAAATGAAGAGAGTTTAGAAAGAAGCTATTCTGAGAGCTTAGGTGAAGAACCTCATGACCCATAGTTGTCTGAATCTACTTCTCAGACTAGAAGAGATGTGAGTGCTCAGGTGTCTGCATTATCAGAACCTGCAGCAAAGACTCTACCAGCTAGTATTTCTCAGTTTGAAGACACTCCAGCAAAAACTTAGTTGGTGATGTTTTAACCAGTGTACAACCCCATATCCGGAGAGAGGGATCGAAAGGAGCTGGCACCGTCACGTGGCACATCTCAAAGACCACTCACCTAGTAACATGTACAATCTAGTGTTTATAGAGAAAGCCGAGCGAGCCCATTCCTTGGCATTGAGTGAGGCTGGCTCTGTCAACGCCTTCAGCTCGTCAGGCATTGAGTGATGCTCACTCTGTCAACACCTTCAGTTCCTTGGCCTTGAGTGAGGTGAGTGATGTTGATTCCTTCAATCGCCAAACATTGAGAGAGGCAAGCTCTATCAATGCCTTCAGCTTGTGTGGCATTGAGTTAGGCTAGATCTAACAATGCCTTTAGCTCGATTGGAGTTGAGTGAGGCTCATTCTATTAAAGCTTTCAGCTCGCCTGACATTGAGTGAAGATCGCTCTGTCGATGCCTTTAGTTCCTTGGAAATTGATTGAGGAGAGTGTTGTCGATGCCTTCAGCTTGCCTGGCGTTGAGTGAGGCTGGGTCTATCAATGCCTTCAGCTCGCCTGGTGTTGAATGTGGATGGCTCGATCGATGCCTTGAGCTCGCTTAGTGTTGAGTGATACGAGACACTTCTTCGAACAACATTTACCCATAATGGGGTGCCGTGGAGGCAAGTTCCTGGCTTACCCAGCACTCGCCCCTTTAGGTGAGTGGCGTCTTCATGGTCCACTCGCCTAGTTGGGTCCAGAGGTAGAATTATCTAGATGCCCTTGCAGGGCTGCAAATAGTCTTCCAGAACAGTTGAGTTTGTCTATTTGTAGACCACTTTTGGCTACACATAACCATTCAGAACATCAGAGTTTTAAAAAATATAAATATGCCCAAGGGGGTACCTCCGAAGGCAAGCATTCTAATTCTCTTACTCTCTTGTCTTGCAGTGCTTTCTGAGGTGACCTTAACTCAGTAAAGGCTAAGTAGGGGAAGCGCTCTAAGATCTTTCGGGTGTGTGGTGAGACCTCCATGCTAGAGCCATTGGTCGGTTCCAAGTCTTAAGTCTTCAGTCAGCCAAGCTTGCTAGGCAAATTGTGCAGTCACCCCTACCCTAAGGGTTCAGACTGCACAAGAAGCCGATTTACGGTTTCAACATTTTGGTGCGGTGAGTGTGGAGAGTAATCTGCACCGAAAAACTTAACGAGCTTGATGACTGGAGGCGAGGGTCAAGGTTCTTACAAGGTCGACATGCCTACCCCTCCCCCTCTCGCCACCCTAAGGATGTTTGAGGATTTCCTGGCAAGAGATGCGAAACCTCGTCATGTGCGCACTCAGCACTCGTGTCGAGTGCTCGACACTAGCTGTCCAGGTTGTCAAGGCCCCAGACCTAGGCGAGAAAGCCTCTATCAGGCGACTTGGGAAGGAGGTAGTAGATGAAGGCGGCGAGCGAGATCTGCCAGGGCGAGCTCTGTTCCCCAGCTCGGCAAGTGCAGGCTGAATCATCGAGGCGGAGGCGTGAGATCGCCATGCTCGCCTAGCAGGGAATGGCATCCCCTTCAGTGAGTTAGTCTCATCCACCCTAGTTCCAGAAGGGTTTCGTGTGTAACACCCCATATTTGACAGCAAAATTTTTGTCACTATGGTCGGGCGATACTGGGAATCACCTGATGGAGATAGCGATGCAGCATTCATCGAGCTACACTCGATGCACTCAACCTGTTCGACGAATTGTCGAAATGATATTGCCGAGTGGAGAGAGTGGATATCACCGGGCGATAGTGCCGCGTGGCGTGAGGTATGTGTCGGATTGGTTGTTAAGCAGTTTATAAGTAGTAGTTGACTTGTGTCAAAGTGGTCAATGCGGTGAACTCGATATCGCTAGGCGATATCGCCAAAGTTGACCTGTCAACTCAAATCCTGGCCTTTGCTTTGTTTTGAATGAGAGATCATGTGTTGGGATTAATCTTGAATCCACTTTACCAGAGAAGAATAGGAAGGTTTTTCATTCTCTTTCTCTCTTTCTCTCTCTCTCTCTCTCTTCATTTCTTAATTTCCCTTGAGTGAAAAGGAAGAAGAAGCTAAAGAAGTGCTGGGTTGTGCATTTTGAGCTCGTTGAAGGAGATCTGTGGTCAGAGGCCATATCCGAGGATATATCCGTGATGAGGAGAGCGACATGCTCCTTTCCATTGGCATAGAAAAGCTTCACCATGGCTCCGTAGAGAACTACAAGGGTAATGATTTTATCCTGGACAAGTAAAGTCCTCAATACGCATACCTGCATGGAACCCCTCACAAAAAAAGGTGGTAAAAGGGTGGATTCCTTTGGGTCGATCGGTATGATCCCCATTTAATATTTTATTAGATCCGGAAATGTAAAGTAAGGCAATATGCATGCTATGAGAAGCCTAACCGGACGGGTTGGTCCAGATTGGTGATGTTTTCTTTTGCGAACTAGAGAAGACTCCGCGTATAAACGAGTATTTTACGAAGTCTATAGGTTATGGCTGCAAATTGGAGTAACAGGTAGTATTGGAGAGGATCTCTAGGAAAACCAAGGTAAAATCACTGTTTTGGAGAAACTGTCGATATCGTCAGGCGATAGTGGGTGTCGCCCACGGTGATAGCTCCTAGAGAGCTATTTATGGTGTGAAAGACCTGTTTTCTGGCACTGCAGGTTGCTGCAGGGTTTGGGTTGAGTTTTGGCATAGAAAGAGAGCTTCTGTTGGTCCTGCCAAGCGATCGTGACGAATGCTGACACTAAACTCCTTTTTTGATTGTGAAGCGAGTCCTTGGTGGACAGTGTGGCTATTGTTAGCTGCAAGCACTTAAAAGACGTCGTGCCAAACAAATAAGGGGAAGATGACCAATGTCGGTCCAAACATTGAATCGGCGATTTGAGCAATGGGTAAAAGCTGAACTATCTCCGCATTATGGTTGTCTAACTTGAGTGCCTGGGATATTGGCGTTTGTTAGGTTCACATAATGAGAGTCTTGGGTTGTACACCATTCAAGACTAAAGTATTCGGCCGTAGGATATGGAGCATGAATGCTCAATGTTTGAGGTGGGACCCCGGTTTTACCTTACACCGTTAATGTGCCCTAAGTGCACGGAGCGTCGGGTCGTGCGGCCGACATTTATGATATATTGAAATATGCGGTCGTGCACTTTCTTGTGATATATCTGTTTTGCTTGCAGAGAAGGAGAATCGCCGCACCGAGTAAGCGGTGGGTTCATTATAATATTGGTCAGCAAAAGCTGACCGTTGCTTTGTTTACACCCCTCATGGTGGATTGTCTCTATACAGGTGTTGGGGAGCCATGCGGGAAATAGCGGGCTGAAGCAGATACTTTTATACTGGCCCTCGAAGGCCGAACGGAAAAGTTTTACTATTTTCATGTGTGCCTGGCCTGCGTGCTGATGTTTGTAAACCACACTTGTGAAGCTTAACTGTAAGGCCTTAAGGCCAAAGTACTTTTGTGTATTTCTGTATACATTCCTATGATATATAAATGTGGTTATTTATATATAGTTGATATTAATGTGTGATGAGTTCAATAGTAACCCCTAAAGCTTCCGCTAGAATGCTCTAAGTTAGTATTCGAGTAGTTCTTTGATATTAATAAGTAATATTGCCGTCTGTCTGCGAAATATGGCGTGGGGCCCCGGTCAGACCCTCTATTATATTTCATGTGACAGACGGAGGTGTTACAATTTGGTATCAACATGTCTTGGTTTTCCTCCTGCGAATTCGTGGTTGAATTTGGTACGGGGTGGCGAGCATTTGTAAGTGCTTACCGTTATAACATAAATGAACTTAAGAATGTCCACTTAGGAATGAAAATACACATATTTGGGGAATTTGTGCGTTCCTGGTATTGTTTTTTGCAATATTTTAGTTGCGTAATTGTGTGTTTCATGATTGTAGGCAACTAGAAGTAATGAGGGGAAGCAAGAACCCCAACATTCAATGGGGATTAATGCGCCAACTGAGGTGCCAACACCTCCTCCTTCTATAGAGATGGTCCGGTTGATTGCTGATGTGGTCTTCACAATGATCAAGGCCCAATATGAGGGACATGTACAACCCTCTATTTCGGTGGTGAGTTCCATGTCGGTTGGTGTACTTGAGACGATGGCAAGGGGAAAAACATCGGCCCCGCCATTGAATATGTGTCTGATTCAAGGACCATACACGGTCGAGCAGTACTTTCTTTCATTTATTGTGCTGAGACAACATGCAGAGTTTGTTTTTGAAACTGAGAAGACTAAGACCAACAGATTTTATGATGGTCTGCGCGATTAACTACGATGTTTATTGGTGGGTCCAAAGTTAATTGGATTTTGTGCCTTAGTAATGACAGCTAGGTTTTTAGAAATGGACTTGAAAAAGTTCAGGTGAAGCAAGAGGTCAACGTGCCGAACTGTGTAAGTGTTTCAAAATCAAACTCTTGTAAGTGGAAGAAGAAGTTACATCTATTGGAATCAACCTCTTCCACAATCATGGGACCAAAGAAAAGGTGTGGTCCATATGTTTGTTTTTCTTGTGGTATGGTAGGACATCTTGCCCGAGAATTCCATGGTGATGCGCCAAGGACAATGAAAGCTAAGGCTAGAGCAGTAGCAGGGCAAACTCCATGCACTTGCTACTCGTGTGGAAAAGAAGGACATATAGCCCAATACTGCCGAAGTTGCCCTTAGATGACACCAAAAAAAGGGAATGTTGAATGCATGTACATAAATAACTGTAATTATGTACCATACAGTTCCTAGTAAGGAACGATGTATACAATACTTGTTTTGCGTATATAAACTTGTTGTGATTAATAATCAAGAAGTCGTTTGTTTAAGGCTTAATATCTGCCCTGTGTGCTTATCTTGGTATCATAGATAAGAGTGGAATGACATGACCATAGTGAAAAGAGTGAATATTGGTAGAAAGTGATATGTTAAGATGTCGTTATGATGTCATATCGGGACATAGGAGCATCTGTGCTAACAATAGTTGTGTTTTATATGATCATAGGTATGGACTAGATCTTGGAGCAGCGTACCTGTATAGATGTAAGACCCCAACCTCGGAGATGATCGCGTTCGGGCACCGTTTTGAGGGTCAAAACGGTGTCGGGTGGAAAAATGGTCAACATGAATTTTGTTCGTCTCGACGAGATCTACAACTTTCATGTTGACCACTTTTCGATTTGAGGTCATCTCAGGGGCACACGGCCAGGCACACGGCCGTGTGCCTACCCGTGTTCAGTGGTCGAATGCGTTTTTGTGCAGTCTCGAGTCAGAGAAGTACACGGCCTGAGACACACGGCCGTGTCTCAAGCCGTGTGTGGGGCACACGGCCTCGAACACGGCGTGTCAAGAACCGTGTTGATCGGCGAATGAGCTACACGGCCAGACACACGGCCGTGTGTCAAGCCGTGTTCGGCCCAGTTTTTGGGATTTTGGATCTAATCTCGGCCGTCCGTTCCCTTGGATCTGGATCCGACGGTGGGGGCTGCTCCTGGGGGGTTATTAGCCGGGATTAGGGTTTTGAATCCTCATTTTCTTTGGTCCACTCTCTCTCTAAGTGTTTAGAGAGAAGGGAGAGCAAGAGGAAGGAGGAGCCCAAGATCCGGCCGCCGGAGGAGCTCCGGAGCCCCGATTCGCGATCCGAGTCCGGATCCTCGAAGGCAAGGGCGAGGCGAAGCTTTCCATCCGACTACATTTTCATGGCGCCGCGGAAATCTTCGAGGGTAACGATTCTCTTCTTGAGCATGTGAAGCTCTTCTTCCTTTGCATGGGAAAACCCCTCTCCCGCGAGTGTGCGGCGAGATCGTGGTATTCCTTGGGGTAGATAAGTAAAGTCCCCCTTGTTAGAGTCCGGAATCGTAGTACGGACATAGGCATGTTGTGTGAAGCCTACCCGGATGTGTTTTCCGGATCGGTGATGTTTTGTTATGCATATTTTAGCCGGAGAAGACTCCGAGCGTTGTGGTTGTTTTCGGGTTGCTATGCGGTAGAATGCATCAGGGAATCTTGGGGATTAACCCCGAGGTGCACCCGGAAATCTGGGCGGAAACGAAGTTCTGCCATCTCGGTGGCCTGGGTGCCAGCCGGGAACATAGCGGGGCTATGTATCATGTTTGATTGCAGCAGGGAGCCTTGGGGATGAAACCCGAGGTGCACCCGGAAATCTTGGACGGAAATGTAGTTCTGTCATAACGGTGGCCTGGGAGCCAACCGGGTACTTAGCGGGGCTATGTACCGTGTTTGATCGTTAATTGGGACTGGGGAAAGCTTAGTCCGCGCCAAAGGGCCGAATGGCAGTGGCGGAGTGAGCAACGGACTAGTAGCCCTCTACCCGCTCCACCTGCTCGGTTAAAGCGACCTAAAGTTTACGTGGGACTTACCGAGATTTGGAGATCGAGTCTAGGCTGCGGCTGAGAAGACTAAATGCTCACAAAGATTGCCATCCTGGGGGTGGTGGTGGAGTCGAGGACCGGACGGGGTTCGGACTGGCTTCGCCGAGTAAGTGCCCTGAGAGCACGGGGTGTACGGCCGTGAGAGCGTGCACCTATGTTGAGATGCTTGTTTGGCTGTGTTGCGTGTTTTGCTAACAAGTGCAGGGAAGAAGCTTTGCTGCCCCGGTCTGGGGGCGGAATCGTTATAATTTGGTCAGCATTGCTGACCGTTGCCTTTGTTTACCACCGTGCGGTGGGTTGTTGCTTGCAGGTGCTGCGAAGCTGAGAGGTAATTAGCGGGCTAAAGCCCAAGTTGCTGTGCTGGCCCTCGAAGGCCTTGTTTTGAGTGTTTTACCTCTTGTACTCATGTGTGGCCGGCCTGCGTGCCGAGGTTTGGAAGACACTTGTATTTAAGCAACTCTTGTAAAGCCTTAAGGCTATTTCTTCTCTTTTGTGTATGTACTCATTCCTGGGTTGTAGTGGACATTCATGCTCTGTGGCAGGGTTCTTATCTTTTTGCAACTTAATTAAATTGCTTCCGCTAGGTGTTGTGTAGGACGCTCTGATTGGTTGTGTGGTTTCAACGCGTAACCAACCGGTCTGTCCGTAGTATATGGCGTCGGGCCCCGGCCGGACCTACTGCTATATGCTATGTGACGGATAGGGGTGTTACAAATTGGTATCAGACTTCTGGTTTCGGTCAAGCTTAAATGAATTCGTGGACGAATTCACTTTAAGGGGTGGTGAGCACATGTATGTGCGTCATCGTTATAACATGAAAAGAACCCATGAATGTCCACTTAGGAATGAAAATACACATGTTTGGGAAACCTAGGTGTTCCTATAATTGCTTTTTGCAATTTTGTTCGGTCCCTTATTGGTGTTCTGTACGATTGTAGGTGTACGAGTGTGGCGCATGGCAGTCTGAATGCACACTTTCTGGGAAAAGTACTGCACCCAGCGACGTGCCGGAGACCCCTACGTCTTTGGAAACCATAAGAAGGGTGGTTGAAGCGGTGTTCGCTATGACCAACGCACATCATGGGAGTAATGTGCAACCATTTGTCCCTGAGGTGGCCCCAATATCGGGTGGTATGTTGGAGCAAAGGGAATTTGGGGGTCAAGTAGAGCAGCAGAGGAGCCTAACTGTGGCGCAGGGAGCGCATTCGGTGGACGCATATTTGCAAACGTTCCTTATGGTAAGGCGCTACCCAGGCTTTGAATGGGAAAGCGAGCAATCTATAGTGGATAGATTTTATAACGGTCTGCGCAGCGAGTTGCGTATCCTACTGCTAGGACCAAAGTTATTGGGATTCCGAGCTTTGGTGGAATCGGCCAGAGCGTTGGAAGTGGAGTTGGGGAAAACTCACCGAGTACCAGTGAATAGGGTACCAAACCCTACAGATCCTATAAGGACTGCCTATCGAAAGACACAGAGAAATTGTCATTCTTGTGGCAAGAAAGGGCACCTCGCCAGAGAGTGTTGGGAGAGTGCTCAGAAGGCAAGGAAAGTGTTGGCAGGAGCAGTCGTAGATGCTGTGACAAAGGATTCGGTGGTCAAGTTGACAACCTCAAAATCTGGGTACCGTAGGTGGTAAAAGAAGGCTAGGAGGTCGGGTCTAGTCCCTTCCTCTAGCACATCCAGAGCGACTACAATTCAAACCCCGGATGTATGCTTTGTTTGTGGAAAGCCGGGGCACTATGCCCGCGATTGTTGGAGTGGACGCCCAATGTCCAAAAAGAAGTCTGGGGCATTATCTGAGGAGAAGGGAAAGGCGGTGGCGTCCGCCGTACCGCTGTTTACTCTGGCCCAACTGAGAATGGGTGGCCTTGGCCAGCAGGAGGCCATGTGGCCGATCGTCGGGAAGGCAGGTATGGTTTTATTGATAGCAGATTAGCTTTTTATACCTATTACCTTTTGTGTGTTAGCTTAGGACTGGAAGTTCTAGGCTTTGTTTGGATTTTTGGCAATCCGGCGAGAGCATTGTCCGATGCGGAAGCTTCGCGCTCCTTTTGTCCAAAAGATTTATATCGTACATTGAAGTACCTTCTTCGATGGAAAAGGACAAAGTGGAGGCGTTGTGGCGTAATGGATGTTCATGCGCGCGGAGAGAGATTCTGTGTAGCAAGGTTACAGTTAAGGGGTCAGGGATTCGACGTGCGAGCGTCGTTGCTGCCACCATGGGAGGCTTTGAAGCCTAAGCCTACATTGAGTAGTAGCTCGAGGGTATCCGAATATCCCGATGTGTTTCCCTGATGGGCCTCTGGAGCCCTCTGTAGCGAGCAATCGATTTCGCGAGTGAGCTGGCGCCAGGTGCCAAATCTGGGTCATGCTCTCCTCATAGGCTAACGCCTAATGAGTTGGCAGAACTGAAAGTTCAATTTGAAGAGCGTATGGATCAAGGTTTTGTGCGTCCAAGTTTGTCATCTTGGAGCACACCGGCCCTCTTCGTGTAGAAGAAGGACGGGAGTTTGCGGCTCTGAATCGTTTATGAAGAACTGAGCAAGTCGTTAAAAGAGATCAAGTACCCGATCCCAAGAATTGGCGATCTGTTTGACCATTTGGGTGGGTCATCGGCGTACTTAAAGTTGGAACTTAAGTCTGGTTACTATCAGATGAGAATCAAGGGAAGTGTTATCCCAAAGATAGCGTTCAACACAAGATATGGGCGTTTCGAGTTTACGGTCATGCCGTTCGGGCTGACTAATGCGCCATCGGTGCTCATGGATTTGATGAACAAAACGTTCAGGGAGTACTTAGACCATGTTGGGATCGTCTTTATTGACGACCTATTGGTGTGCTCGCAGTGCGAAGAAGATCGCCTCAAGCACCTGTGTTTGGTTTTGGAGACGCTAAGGAGGAACGAGCTACGTAAAGTTCTCCAAAGACGAGTTTTGGTTATTCTCAGTGGCATTCCTTGGTCACGTAGTTAGTGGGGAAGGTGTTGCGGTGGATCCGGCGTAGATTGTTGCGATACGAGAGTGGCCTGTGTTGTCTTTGGTAGAGGAAGTCCGGAGTTGCTGGGGCTTGCCGGATATTACAGGCGCTTCGTAGAGAACTTCTCGCGGGTAGCGTTACCTCTCACGAAGTTGACAAGGAAGGATCAGAAATTCTTGTGGACGCAAGAGTGCGTGCAAGCTTTTGAGGAGCTGAAGAGGCGGTTGACCACGGCGCCAGTGCTTAGTTCGCCGAGTGGGACCGAGGGCTTTGAGGTGTATAGCGACGCTTCGGGTAGTGGCTTGGGCTGCGTGTTGTTGCAGCATGGAAGTGTGATCGCGTATGGATCGCGTCAGCTGAAAGTGAATGAAAGGAATTATCCGGTGCACGACTTGGAGTTGGCGGCCGTGATTTTTGCACTCAAGTTGTGGAGGCACTACCTATACGGCGTAAGAGTCGATATATACACCGATCACAAGAGCCTAAAATACTTGTTGGATCAAAAGGACCTTAATATGAGGCAGAGGAGGTAGATGGAGTTCCTGGGGGACTACACCTTCAAGATACATTATGTACCCGGGAAGGGCAACGCAGTTGCGGATGCGCTGAGCCGCAGGGCTCCCGCCCGAGCCAACTGGTTGTCGGTGCATGATGAGCGGCTAGTGCGGGAGTTGGAGGAGCTTGAGATCTGTTGCGTGGACAAGCAGACGAGCGCCAAAGCAATGTTAAACTGGACAGAGGTGCAGTACGACCTGGCTGACCGGGTTCGGCAGGCATTGGAGTTGGATGATTCCATGAAGGAGCTTTTGGAGGCCGCTCTGGATGGGTCAAATTCCCAGTTCTCGGTAGAAGACGGGTTATTAAGGAAGGATCATCGTTTGTGCGTCCCAAGTGGGGGCAACCTCCGGGCGGAGTTGATGTACGAGGCTCATCATACCAAGTACTCAATCCACCCAGGGAGCACGAAGATGTATCGTGATCTCAAGAAGTTGTTTTGGTGGCCGGGGCTTAAGAAAGATGTGGCGTTGTACGTGGCTAAATGCCAAACGTGCGCCTTGGTGAAGGCGGAGTGCCAAAAGCCGGGAGGATTTCTGAAGTCCTTGCCTATACCGGAGTGGAAATTCGACGATATATCCATGGACTTTGTGCACGGGTTGCCAAGGTCGCAGAAGGGGAACGACGCCATCTGGGTGATCGTAGATCGGCTAACCAAGGTATCTCATTTCATTCCGCATAGGAAGGATGATCCAGTCGAGAAATTGGCAAAGTTGTACGTTGACAATATTGTTAGGCTGCATGGTGTGCCTCGTAGCATTGTGAGTGATCGCGATGGGCGGTTCACGTCAAATGATTGGAGGTTGGTGCAGCAGATGTTGGGAACAAAGTTAAAGTTCAGTACAGCTTTCCATCCGCAGACGGATGGGCAGACCGAGAGGGTCAATAGAACGATGGAGGACATGCTACGCATGTGTGTCCTGGACTTCGGTAAGCATTGGGAAGACCATCTTTATTTGGTGGAGTTCGCGTACAACAACAGCTACCAAGCGAGCATACAAATGGCGCCCTTCGAGGCCCTGTATGGTAGGAAGTGTCGCACGCCGTTATCGTGGCTTGAAGCGGGTGAGGCAAGGTTGTACAAGAAGCAGGAGGTGGAGAGTGCTACCTCATTAGTGCGAATCATTCGGGAGCGCTTGTTAATCGCTCAGGACCGGCAGGCGAAGTACTACAATGCCAAGCACCGGAACGTGGAGTTCGCGGTAGGCGATTGGGTGTACTTGAAGATCAAGCCGTTCAAGGGTGTCTCACAGATTCGACGCTTGAAAAAGTTGAGTCCGAGATACCTTGGGCCGTTTGAGGTACTGGAGCGAGTCGGCGAAGCGGCATACCGTTTGAAGCTATCAGTGGAGTTGAGTGGATTACATGATGTGTTCCACATTTCTGTATTGCGGAAGGCGGTGCAAGAGCCTTCGCAGGTGATCGCGGCTGATCAAGTACCGGTTGAGGAAGGGTTGACAACGAAAGTCAAGCCCATATCTATTGAGGATTTCGAAGTCAAGCGGCTTCGGAACAAGGAGATCAGAATGGTGAAGGTCCGTTGGGATAACTGCGGGCGCGAGGAGCTCTCTTGGGAGCGAGAGCAGACAATGCGCGAGGAGTACCCCGAGTTGTTCCCCTCAGGTACTCGTTATGTTTATTTTGTGTAGTCTCTGTTCTTAATTTCGGGACGAAATTTTTCTTAAGGGGGAGGGAGTTGTAAGACCCCAACCTCGGAGATGATCGCGTTCGGGCACCGTTTTGAGGGTCAAAACGGTGTCGGGTGGAAAAATGGTCAACATGAATTTTGTTCGTCTCGACGAGATCTACAACTTTCATGTTGACCACTTTTCGATTTGAGGTCATCTCAGGGGCACACGGCCAGGCACACGGCCGTGTGCCTACCCGTGTTCAGTGGTCGAATGCGTTTTTGTGCAGTCTCGAGTCAGAGAAGTACACGGCCTGAGACACACGGCCGTGTCTCAAGCCGTGTGTGGGGCACACGGCCTCGAACACGGCGTGTCAAGAACCGTGTTGATCGGCGAATGAGCTACACGGCCAGACACACGGCCGTGTGTCAAGCCGTGTTCGGCCCAGTTTTTGGGATTTTGGATCTAATCTCGGCCGTCCGTTCCCTTGGATCTGGATCCGACGGTGGGGGCTGCTCCTGGGGGGTTATTAGCCGGGATTAGGGTTTTGAATCCTCATTTTCTTTGGTCCACTCTCTCTCTAAGTGTTTAGAGAGAAGGGAGAGCAAGAGGAAGGAGGAGCCCAAGATCCGGCCGCCGGAGGAGCTCCGGAGCCCCGATTCGCGATCCGAGTCCGGATCCTCGAAGGCAAGGGCGAGGCGAAGCTTTCCATCCGACTACATTTTCATGGCGCCGCGGAAATCTTCGAGGGTAACGATTCTCTTCTTGAGCATGTGAAGCTCTTCTTCCTTTGCATGGGAAAACCCCTCTCCCGCGAGTGTGCGGCGAGATCGTGGTATTCCTTGGGGTAGATAAGTAAAGTCCCCCTTGTTAGAGTCCGGAATCGTAGTACGGACATAGGCATGTTGTGTGAAGCCTACCCGGATGTGTTTTCCGGATCGGTGATGTTTTGTTATGCATATTTTAGCCGGAGAAGACTCCGAGCGTTGTGGTTGTTTTCGGGTTGCTATGCGGTAGAATGCATCAGGGAATCTTGGGGATTAACCCCGAGGTGCACCCGGAAATCTGGGCGGAAACGAAGTTCTGCCATCTCGGTGGCCTGGGTGCCAGCCGGGAACATAGCGGGGCTATGTATCATGTTTGATTGCAGCAGGGAGCCTTGGGGATGAAACCCGAGGTGCACCCGGAAATCTTGGACGGAAATGTAGTTCTGTCATAACGGTGGCCTGGGAGCCAACCGGGTACTTAGCGGGGCTATGTACCGTGTTTGATCGTTAATTGGGACTGGGGAAAGCTTAGTCCGCGCCAAAGGGCCGAATGGCAGTGGCGGAGTGAGCAACGGACTAGTAGCCCTCTACCCGCTCCACCTGCTCGGTTAAAGCGACCTAAAGTTTACGTGGGACTTACCGAGATTTGGAGATCGAGTCTAGGCTGCGGCTGAGAAGACTAAATGCTCACAAAGATTGCCATCCTGGGGGTGGTGGTGGAGTCGAGGACCGGACGGGGTTCGGACTGGCTTCGCCGAGTAAGTGCCCTGAGAGCACGGGGTGTACGGCCGTGAGAGCGTGCACCTATGTTGAGATGCTTGTTTGGCTGTGTTGCGTGTTTTGCTAACAAGTGCAGGGAAGAAGCTTTGCCGCCCCGATCTGGGGGCGGAATCGTTATAATTTGGTCAGCATTGCTGACCGTTGCCTTTGTTTACCACCGTGCGGTGGGTTGTTGCTTGCAGGTGCTGCGAAGCTGAGAGGTAATTAGCGGGCTAAAGCCCAAGTTGCTGTGCTGGCCCTCGAAGGCCTTGTTTTGAGTGTTTTACCTCTTGTACTCATGTGTGGCCGGCCTGCGTGCCGAGGTTTGGAAGACACTTGTATTTAAGCAACTCTTGTAAAGCCTTAAGGCTATTTCTTCTCTTTTGTGTATGTACTCATTCCTGGGTTGTAGTGGACATTCATGCTCTGTGGCAGGGTTCTTATCTTTTTGCAACTTAATTAAATTGCTTCCGCTAGGTGTTGTGTAGGACGCTCTGATTGGTTGTGTGGTTTCAACGCGTAACCAACCGGTCTGTCCGTAGTATATGGCGTCGGGCCCCGGCCGGACCTACTGCTATATGCTATGTGACGGATAGGGGTGTTACAATAGATTACACCTTCACGGAAGTCACACTGGGAAAGATCACTGAACGAGGGACTAAGTTTACTTGTATGCGAGGATCGAGCAAGATGTTGATGTCTGCTCTCCAAATCATCAAACTTGTTCGGTCGTGCACGAAGTAATTCTTCATGCCTATAGCGGCAATTAGGTCGAAGCCCGATTGAGTGACACTTCTATTGTGTCAGCTTATACAGATGTGTTTCCTAATGACCTCTATGGGTAATGAAGCCCACATGAGACCAACGACACTATTACGATGGTGACAGGAACGAAACCTGTAGCCAGCTCCCCATATCGATAATAGTCAAAGGAGAAGGCAAAATGAATATTCTAACTATAAGAATTGCTAAGATAAGTCTATTGGAGCCCCAAGGTATCACCTTGTGGTGCACTGGCCCCTTTAGGGAAAATAAAAGAACGGTAGCCTGTATCTATACATCAACGATAGAGAACAAAATAAGATGTCGGAGAAGAACATATATCTGATTCCACGGAGTGACAATGTGTTCGATCAGCTAGTCGGATAAACTATCTACTTTAAGCTGGACTTAAAGTCTGGCTATTCTTAGTTAAGGATTCGGGAATATAACATTCCCAAGACAATGTTTGGTACACGCTATGATCATTATGAGTTCACTGTGATGCGGTTTGGACTATGAAATGCGCCATCAGTATTCATATACCTAATCCACCGAACATTTCGAGAGTACTTGGACTTATTTGTCATCATCTTTATTGATGACATTTTAGTGTACTC
The DNA here is from genome assembly GCA_039513925.1 of Platanthera zijinensis. NCBI lineage: Eukaryota > Viridiplantae > Streptophyta > Magnoliopsida > Asparagales > Orchidaceae > Platanthera > Platanthera zijinensis. The sequence goes on along the minus strand of CM077090.1, from coordinate 115,603,908 downwards.
TCAGTTTGAAGAAGACCATGCGAACCACTTACGAATGGTGTTGCACTCCCTGAAAAAGAACAAGCTCTATGCCACGTTCTCAAAGTGCGAGTTCTGTCTATCGTTGATGGGTTTTCCTTTCCAAGCGGGTAGTGTTGTAGGTATGGTAGTAGATCCTGCAAAGATAGTTACGATATAGCAGGGTACCTGTGTTGTCTATTATAGCAAAGTCAAACATTCCTTGGACTTGCTGGCTACTGTCCGCAGATAGCCTTACCTCTCCCCACAATGATGAGGAAAGATCAAAAGTTTGTTTGGACGCCAGAGTGCGCCCGAGCTTTTGAAGAGCTAAAGAGTCATTTGACCACGACGCCTATTTTGACATCGCCTTGTGGTACAGATAGCTTTGAGATTTATAGTGACGCGCACATGAGTGGATTAGGATTGGTGCTTCTTCAGTTTGGCAAAGTGATAGCTTGTGGCTCACTCCAGTTGAAAGTGTATGGACGGAACTACCCTACCCACGACTTGGAGTTGGTAGCAATGATTTTTTCACTTAAACTATGCCGTCACTATTTATATGGCGTGAAGGTGGATATATTCACAGTCCATAAGAGCCTGAAGTATCTTTTGGATTAGAAGGATCTCCATATGCGATAGTGAAGGTGGCTGGTGTTCCTTGGAAACTACACCTTCCAGATTCACTATACTCCAGGGAAGGGAAATGTGGTTGCAGACGCCTTGAGTCGTAGGACTCCGGCAGGGGCGAACTAGTTGCGGGTGCATGACGAGCTTCTGATCTAGGAATTGGAGAACCAATTTTTTTTGGTGTTGACAAGAATACCATTGCAAATGCGTGCCTGAACTAGATAGGGGTACAGTACGACCGTATGGATAAAGTTGACATGCATTAGAACTCGATAAGAGTCTATAATGCTATGCAGCAGATGTGTCAAATGCCCAATTCTCCTTGGATGATGGACTGTTGTGAAAAAATGGTGGTTTGTGTGTCCCAAATATGAGTAAGCTATGAGAAGAATTGATGTATGAAGCTCACTTCACGAAGTATTGAATTCACCCAGGGAGCACAAAGATGTACAAGGACATGAAGAAGATGTTCTGGTGGCCGGGCATGAAGAAATACAAAGCTTTCTATATGGCAAAATGTCAAATGTGTGCCTTAGTGAAAGCAGAATGTCAGATGCCTGGAGTTTTCCTGAAGGCACAACCTATTACGGAATGGAAGTTTGATGACATTTCGATAGATTTCGTGCACAGTTTGCCGAGATCGCAATGCTGGGATAATTCAGTGGAAATTTTGGCTAAGCTTTATGTCGAGCAAATAATACGATTGCATGGTGTACCACGTAGAATCGTAAGTGATCGAGATGGGTGCTTCACTTCGAATGATTGGAGGCTAATCCATCAGTTGTTGGGGACAAAATTTAAGTTCGGTACGGCCTTTCATCCGCAAACGAATGGTCAAACCGAGAGGACCAACAAAACTATGGATGATATGCTCCGGATGTGCGTCTTGGATTTCAGAAAGAGGTGGGAAGACCATCTCTATATGGTAGAGTTCGTCTACAATAATATCTATCAAGCTAGCAGAAATATGGCAGCTTTTGAAGCTTTATATGGTTGGAAGTACCGTACACCGTTAACTTGGGCAGAAACAGGCAAGTTAAAGTTGTTTAAGCGTAAGGAATTTGAAGAGGATAATTCGACGATACGCTTTATCCTGGAGAGGCTACTAATAACCCAAGATATGCAGGCAAAGTACTACAATGCCAAGCACCGAAACATAGTGTTTGCGGTTGGCGAGTGGGTATACTTAAAAATCAAACCATTCAAAGGCATGTCCAGGATTCGGCGCTTAAAAAAACTGAGTCCAAGATATCTTGGTCCGTTTGAAATAGTTGAGCGAGTTGGAGAAGCTGCCTATCGGCTAGCTCTTTCGACGAAACTGGGTGGCATGCAAGATGTGTTTCACATAGTAGTGCTTCGAAAAGCCGTGAAAGAGCCAACTCAAGTGATTGCAAATGATCGAATACCGATCAAATCTGGGCTAACGACGAAAGTTAGACCCATTCGGATCAAGGATAAGGCGGTTAAGTAGCTGCAGAACAAGATAATCGGGATGGTCAAAGTCTGGTGGGAAAACTATGGCCGTCAAGAGCTAATTTGGGAGCGTGAGCATACCATATGTGATGAATATCCTGATTTGTTTGTGTAAGTTGTTATAACATTATTTGCATGAATAAAAAGTTGTTGTAACTTCTAAGTTGTGTTTTCCTTATAGCTGTATGCAAATTTCGAGACGAAATTTCTTTAAGGAGGGGAGGGTTGTAACACACCAGATTTGATAGCAGAAATTTTGTCACTATCACCGGGCGATACTGGGTATCGCCTGATGGCGATAGCAATGCAGCGTTTGTCGAGCTGCACTCGATGCACTCAACGTGTTCAACGAATCGTCGAAAAAATATCGCCGAGTGGCGATAGTGGATATCGTCGTGCAAGAGTGTCGCGTGTCATGAGATACGTGTCGGATTGGCTGTTAAGCATACTATAAGCGATGGTTGACCTGGGTCAAAGCGGTCAAAGCGGTCAAAGCGGTGAACTTGATATCGCAAGGCGATATCGCCAAAGTTGACAAGTCAACTCAAATCCTGGCCTTTGCTTTGTTTTGAATGAGAGATCATGTGGCTGGGATTAATCCCGAATCCACTTAACCAGAGAAGAATAGGAAAGAGGTTTCTTTCTCTTTCTCTCTCCATCTCTCTCTTTATTTCTTGATTTACCTTGAGTGAAAAGGAAGAAGAAGCTAAGGAAGTGTTGGGTTGTGCTTTATGAGCTCGTAGAAGAAGATCTTGTGGTTGGAGGACAGATACGAGGATAGCTCCGCGAAGAGGAGAGCGACGCGCTCCTTTCCATCCATATAGAAAAGTTTCTTCATGGCTTCATAGAGAACTACAAGGGTAACAATTTTCTCCTGGACAAGTGATGTCATCAATACGCATACCTGCATGGAACCCCTCACTAAAAAGGTGGGAAAATTGTGGATTCCTTTAGCTCGATCGATATGATCCCCATTTAATAATGCATTAGATCCGAAAATGTAAAGTACGGAATAGACATGCTGTGTGAAGCCCATCCGGAAAGGTTTGTACGAATTGGTGATGTTTTATTTTGTGAACCGGAGAAGACTCCGTGTATAAACGAGTTTTACTGTTTTCATGTGTGGCCGGCCTGCGTGCCGATGTTGTAATCCACACCTGTGAAGCTTAACTGTAAGGCCTTAAGGCCAAAGTACTTTTGTGTATTTTTGTATACATTCCTATGATATATAAATGTGGTTGTTTATATATAATGGACATTCATGTGTGATGAGTTCAATAGTAACCCCTAAAGCTTCCGCTAGAATGCTCTGAGTTAGGATTCAGGCAGTTCTTTGATATTAATAAGTAACGTTGCCGACTATCTATGGAATATAGCTTGGGGCCCTGGCCAGACCCTCTGTTATATTCCATGTGACGGGCAGAGGTGTTACATCATAAGCTAGAGATGTCCTACTAAACCAGGAGGGACGATCCGGTCAATCACATCTAGTGGTTTGAGGATGTTGTTTCGATACGGTAGATGTCGGATGCTTTCAAGTGCCGGCTCTTCGTCATCACCATCAAGGAGAAGGCAAGGGATTTGTTCCATCAGCTCCCTACCTACCCCATCTACTACTTCAAGGACCTATGCTGGGGGTTCTTGATAAGGTTCACCACTTCCAAGAAGAGAAAGAGGGAGTCGTAGTCCTAGTTCCTCATCAAGCTGGGGGTGAACGAGACTCTGTTGAGCTCTGTGGACCGGTTCTAGGAGGAGTTCCTCCAAGTGTAGTAGATGCAAGTGCACACCCTTATGGCGGCCAAAACCCTAGGGTTGCAGTAGGGGTTCTTCATGATGGAGCTGAAGAGGGTGCCTCCGTTGTCCTTAGAAGAGATGATGGAGAGAGCTGCGAGGGAGTTCGACGGGGAGGCATCGAACCTAGATTTCACCAGGAAGTTGGCCAAGTGGGCCACGAAGGAGGAGAAGGAACCAGGAGGTGGTAAGGGGAAGGAGGCTAGGAGGGCAGAGCCCAGGTAGAGGGAACAACAATAGCAGAAGCAACAATCGAGGTGGGGTCGCTAGGAGACGAACAATCATCTAGGCTATTGGCAGCAGAATTGCACGACAAAGGACAGAGGTAAGGTTTCCACAGAGGGGATAACCTCAAAGGAGGGCAGGGAAAGTTTAACCCTCAAGGCTGGAGGTAGGTGCAGAGACCTCCTCTCCCCAATCAACATCAGGCTATGGAGATAGCTTTGGGGATTAGGAGGAGAGGTCAGACGAGGATGCAGGAAGGCAGGGTGGAGCTGCCTTATTGCGATTTCCATCAGGAGGAGGGCCATGTCGTTGCCACGTGCATGGAGTTCCTTGAGTGTTGGGGAACTTAGGAGAAGCAACAGCCATAGCCTCGTCAGGAGGTGTGGATTGAAGAGGTCTTGCCTGGAGGGGAGGACAAGTGCGAGGATAGGGCTGATGTTGGGGGCCATGGAGGGATCAGGATGATCCATGGGGGGTAGGAGTTAAAGCCGCCCGCAAGGAGAGTCTCTAAACCATGTACCACTGGAGCATTGCTTCGACATCTCTAACTTAACCAGATGATGAGAAGATTACTTTCACGAGGAAGGGAATACCGGATCATAAGGATCCATTTTATAACGCATTGGTGACCCAGGCATAGTCAAAAAATTTATCGTCGCTCTGATCCTCATTAATAACGGGAGCTCAATCAATGTTACCTTCAAGAAGGGATTCAACATGATGAAGTTGGACGACAGGAGGGTTTTGGCCTCGGATGGGCCTCTGTTCAGATTTTTCAGGGAAAGGAAGGAGGTGGAAGGAGGAGTGGGACTCCATGTTACCCTGGGGGGCCAGTCCAGAAACTTCCAGTTCGTCATCATGGATGCTCCCAACAGCTAAAAGGCAATCTTCGGACAGCCCATCATCTATTCCTTCTACTGTGTACCCTCTTCCTTCCATCAGGGCCTGAAGTCCAATGCTGAAGGCATTATAGTCTTGGTCTGCGGAGACCCCAAGGTGGCATGGGAATGCTATGTCACGGTGGTCAACACCATCTCATGACAGAAGAGTGCCGAGGAGAATGGAGAGGAGGATGGGGGAAGCGTCCAAACAGAAGGCTAGAGTGGAAGCAGAGGAGATGGAGATGGAGGAGGAAGAGATCCGCGCTTAGGTGGTGGCAGTGGAAGAAGTTTCAGGATAGGAAGCTGAGGGGATGGCCGTGGAGGAAGCCGAGTGGGAGGAGTAGTCCTGGCTGGAGGTAGCGGAAGAGCTGGTGGAGATGGAGGTTCTCACCTAATAAGGCAAGATGGAAAAGGTGCAGATCAGCGGGGGGCTGAGTCCCGAGGACCAGGGGAGGGTGCTGGAGTGCATCTGGAAAAATGTGGATTTCATCTCTTGGATCACGACAGACATGCCAAGGATCGATGCAGACGTCGCCTGCCACTGCCATAACCTGGATCCCGAGGCTCTCACCATCCGACAGAAGAAGAGGTCTATCGCGGACAAGCTAGCTGAGCCCATCAGAGAAGAGGTGGGCAAGCTCCTCAAGGCCGAATTTGTTTCAGAGATCCAGTATCCAGGCTGGGTCACCAATTTTGTAATGGTTAAAAAAGGAGAATGCTGCTGGAGGATGTGTGTAGATTTTTCTCTTTTAAATAAATCACGTCCTAAGGATTGTTATCCCTTGCCTCGAATCAATGCGCTAGTGGACTCAGCCGTCGCTTTTTCTCTAATGAGTTTCTTAGATGCTTTTTCAGGTTATCATCAAATTAAGATGCACCCACCCGACATAAAAGATGTCTCCTTCATCACCTGGGATGGGTACTACTACTATAAAATGATGCCTTTTAGGCTAAAGAATGCAGGGGCAACATATAAGTGGATGAAGGGTCGGGTCTTCCAGGAGCAGAAGGGAAGGAACATGAAGGTGTATGTGGATGATCTCATGACCAAGAGTCGGGATGTTGATTCTCACCTCCAGGATGTAGAAGAGACCTTCAGCACCCTGCAGAAATATAAAATGTGACTGAACCACTTTAAGTCTATCTTCGGGGCTAGCAGGGGCAGGTTCCTAAGCCATCTCCTTACTCCTGCAGGACTGGATCAAAACCCCGACATGGTTAGGTCAATCTTGGAGTTGGGGTCACCTCAGAATGCCATGGAGGTCCAGCGCCTGATTGGTAAGCTAGCGGGGCTAAGAAGGTTCCTCTCCCGGGCTTGACAGAAGTGCTCACCTTTTTTCAAAGCTTTGAGAGGGGGAAAGAAATTCAAATGGTCCGGAATGCGAGGGAGACTTCCACGCCTTAAAGAGGCAGCTTACCTAAGATCCTCTACTCTAGGGACTGAAGGAGGGGGAAGATCTGTCACTATACCTTGGTGTTGGGGCTGGGGCCCTGAGCTCTATTCTGGTCAAGGAAGAGGGCAAGAAATAGCTATCAATCTACATTGTGAGTAGGGTCCTATGTAATGCAGAGATCAGGTACCCTATTTTGGAGAGTTTGGCCTTTTCCATGGTCATCTTGGCCCGGAGACTCTATCTGTATTTCCAGGAGCACTCTATCCGAGTGGTAACTGACCAACCCCTTCATAACATCTTTGAGGGGGTGTAGCATTCTGGAAGGCTTGCAAAGTGGTCAGTGGAGTTGAACGAGTTTGACATCCCCTTTTTCCCTCGCCTTCTGATTAAGGCTCAGGCAATGGTCGACTTCTTAGCCGACTACGTGGTCAAGGTGATGGAGGCCGAGCTCACTTATCCAGTTCCTTGGTGGGTGAAGGTAGATGGCGTGTCGGGGAGGAACTCCCTGGGGGTAGGGGTGATTTTGGTGTGTCCGCAAGGGACAAAAATTGAGCAAAATGTGGTTATTCATTTTCCCATCAATAACAATCAAGCAGTGTATGAGGCAGTCATCGCGGGGCTGTGGCTAGCTAGGGAGCTAGAAGTATAGGATGTGGAGGTGCTAATGGACTCCATGGTGGTGTCCTCCCAGATCAATAGTAAGTTAAAAGCGAGGGAAGCTACTCTCCAACTATACTTGGCAAAGGTGAAGGGTATAATCGACATATTCCAAATGTTCTCCATCAGGCATATGCCGTGGGAAGAAAACGAGCAGGTGGACCAGTTGGCCAAGTTCGGACGTCGTGCGGGGGGAACTCCTACCTACCTCTTCCACTCTTTCATCGAAGAAGAGGAGCTAATGGAGGTGGATCAGCACCCTTCCTGGATGGACCTTGCACAACCTTCTTGTCCGCAGGAGAGTTCCCGGAGGGTTTGGATTAAAAGCGCTTCAAAGATAAGTCGGCATACTATCTGATGCATGAGGGGAGGCTGTATCGGAAGAATCTCTTAGGGCTTCTGGAACATTGCGTGGATGAAGAGGAGGTCTCAAGAATCTTGGAGGAGGTTCACTTTCGGGAGTACGGGAGTCACTCAGGGGGCAGGAATCTAAAAGGGAGGATTGTAAGGCAAGGGTATTTCTAGCCGACCCTGAGCAAGGATGCGACAGAGTTCGTGAAGAAGTGACAGAAGTGCCAGTTGTTCTCCCCTCTCCAACTACTACTAGACTAGAGACTAAGGAGCATCACTACACCCTGGACCTTTTCTATTTGGGGAATGGATCTTGTGGGAACTTTCCCCCAAGCCAGCGGGCAAAGGAGGTTCCTGCTCATTATGATCGATTATTTCTCTAAGTAGTTGGAGATGAAAGCACTAGCTAAGGTGACCTCCCAGGTGATCCGAAACTTCGTATGGGGGGAAATCATTTGCCATCATGGGTTGCCTCGGGCCATTATCATGGGCAATGGGCTGCAGTTTGCCAGCGCAGAGTTCATCGACTTGTGCGGCCAGCATGAAATTGATCTTTGGTTCGCATCGGCCAACCACCCCTGGAGTAACGGGTAGGTGGAGACGGCGATTAAAATCATTGTGATTTTCTCGAAAAGTAGGTGGAGAACTTTAAGTGGAGCTAAGTGGAGCAACTCCCTTCGGTCCTATGGGCCCTTAGAACTACTCCCAATACAGCCATGGGAGAGACCCCATTCAAGCTCTCCCACGTCTATGAGGCTGTGCTCCCAATAGAGTTCGAGGTCCGGACACCTCGGGTTGTCGAGGAAGAAGAAGTGAGAGAGGAATGGAGATATGAGAAATAGGACGAGCTGTGACTCTCCTTGGATCTAGCGGAGGAACTTCGAGATGTGGCCGCTGTTAGGTATGAAGAAATTAAGCGGCAGATGACCAAGTATTTTGACAAGCATGTCAAGGTCATGAAGTTCACTGAAGGGGACTTGTTCTTCTAAAAGGTAGATGCCGCGGGAAGATCAGCAACCATGGGGAAGCTCAACCCAAACTGGGAAGGTCCATACATTGTCAAAGAGGTATTAAGGTCAGGGGGTATCACCTCCAGAATGTAGAGGGCGAGGCCCTTAATCACACTTGAGTGGTGATGACTTGAAGCACTTCTATCCATGAACCAAGGGTGTAACATCCTCTTTTGTAAATATGAAATATCGCGGATTTTTAGATCTTTTTGCAATAGCTTGGGTGGCAGGTAATGTTCATAGACCCCGAGAAGAACCCGATGTTAGGATCCTACTAGCTGGTAGGGATTGATGTCATTCGAGAGAGTTTACCAATACCCTGAGAATATCCCGCTACCAGGCTCCAAGTAACTAGTAGGGATGGATGCCACTCAAGAGAGTCTACCCTAGACCCCGAGAAGATCCCGTTGCCAGGCTCCCACTAGTTGGCCGAGCAGGATGTAACTCCAGAGTGTCTACCAAGACCCCGAGAAGATCCCGCTGCCAGGATCCCACTAGCTGGCAGGGCTGGTTATCACTCGAGAGAGTCTACCCAAACCCCGAGAGGATCCCACTGCCAGGCTCCCACTAGCTGGCAGAGATGGATGTCACTTGAGAGAGTCTCCCCTGACCCCAAGAAGATCCCGCTACCAGGCTCCACTAGCAAGCATGGATGGATATCACTTGCGAGAGTCTACCCAGACCCTAAGAAGATCCCGCTGCCAGGCTCCCACTAGTTAGCAGGGCTGGATGTCACTCGAGAGAGTCTACTTATAACTCGAAAAGATCCTGCTGCCATGCTCCCACTAGCTAGCAGGGCTGGATATAACTCAAGAGAGTCTGCCCTAGACCCTGAGAAGATCCCTCTGCCAGGCTCCAACTAGCTGGCAGGGATGGATGCCACTCAAGAGAGTCAACCTATACCTCGAGAAGTTCCCGATTCCTGGCTCCCACTAGATGGCAGGGCTGGATGCCACTCAAAAGATTATGCCCCAGACCTCGAGAAGATCCCACTGCCAGGCTCCCATTAGCTGGAAGGGCTTGATATCACTCGAGAGAGTCTACCCAGACCCCGAGAAGATCCTGCTTTCAGCCTCCCACTAGCATGTAGGTTTGGATGTCACTCGAGAGAGTCTTCTCCAAACCGCGAGAAGATCTGGCTGACAGGCTCCCACTAGCTGGAAGGGCTAGATGCCACTTGAGAGAGTCTTCCCCAGACCCCGAGAAGATCCAACTGCTAGGCTCCCACTAGTTGGCAGGGCTGGATGTTACTTTAGAGAGTCTTCCCAAGACCCCGAGAAGATTCCGCTGCTTGGCTCCCACTAACTAACAGGGCTGGATTTCACTTAAAAGAGTCTACCCAGACCCCTAGAAGTTCTTGCTGCCAGGCTCCCACTAGCTGGCAAGGCTATATGTTACTCAAGAGAGTCTACCCTATACCCCGAGAAGATCCCGCTGCAAGTATCCCAATACCATGAAGGGCTAGATGTCACTCGAGAGAGTCTTCCCCAGACCCCGAGAAGATCCCGTTACCAGACTCCCACTAGCTGGTAGGGTTGGATATCACTCAAGAGAGTCTACCCAGATAAGGAAAATATCTCGCTACCAGGCTCCCACTAGCTAGTAGGGCTGGATATCACTCAAGAGAGTCTTCTTAAGTTTCGAGCTTCTCTCGCTGTCTGGCTCTTACCTAACTAATAGGGCAGGGGTCCTCGGTGGAAGTTGATGCTGCCCTGGTTCTAAGTCCAGAGATTCTCCTGCTATCAGGCCCTCATCTAGATAACAGGACAGGGGTCCTCGGTTGACGTCATTAATGCTCAGTAACTGGGTCCCGAGCAGCTCTTGCCACTCAACATGAATTATTCAAAGGTGAACTTGGGGCAGAGGCCGAGGGAAAAAATCACAAGGGAAACAAAAGGTCAAATGCAAAAACTTCCAGATAAACAGGTAGTGGCGAGTCGAGATCTCGACAACTGTTGAGAGGAAATAATAACTCAGTAAAGCGATGCCAAAGGGGTGAGCCGAAGTCTCGGTAACCACAAAGGAAGGAGAGCCAGGGGTGTTCTCGGCAATAGAATTGAACCCCATTAGTTTTTTGTGAAAATATGGTCTTGAATAACCTTCTAAAGGGAAAGGGGTCTATCAGGAAAACCAGGAGGTTGCGGGTCCCACTTGGAGATTTGTCTAACTCCTACTTCTATGGGGTGGCGAGATCCCGAGGTTTGTGAGCAGGCGCGTAGTCTGAAATTAATCTGGTTGGGCACTCGCGGCTAGTTCTATCCTAGCGAGGTCGCACAATAAGGGGGTGACACGCGCACGCGAGTTCAATGCAAAAAATAAACATGACAGGAAAATTGTCTAGTAAAATTTTAATTGATATATTTTCTATTACAAAATGGACTCGCCACGCGGAGAGGTCACAAAGTTAGATGGGGAGAAGCATTAAAAAAAATATATATTCAGTCAACTCTCGTCCTCTCCCGTAGAAGGCTCATTCTCAAAGCTTGAGACCTCTTTGAAGAGAGAGTTGAAGTTTTCCTCCTTCTTTCCAGGAGTGAGGATGGAGAGAAACTGGTCTGGCACCAGGTCCTTGGAGGTCATTTCCTCGCAGTCCGCTGTTAGTACTTGTTGATCTCGCATGACCTGCAGGGTGTGATCAACAGTCTTGATAGAGTTTACCCACAACATTTCGTAGACCTCCACCTCGCTGAATGTCTTCGGCCTTTGGAGTTGGGCGCCCGGCTCACCATAAGAGGGAGGAAGGATGACATCCATCAGGCGGGCAAGATTGCTCTGGAGCGACTTATTCTGCTCCTCCAAATTTTTGTTTTTCTCCTCTAGCTCGGCAGCGCGAGTGCGCATGTAGTCCGCTATTTCGGCATCCTGCGAGGAGATAGGTCGTAAGAAAGGAAATTATAAAAGCAAAGTAAAATAAGAAGAGGTTAACTAGCTCTCACCACCCCGCCAGTGCTCTTGCTAATGATGTTCTCAGCAATTCCCAGCCGCCTCGCCAAATCGGCGGCATCGTCTTTCATGATATCCAAGTCCCGCTCGACACTTACCAATTTGTGGCTAAGGTTGAAGCCGCGAAGGACAGACATGTGTGAAATCTCCATGGCCAGCATTTGAGCTCGCGAGAATTTATAGCCGATCTGCAAGAGGGTCATATCATTATAGGCCTCGGCATCCTCGCAGACATATAGACCGAAGCTGAGGGCATAAGCATGCCCGCTGGGAGGTTGGCGCTGGGACCAGGAGGGGACGAGGGATGAGATGGAGACTCTGTGGCCCCGTTCATCCAACTGGACCATCCGCATGCCGAGTTAGTCCTTTACCTTCCCACCGAGACCAAAGTGTCGATGGTACTTCGACATGCCTGGCTTGCAGAGCTTTAACTCCTCGGAACCTCAGGAAGCAGGAGGGAGGCCATCACCTCGCCCTTTCTCCGGCAAGTAGAAAACGATCTGCTTCACCCTGGAGACACCCGCCTTCTTCAGTTTCTTTGGCGGAGGTGTGCGGTGAGGCGAGCTGGATCTTGCGAGATCGGGTCGCTTCTTGCTGGAGGGAGGTTTGGCCGATTCTGGCTCCCTCTGGCAGGCTGCCACTGCTGCCCTCTCACGCGCGAGTGGGTCAGGGTAAAGTTCCGAGTCCGCGAATGGCGGATGATCAGGAATAAGTCTCTCAACTACAAAGAATAACTTATCATCAGAAAGATCATTTTTTTGGGCGAGACCATTAAAGAGAGAGGGAAGAGAACTATACCTTCGTCGGGATGAACCGGAAGGAGCGAGTCGAGGCCCTGTCAGAGGTAGGTGACCTCAAAGTCCTTATTGAGGAAGAACTTTGTAACAACCCTTGCACATACGTAACAACGTTACGGCTCCGCTCTCCAGGCATCGCTACCGGGCTGGAGCTCAAGCACCCCAACCCCTCTCCAGCCCACTAGCGGGTTGTTGGTGGCCACAGCCTCCCTTTGATGAGCGAACTCGACATTTATGTTGGGTCATACGGGGACTTCCCATGAAGTTCAACTGGTGATGAGAATTGAAGGAACTCCATAGTTAAGCGTGCTTGGGCGAGAGTAGTACTGGGATGGGTGACTTCCTGGGAAGTCCCCGTACGACCCCACTTAAATGTCGAGTTCGCTCATCAAAGGGAGGTTGTGGCCACCAACAACCCGCCAGTGGGCTGGAGAGGGGTTGGGGTGCTTGGGCTGCAGCCCGGTAGCGATGCATCGAGAGCGGAGCCGTAACGCTGTTACGTATGCGCCAGGGTCGTTACAATAAAAGGTGCACTTTTATTGTAACGCCCCTTGCCGATACAACGTGACGATGTCACGGCTCCGCTCTAGGCGACACTACCAGGAGGCAGCCCAAGCACCCCAACCCATCTCCTTCCACAAGCGGGTTGTTGGTGGCCACATCCTCCCTTTGATGAGGCAAACTCGATAGTCAAGTGCACACTACGGGGACTTACTAAGAGGTCACCCATCCCGGTACTACTCCAGTACGAGCATGCTTAACTATGGAGTTCTTTCAACTCTCATCACCAATTGAGCTGCTCAATTGGTGATGAGAAGTGAAAGAACTCCATAGTTAAGCGTGCTTGGGCGAGAGTAGTACTGGGATGGGTGACCTCCTAGGAAGTCCCCGTACGACTCAACTTAACTGTCGAGTTCGCTCATCAAAGGGAGGTTGTGGCCACCAACAACCTGCCAGTTGTTTGGAGAGGGGTTTGGGTGCTTGGGCTGCAGCCCGGTAGCGATGCCTCGAGCAGAGTTGTGGCAGTGCCACGTTGGATCGGCTAGGGACGTTACAATAAAAAGTGCACTTTTTTTGTAACGAGCCTAGCCGATCCAACATAAAAGTGCCACGAATCCGCTCTAGGCGACGCTACCGGGCTGCAGCCCAAGCACCCCAACCCCTCTCCAGCCCACTGGCGGGATTTTGGTGGCCACAATATCCCTTTGATGAGTCAAACTTGATAGTCAAGCGTGTACCACGGGGACTTCCCAGGAGGTCACCCATCCCGGTACTAGTCCAGCCCGAACACGCTTAACTATGGAGTTATTTCAACTCTCATCACAAATTGATCTGTACTTTTATTTTAACGACCAGGGATTTTTCCCATAGCCCTCCATGGCATCGCTACCGGGCTGCAACCCAAGCATCCCAACCCCTCTCCAGCCCATTGGCGGGTTTGTTGGTGGCCAATACCTCCCTTTGATGAGCAAACTCGACAGTTAAGTTGGGCCATACGGGGACTTCCCAGGAGGTCACCCATCCCAGTACTACTCCAGCCCGAGCACGCTTAACTATGGAGTTCTTTCACTTCTCATCACCAGTTGATCTGCAGATCAATTAGTGATGAGAAGTGAAGGAACTCCATAGTTTAGCGTGCATGGGCGAGAGTAGTACAGGGATGGGTGACCTCCTGGGAAGTCCCCGTGGTGCGCACTTGACTCTCAAGTTTGACTCATAAAAGGGAGGCTGTGGCCACCAACAACCCGCCTGTGGAGGGAGAGGGGTTGGGGTGCTTGGGCTGCAGCCCGGTAGCGTCACCTAGTGCGGAGCCGTGATATCGTCACGTTGTATCGGCTAGGGGCGTTACAATAAAAAGTGCACTTTTTATTGTAACGACCCTGGCGCGTACATAACAGCGTTATGGCTCCGCTCTCCAGGCATCGCTACCGGGCTATAGCCCAAGCACCCCAACCCCTCTCAAGCCCACTGGCGAGTTTTTGGTGGCCACAACCTCCCTTTGATGAGCGAACTCGACAAGTAAGTTGGTTCGTACGAGGACTTCCCAGGAGGTCACCCAACCCAGTACTACTCTCGCCAAAGCACGCTTAACTATGGAGTTCCTTCGCTTCTCATCACCAATTGATCTGCAGCTCAATTGGTGATGAGAAGTGAAGGAACTCCATAGTTAAGCGTGCTTGGGCGAGTGTAGTACTAGGATGGGTGAACCCCTGGGAAGTCCCTGTACGTCCTAACTTAACGGTCGAGTTCGCTCATCAAAGGGAGGTTGTGGCCACCAACAGCTCGCTAGTGGGCTGGAGAGGGTTTGGGGTGCTTGGGCTACAGCCCGGAAGCGATGCCTGGTGAGCGGAGCCATAACGCTGTTACGTACGCGCCAAGTTCATTACAAACTTGTGGAGCTCGGCATCGTCTCCTATCACAGTCGGTGGCCGGTACACTTCCTCGCTCTATTTTCCGAGGCGAGAAGGGTATGTTGTCGAGATCACCCTTGATGAAGACGAACTTCGAGCACAAGTTGTGGTTATTATTGGTCGTCTCATAAACTTTGAATTGCGAGCTGGCAAGAAATGCGAACCCGTCATTGGTGGGTGGCATGGTTTATGAACAGCTTCCAGAAGATGGTGAGGTTGAACTCGATCCGTTCTCGCTGGAGGAAGCATGTGAATGCCACCATCATGTCAATTACATTCAGGTTCACCTGCGCGGGGACGTCCTCATAATACTTTAGCATCTGGAGGATCTTCGACCAGAGAAGGAGGCGCAGCCCTACCTCGATGTGTGAGATGGGGAAGGCAAGCTCATCCCCAAAATATGTGTTTTTCTCTTCACGCTCCCCACATCGGCGCGCGGAGAAACCTTGGGGAACGTGGTCACACACAAAGGTCAGATACTCCTACTCTGTAATGTTTCCATCAAAAAAGGTATACTCGGCAAGTTGTCTTGAACACTTTGACCTCCCATCGGGGTTAGGTCGCGTCTTTCCGATTTCTGAAGATCTCGGCGCAAATGCAAAGTGGCGAGAAGAGTAATAGGGTGGTATATGCCGGCAATAAATGTGATACGCAAAGTATAGGTAAGGGGGCCTATTTATAGAAAGCAAATTTAATCTGTCAAGTCGACTGCTCCAGCCTAGCTCGCAGGTTCCAACTCGCCGAACCCTATGACCTGTTCTACCCTAATACGAGTCGAGTCTATAGCACAACGTGATTCGCAAGTAACAAGCATTGGAAATTCGATCTCAAAATAGTTAAGCGTTTACACAGCCATGTTAAATGTTCAGAGAATACAACATAGGAGAAATTATCATTATTACATGTGTGAGCTGGGGGTCTGGGGCCAATGCTAGTAGGCTTAGCTAGGGAGCCATTTCCATTTACCCCAGCCTCGCATCCCTACCCCCGGAGGTCGGCATGTGTTGTTGAACTTGCGGACCAACTCTCGATCCTAGTGGATGAACCGTATATTCTCGTTGATTCGATCTATGAGGGGTCCTGGGGATGTCATACCGCTTGCTGAGTCGCGCCTCACCTCATCTGCCAGTAGCACTTAGTCACGTTCTAGCATGCGCAGACGCTTCTTGTCAACCGCTCACTCTTCTTGGATCTCGCGCACCGCGAGCTCATACTTCCTAAGAATTCTAATGGTTTGCCTCTGCATCTTGACAGTCTCTAGGGATGCATTTAGGAAGCCTTCCAGCGTATTGGGAGAAGGAGGTGGCGAGTAGCCCCCTGGATCGGAGTTTTCCTCAGCTTCATATTGTCTAGGAAGGCATGCGATGAAAAATCAATTCAGGAAAGGGACCTTGGGTCTAAAATTTAGATAACATTCCAACTAACCATGCGAGAAAAATGCCCCCTGGAGTTGTGGCTGGTGGGAAGAACTCGGCTGTCCCTGCAATGGCTGAGCGGGAGCAGAGAGAAGGGTCTTTCCGTGACCCTAAAGGTAAGTGCCCAGAGAAGTGACTAGCTCGAAGGTGGGGTGGGGATTTCTTCAACCTTCTTCCCTTTGTGACTGCGAGTCGGTGTGTTTGGCGGCAGTGAGCCCTGCTGTGTGGTCCCAAAGGTGGGTGCTGGGCTTTTTGCGCAAGAGTCAGCGGCAGCTTGGGAGCGTGAGCCCACCTGAGGAGAATCGACTCGCTCCGGAGGGGTACCCGCAACGCCTGTGTAGGTATCGGGATTAGTGGGGATGCCTTCGACCCCCTTCCCTTTTGGTTCGACAGCTTGCTTTGAGGAAGACGCGAGTCCACAATCCGGCATAGGGACAAGATCAATATGGACGTCCTCAACTACCTTTGGGGTCAGGTTTGGCCTTTTTTTGGACTTATGTTGCGGCGACCCACTCGGTGACGTGTTTGAGTGCCAGGGGCTTAGATCAGTAGTGCAATAGGCATTGAGCGACCTGGTGTAGTTGAGCCTCTCTTAGAACTCCTTTGAAAGAGGCATGATGGTAAGAAAATAGGAAGAGAAGGGATTGACACTGCTCTCCCAGGCAGGCAGGCATATATATAGCATCTTATAGATCCTACCAAAAGATTCCCTCGGCTCCTGTTGCACTCGCCGAATCTCTTGGGGTTGGATGATTGTTTTCGAGCTTGGGGCAACCTCGCATAGAGCGAGGATTGTGTACAACCTCATATCTGGTAAGGAGGATCGACAGGAGCCGGCGCCGTCACGTGGCATAGCTCAAAGACCAAACGCCCAGTAACATGTATAATCTAGTGTTGGCCGAGCAAGCTGAGCGTGCCCATTCCTTAGCGTTGAGTGAGGCTGGCTTTGCCAATTCCTTCAACTTTCCTGACATTGATTTAAGCTCGCTCTGTAGACGCCTTCAGTTCCTTGGAATTTACTGAGGTGAGTGCTATCAATGCCTTCAGTCTTTTGGCATTGAGTGAGGCTAGCTCTGTCAACACAATTAGCTTGTCTGGTATTGAGTGAGGCTAGCTCTTTCAATGCCTTCAGCTTGCCTAACGTTGAGTGAGGATGGTTCTGTCAATGCCTTTAGCACGCGTGGTGTTGAGTGAAGCTCGCTCTATTGACGACTTCAGTTCCTTGGCGATTGAGTTAGGCGAGTGCTGTCGACGCCATTAGCTCACCTGGCATTGAGTGAGGCTGGCTATGTCAATGCCTTCAAGTCACTTGGCATTGAGTGAGGCTGGCTCGGTCGACGCCTTCAGCTCGCTTGGCATTAAGTGATGTGAGACCCTTCCTGAATAGCATTCACTCATAATGAGGCTATAACGCCCCTGATTTTTTTGGAGTTTATTTTAAATATATGTAGTGACATAATTAGTATTTTAGGGCTTTATGGTGACGCCTAGTTAACGGGCTCTATTGTTGGAGCATGATTTTTTTCTCATCCGAATCCGAGGATTTGACTCGATGGTTTTTAGTAGGTTGTTAATGGTTGTAACTTCGAAGAGTTCTGGCCCGAGTTTGGTTTGTCGAATCTTAATTTCGACTTTGCCACTGGTGTTTTAGTATTGGTATTTAGTTTTGTAGCGAATTTCGTGATAATACGTGTTGGGTTGAGTTTTTGGGTCATTTGGACGTTTCGTTATTAATAATTATATTATATTATACCATATGTATATATTATATTATATTTATCTAATATATAATATATTATATGTTATATTATATATATAATATATATAATATATTATATGTAATATTATATTATATATATAAATACTGAAGACTGAATCCTATTCACTTTCTTCTTCCATGTTGGGTACATTATGGATTGTGTACCTGATTTGGAGAAGCCTCACATAACTCAATGATATATGTCAGTTTCTATTTGATGGAATTTTGAGTTTATTTGTGCAGGAGAAAGAATGTAGAAATTATTCTAACTAAAAAAGTGTCGAGACACTTATTTTGTGTCGACACCTTTGAAGGAGCTGTGTCGAGACAAGAAGCAAGTCTGTGTCGACATACAGGACTTATGTCGACACACAGAGTTTAAGTCGACATCTACTATGTCGACACCAAGAGTTCAAGTTGACATCAACTGTGTTGACACACTGGACATGTGTCGACATTCAGAGTTCAAGTCTACAACAGCTATGTTGACACACAGCACTTATGTCGACATATAGAAGTTCGGTCTTAATCAGTTGTGCCGACAGTTTCTGAAGAGTGTCGACACTATCAAAAGAAGTTTGTCGACATATTCTACAAAGGGAGTATAGAGACTGGTTGAAGAGCTACGCTGACAGTTTCTGAAGAGTGTTGAGAACATCAAGGGAGTTGTGTCAACACATTATGTAAACCTGTGTCGAGAGTTTCTAAAGTTTGTCGTCAACACCACAGGAAGTGTGTCGAAACTCGGGTAATTGTGTCGACACATACTTCATCTGTGTCGACGCGTACTATTCTTGTGTCTCGACACATTCAGCTGAGTTAAATAACTCTAAGTGCCAGATCTCCAAACAAAAGACTTGATAGCTACAAATATTGACAAGGCCGGTTCGACATGTTAGAACTATCAGATGTAAGTCATCCACCGGATCAGCCAGTTGCCTCTTATCTGATCTATAAATAGAGCCAAGAATTTAGAAGGAAGAGATAAAGTTCTGATTCAAATTCAGAGGACACAGTATCTCTTTGGATCTATTAATGTTTGCTGAATCAAGTCAGCAAGAAAGAAGAAGTTGTGTCTACATCAACTTCTCAAGAAGATTCAACCTAGGTTCTCTCTTTCAAGAAGCTTTGAATAAGCTAAGTAAGGTTGATTCTGATCCATTGAAGCAATGATCTGAAGGAAGCGGATTAATAAAGATCTGATCAAGATTCCTTCACCCCTCTTTTCTCTCTATCAAGGTGAAGGAAGAAAAGTAATTATTTATACAATTTTTGTAGGATGTATTTATAGATCTGAGTGTTGTAAGCCTATAATTATAAAGGCTGAGGTAGGGCTGTTTGCGTGAGGTAGGATATTAAGTTCTCTGAGTTGTAGGCCTGGTGATAAGGGCTGAGGTAGGGCTTGATAGCCTAAGTGGTAGGAGTGTGGATTCACTCTGAGTTA
The DNA here is from genome assembly GCA_039513925.1 of Platanthera zijinensis. Taxonomy (NCBI): domain Eukaryota; kingdom Viridiplantae; phylum Streptophyta; class Magnoliopsida; order Asparagales; family Orchidaceae; genus Platanthera; species Platanthera zijinensis. The sequence continues at coordinate 115,584,730 of CM077090.1, read as the reverse complement.
GGGTTCTTGGGAAGAACCTGAGGTATAGGACTTGTTGAAGTCTGAGGTTTAGGAACTAGTTTTGATTCTGAGTTATAAGATCTGAGGATCTGAGAATGTGGAAGGAAGTTTGGCTGAATCTAGTGTATTGCTAGATAGGCAAAGGGGGAAAGTGGATGTACCAATCTCTTGGGAAACCACTATAAATCTGTGTGTTTGCTGTGATTGATGTGTTATATGCTGTGATATTATAGAATTTTATTTATTCTGTGAATAAACTATTAACTGCAAAAGGAATCAATATTTGAACATATTCACCCCCCTCTAGGTGTTTAGACATTCTTGAAACCTATTCTTTCAAGTGGTATCAGAGGGAGGTTACTCAAAATAGACTTAACAGTGTGAGTATATCTCCAAGGCAATAATAAGATTGCCAAGATGGGTTCAGGTGAAAATCACAAAGAACTTGGATCCATGAAGCTCCCTATATGTAGAAAGGAAACCTTTGGCATATGGAAAGAGAGGGTCAAATTATTCATGGAGGCATCTGATCCAAGAATTTACATCACAGTTCTTGGAGGTCCATTCATCCCAATGAAGACTTCAGTTCTTGATGCAAATGTACAAACTCCAATGAATTATTTGGAGATGACAAAAGATGAAATCATCTTAGCAACTTTGGACAAGAGGGCACATAACATAATTGTTAGTGCCATAGATGATTACACATTTCCAAATTTTGTCCACTGGAAAACCTCAAAGGAAATGTTGGATTGATGAGTCCCGTTTATACTGGGTTTTGCAGGCTCTTCTGGGATAGTTTTCATGCCTTGGCACTTCATTTATTGGATGATTTCGCTGTTTATATCATCCTTTATGCCATTCTTTATTTGTGCGCTTTTCCTGCCCTTGCGTGCGCAATTGTGCACTTGTTGGTTGGGGGTAAGCACGTGGTGCTCCCCAGGGCTTGTTCAAGTAGCTTTCTCTTCATTTCTGTATTACTGGAGGGTCCTCCATTGTCTTTCTTTCCTTGTTTGCAGGTGGTCTGTTTTCCCCTTGTTTGAATTCTAATTTGAGGAAAACGTACGGTCGTGCATTTATTTAGCGCACAGTTAGTTTTGGTCGTGCGTTTTCCTCAGGTCAATCTACTGGAACAACCAGCTCGTGCGAACCCTTCATGCACGGTTTCACCCAAACCGTGCGCGAAGGAAACGCACGGTTTTCCTATAGCATTTTGGTGTTTTCCTGACTTTTTTCATTCTGTGGTTAATCGTGCGTTTTCCTTCATGCACGGGAGGAATCGCCTGTGCGCGAGTAAAACGCACGGTTCCACTGTTTTTGCCTGTAGTTCTTCGTTCTGTGGTTACCCGTGCGAATTTCTTCACACACGGGCGGATCGCCCGTGCGCGATGGAAACGCATGGGTCAACACTTCTTCTTTGCAGGCGCGTGCTTTATTATAATATCACATGGTTCGCGCACAGTCGTGCGTCGAACCGTGCAAGACAAATTTTCTAACAATTTTCTATTTAAGTGGAAGCCTTTGCCATTTTCGAGGATCGACGAACCAGCCTGCTTTTTTGGCTCCATTTAGCGGAAAAATCACTCTCCAGCCCCCTTTCTCGCTCTCTTCGTTGGAGGGAAGATTCGGCCACGCATTCCACTTCGAAGAGCTTGCAAAAGCTTCATCCTCCAATGTCATTGACGTTGCTACATTCGAAGCTCCAGTTTGAGCTACTTACTGCAGCCACCCAAGCTCCATTCCGCCTCAGCAACCACAACAATACATGGATGGGATTGACCGAGGAAGTGACAGCTCCTCTTAGATCCTGGACTCCTTTCTTAAGACTGAGAACGGACAAGGGTTGACACCCCTAATTTCCGACCGAGAATCTTGGAAAGCTTCTTGTCTTGGTTGTAATCTCTCCTCCTTCCTATTATATTTTCTCTTTGCTAAACGTTTGTTGAATATTGTAGTATGATTTGCATTTGTGGTTCTAGAATGCTTGATGCTTGTGTTTAGGTGTTTTGTGAACTTGCTTTGCATTGTTAGGCTCATCATACTTGCTGGAGTAGGTGATTTGGCCATTCTAGCATTTGCTAGAAGTGTGCGTTGTGAAGAGGTGTTATCGACCCTCACCAGATCTTACACTCCGCCATCACTCTCTAGAGTGATTCACCAGAGCGATGCGGTGAAGGTGACCCGCAGTAATTGTAGGTTGTTTAATTTAGAAAACCCAAATAAAAACCCCCTTTCTCACTTTTCACTTGCACACATTTCTCCAAAGTACTAAAACCCTTGCTCCCTTATTGCGCTCCGCGAGAAATTGATACTCGGGGAAGCTATTCCCCATTATTATTACTTGACAGCGATCGGTACACTTGTTGCACGTGCATCAAGTTTTTGGCTCCGTTGCCGGGGAGTGCAATCATTGCTTGTGGTTTTGTTTTTGGTGAAAACTTTGTAGGTGTTTTAGTGCTATTTTTATCTTTTTGTTTTGTGAGTTTTTGACAGATCGGGACCCAGTTGAAAGATTTGAAGATTTAAGAATTGAAGCTGAGACTGCACGAGCTAGGAGAGCTCGGTTGCGCGCTGCTGCAGTAGAAGTGAGAATGGACAATCCAATCCATGGAGGAAATGGCCCAGATGATAGGGTGGCCGATGCAAACGAGGTGGTCCAACCTCGAGTTAGGACAATGAGGGATTTCACTACCCCTACGGCGGGGAGTGTTTACCCTAGGTTTGGACCAGCCATCACCAACCACCATTTCAAAATTAAGCCGGCAATCCTCAACATGATTAGAAACAACACATAATATTCGGGGTTGCCGAGCGAGGATCCTCAGCTACATCTTGCCGAGTTTTCTAAAATCCGCAGAACCTTCCGTTATGTGGGAATTGCTGATGAAGTGGTAAAGTTAAAACTGTTTCCTTTCTCATTGCGGGACAGAGCCAAGACGTGGCTGCATACTATTGCCCCAGGATCAGCTCCAACTTGGGAAGCCTTGTCTTCCTAATTTTTGGCAAAATTCCACCCCGTTGACAAAATTGTTAATGCACGCAGGGATATTGCTATGTTCTGCCATCAAGATCAAGAGACCCTCTCCGAGGCTTGGGAGAGGTTTACTGATTTGCAGCGCCACTATCTGCAACACGGCTGTGAGCCCCGAAGTTTGGTCGAGATATTCAAATTCGCAACCGAACAAAATTTCCGGACGATGATCGATGCTACTGCAGGAGGGACAATAATGAATTTGGCTCCCGAGGACGCGCTGAGGCTTCTACGTGATACGACCTCCCACAACACCTATTGGACCGCCGGAAGGAATGCCCCAAGAGGGGCAAGGAACTTGTTCGATGTGAATGCGGGGGTGCACCAAGCGGAACCATGCCATCCTTCTTTGGAAGGAAAATCGTTGATGACAAGGTCCTCCCCTCCCTCAGCTCCTATGTTGAACATTGCATGCCAAGGATGTGGAAGCACCAGGCACCACGCTTATTAATGCACTATGGGGGAGTTTACTAATAACACGGCAGGTATGGCTTTTGAAGAAAGTCTTAATTTTATTAGTAATCAAAATAGAGCTGCCCGTTATAATAATGCTTATAACCCGAACGCGAGAAGTCACCCGAACTACTCGTGGAATACTAATGCACTTGGTCAAAGATAGCAAGGAGGCCAGCATCAGTTTGATGCTCAAGCCTCTGGCAGCCAACCGCGACCATCGCAGGTGGGTTATAATCAAAACATGTAAGGGGCGTGTAAAAGCGCGTTAGAAGAAATGATGGAGAAATTCGTTGAAATGGCCCAGTCAAACATGGCCACTCAGACCGCCTCCATGAGGAATTTAGAGACACAGCTTGGGAAACTTGCCCATGTGCTATCTGAATGCACTCGTGGAGCTCTCCCGAGTGACACGGAGAAAAATCCTCGTGACCTAGGGAAGAGCGCAGTTGATGTGGGTGAGTGTAGTAACGAGGAATTGGCCATCAAATGTGTGATAAAGGAAATAGAGACGGTGGCCGTATGCGATTATGGATCGACATGCAACATTTTAGCCCTGCGAGATATTACGAAGCTGAATTTTAATGTCGAGAATAATAACCAGAAGTCGCTTGTGCTGGCTGATGGATCAGTTGTTAAAACTGAAGGCGAAATCAAAGATGTTAAGGTAAAACTTCACGAGGCTGTTGTGGTCACTGACTTTCAGGTATTGGGATTGGAGGGAAACACCTCCAAACCCATTTTGGGGGTTCCATTTCCTAAAGCCATCGAGGCGACGCTGTGTTTTAATGCTTCTGGGATTACCTTAACCTCTCTAGATGAATTGCGATTTCCGCAATCGCTTCCTTTTCTAGCCCCTTGTAAATCTGAAAATCTATGCACGGTTAATGCCTTGTTATCTAAAGATTTATCTAGTGATGATAAGGTGGATGAGCTGCTTAGCGTGCATGTTATGACAACACTAGGAAAGGAACGGCTGAAGTTTGTTGTTGATGAATCAAGCGTTGAGACACCATGTGCAGAAGGAGATGAAGATAAGAAGGACGTAAAATCGTGCGCGGCTAGTGAGAGCGTGCAGGAGATTACTTTGAGAACTGTTATTGAGCCAAGCAAATCTTGGAAAACTATTAAACAGGTATCATGGGCTGATCTGCCACCCTCTGCGGGTGAAGAAAGGATGCCTCCAGCTGTGGTTGATGATGTGAACACTAAAGCTTCGGGCGTGAAATTGCCTCCTTGGCGCTCTCCTATAGTGTAATTGGGAAGAGGGAAGTTACTCTTGCGCAAGGCGCAATATTTTGACCTCTGGTGCGGGAAGGTTGAGAGTAGGGGTAAAGAAGACTTGTCTTCTTTGGGCCCTAAAGCCTTCCTCTCCACCTCATCTCGCGTGTCGGGCTAGGTTTACCACAAATCAGCGTTCAGCTGAAAGTTGGCAGATCTCCGGGGCCGTCTCCTTTATCTTGCTATTTTTATTTCTATTTTTGTTAAATGCTGTTTGGATTTTGACTTAATTGCTTGTGTTGTGTTGGTGACTGAACAATGATATATAACTGCTAATACAGGTATTTGATCCACCTTAAGGATGGTAAAGAAAAGGGTTTATGGGAGACAACCCAATTTTGCTGCTTCTACCTTGTTTATAAGGCTATTGCCTTGACTTGCTTGCGTTCTTGTTATTCTCTATTTTGCATTGCATATTCCCTTGCGTGGTTGGAGATTGCTTATTCTTGCAGGTAATGATTTCTTGGGTCGTTGGCTGGTTGATCGAGTTTGAACGCCTAACTTCTGGTATGCTCATCTCTGAGCATTGGGTAACCTCTTCCCCTTACCTCTTAGATTACCTTTTCATCATCATTGCTGTGTTGTTAGATTAAGTCTGGGGGAGAGCCTGTAGTTGTTACCCATTGCACTCGCACTTCACTTGCTTGCCAGTAGTTAATTTTGTTAATGCGCACCCATTTGAGCGCGTTCTTACTTTTTGCGTGCTGTAGTCATCTTTCTTTTCTTTGCAGGAATATTTGATGGAGTAAAATGTTGGCACCCATGCACCTTGTAGAAATTATAGTAAGCACTTGAGCGCTTAGAAATTTTTGGTTCTTACGGTAGGTTAGGGATTTTTGCGTTAGATTTGTGCTCGAGTTGAGAGACGAGTCAAGCTAGCATCATGGGTATATGGTTTAAGCGCGAGCTTTAGATCCGGGAAGATTACCGTGCTTACCCTTCCCTTTACAGCTCCACCATTATTTCACCAAAGAATATTTCGCACACCCAAGATGGAGTAAATGTTGGGTTGTGATGCGGTGTTTGTTGGCCTTACTATCCCCTTGCTGTTCCTAGTCTAGTGCTTCCTTAGGTTAGAATCTAGATGTTTTTGTAGTTCTTGTAGAAGGCCTCGCGATTATAGTAAGCTTAATTTCAAGACAATTATGCATACTCAGAGCAAGATAGGTAAATTCTTTTTATGCTATTTGCCTTTGCTTATCTGGTTGCTGGTCGAATCTGTTCGCTGGTCGATTTTTGGTGAATCGATTTGTGGTCGGTGTGAATATGACGGTAGGTTAGGATTTTATCTATTTGATGCTATTCCTTGTTTAGACTTGTGGTTAGGTCTGAAGTTATTTGTTGTTAGATTTGTATTGCTCGAGTTGAGAGACGGGGTGGTCTATATCGATAAATCTTTATTGGCTAAGAACTTGCCCCATGCTACTCTTGAGATAATCGAAGAATTCAAATCATCAAAGGAAAACGGGTATATGCTTAGCTAAGCGATTATTCATCCGAGCATGCTCTTCACAATATCAACAAGAAGAAGAAAAGTGAAGCAAAAAGCCCAGAGGCCATCTTTTTGGCCAGGTTGAGCTATGTACCGTTCCTATTGTCATCTATTCGCTAGCCCCGTATTGCCTACCCTTCCCTTTGATTCAGCTCCACCATTATTTCACCAAAGCCCCATAGCCTATCCTAGTCGCACACCCAAGATGAGCTTAGTATTTTATATTTTCATGTTGGGTTGTGATGCGGTGTTATTATCTGTGAAAATGTGGAAATGCGCTCAAGATAAATTGGTTGAGATTCTGAAAAATAAAAAATTTGAAAAGAAAAAAAAATAGTTGAAAAGAAGAAGAAAAAGTATGATTGAAAATCTTTTTGAAAATGTGATTGTATATGGAGTAGGCGGTGCGCCCACCCACTTGTTAAAAGTTAAGTTTGGGGTGTGGCGTACCCGTTTGTTTGGCAGATAGAGGATTTGATCCTTGTTGTGCTGGCTCATTTGGATTTTTGTGCTTAGCCTCCCTTTTTATCCTTGCTTACCTCACTGAAACCCAAGCCCCAACTTTTCCTAAAGTCCTACTGACTTGCGCTTAAGCCGAACTAGTATCATGGAGAGAATGCGGAAGGGCAAGCTTATGGCCACTGACATTGGTGGATTCCTTTTGGGGTTGTCCTGAATCCTGATCTTTGGCAATACTCTTCTTAGCGGCTGATTTATTTTCTCCCTACGAGTGATGAAGAAATCACCGTGATTCTCTTTTTGAGTAGTTATAGAATCTATTTTTTACGCAGGCTGAAACTTATAAATTAGTTTGTATGCTTAGAAATTTTCTTTATTGAATTTTTACGACCATGGGCATGCGACTTTGCATAGTACTCCGGATCATATTTGTTATGTAAGCTAGTACTGTTTTCTAGTCTGCGGGGATCTTCTTATCTCTGGATGCGCAAATGGTTATGTTTGGGGGTGTGATGAGTCCCGTATATACTGGGTTTTGCGGGCTCATCTTGGCTGGTTTTCATGTCTTGGCACTTCATTTATTGGATGTTTTCGCTGTTTATCTCATCCTTTATGCCATTCTTGCTTTGTGCGCTTTTCTTGCCCTTGTGTGCACTATTGCGCACTTGTTGGTTGGGGGTAAGCATGTGGTGCTCCCCAGGGCTTGTTCCAGTATCTTTCTCTTCATTTTTGTATTGTTGGAGGGTCCTCCATTGCCTTTCTTTCCTTGCTTGCAGGTGGCCTGTTTTCCCCTTGTCTTAATTCTAGTTTGAGGAAAACGCACGGTCATGTGTTTATTTAGCGCATGGTTAGTTTTGGTCATGCGTTTTCCTCCGGTCAATCTAATGGAACGACCAGCATGTGCGAATCCTTCACGCACGGTTTTACCCAAACCGTGCGTGAAGGAAACGCAAAGTTTTTCTGTAGTATTCTAGTGTTTTCCTGCCCTTTTTCGTTTTGTGGTTAATCGTGCATTTTCCTTCAAGCACGGGCGGAATATCCCGTGCGTGAGTAAAACACACAGTTCCACTATTTTTGCCTGCAGTTGTTCGTTCTGTGGTTAACCGTGCGAATTGCTTCACGCACAGGCGGATCTCCCGTGTGCGAAGGAAACACAAGGGTCAACGCTTCTTCTTCGCAGGCGCGTACTTTATTATAATATCGCACGGTTCGCGCACAGTCGTGCGTCGAACCATGCGAGACCAATTTTCTGACAATTTTCTATTTAAGTGGTAGCCTTTGCAATTTTTGGGGATCGAAGAACCAGCCCGCCTTTTTGGCTCCATTGAGCGTGAAAATCACTCTCCATCCCCATTTCTCTCTCTCTTCCTTAGAGGGAAGATCCGGCCATGCATTCCACTTCGAAGAGCTTGCAAAAGCTTTATCCTCCACCGCCATTGATGTTGATACGTTCGAAGATCCAGTTTGAGCTACTTGCTGCGGCCACCCATGCTCTATTCCGCCTCAGCAACCACAGCAATACAAGGACGGGATCGATGGAAGAAGTGACAGCTCCTCTAGGATCCTGGACTCCTTTCCAAAGACCGAGTACGGACAAGGGTTGACACCCTTAATTTCCGGCTGAGAATCTTTGAAAGCTTCTTGTCTTGGTTGTAATCTCTCCTCCTTCCTATTATATTTTCTCTTTGTTAAATGCTTGTTGAATATTGTAGTATGATTTCCATTTGTGGTTCTAGAATGCTTGATGTTTGTGCTTAGGTGTTTTGTGAACTTGCATTGCATTGTTAGGCTCATCATACTTGCTAGAGTAGGTGATTTGGCCATTCTAGCATTTGCTGGAAGTGTGCGTTGTGAAGAGGTATTCTCGACCCTCACCAGATCTCACACTCCGCTATCACTCTCCTGAGTGATTTACCAGAGTGAAGCGGTGAAGGCGACCCACAGTAATTGTAGGTTGTTTAATTTAGGAAACCCATATCAAAACCCCCCTTTCTCACTTTGCACTTGCACGCATTTCTCCAAAGTACAAAAACCCTTGCTCCCTTATTGCGCTCCATGAGAAATCGATATGTGGGGAAGATATTCCCCATTATTATTACTTGACAGCGATCGGTACACTTGTCGCACGTGCATCAGGAACACATTGATTGTCTACATGGAAGGGACAACATAAGTAAGAAAGGATAGGAAGTCCATGCTCAATCAAGAGTATGAAAGCTTCAAACAAACTATGACAGATAGTATAGTTGTGTGTTATGAAAAGTTTTTCAGAATTGTTAATGAGCTGATGACTTATGGAAGGGTCTTCAGCACTTATGAACTGAATGATTTGTTTCTCAGGTCTTTAACCAAGGATTGGGATACCAAGGTCTGTGCTATCAGAGAAGTGGCCAGACTTGCAGATGCTCCTCCACCAACCTTATTTGGAAAATTGTTGTCCTATGAAATATAGTTAATTGCCTGAAAGGAAGAGGAAAAGAGCAGCAGGTCTTACAACAAAGATAAGTCTGTGGCTTTCAAAGTTGAAGCTATAAAGAAGTGCAGTAGAAAGACTCCTTCTCCACCCAGAAAAGTTGCTTATACTGATTCATAAAGTTCAGACTCAAGTACATCAGATTGATATAACTCTGATGATGATTTTGCTGCCTTTTCTAGGCAATTCCACAGGTTCCCGAAGAAAAAGAACTGGAGGAGCAGCCCATCTTCTTCTTCTTACTCTAAGGGAAAGAAGAAAACCTCTAAAGAGGAAAGGTATGGCTCTATACCTGGTAAACAAACTTCTACTAAAATTGTTTGTTATTGTTTTAGTAAGCCAGGACATGTAATAACAGACTGTCCTATCAAAAGAAAGGAGTTTGGTGAGAAAAAGAAACACCAGCATAAAGGCAAGAAGGAGAAATCCTTTGTGGCCAAGAAGCAGAAAAGTTTGACTGACTCTTCTTCATCAGAGTCAGAAAATGAAGAGGATTTTGAGGCATTGGGATGTTCTCAACTGAGGAAGATTCCGAAGAAATAGAATTCTTGTAGTTGCTGATTGATATCAATAAAGAAAAAGATAGCCAATACATAGGGCTAATGGCCATAACTGAGGATAGACACAACCAGGAGCAGCCTACTCCTAGTACGGTACAATTATCACCTTCAGTGTCAGATTATGTTACTAGCCCAGAGTTAGAAGCAGTTTCATCAAGAGATGAAGGTGGCTCTGAATCTGAAGGAGACATCAATCAACTGATTGATGATTATGGAGATCTCATGCAAGCATTTTAGGAAAGCAGACACCTAGCCAAAAAATTGGCAAAGGAAAATGCCACTCTGAAGTTGGCTACCTCAGACTCAACAAAAGTGTTGGATCTGAAGTTAAAATAAATTAGCAAATTGAAGAATATAACTTTTATTCAGATGGATAATATTACTTTCAAGAATAACCATATTAGGAATCTTGAAAGTAAACTCCAAAAGGAAAGGGAGCGGGTGGTCAAGTTCTCAAAACCTAATTCTGTGCTACCATTGATAGATTCCTTCTCTTCCCAAAAGGGTAAGAAGGGATTAGGTTTCAAAGGAAGAACAAGTGCTGCCAATTCTAAAAGGAAAAGCAAAGCTCCAGCTCAGCCACGGGCTTCCAAGCCTCCTATTTCTTTTAAGAAAGTGGTTCAACCTTCTAATAGGTTATACCACGATAGTATATTTGGTCACTATAAGCGAGGTAGTAGAGATGGCAAGGGTGCTAGTGCCTTTTGGGCAGTCTATGAGAAAACCCAAATGGCCAATAATGGACCATTTGTGTTTGGTGCACCAGCCCCAAGACTCAAGGACAAGGTATCAGCTTACTCAAAAAGTCTGTCAGTCTATCATCAAGTTAAGGGAAAATCTATTAGCAAATCAGACTTAGGAATATCTGAAGCTATCAGAAGTATGCATTATGAAAATAAGGCAGTTGCAGATACGATTCAAGATATCCCAAGTACTTCTGCTGCCAGACAAGTCCCTAAGTATTCCCTGGCTGAAAGACTTAAGAAAGGAGCTGATGTACCAGCTTATTTAAGAGCTACAAATAACATTATTGTTAAGGTAAATCTTAAAAGAAGGTACAATGTGCATGAGTTCTGGTGCTATGGCAAAGTGGCCCACTATGCAATTGATTGCTAGCACAATAAGAGTGTCTAGAGGAGTAATGGTGGACTATTTGTCAGAATAACTGATGATAAACAAGTTCAGTTTAGATCTAACTTGCACCTAGGACCCAATAAAATTTGGGGTCCTAAGGTTAGATAATATATTTGTTGTAGGTTAGTCCAAAGGGCCATACCCCTATATGGTACTTAGACAGTGGATGTTCCAGACACATGACTGAACAAGAAGCATGTTAAAGGAATTCACTCCTATTGAGAATGGTCCCAAAGTTGTCTTTGGGGGCTCAGAAAAAGGGGTAACTAAAGGTTTGGGTATGATAATAAATGGCATAGTAACTATCACACAAGTAGCTTATGTGAAAAGTTTTAAACATAACGTTATAAGCATAAGTCAACTTTGTGATCTGGGCTATGACATTTACTTACTTAAGGATGAGTGTCAAATAAGAGGGTCAATTGACCAAGAGGTTATCTTGACTGGCACTAGGAGAGAAAATATTTATTGTCTAGACTTTGAGTGTGAGAGTGAGGACACTCCTATATGCCTAGTTGCAGATGAGAAAGCTACTCATTGTGTCAAATGGCACAAGATGCTAGCTCACCTGAACTACAAGACCATAGCTAGACTCTTTAGTGAAGAGTTTGTAAGGAATGGTTCTGTAGTTAAGTGCATTAAGGAGGGAATTTGCTCAGCTTGTCAAAAGGGCAAGCAGACCAGGTCTTCCTTCCATAGTCTTGATACCAAAGACTCAGTGAGGTGTTTATACCTCCTGCATATGGATCTATTTGGTCCTATGCTAGTTCATAGTCTAGGTAGGAAATTCTATACTCTTGTGGTGGTTGATGATTTTTCCAGGTTTGCTTGGGTATTCTTTCTAAGGAGAAAATCTGAAACTGCAGATATATTTTAGACTTTTGTTAAGCAAATTCAGAATGAACTTAATAGTTCTATGGTCAAAATTAGAATTGATCATGAAACTAAGTTTCAGTCTAAATACATGACAAAATTCTGTGAAGAGCTTGGGATTCATCAAGAATTCTCCTCATCTAGAACTCCATAGCAAAATAGAATTGCTGAAAAGAAGAATAGAACTCTAATTGAGGAAGGTAGGACCTTGTTAAATGAAACTTCCTTCCCAGAACATTTTTGGGCAGAGGCAGTAAATACTGCTTGTCATGTTCTCAATAGAGCTTCCATCACCAAAATCCACAAAAAGACTCCCTATGAGATTTTGAAAGGCAGAAAACAGAATTTATCCTATTTTAGGATTTTTGGTAGCAAATGTTATGTACTAAACAATGGTAAGTCTCATTTGACAAAGTTTGCTGCCAAGTCCCAAGAAGTGATTTTTGTTAGGTACAGTAATAATAGTATAGCATATAGAATATATAACTTGACTACTCAAGTTGTAGAAGAATCAGTCCATATTGTCTTTGATGAGTCTAAGTTGATTAACTGTGAGCTGCCAAGTACTTCTTCAAGTTCTACAGGTTTAAAAGACAAGATGAAAAATCTAACCATCAGGGAAGATAAACTAACAGGCCAAGAGATTGAAGATGATGAATGTTGTCCAGGAGGAGCTCAAGACATATAAACTAAGACAGAAGAACAACCAGCATAAGACATTGAGGATCAACAAGCTGAAGAAAATAAAAACACAAAGCTGAACAAAGATTACCACTAACTATGAGACATTTAATAGATAAGCCACCTTATGGTGTGATGACTAGAATCAAGAGCTTGAATTCTGCACTATGCTTAAGATTCCTGTCTCAAATGGAACCAAAGAAGTTTGAAGAAGCTATCCAAGACTCACACTGGATTGGTGCTATGCAGAAAGAGCTGAACCAATTCAAGAGATGCAAAGTCTGGAAACTGGTTCCTAGACCTAAGGGACATAATGTCACAGGGACTAAATGGATCTACAGGAATAAGTTAGATGAAAATTGCATTATTGTCAAGAACAAAGCCAGATGGTGGCAAAAGGCTACATTCAAGAAGAAGGAATAAACTTTGATCAGACCTTTTCCCCAGTAGCAAGGCTGGAAGCAATAAGACTATTCCTTGTCTATGCAGCCCATAAACGATTCAAGGTCTTCCAGATGGATGTCAAGTCAGCATTCCTTAATGGAGATCTAATTGAGAAAGTATATGTGGATTAGCCATCAGGTTTTGTAGATCCACACTTTCCTGATTATGTTTATAGTCTTAATAAAGATCTATATGGGTTGAAACAAGTTCCTAGAGCATGGTATGAAACTCTGGCTACTTTCCTCATTGACAATAAATTCTCAAGGGGAAAAATAGACAAGACCCTATTCCTAAGTGAATAAAAGGGAAAGATCATCCTAGTTCAGATTTATGTTGATGACAGAATCTTTGGGTCTACTAAGAACAACCTTTGCATGAAGTTTGCCAAACTAATGCAAGGGAAGTTTGAGATGAACTACTTGGGTGAGCTAATATTCTTCTTGGGACTCCAAGTAAGACAGGCTGATGATGGATTATCCATATCCCAGTCTAAGTTCACCAGGGAGTTGATTAAAAAATATGTCATGGAGACTGCCTCCACCATGAACACTCCAGTATGATTAAGTATGCTTATAGGAAAGATGAGGCAGGGAAACCTATTGATGAGTCTTTGTATAGAGGGATAATTGGCTCCTTACCATACTTGACTGCAAGTAGACCTGACATCATGTATGCAACATGTGTCTGTGCTAGATACCAAGCATACCCTGAAGAGTCTCATTATTCTACTGCAAAGAGAATTTTAAGATATCTTAACGAGACACCAGATCTTGGTCTATGGTACCCTAGGAATGGAGATTTTCTTCTAATAGGTTTTTCAGATGCAGACTTTGCATGCTGTAAGGAAGACAGGAAAATTACCACTGTTACATGCTAATTCCTAGGTAGAAGACCGGTGTCATCGAGCAGCAAAAAATAGACAAGTGTTGCTATATCCACAGTAGAGACAGAATATATAGCAGCTGGAAGCTGCTGTTCCCAGTTGCTTTGGATACAACATCAACTTAAAGACTATGACATCAAGATAAGTCAAACTCCTTTATATTGTGATTCAACTAGTATTATATCAATTTTTAGAAAACTTGTTTCACATAGCAGAACAAAGCACATTGAAATTAGATATCACTTTATTAGAGAACATGTTGAGAAAGGGGACATAAGCCTAGAATTTGTTTTTACTAAACAACAAGTAGCTGACATATTCACTAAATCTCTGGATGAAAGTAAATTCAACTATTTTAAAATTGAATTAGGTATGTTGAATCTAGAATGAGATGATAGGTCAAAAAAAATTTTCTCTTCAACATGACTCAGTGACTACAGAAGTTATAAGTGTCAATTCCTTAGTAGTTGGTTTCGACACACAGAATTTGGTGTCGACACAAAGTCGTCAAGTGTGTCGACACACAGAAGTAGGTGTCGACACATAGAGCTTGAGTATGTCGACATATAGAGTTGTCGAGACATTAAACCCTCTGTCGAGACTTTAGAAGTCCTTGTCGGCACACAGAAAATGGTCTCGACACATGGAGTTGTCAAGACTCAAAACCCTTAGTCGACACTTTTATCGGTCAGTGTCTACAATTTTAGCGATCAGTGTCGACATAAACAAATTTTTGTCGACATAGAAAACTCTAATTTCAGCCCGCCTTTTGGCCTTCCTTATTTAGAAAAGTAAAAATAGGAGGAAGCGAGACCTTGTCGACTACGCTCTCTGAACTTTCGAGACTAAACCATTTGTGTCGACCAAGAAATTCTATTTCTCTCTCTTCAACTTCAACTTCATTCATCTCCAATGGCGCCCAAGACGGACAACAATATCAATGAAGGTTATGAACTTGTTCAAGGTGCATTCACTGATGTAGAACCCGATATTAAGGCAGTAGTGGACCTAATCCAGGAAGCATGTCTTGATTATGTAGTTTCGGAACCGACAATGATATGGAAGAAAGAAGTCTTAGAATTCTATTCCAATGCAATAACAAATTCGAAGTGGAACAAGATTAAATCTACTATTCAGGGAGAAACAGTCAAAATAAGTTCCAAGAATCTGAGCAAATCCCTTCAACTTCCAAGGATTTAAGAAGAAATGGAGATTGATTCTACACTGATTGCAAAAGCCCTCAAATGGTGTGGGCTAACCCCAAACACAAACATTAGATCATCCATGACTAGGAAAGGGATGAACTCTAAGGGGAAGTTTCTGTCTGAAGTTATAGGGAAAGTTGTCCTATGCAAAACTGGGGGACATGATAGGATTTCCTCCTACATGTTTATCCTAATGACAAGAATCATCTTCAAGATAAAGACTGACTGGAGTATTGTTATCTTCAATAAGGTTAAGGAAAGCATTAAGAAGCCTAACCTAGGCAGAATACTGAGTTTGTATCTGGCTGCAAATATACCTGAGGTACTGAAACAAACTGCTGGTTCAAAGATTAATCATATGAGTAGAATGGATATAAGAATCCTATCTAGATGAGACAGGGTTTTGTCCAAGGAATACCCTGCACCTAAGCAGAAGACCAAACATGTAGGAAAATCTAAGAAAGATACTGTACAAGCTGAGGAGTCCTCTAGTGATTCAGAATAAAGGGTTGAATTCAGTTCAGATGAAGATAATACTGAATTACCTAGGAAGTATCCAGTTCTCACAACTGGAACAGAAACCCAAGTCCAGGAAGGGATAGTGAAACAAATAGATCTTCAAGTGCTAACAATCCTAGCGGGAGATAACAATATAGCTGAGTTAGGTTGTGAGACTGCAAACCTCACTGTGATTGATGTAGTTCAGGACATCAACACAGCTGCAAAAACTTCTGAAAAAGAGGCACATGATGTGCATATTCAAGATTTGTAAGAGAAACCTCAGAATCTTGAGAATGATGTAATTCATGGATTAGAAACTGACTTCCAGAAATAAGAAGAAGAGGTTCATAAGGAAGACATTTCTGCTGATCAACACACTACTGTAGCGGTTAAGGGGGAGGTGCAAGACCTAGTCCCAAGGCAAGATATAGATGTTCAAGGCACACCAATGGAACTACAAATATCATCAGATTCTAAAAGTGAGGAAGAAGCCTCAGTCCTTAAGAAAAGGAAGATATTGGACCTCAGGAAGAAGAGTGCAGGTTACAAGAAAGCATTACAGGCTGGGAAAACATCTCTTGCTTCAGAAGTAGATTTAGGTTCCCTACTCGTGAAACTACAAGAAAAACTTGATGAGCAAAGAGTTGCACTTGAAAAATAGGTGGATGAAAGACACATGGAGATGTAGTTTAGCCTGGCACAGGACATCAAATCTATCAGATTTGAGGTAAATTTGCTCAAGAAAGAAATGACAGACTGTTTCCATAAGGGAGGCAATTCTATAGTATATATTGTCCAGCAACAACAAACTACCAAAACTTTGGTGGATGACCTGGCTATAAAGCAAGGTTTTGTTCTTAAAAATCAGACAAGGATGAATGATAATTTAATGGACATACATTCCATCACTTTGAATAAATTGGCTGAACAGAACAGTGCCATAAAGACACATATGGACACCAAAGAATCTGCCACAGCAGCTCAAATAAAACTCGATTTGACAACAGTTAATACTACCATAAAGACTTCTGAGACTGCTATTTCTCCTTAAATGAAAAAGTTGAAGGACTATTATACTACTGGAAATTATCATGTGGTAGATCAAGTTCGATTTCAGAAGACTGACCTAAGAGATCACATTGCCCGAGAAGTCATAAAGGGGGAGAGAGTGCTTATCAAGGCTAGCTCTGATCATGCCAAATGGGTATCCGACAGTATCAGAGCTACCTTGGGATATCAACCTCTATGTGATGATGATAATGCTTCTAAATCTGGATGCCAACCTGCAATCTTAGAGGGGATGCAACCTGAAGTGGCTCAAGTCATATATCCCCCTTTTGAGTATGAAGAAATTCATCAGGCAGTATAGGATATGTACAGTCCTCCACAGGATAAAGTACCTTTAATCTCTGAAGAAGTGGAAATGCCTGATCCAGTAATGCTTAAAGAGCATGATGCACAAATATCTAAGAGAAGATTCAGGTAACAGGCTCAAGCTAGGCCTGACTTTGAGAAATGGAGTCCAACCTCTAGAAGAATCATCCTAACTGCATGGAATGCAGTGGCTAAAAATCAGTATGATAGGGGCAAGTGGTACTCCAAATAGGAATGAGATATGTATCTTGCACAATAGGAAAAAATCAACAAATTTAGGAAGGACTTGAAGGCTGGTAGAATTCTTGCAAACTACATATAGCCTTGCAAGTATTTCCCCAAACCATTCCATTATTTTGAGAGGCAAAAGCTGAAAGCATCTCAAATTATAGCCAAAGACATCAAGGGAAAGAATCCTGTTGATGATGCTGAAGCTGAAGTCAAAGCTACTGTCCAACCAGAAAAAGAGATTGTAATCAGGGAACCCGATCAATCCTAATTTTAGACTTACTTAGTTCTTAGAGAACTTTGTAGATCTTTTGTTTCTTTGTTGTAATACATAAACTTTGTATTCCTACTTTTATGATGAAGGAATTTTTGATTGCCAACAATTCATATACCAATGTTTCTGAGTTGCATAGTTTCTTCTAATATTTCATGATTGAAAATTTATGTATGATATGCTAGAACTACTAATGAATTAATTTGAAAATGCTAAATACATCATACTTATTTTTTTTATATATTGGTGTATATAATGACTATGGGTTATGACTTCTCTAAATAGGGGGAGATTATTGTGTACATTGGAGATTGTGTACCTGATTTGGAGAAGCATCACATAACTCAATGATATATATCAGTTTTTATTTGATGCCATTTTGAGTTTATTTGTGCAGGAGAAAGATTGAAGAAATTATTCTATGTAAAAAAGTGTCGAGACACTTATTTAGTGTCGACACCTTTGAAGGAGCTGTGCCGAGACAAGAAGCAAGTCTGTGTCGACATACAGGACTTATGTCGACACACAGAGTTTAAGTCGACATCTACTATTTCGACACCCAGAGTTCAAGTTGACATCAACTGTGTCGACACACAGGACTTGTGTCGACATTCATGGTTCAAGTCTACAATAGCTATGTCGATACACAGGACTTGTGTCGATATACAGAAGTTCGGTCTTCATCAATTGTGCAGACAGTTTCTGAAGAGTGTCGACACTATCAAAAGAAGTTCGTCGACACATTATAAAAAGGGAGTGTAGAGACTGGTTGAAGAGCTGTGCCGACAGTTTCTGAAGAGTGTTGACAACATCAAAGGAGTTGTGTTAACACATAGTATAAAAGCTGTGTCGACAGTTTTAATGTTTGTCGACAACACCAGAGGAAGTGTGTCGATACCCGGGTAATTGTGTCGACACATACTTCATCTGTGTCGACACATATTATCCCTGTGTCTTGACATATTCATCTGAGTAAAATAACTCTAAGTGCCAGATCTCCAGATAGAAGACTTGACATCTGCCAAGATTGACAAGCCTGGTTAGACATGTAAGAACTGACAGTTGTCAGTCATCCACCGGATCAGCCAGTTGCCTCTAATGTGATCTATAAATAGATCCGAGCATTCAGAAGGAAGAGATAGAGTTCTGATTCTAATTCAGAGAAGGAGACAGTATCTCTTTGGATCTGTTATTGTTTGCTGAATCAAGTCAACAAGAAAGAAGTTTTGTCTACATTAACTTCTCAAGAATATTCAACCTAGGTTCCTTTTTTCAAGAAGCTTTGAATAAGCTAAGTAAGGTTGAATCTGATCCATTGCCGCAATGATCTGAAGGAAGCAGATTAATCAAGATCTGATCAAGATTCCTTCACCCCTCTTTTGTCTCTATCAAGGTTAAGGAAGAAAAGTAATTCTTTATACAATTTTTGTAGGATATATTTATAGATCTGAGTGTTATAAGCTTGTAATTATCACTAGTAGAAAAATAGCTTTTAGCCACGGTTTATTTTGCCACGGGGAAAAACCGTGGCTAATAAGATAGTATTAGCCAAAGATGACTAATCCGTGGC
Source organism: Platanthera zijinensis (assembly GCA_039513925.1). NCBI lineage: Eukaryota > Viridiplantae > Streptophyta > Magnoliopsida > Asparagales > Orchidaceae > Platanthera > Platanthera zijinensis. Next base: position 115,565,814 of record CM077090.1, on the reverse strand, counting down.
AAATAACCCAACTTTTTTGCCATGGTTTGCCTGTTTCATGGCTAATAATCTAGAATTAGCCGCGGAAGCCTAATCCGTGGCAAAAAGTCTGGTTTTTTTTAGTCCCACACCGCCAATAAAAAGCTCGATTTTGGGTTTATATAGACCATTCAAAATTATTGTTTGAAATGAAATCGGCGTGGCGACGGCGGCAGCCGGGCGGCGGCGGCGGTGGGGGCGGCGGCCGGGCGGCAGTCGGGCGGCGGTGGCGGCTGCCGGGCGGCGGCGGTGGCTGTGCGGCGGCGGCGGCTGCCGAGCGGCAGAGGGCGGCCGAATATTTTTTATGTTAGGTTTATTACAGGTCCTTTAGCCACGGCAATTGAACCGTGGCAAATGAGGAAATTTTAGCCATGACAATTGAACCGTGGCTTATAACTTATTAGCCACAGATTCAGCGTGGCTAATACTATTAGCCACGCTCGCATTGCCCATACCCATTTACTGTGGGTAGGCCGTGGCTAATAGTTATTAGCCACGGTTTTGGACTTTTAGCCACGGAAATCTGCCGTGGCTAAAAGTCTATTTTTTAGTAGTGTATAAAGGCTGAGGTAGGACTGTTTGCCTGAGATAGGAGATTAAGTTCTCTGAGATGTAGTCCTGGTGATAAGGGCTGAGGTAGTGCTTGATAGCCTGAGTGGTAGGTGTGTGGATTCACTCTGAGGTAGGGTTCTTGGGAAGAACCTGAGGTGTTGGACTTGTTGAACTCTGAGTTGTAGGACCGAGTTTTGGTTCTGAGTTGTAAGATCAGAAGATCTGAGAAGGTGGAAGGAAGTTTGGCCGAATCTAGTGTATTGCTAGATAGGCGAAGGGGGAAAGTGGATGTACCAATCTCTTGGGAAACAACTAAAAATCTGTATGTCTGCTGTGATTACTATAGAATTTTAGTCATTCTGTGAATAAACAATTAACTGCCAAAAGAATCAAGAATTGAACCTATTCACCCCCCCTCTAGGTGTTTTGACATTCTTAAAACCTATTAATTCATTCCCCATGACATCAGACCGAGAGTGCGGAAGAAAAGAGGGCGACGGGTTTTGCAAGGCCTTCGACCGCCGCTGGTAGGAGTGCCAGTGCTCGGAATCATCGACGGAGGGTAGATCCGGGAAGCTCTCACCAAGATCTACGCATTAGTGGTAGGTAATTTTCTTTCCTTGGAATTTTGGCATTAGGGTTTTTGACCTTAACTCCCATTTGCCCTTTAAAGTTTCAGGAATCATTTCCTAAGAGTTCTTGCGGCCGATCCTTGAAGCGGAGCGCTCGGGAGGCCAGATTTTTAGAAGATCATGAAGCAAGTGGTGGTTTGCCCCCTTGCCAAGCCTCTTATTAAGATCCTTATGTCTCTTCTCTGATTTTTTGTCTAATGTTTGCTATATTTTACTTAGCATAGCTGTAACCTTGTTTTTCTCATCTTGTTGTGTTGAGGTAGAATTCTTTTTCCTGTGTTGGGCTCCTGACTTGTCTAACCCTCCCTTTATCTAAACATATGGAACTTAGTCTTGGTCTAGGTTAAGTTGTTGTCAAAAAAATTTAATTAGTTATTATAAGTCTATTAACCTTTGTTTAGGTAAGATAGAATTTCTGTCAGGTTTCTGCTTTAGGAGTCGAGTGAACTCAGCTAAGCATCGAGTGCATTAGGTGTTCATCCTTTGTCATCGAGAGCGTTGAGTGTTTAGCCTTTGGCGTCTTGTGCATTGAGTGTTCAGCCTTTGGTGTCAAGAGAATTGAGTGTTAAGCCTTTGACATCAATGGCATTGATTATTCAGCCTTTGGCATCCAGTGCGTTGAGTGTTTAGCAAACATCGAGTGTGTTGAGTGTTCTACCTTTGGCGTCGAGTGTTCAGCTTTTGGCATCGATTTCTTTAAGAATAGCTTCTTAGGCATTGAGTAGTTGTAGAACTGGCGCCGAGTGAACTCAGAGAATATGTATTAATGTCGAGTGAATAGATTCTGTGTCTTGGAGTCGAGTGAACTCGGAGCTTGTGTTTTGGCATCGAGTGAACTCAGAGCCTGTATTTTGGCGTCGAGTGATCTCAGAGCCTATGTTTTGGCATCGAGTGTTCTTAAAGCTTGTGTTTTTTCAATTTAGATGTGTCTATTGAGTGGCTTTCAGTTCGTCAATTCATATTCATCGAGTTTACATTAACAACTTCTGGTTTCCTTCTATCTTCATCGTCATGAAAATCTGATGCTAAGCCTTAGTTTCCGTTTCAATCGTTTATAAAATGCATTGCTGTCAGTGGCTTTGGTTATTTATATATTGCATGGTTATATAATGCATGGATAATTGTTTCCCTGGGTTGCCAATGGATAAATGACCACCACCTTATGGGTATATATAGCATGGTTATTTATGGATAGGTTGGCAGTGGATAAATGACCACCAACTTGATGCCGGTTTGTGAATCATTACACCTGGTGGGTTTTCTTCTTGTCTTTTTGACTGTTAGTTTGTATTAAAAAATCTGGCAACCACCACAGTGCCCTTTTGATATGTTTGGTCTGAAGGTAGGTGTTGGACAATGTGGCCACCACCACAGTGCCTTTTTGAGATGTTGGGTCTGAATGTTGGTGTTGGATAATGTGTCCCCCAACATAGTACCGCTTTTACCAGTGTTAATGATTCACGTATTTTGAGCTGATTAGTATCATTTTTTATATACATATACATATATGTTCTTATACATGCACTTGTAGATGTTAATAAAGCATGACTTCATATCGCACTTGGTGATATTTCTTATACTTAAAACCCTGTAAATCCTTCTTTTGCTTATTACCTTATGATTTGTATGATGTGGATTGACAGTTTATTTTCTATTTTGGGCTGGTAACCTTTTAAACTCTCTTGTTATTTACCTTTGGTTTCTTTTGCCATTTGTTCTTTCTTGCTGAGGCATTCTTTCTTTTGAATACCTCAGGCTCTGAGATGTAGAAGGTTGGGTGACTGGAGTTGGTGGTCTCAGGCTTTCAGCAGTAGTAGTTGTGGTTCTTACCTCCCCTTCGTGAGGTAGTTTTGTTGTTCTATTTTTTAGTTCAGACATACATGTTGTTTGGTGGGTTCGTGTCAGGTTGTTAACGCCCACTGGAGATTTTGTAGAATGTTAAGTTACATGCTGGCTGTTAAGTCACTTTTTAGATGATTTGTTGGTTTTACTTGCTCTCTGGGAAGGATTTATGATAGGATTGCATGTCAATTATTTTCAAGCTATAAAAGTATCATTATACTTATCTTATACTCATGACATCTTTTTAAATCAAAAGACATTATATTTTAGCGAATGTAAGAGCTCTTTTCCTAATAATACCAAATCTAGAGGTATGCATATCTTGAGTTGTCATATGTGGTTGATCATGCTCATATAGGGTATTAATAGAAATAAATGAAGTATTTTTCGCAGCGTATAATAATATTTTCATCTGTGGACTAGTTGATCCACCAAGCCAAGGGATACGACCGCCAAACTTAAATAAAATATGTTTTCTTAAAGATAAACTTGAGAATTTTATAATTAATGTTAGGAGTAGGTTCTTTCCTGAGCATCTGCAGTTATCCCCTGTACGGCGTGGCATCACTGTCAAAACCCACATTTTCTCCGCATTTAACAATATATTAGAGAAAGAGAAAATGTGCGTTATGATGCCACATCAACAGGGGATAACTGCAGACACTCAGGCTAAACCCCAATAAACACCTTTATAGAATATCTGTAAGTTATTTAGTGAAAATTAAGATTAAGTTAAACGGTTAGCTGTATCCCTCGGCTTAGTGGCTCATCTAGTCCACGAGAAAAAGATAGTTATACACTGTGAAAAATACTTTATTTACAAGATTAGACGTCCTACATGAGTGTAAACATCTCTAGAGGACAACTCATGGTATGCAAGACTCTAGATTTATGATAATAGTAAAAGTAGCTTTTACGACCGTTTAAATATATTGACTTAGATTTCAAATATGGCATATATGGAGTAATAATAGTAACTTTTATACTTAAAAATACCTAACATGCAACCTAACATAAAACCTTCACGGAGAGCAAGTACAACAAACACAAAAAGTTAAACTAGCAGCAAGTAAAGCATTCAATAACCAAAAGAAAACTACCAGTGGGCATCAACAACCTGACACGAACCCAATGAAAGTATGCAAGTCTGAACTAAAAAAATAAAACAACAAACTGCCTCATAGCGGTGAGGGGAAACCAGTGCAACACTACAGTCCACAAGCTACAACCCAACTCAGCCACTCCACAGGCTACAGCCCTGAACCTGAGGCATTCAAAAGAAGAATACCTCAGCAAGAAAATACAAGTGGCAAAGGAAATAAATAGGTAAACTCATACCCGATGAAAATTTCTTAAGGAATTTTACAATTACTCGCCAAACCCTACTCTACCGATACTTGACAAATTAGGCTAGCGGTTCTCGCCAAATTCTACTTAACGACTTACGACGGATTCTTACTCGGCTAACCTACCATATTCGACGAATCCTACCGACGATACTCGATGAATTTTCTAACCTAAACTCGCCAAATTACACTTAGCCTCTATTCCTATCCTCTAAGCCTTGGCCAAAAATTTGCCCTAACAAAGGGATTCTTTTCATGGGTCTACCTACAAAACCCCTACTCTCTAAAGGAGGAGGAAAGAAGGGAATAAAACAACAAGAAAATGGACATGCAAGGGGGAAATACACTTTCCTTGAAAACTCCGGAAAAGATGCCTCCCGCTCGCACCGCGATAAGGATTGGCCGTGAAAAGTCCCTAACAACGTTTCCTGAAAATTTTGGAGGAGAAAAGAGGTCTAAACCTCAAACCCTAACTCAAAAAATCGGGGAAACGAGAAGATCTTACCACGATCGCGTATCCCTCGCCAAGAGCTTTCCAAATTTCCACTGCATTGACGAAACCGACAACCGGAGCTCCCTTAATCGTCGGCCTAATGCACGCCCATCCACTGCTCATTTCCATTTCGCAAAAGCAGCCTGCCGTCGGGTAGGGAAGAAGATGAATAGGAAATGACGCGACCTAATTCCAACTTTATAAATATATACATAATTAATTATTATAATATAAATTACTCCATATCCCAAACACGACCCGAAATACAAGATAACTCGAAATCTTATGAAAATCTCACCGTAGCTAAATACCGATGCTACAAATCTAACAACAAAGTTGAAATCTGAATCCGACAAACAAACTCGGGCAAAACACCACCAGAAGACAAAACGCCACCACATCCCAAGAAAAAGCTCGACCGAGTCACCAAAACAGACCCGACTCGCGAGGGAAGTTGCACAACCAAACAAAAAATCAACCACACAAAAAAACCCACTGTCAAACCCGTTCTCCCACAAACAACACCCGTTTATTACGTGTTAACGTAACGCCGTGATGCACAACTTACACCACTACGGTAATTAAAATAAATACCAAAAAATCAGGGGCATTACAGCCACCTCCCTTAAAGGAAGTTTCGTCCCGAATTTTAAACATAAAGAGGATTAAATCCAAAACAAAACAAAAGCAATCATAGGATAACGAAGAAACTCTTACCACAACAATCAAGAAAAAAGATTAGAATGAGCCTCCGTCATAGTTGCCTCTAATTCCCAAGTCACGCTCTCAACGTCTTAGTTCTTCCACAAAACTTTAACCACAGTAATGGTCTTCCTTCGAAATACCCGATCCTGAGTATCCAAAATACAAACAGGCACCTTTATAGAGGAAAGTTTATGGTCCAACTGGGGCACAACATCAAGAATTTTCCCGTCGCTCAACACACACTTCCTCAACTGACTCACGTGGAAAACATCATGCACACAAGGAAAATTTGCTGGCAAAACAAGTCTATAAGTTGATAATCCAATCCACCCAACAACTTTAAAAGGTCCAACATACCTAGAGTCCAACTTATTGTTTTTACCAAACCTCTTAACACCGAACATTAGGGAAGGCTTAAGAAACACCTTGTCCCCAATGGCACACTCCAATTCAGTCCTACACCGATGACATTATTTTCATAACACTCTTGAGCTATCTGAAGCTTCTCTCGAATATGCTTAACAGAAATATCCATCTCTTCTAACGCTTCCAATCACCAATAACAGTCTCTCACCAACCTCGGCCCAAAACAAGGGAGTCCTAAAACATCTCCCATACAAAGCCTCAAACAGGGCCATCTGTAAACTCTCTTAAAACCTATTATTGTATGCAAATTCCATCAATCTCAAACACGCATCCCATGCTCCTCCGTGGTCCCAAATACAACATCTGATCATATCTTACACGATCTAATTTACTCGCTCTGTCTTACTATTTGTCTGCGCATGATAGGCGGTGGAATACCTCAAATCGGTACCCAACCCCTCCTGTAAACTCCTCCAAAAGTGAGATGTAAACCTGGAGTCTCGATCTGATACAATACTAACAGGTACCCTAGGTAACCTGATGACCTCATCCAAATATAACTCAGCTATTTTCTTTATGGAGTAGTCGATCTTGAATAGAGCGAAGTGAGCACACTTCATCAGTCTGTCAACTATTACCCAAATTTAATAGTATCCTCGGGGAGATCTCGGCAATCCAGTAATAAAATCCATCGAAATACTCTCCCACTTCCAACTCGAAATTTCTAAGGACGTCAACATGCCTCCATGCCTTCCATGATTGGCCTTAACTCGCTTACAAGTAAAACATTATGATACATACTTAGCTATACCGCCCTTCATACCATACAACCAAACGATCTGCTTTAGATCCTTATACATTTTAGTAGAACTGGGGTGGTAGGCAATAGTAGAACAATGCGCCTCTTTGCAGAACTTAACTCGAATATCCTCCACTATGGGAATACAAAATCTGCCATGGTACTTCAAAGTACCCACGTCAACAATAGAAAAGTCGGGTAATTCCCCTTTTGCTGTTCTATTATAATGGTGCTGCAAATCAGGGTCATCCCTTTGATGTAGTCTCATAAGTGAAATCCATGAAGGCTCTAATACTTCCAAACTGCCAGGCGATTCTCTACTCCCTAATGATATATCCATCAAAAGAAAATCCTCCACAAGCGAATCCACAGAAATGTTGAAACTTTTTTATGACTTCCTACTCAGGGCATCGACTACCACATTAACTTTGCCCGGATGGTATTGAATATCAACATCATAGTCTGTGACATACTCTAGCCATCTCCACTAGCGCAAGTTAAATTCCTTTTGAGTTAAGACGTATTTCAAACTCTTATGATCGGTATAAATCTTGCATAGAGTGTCATATAACAGATTTCTCCATAACTTTAGAGCATAAGTCACAGCAACAAATTCTAGGTCATGCGTAGTGTAATTCCCCTCATGAGTCTTTAAATATCGCTACCCATACGCAATCACTTTGCCTTCTTACATCAACACGCACCCAAGTCCAACGTGCGTTGCATCCACTTACACAACATACTCCATTCCTTCGGTTGGCAAGGCCAAAATCAGATCAGTGCACAATCTCCTCTTCAAATCCTGAAAAGCCTCTTCGTACCTATCACTCCAAACAAAGACTGTGTTCTTCTACATAAGCTTAGTCAACGACACAGATAATGTAGGGAAACCTTCCACAAACCTTCTATAATAGCCTGCTAGCCCTAGAAAGCTCCTTATCTATTTGGGAGTGGGAGGTCTATTCCATTCAATAATAGTGGCTATCTTTTCTGGGTCCACAGAAATTCTATCCTTATTAACCACATGACCTAGAAAAGAAACCCGGGGAAGCCAAAACTCACACTTGCTTAGCTTAGCATTCAACTTAAGCTCCCTCAAGGTAGACAAAACTAGACACAAGTGCTGGGCATGCTCTTCAGCACTGCGGGTGAATGGCAAAACATCATCTATGAATACAACCACAAAACGATCCAGGAAGTCCTTAAACACTCTATTCATCATATCCATAAATGAAGAGGGTGCATTAGTCAATCCAAAAGACAAAACCAAGAACTCAAAATTCCCATGCCGTTAATGAAAGGTAGTCCGTGGAATATCTGTCTCACGAATCCTCAACTGAGTATAGCCTAAATAAAGATAAATCTTTACAAACATAGTGCTACCACACAGCTGATCGAATAAGACATCAATTCTTGGCAGGGATACCTATTCTTAATGGTTACTTTATTCAATTCTTTATAATCTATGCACAACCTCATTGATCCATCCTTTTTCTTCACAAACAGTATAGGAGCACCCAACGGTGAAGAACTTGGTTTAATAAATCCATTCTGTAGCAACTCATCCAACTGGGTACGCAGCTCCTCCTGCTCAATGGGGCCATACGTTATGGTGCCTTGGAAATATGACGGGTACCCGGCTCCAAATCTATGACGAAATCCACATCTCTTTCATGTGGAAGATCAAGAAGATTATCAGGAAAAACATCAGGAAACTCACGCACAATAGCAATCTCCTCTACACGCGGTAAACTACCACTGGTCGCCAACACCGAAAACAAATAGGCAAAATATCCAAAATTTACAAGCTTCCGAGCACGTACCACAGAAACAATTGGAGAAACTTGGCGCGGAAAGTCATAAACACTCCTGGGTTGACCGTTGTCTATCTTGAAGTCCAAGAGCTTGACCTTGCATTGGATGACCACATCATACTTGGACAACCAGTACATGCCACAAATCACATCAAAATCTTCCAAGTCTATCACCTTGAGATCAGCAATGGCTAGAAAATCTCCTAATAGAATCGAACAACTCTGAATGCCTTGGTCCAATACAACATAATCGCTAGAGGGAAACTTAACACAAAAGACATTACAAACAAGATCAAGAGTCAAACCGTGATGCTCTACAAGGGTTCTAGCCATGGACGAGTGGGTAGCACTGGAATTAAAAAGAAGGCGCACCCAACGGTCCTTGACCTTAAACATCCCTATAAAATCGTACACACAACTAAGGGAATGAACGTCAAAACTACTGCTACAACAAAAAAACTAAAGCAATAACTAGGATAGGTTATAACCTTAAATCAATTAAGAAGACGTCTGAGATTCCTCCAAAGACACCATGGTCAGCTTACTCTTCTCCTTGTCCAATGGCTGCAGTGGCGGTAAGGCTTGAAGTAGAACTGGTTGTAACGGGAGCTGAGCCTGCGGCACTTTGACCTGAAATGTCCCTTCTATCTGCACTGGAAGTAGACCCTCTCCTTTCCCCAATAGTGGGTAGCGTCGTGCTCCCTCCGCTTACACATAGAACAAACCAAATATCCCTTAGGAACAATCTGAATCGCATGAACTTTCTCTTGCTTTTAAGCTCCTATCCTCTTGAAGCATTTCTCGAACAGATGGCCTGGCCGGCCATAAAAACTACATATCTCTTTTCTCCTTTTCTTCAAAGCATCATCGGATTCTTGGGAACTCTTACCCTCACCAGTCTTCCTCTTATCCTTAATCATTTTTTGACCTTGGTTCTTGGCATTGTAGATCGCCTCAACCTTAAGAGCAGCCTCCACAACTTTAGCGTAGATTTTAGATCCGTAAGCACTAGCTAGTAGCTGGATGTCATTCCTAAGACCACCCAAAAATTGTTTAACTTGACTAGACTTTGAAGACACCATGTCCGGGGCAAATCAACACAGCTTGCTGAACTCTACATTTTACTCGCTAAAGGTAAGATGCCTTTGCTTAAGATGCAAAAAGTAATTTATCAAACGGTCTCTCTCGACCGATGGTAGAAACTTTTTTAGTAGCAGCTCCTTGAAGGATTCCCATGAACTCCCATCCTCAAGGTTTTCCTTCTCTCTCAGCCACCAATGCTTAGCAAGTCCCTTGAGCTGATACACAGAGACCTTTACTCTCTTGTCCGCTGAAACTCTTGAATAAGTGAACATCTCCTCGATGGCTATTATTCAATCCTCCAAAGCCATAAAATCTGCTCTACCATCATAGGTAGGGGGTCCCAATCGCTGAAAATGCGAAACAAACATCATCTCTGGTGGTAGAAACATCGGGGGCACCACAGTGGCAAGGGGAACATGAACAGTCTAACCCACAACTGGGTCCTTCACTCTAGGCAACTGACCAGAAACAACCAACAACAATTCCGGGATCTGCGACTACATCTCCAGCATTTTCCTCGATAGAGTATCATTGCTCTGCCACAATCCTTCAATTACAGCCTCACTATGGACACTAGATGATTCTCCCTCTGACTAGGGAGTCGATCTGGTTACCGGTCACTTAGGAAGCATCTAATCAAATAATTAATATCTAATCGAAACCTAGCTTAATTGTTAGAACCAAACAACTTAGTTCAGACAATACATAGTTAAATACTTGCGCATACTGCTAAATTGCTCTGGGATTTTCATTTATGATGTCATGCCTAAACTTAGGATGACACGCCGCCATCCTACTAACTTATGTGCCTAAACAATGAATGCATGAATTCATATTTTTTTGACTCAAAACCATGTGTGTAAGTATGTCATAATGTAAATATTTAGCTTAGCACGTGTGCTAATGCGATGTTATGACATGCCTGTTGTGTTATGCAATCTAAAAAAGGCCTTAATGCATGTTTTGTGCGGCACACACATGAAATATTATGCATCCCATACTACATAATATCGCAAGCAACAAAAATCCAAACGTGCTAATGGGCATCAATGTGATGGTGGTTATGCATCCCGTACTACATAACCATCACATGTTGCCACCAATGGTGGATCCATATACAAACACATATTATGCATCCCATACTACATAATATGTACCGTATACTTCTTATCATGCTTATGAGTATAGTGTCCATGTATCAGCCAAGATGTACTGATGACACATTGGTGTGTGTATGAAATGTAACTAGACAACTAACACTAACCTGAGATAGATGTTCGTCCAATTATCAAATAACCTATCCCTCTGATACCAACTGTCACAACCACCATTTTCTCCGCATTTAATAATATATAAGAGTAAGGAAAAATGCGTGTCATGATGCTATATCAGTAGGGAATAACTGCAGTAGCTCAGGCTAAACCCCACTAAACACCTTTATAGAAGATCTATAAGTTATTTAGTGAAAATCCAGATTAAGTTAAGTGGTTAGCCGTATCCCTTGGATCAGCGGCTCATCTAGACCATGAGAAAAAGATAGTTATACATTGTGGAAAATACTTATTTACAAGATTAGATATCCTACATGAGTATAAATATCCCAAGAGGACAACTCATGGAATGCAAGACTCTAGATTTATGATAATAGCAAAAGTAGATTTTATGACCATTTAAATATAATGACTTAGGTTTCAAATATAACATGTATGGAGTAATAGTAGTAACTTTTATACTTAAAAATACCTAATATGCAACCTTGCATAAAACCTTCACAGAGAGCAAGTACAACCAACTCAGAAAGGTAAACTAGCAGCTAGCAAAGTATTCAATAACCCAAAGAAAAATATTAGTGGGCATCAACCACCTGACATGAACCCACCGAATGTATACAAGTCTGAACAAAAAACTAAAACATCAAACGACCTCACATCGGTGAGTAGAAACCACTACAACACTACAGTCCACAAGCAACAACCAAGCTCAGCCGCTCCACCGTTTACAACCCTGAACCTGAGGCATTCAAAATAAAAACACCTCAACAAAAGAATACAAGTGGCAAAGGAAAAAAATATGTAAAAAGTACAAAGTCAAAGTAGGGTTTACAAAACCCGACTACAATAAATGCTAAAACCCACATCAAATTAGTCAAATAAAGCAGGCAAGTAAAAGTCTGTAATAAAGCAATTAAATGAACATATGCACCGAGTGCGGAATGAAGCCATGCTTCGACAAGAAAATCTGTAAGGATTAGCATAAACAACATAGATTGATCTAAAAACAAACTGAGCACAAAATCGCACGAAAACGTGAGTCATTAACACTAGGTAAAAACAACTAGGCCGGAGTCGATGAATAAAATGTTTAATCCCGAACTACCAAACCCAAATGTCTCAAAATGGGCACAACGGTGGTGGCCTCCTATCCGAACACAATGCAGCAGTCCACAAAAATAGAGACAAAACCAAACCACCAAGGTCAATAACCCACAAACCGACATCCAGTTAGTGGTCCTTTATCCACTACCAACCTGCCTAGCTGAAGAAACATCATAACCGAACACCCCAACAAAAACCCAAGACTAAACCCAAGGGCGAGGGCTACGTAACCTCAAGCCCTAACTCATAAAATTGGGGAAATGGGAAGATCTTACAACAATTGCGTAGCCCTCGCCGAGAGCTTTCCAGATATCTACTCCATTGACGAAACCGACCACTGGAACTCTGTCAATCATCGGCCGAATGCATGCCCGTCCACCTCTCCATTCTATTTCGCAAAAGCAGCCTGTAATTGGGTGGGGAAGAAAATGAATAGGAAATGGCGCGATAAAATTCTTACTTTATATATATATATATATACATAATTAATTATTTTAATATAAATCTATTTAATAATCCATAGCCCAAACACAATCAGAAATCTAAGTTAACTCGAAATCTTATGAAAATCGCATCGTAGCTAAACACGGATGCTACGAATCTAACAACGAAGTTAAAATTCGAATTCAACAAACCAACCTGGGAAAAACACCACCCGAAGACAAAATGCCACCATATTCCTAGAAAAAGCTCCATCGAGTCACCAAAACAGACCCGGCTTGCGAGGGAAGGTGCACAACCAAACCAAAAATCAACCACAAAAGAAAACCCACTAATCAAACGCGTGCTCCAACAAATAACACCCATTAATTACGCGTTAACGTAACTCCATGACGTTAAACTTACGCCACTACGGGAATTAAAATAAATACCAAAAAATAAGGTTCATTATAATCACGTCACATATTTTCTCTTACTCTGATATAATATCTTATGTTGAGAAAATGCTTGGTTTGATAGTTGGTATCAGAGGGTTTAGTGGTTTTATTCCGTTTCATACACACACCGATGTGTCATTAGTACGTCTTGGCAGAAGCATGAGCATTACACTCATAACCATGATAAGAAGTATATCGGGCATATTATGTAGTATAGGATGCATAATATGTGTTTATATATAGATCCTCATTGGAAGCAACATGTGAATGTTATGTAGTATGGGATGCAAAATAATCATCACATGAATGCCCATTAGATTTTACCTTTTTGTTACATGTGATATTATGTAGTATGGGATGCATAATATTTCATGTGTTCGCCGCTCATAACATGCTTTAAGGCCTTTATTTGAATGCATAACAAAGCATGCATAGCATAACATTGCATTAGCACACACGCCAAGCTAATATTTACATGATAAAACCAAAACACACATGGATTTAAACAAAAAAGAATAAGAATTCATGCATTTATAGTTTATGCGCATGAGTTAAAAGGATGACCGTATATCATCCTAAGATAAGCATATCATCATTTATGAAAATCCCAGAGCAAGTTAGCAGTGTGAGCATGTATCTATACATGTATGGTCTGAGCTAAGTTGGGTAGTTCTAGCATAAAGCTAGGTTTTAATTAGTTGTTTGTTGTGATATTAGGATGTCGCCTTAGCGTATTAAGACGATGTCGACTCCTTAGTATAAGGGCGAGTCATCAGGTGCGCAAAGTGAGGATGTGATTGAAGGGCTGCGACAGAGAAGTAAGACTTTGTCGAGGTAGATGGTTGAGATGCAATCAAAGATTCAGGTGTTGTTCACTGTCATTTCAGTACAGTAGCCTAGAGTATAGCACCCTGCTGTAGGTCAAGTCGTTCCTATTCCCCCTGCTCCATTTGTACCTCGAGTTTCGCTGCTACCCGAGATGAATTTCATATCACTTTTTTAGCGACTACGACCTCCTACCTATGACGATAGAGCTAACTTCATGGAATTGGATGACTAGATTATTGATATCGATGAGATGTTCTCGTATTCAGGAGTTTCTGCTAACCAAAGAGTGATGGTTGCCGCTTACCAGCTAAAGGGTCTTGCGAAGAGCTGGTGGTTGAAGGAAAAAGAGAACCTTACAGATGGATGTTCATGGGAATCATTCAAGGAGTTGCTGTAGAGGAAATTTCTACCATCGGTCGAGAAAGACCGTTTGATGAACAATTTTCTACATATGAAGCAAAGACAACTCACGGTCAGTGAGTATGAGATAGAGTTCAGCAAGTTGAGTTGGTTTGCTCCAAATATGGTAGCCTCTGAAGCGAGCAGAGTGAAGCACTTTCTAGGTGGTCTTAGGAGTGACATCCAACAATTGACTAGTGCGTATGGATCAGAGAATTATGCTGAGGCAATGGAAGATGCTCTAAAATTTTAAGCGATTGATAATGCAAAGAATCAAGGCATGAAAATGAGTAAGGATAAGAAAAAGTCCAACGATATTAAAAGCTTTAAGGATTCGTGCCCTTCTTTGAAGAAGGGAAACATGGAGGCGTGTAGTTTCTGTGGCCGGCCAGGCCATCCTTTCGACAAGTATTTCAAAATATTGAAGGTTCAGAAGCAGTAGTAGGTGCATACAATTTAGAGGGCCCCAAAAGGAAATTTGGTCAATGCTTCATGTAAGCACAAGGGGCATGATGTTTCCCATTGTTAGATTAAAGATAGGGTGTGCTTCTAGTATAGACAGAAAGGACACTTGAAGTCTAGATGACCGCGATCTCAGCCCCTGCTGCAGCCAGTTCCACTTAAGCCTTGCAACCGCTGCAATATTTGGATAAAGGGAAGGGCAAGCTGAATGTGATGACTTTGGAAGAAGCGCATACGTCCACCCAAGTGATCACAGGTTAGATTCTAATCTAGTTCATTGCTTGAAGCTGTAGTTTTAATGTTGGTCGCTTAGTTATGCATGCAATTCTATAGGGATGTTTAAGGTAAAGAATCGTTGGATGTGCATTTTTTTATTCCAGTGCTACCCACTCATTTGTGGCAAGGAAGTTCGTGTAACGTCATCGTCTGACTCTTGATCAAAATGGCGATCCATTTCGCATTAAGTTTCCCTCTATTAACTCGGTGGTGTCGGACCAGGGTATCAAGAGTTGTCCTATTCTTTTAGGTGATTTTCTAGCTTTTGCTGATCTGAAGGTGCTGGACTTGGAGGACTTTGATGTGATCCTATGCTTGGACTCGTTGTCCTGCTATGATGTAGTTATCTAAAGCAAGGTTAAGCATTTGGACTTCAAGATGGACAACGACCACCATAGGAGGGTGTATGGCCTTTCACGCAAGGATTCCCCGATTATTTATAAGGTATGTGCTCGGAAGCTTTTAGATTCCTGCTGTTGTGCTTATTTGGTTTCTATTTTGAAGGCCTTTGGTAGTTTGCCACATATCAAGGATGTTCCAGTGGTGCGAGAATTTTCTTTATGTTTTCCCTGATAGTCTTCCTGGTCTTCCACCAGAGAGAGATGTGGAGTTTGTTATAGATCTAGAGCCGGGTACTAGCCCTATTTCTAAGGCACCGTACCGTATGGCCCCGGAGAGCTGGATGAGTTCCGTACCCAGCTAGATGAGTTGCTGCAGTGTGGATTCATTAGAACAAGTTATTCATCTTGGGGTGCTCCCGTCTTGTTTATTAAGAAGAAGGATGGATCGATGAGTTTGTGCATGTATTACAAGGAATTGAATAAGGTGACTATCAAGAATAGGTATCCCTTACCGCGGATAGATGATTTGTTAGACCAGTTGCATGGTAGTGCGGTGTTTTAGAAGATTGACCTTCATTCGGGCTACTATCAGTTAAGAATCTTTGAGTTAGATGTTCCGTGAACTGCTTTCCATTCTCGGTATAGGCATTTTGAGTTCTTGGTAATGTCCTTTGGATTGACGAATGCACCCTCTGCCTTTATTGACAGGATGAATAGAGTGTTCAAAGATTTTTTAGACAAATTTGTGGTTTTTTCATTGAGGATGTTCTAGTTTATTCTCGGAGTGCTGAGGAGCATGCTCAGTACTTGCATTTAGTTCTATCTACTTTAAGAGAGCAAAAATTGTATGCCAAGTTGAGTAAGTGTGAATTTTGGCTACCTCAGGTGTCATTTTTGGGTCATCTTATGAATAAGGATGGAATTTTAGTTGACCTCGAGAAGATAGCTGTTGTTATGGATTGGAAAAGACCTACCACACCTAAAAGGAAAAGAAGTTTCCTAGGGTTGACATGCTATTATTGAAGATTTGTGGAAGGATTCTCTATGTTGTCTGCACCACTGACTAAGCTTACACAAGAGAATGTTGCTTTTTTGTGGAGCGATAAGTGCAAAGAAGCCTTTCAGGAAATAAAAATGAGATTGTGTACTGCTCTAGTGTTGCCTTTGCCTACCGAAGGGGTAGAGTATGTTGTTTATGTGGATGCATCGCACGTCGGCCTCAGTTGTGTATTAATACAAGAAGGAAATGTGACTACGTATGGATCGAGGAATTTAAATACTCATGAAAGGTACTACCCTACAAATGATTTGGAGTTCGCAGTAGTGATCTATGCCTTGAATTAGTGGAGACATTTGTTGTATGACACATTGTGCAAGATTTACAAGAACCATAAGAGCTTGTTGTATGTATTCACTCAGAAGGAGCTGAATTTGCGCCATCGTCAATGGTTAGAGTATGTCGCGGATTATGATGTTGATATGCTTTATCATCCAGATAAATCTAATTTGGTAGCCGACGCCTTGAGTAGAAAGACCGCGCAGATCTTTAACCTTTCTGTAGAATCTTTGGTTGAAGAGTTTTTATTAATGGGCCTTTCTATTGGAAGTGGCGATATGCCAAGAAGCTTAGAAGTGGCGGAGCCTTCATGGATTGCGCTTACAAAGCTTTATTAGAAGGATGATCCTGATTTGGAGCATATTTGTAGCAGGACTGAAAAAAGCGAGTTACAAGAATTTTCGATCGATGATGTTGGTACCTTGAAATAACGCAAAGATATTGTATTCCGGCTATGGAGGATAGTCGAGCAAAGATTTGTAGTGAGGTGCATGGATCTAGTGTTGCCTATCATCCTGGTTCCACAAAGATTTATTGAGATTTGAAACAAATTGTTTGGTGGTCAGGTATGAAGAATGATATATCCAAGTTTGTGACTGAATATTTTACTTGCAGATGAGTTAAGGCAGATCATGGAAGTCCCGGTGGCAAGTTGACGCCTTTGGATATTCCAAGTTAGAAGTGGGAGAGTATTTTTATGAACTTTATTTCTGGTTTGCCGAGATCTACCTGAGGTCGTGATTCTGTGTGGGTCACAGTTGATTGATTAACGAAGTGTACTCACTTTGTGCAATTCAAGATTGAATACTCCATGAAGAAGATAGTAGAGTTATATTTGGAATAAGTCGTTAAGATTTCACAGATTACCTGTAAGTATCATGTCAGATCGAGATTCCAGGTTTAAGTCCCATTTTTGGATCAGTTTGCAGGAAGGGTTGGGTACCAATCTCAGGTATTCTACTGCTTATAGTGTGCAGACCAATGGATAGGCGGAGTGAGTTAATCAGATTTTGGAATACATGATCAGATGTTACATCTTGGACCACAGAGGATCGTAGGATGAGCATATTAGATTAATGGAATTTTCTTATAATAATAGCTATCAGGAAAGTTTATAGATGGCCCCCTTTGAGGCATTATATGGGAGGCGTTGTCAACCCCCTTCTTCTAGGCTTAAGTAGGTGAAAGACCATTATTGGGTCCGGAAGCCTCAGAAGAGATGAATATTTTGGTGACGCATATTCGAGAAAAGCTTCGTATAGATTAGGAGCGTTATGAGAAGAATACTAATCGACGAAGGTTTGATCTGGAGTTTGCAGTTGGGGGAATGGTTTTTCTCAAGGTATCTCTGATGTCAGGTGTTAAGATGTTTGGGAGGAACGACAAGTTGGAACCCAGGTATGTGGTGTAACGCCCCAAATTTTTGTAGGCAGGAAAAGAGGTTACCTCACGGTGGAAGGCTAATACTGCGTGGCGGTAGCGATAAGCCTCGAGAGCGTTGAGTGAAGCGAGGTGACTCAACGCCTAGACTATCATGCGGCGGTAGATTGTTATCGTGTGGCATTAGCCATTTATTTGTGTTAGCTCTTGGGTTTCTACCCCGCGGCGGTAGTAACTATCACGCGGCGGTAGCGGGAGCGGTCGTGTCATAGCCGTCCCCAGCCACTGCAAGGTGCTAGCATCCTATCGTGTAGCGATAGCGAAGCTATAATAGCGTGTCCATGTATCAGCCTATTGTTGGAAGGCCTAGGTGCTGACTCGCAAACCGAGGCATTGATTAGAGGTACTGCATGATGGTAGCTCATTACTGCGTAGTGGTAGCTCTATTTTTAGTGTTGGTCTAGCCGTTTTCTCTTCATTTCTTTTGGAGTTTGAGAAACTTTGGCTGGACGTTTGGAGGAGGAGAAGTAGCATCGGATAGAGAAGATCTCGCCGCCGTTTGAGACTCAGAACTCGGATTTTCAAGGCGAGTTCGGATCTACGGAGGATAAGTCGAAATAGTCGTTTTCATCTGGCTAGAATCTCTTCCATGGCACCATAGCGGACTTCAAGGGTAACGATCCTTTTCCTTGGACATGTAAAGTCCTTCTTTTTGCATTAGAGGGTAGACACTCCAAGCACACGTGGAAGTGGTTCTCCTGATGGGTAGATCCGTGTTTCCCCATTAGTTTTGCATTTTGATACGAATTTAAAGTATGGAATTGGCATGATGTATGAAGTCCATCAAGGTAGGTTGGTCTAGATTGGTGATGTTTGTATGTTTTTGTATGCCGAAGAAGACTTTGTGATTATCGCTTAGATTTCAGAGTCGCGGGGTGTGCAGATGGCTGCATTAAGATTTCTAGATGTAGACTCCAGGAAAACACCAGTGTCGGTTGAAGAATCGATAGTATTTCCCCTACTGTACAATAGTAGCATTACTGCCGACGATAGCTCCCAGTGAGCCTTGTATTATTTCTTGAGGTCTGTTTCTTGGAAACCTTGTGCCCATATGCTGAAGCCTGTCATGTGAGACCTGGAGGTCATAGGTGCCTATCTCTCGAATACCTTGGGGCCATTTTGTGGAGCGTGAGCTTAAGTTGCTTAGCTTTGGTATCCATGAGAGGTAGCCTAGGATCCTTACTGAGTTATGGATATGGAAGAAAAGGGAAAGGGGATGCTGACCCGCGTCAAGCCTGCGAGCCGAACGATTTGAGCACGGGATGTGGCTGAACTATACCCTCCCCTATTACAGTCTACTTGGAGTGCTCAATGTGTAAATCACTTGACTTGTCATAGCACTGGGGCATTGTCTCTAGCATTGGCCCTTATGAGACTGAATGCTCAAACATTATTGACCATCACAGAGAACGGTGGTGCAACCCTTGTGGTTCTGGGCACCAAGAATGTGCCCTGAGAGCACAAGGCGTTGGGCATTTATTCCAACGTCTGTGGAGAATGGTGCTTAAGTTGCATGTTTTGATGGGCAATGTATGATTATACTAATGTCTGCAAGAAAGGAGAACTGCCACCCAAGTAAGGGGTGGGGACGTTATAATTTGGTCAGCTAACACTGACCATTGCTATTGTTTTCCACTGTGCGGTTGAATATTTTATGTAGGTGCAACTGAGCCAAGCTATAAATAACGGGCTAGAGCCAAGGATTTCTAAGTTGGCCCGTGAAGGCCAAAGGGAATTGCCCATTTATTTTATTATTCATGTGTGTCCAGCCTACGTGCCATGTATGCAAGGCATTTTAATTTGAGTTCATCAATGTAAAGCCTTAAGGCCAAGAATATTTGTGTTTTTGTTTATTCATTCCTACTTTTATGCTAGTGGAAATTCAGTTAGTTGGGTTCCTGTTAACCTTTAAAGTACTTCCGCTAGAATGCACTCTGTGTTAGGATGCGTGTACATAGTTTATTATTTCAATTAGTAACTCCTTTGACTGTTCCTAGTATATGGAGTCAGGCCCTGACCAGACCTTCTGTTATATGCTATGTGATGGACGGGGATGTTACAATATTGGTATCAAACTCTAGTGTCGGTCTTCTTTATTTGAATTCATGGTCGAATTATTTTAAGGGGTGGTGAGCACATGTATGTGTGTTACCGTTATAACATCAAAGAACCCATGAATGTCCACTTAGGAATAAAATACACTTGTTTGAGGAACCTACGTGTTCTTATAATTTATTTTTGGCAATTTTTTTGTCGCCTAAATGAGTATTTCAAGATTATAGGTGATGAGGAGTGGTTTAGAGCAGTCACAATGATAGCACTCCGTAGAGAGTAGTGCACCCAATGACGCGCCTGCGGCCCCTCCTGCTGAAACCATTCGTATGGTGGCCGAAGAAGTGTGCGCTATAATCAATGCCCAACCAGGGAGGTAAGTGCAACCTCCTGCTTCTAGAATAGGTCATGTACCGCTTGTCATAGCGGAACCTATAATGGTAGATCAAGTAGCGGCAGATCCTGTGGTATAGAGTAGAGGAACTGAGAAATTGCTAAAGCATGTGATGAGCTTTAATCCACCAGTGTTTTTGGGTACTGAGACACCAATGCAAGCTGAGGACTGTCTTTCTAAAGTTAAGAGAGTCATGTCCACAATAGAGACTTTGGAGTGGCAAAAGGTTACAATAGCCACTTTCCTTCTTGATAGTGAAGCAAGGTTATGGTGGGAGGAGATAGAGCTACATCACTTCGTTGGGAGACAACTTTCTGATATCTCGATGGAGGAGTTCTCAAGACTATTTCTAGCATGGTTCATCTCGTCAGCACAAAAAATAGCTATGGAGAATAAGTTCCAGAGAATGAATCAGGGCGATAGTAGCATAGACGACTACCTTCATGAGTTCACGAGATTGGGGCGTTATGTTGGCTCCAATTTTACTAATACAGAGCACAAGACCAACCGGTTCTATGAAGGACTACATGATAATCTTAGGTTGCTACTCTCTGGAAAAGGATCTGAAGAGAGTTCAAGGTAAGAAGGACTCGACGGTGATGAGGTAATATTTTAAAGTTCCAAGTTCGTCAATGTCTTGGCATCGAAAGTGGTTTAAGATGCCCAAAACTTCTGGACCAACTAATTCATCGATTACTACTAGAGCATCATCTGGGCGAGGAGGCCCAAATCTAAGTTATAACTATGGAAAACTGGGGCATATAGCCCGCAATTGTTGGAGTGGCAAATCAGAGCAGAATATAGGAGTAACGTTTGCTAAAAAAGGGAAGGCAGTTGATTCAACCATATCCCATCATGCTCCAGCCTAACCAAGAGTCTACAACATGGGCCAGCAGGTGGCCATCAAGCAAGGCAATGTGGTGACAGGTATGTGTTAGAGTTTAGCCATATACTTTGCATACCTTGCATCTTATGCTTTGTTTGTATAACTGTCATGTTCTAGGATTTCTCGTGGTTATAAACTATCCAGGTCGAGCAGTGTTTGATACAAGAGTTTCACACTCTTTACTATCCGAGGACTTTATATCACGTATCAGAGTGCCCTGTTGTGTGCCTAAGGATATATTGGATGTGCTGCTACCTAATAGGTGTTTGATGCGTGCAGATAGAGCCTGTCACATTAAAATGCTGATAGGAATTCATACTTTTGACCTGGAGGCATCACTACTGTCGATAGTAGAGTTTCACGTGATCTTCGATATGGATTGGCTCTCGGAGCAGTGTTCGTACATTGATTGTAGTTTGAAGACTGTTAAACTGGGGTTGAATACAAGCCATGAAACTACTTTCTCTGGTATAAAGGGATTAAGCAAGATGCTGATATCTTCTCTCCAAGTAGTTATAGCAGTTCATGAGGGTGCAGAACTGTTCTTCACTCTTTTAGAGGCAAAGAATCCCAAGCCTGACATGTGTGGTGTCGGAGTTTTCTAATGTTTTCCCCGAAAATATCCCCGGAGCCCCGCCTTAGAGAGAGATCGAGTTCACCATTGAGTTGGTGCTAGGTGCCAAGCCCATGTGCGCGGTCTCCTTTCCACTGAGCACCGAGAGAGATGGCAGAATTGAAGGCGCAACTTTAAGAGCTGATAGAGTAGGGGTTTGTGCATCCAAGTTCGTCACCTTGGAGCACCCCGGTCCTCTTTGTGAAGAAGAAGGACGGAATTCTGTGACTGTGTATCGATTATCGAGAATTGAATAAACTAACAGAGAAGAACAAGTACCCGATTCCAAGGATTGATGATTTGTTCGACCAATTAGTTGGTTCGACTGTGTATTTTATGCTAGCATTGAAATATGGATATTATTAGCTGAGAATAAGGGAAAGTGATATTCCAAAGATGGTGTTCAGTACACATTATGAGTATTATTAGTTCACTTTCATGCCTTTCGGGCTGACGAATGCACCATCCATGTTTATGGACTTAATGAATAGGACGTTCAAGGAGTATCTGGATCGGCTTGTGACAGTCTTCATCGATGATATCCTGGTGTACTCCCAGTCCAAGGATGATAATATGGAGCACTTACATATTGTTTTGGGACCTTGAGGAGTAATAGGTTATATGTCAAGTTCTTCAAGTGTGAGTTTTTGCTGTATTCGATGGCATTACTTGTTCATATTGTTAGTGGTGAGGGTATCGCGGTGGATCCAGCAGAGGTTGCTGTTGTTCGATACTTGCCTATGTTGTCTTATGTGGCAGAAGTCTGGAGTTTTCTGGGACTTGCCAGCTACTACAGGCATTTTGTGGAGAACTTATCGCGGATATCTTTACCCCTCACGAACTTGATAATGAAGGATCAGAAGTTTGTTTGGTTGTTAGCATGCGTGCA
This sequence comes from Platanthera zijinensis, assembly GCA_039513925.1. Lineage (NCBI taxonomy): Eukaryota > Viridiplantae > Streptophyta > Magnoliopsida > Asparagales > Orchidaceae > Platanthera > Platanthera zijinensis. Next base: position 115,542,995 of record CM077090.1, on the reverse strand, counting down.
AGCTTTCGAAGAACTGAAAAGTCTTCTGACCACGGCGCCTATTCTATGCTCGCCATATGGGATAGAAGGCTTTGATATCTACCGTGACGCTTCATGCAGCGGCTTAGGCTGCGTTTTGTTACATCATGGGAGAGTAATAGCAAATAGTTTGCGCTAGTTGAACGTACATAAGAGGAATTATGCGGTCCATGACTTGGAATTGGCGGCCATGATATTCCCGCTGAAGCTTTAGCGCCACTATCTATATGGAGTGAAGGTCAACATTTACACAGACCATAAGAGCTTGAAGTATCTGTTGGATTAGAAGGACTTAAATATGCATCAGCGAAGGTGGATGGAGTTCCTTGAGGACTACACCTTCAAGATACTATTGTTCGGACAATCAGGGAGCGGTTATTGATTGCACAGGATAGACAGGTTAAATATTACAACGCAAAGCACATGAAAGTTGAGTTCATCGTGGGCGATTGGGTTTGCCTGAAGATCAAACCGTTCAAGCGTGTGTCAAGGATTCGATGGCTTAAAAAGCTAAGTCCGAGATACCTTGGGCCATTTTAGGTTTTGGAACACGTTGTTGAAGCCGCTTATCATTTGAAGCTTTCAATATAGTTTTGTGGTCTATATGTTGTATTCTACATATCTTTATTGTGGAAGGCAGTGCAAGAGCCTACGCAAGTAATTGGGGTGGATCAGGTACCGACTGATGGTGGGTTAATAATGAAGTTCAAGCCTATTCATTTTGAAGACTTGGAAGTCAAGCAACTTCAGAATAAGTCTATCAGGATGGTCAAGGTCCGTTGGGACAACTATGGCTGAGAGGAGATGTCATGAGAGCAGGAATAATCCATGAAGGCGAAGTTCCCCGAGCTTTTCGTTTGAGGTATACTTTCATAGTATTGATACTTTTTATTTTCCTGCTTTATGTAATTTCGGGACAAAATTCTTTAAGTGGGGGAGACTTGTAACACCCCAAATTTCTGTAGGCAGGAAAAGAGGTTACCGTGCGGTGGTAGGCTGATGCCGTTGGCGGTAGCGTCGGGCATCATGAATGTTAAGTGAGGTGAGGTGACTCAATGCCTATACTACCGCATATCGGTAGATTGTTATCGCGTGGCGTTAGCCATTTATTTGTAGAAGCTCTCGGGTTTCTATCATGCGGCGGTAGTAACTATCGCACGGCGGTAGCGGGAGCGGTCGTGTTGTAACTGTCACCAGCTACAGCGTCATGCTAGCATCCTATCACACAGCGATATCGAAGCTGTAACGACGTGGCCACGTATCAGCCTGTGGTTGGAAGGCCTGGGCAGTGGCACGCGAACTGAGGCATTGATTAGAGGTACTGCGCGATAGTAGCTTGTTACCGTACAGTGGTAGCTATTTTTTTAGTGTTGGTCTGACCATTTTCTCTTCATTTCTTTTGGAGTTTGACAAATTTGGGCTGGATGCTTGAAGGAGGAGAAGCAGTGTCAGAGAGAGAAGATCTCACCATCATTTGAGACTCGAAACTCGGATTCATAAGGAGAGTTCGGATCTACAGAGGCAAAGCTAATATCGTCGTTTTCATCTAGCTAGAATCTCTTCCATGGAGGCAAAGCAGACTTTTAGGGTAACGATCCTCTTCCTTGGACATGTGAAATCCTTCTTTTTGGAATTAGAGGGTAGACACTCCACGAATACGTGGAAGTGGTTCTCCCGACGGGTAGATCTGGGTATCCCTATTAGTTTTGCATTTAGATCCGGAATTGAAGTACGGAATAAGCATGTTGTGTGAAGCCCATCCAGACTAGATGGTCTAGATTGGTAATGTTTGTATGTTTTTATGTCGGAGAAGACTCCGTGATTATTGCGTAGATTTTGGAGTCGTGGGGGTGTGGAGATGGCTGCGTTGAGAGTACTGGATGTAGACTTCAGGAAAACACTTGTATCGGGGGAAGAATCAATAGTCTTTCCCTTATCGCGTGGCGGTAGCATTACCGCCGATGATAACCCCTAGTGAGCGTTGTATTGTTTGTTAAGGCATGTTTCTTGGAAACCTTATGGCTGTTTGCTAAATCCCGTCTTGTGAGACCTGGAGGCCATGGATGCTTGTATCTCGAAGACCCAGGGGCCATTTTGTGGAGTGTGAGCTTAAGTTGCTCAGCTTTGGTAGCCATGAGTGCTTTCTTAGGATCCTTACCAAGTTATGGATCATGTGAAAAATAGAAAGTGGATGCTGACCCACGTCAGGACTGTAAGCCAGATGATTTGAGTACGGGATATGGCTGAACTATACCCTCTCGTATGCAGGTCGACTTGGAGTGGTCAATGTGTAAATCACATCACTTTTCCTAGCACTGGGGCGTTGTCTCTTGTCATGGCCCTTGCGAGACTGAAAGCTAAAATGTTGTTGACCGTCACAGAGAACTGTGGTGCGACCCTTGTGGTCATGTGCACCAAAAATGTGCCCGGAGAGCCCGGGTCGTTTTGCGTTTGTGCCAACGTCTGTGGTGAATGGTGGATAAGTTGTACGTTTTGATGTCCAATATATGATTATACTAATGCCTGCAGGACAGGAGCACCACTACCACGAGTAAGGGGTGGGGTCGTTATAATTTGGCTAGCTAACGCTGACTGTTGTTATTGTTTGCCATCGTGCGGTGGAATGTTTCGTGCAGGTACAGCCAAGCGAAGCGGGTTGGAGCCCAGGATTTCTAAGCTTTCCCTTGAAGGCCAAAGGAAATTACCCAATTATTTTATTGTTTATGTGTGGCCGGCCTGCGTGCCGATATATGCAAGACATTTTAATTTTAGTTGATCAATGTAAGGCCTTAAGGCCAAGACTATTTGTGTATTTGTTTATTCATTCATTTTATTATGCTAGTGGACATTCAGTTGGTTGTGTTCCGGTTAAACTTTAAAGTACTTCTACTAGAATGCACTTGTGTTAGGATGCGTGTACATAGTTTATGATTTCAATTAGTAACTCCTTCGACTGTTCGTAAAATATGGCGCCGGGCCCCGACCGGACCTTCTATTATATGCTATGTGACGGACTGGGATGATACAGGTGGGATCTTTCGAGGCTGTTGAATGCATCAGAGTGTCATCTTATAGGCTGGATTTGCCCACTAATTTCCCTGGTGTGCACGATGTGTTTCATGTGATCCAGTTACGAAAATGTGTGCGTAGTGACCGACATGTTTTTGATTCAGTGCCCCAAGACGTTGAAAGCGCGACTTGGGAGTCTGAGTCTGTAATACCCATTTTTTCTACGCTACCGGGTCTTACGCCCAGAATCATCATTTTGTGGTGGCACCGACACTTGGGAGGGTCGCCACTACAAAACGTCGATTATGCCGACATTGATGATCATCAAGATGTAGAATTACAAACAAGTCCGAAAATTAATGTCTAGTCCATAAAATCATAACGTATATATATATATATATATATATATATATTTATATATGAGCATGAATCAAAGCAATGCCCACAAGTAATAGAAGCAAAATAATGATGAAAGAGGTAGTGAAATCGAACAGTAAAATAGAATTATAAACAGGCTATGCCCGATACAACAAACCCTCACTACATCACTCTTGCAGAAGCTAAGTAAATATAACACTCATGGAGCCAAAGACTGGTGCTCCTATACTAGACTGGTCCACCTACATGTGCATCATGCTCTGCTGGTACTGCATATCCTACTGCTGGTCCCTGTTTCCCATCCGGAGCCCCTGAAATGTTTGGTCCACCAACCGTTTGTCAAAAGACTAAGCCTGATTTCCCTCACCCCTCCCCTAGTAGATCCTAAGCACCGTACAGGAGGAATGATAGGAAATCTATAATGGTGGAGAGTAGTCAAAACCAGGTGATAGTGGTCCTAAGCTAGCAGATCATATAGTATAAAATTTTATAAGAAACTAGACTAGCAATTCTGTATCAAGTAGAGCAGAAAAGGGGTAAAAAGTAAAGTGTATCATAAAGAAAAGAAACAGGTAAATAATTAACCTTAACTTATAAGAATGCCCATACAAACTTATAAGTTAAGGGGTCTTTTGTAAGGCTCCCATTGTATAAGATATCCCATACTTGTTTATACGATAGGGTGTCAGGATTAATGCAAGTATGAGTGTTGTGATATATTATGCCTTGATTCATGCAAGGGCAACACACACACACACACACACACACACGACTCTATGGGCATAGACCTTACATACGCCTCTGAAGGACACACCAAAGTCACCACGTACTATGCTGACCAACCGCCATTATTTTCCTTGGCTAAGTGTAAACCATACCTGCCGAGTCATCGTATCGACGTCGGTGTGAACGACCATCAAACATCGAAGACCCACCACTTTATGCACATGTATCCATGGATTACCGAGCAATCGGCTCCCCTGACTAACATGTCCGTTACAACTACCTTCTGAGCCTTCGGCTCAATGGGCTAACTTGCCCATTTCCACAATCGCAGAGCCTACCGCTCGGATAACCCAACAAAGCTAACCTCCCAAATCATCGGGGTGAGTGAAAGTTAAGTCCTAATATTTCTAATTGCTCTTTAACATTTTAATCTCACGATTTAAGGTTTACCTTGGACTACCCAGGGATTTCCCCGTGAAGGGCTCTCAAGGGCAGTAGGAACTATGATGGGCTGAATCTCAAAGCTCCCTTTCTCAAGGTACTTATTTTTATTCGTAACTACCCATGTACAAACCCTCTTAGCATTACTCTGGAACAAACCCTAAGTGTATTTAGGCTCTTTTTCCAGGGAAAGACGATCCATCGTCGATCCCGAGCACAACCTTGCCCCTTGTCAACAAGGCTCTCACAACCTGCCTTCCATTGGTGACCTTATTCAATCTCAACTAAACCAGGTACACCAACTATCTCACCTTCCCATACAAAGTCGTACATGTTATCAAATTTCTACAGTTTTATTGTGTGCAGACCTAATGAGCTACATAAGGTGCAGGAAAGGTGACCCCTCCAAATATTCATCCAAATGCCCTAAGATTATTTTTGGGGGTCTATTATGATAATATATGAGTAAATCCAGAATGCAACATTTTTTCTATTTTATTTTGTATTTATTATATTTTTTTGCAAAATTTGGCCACCTATGCTTTTGAACACCAAGTACAACTTTCTGACAAGATATGGTCTTAAAAAAATTACGAAATACTACTAACATCAAAATAACAATAAATACCAAAAATACTAATTTTCTAAGGTGGAAAAAAATTATTGGAAAAATAACCACAATATTAAGATAAATAGGGGTAAATTAGAATAAATCTTCCAAAAATTATGAGAAAATTACTAGATGGTAAATATTACCTGAAAAGACTACTAACCAAGAATTATAATTTTCCAACACCATTTGGTCACATAAATGAATTATGCTAAATATTCAACAAATGGACACTTAAGAAGGATCCTATATGACTAGTCTTTCAATATATTCATAAAAATTCCCAGAGCATGATTATATCCTAAAATGTTCCCAAACCAAGTTATATAATTTTTTCTAGTGAGTAACAAACCCATGATTAATTTTTTGTCAATTAGGGCAAACATTTGGGTTTTGAATGAAGTACCAAATATATCAATTCAAAATTCATAACAAAATTATCATAGAACAATAACATCAATATAAGTTCACTGCAAAAGTTTCAAGAACATCCAAGATTATATAAACATGAAATACCATTTTTGAATAAAGTTCCCTAATTAATCTTTAATTAATTCAGAGGCGATAAATGTTCCTTAAAATTCCAGTAAAACTATCCAAGTCTTATTACCACCCTATGAGATAGACTACCAATAATCAAGTTAGTCCAAGGACATATGACCCCATGTTCTTCTCAATACCCAAAAGGAAACCCTTGGGTTTGTACTGGGGTTTGTGGGTGTATTCACCCCAAACCATTCAATTTCTCTTGAGAGGGTGTTTTAGGTGACTTCAAGTCAGTGGCCAAGGTTTCACCACATTTGGATGGGATTTAAACACACTAACCATCAAACAACCTTTGCCCTAATTTACCCTTAAGGGACCAAACTTTTGTCACACTAATACCTACTCAAATTAACCCAAAATGGGCTTAAATTTTTACTGGAGTCATGTATTGACCCTAATAGAGAACCACAAAAATTTTGGATGGTTTTGTGGTAATTAGACCCCTTAATTAATTCATATATATTTTATTAAATGTTTACAAAAACTATAGGAAACTATTTTCCAAAATTACCATTTTTGAATATGGTAGAGTTATAGATAAGAGTGACCCCCACTCAAGATTTCAGGCGATTTGGATGGCTGGATTGATGGGGGCACTCAATTTAATCTCTAGTTAACCCTAGGTAAAGACTACACCATTTTGATTGTTGTGGTCAGACCACTGACCCAAATGAGTTGAAATCAATTTTAAAATAAACTACATATCAAGAGCTACAACCTTGATTTTGACCATTTTTCAAGCAGGTAGCTGTAAATATTTTTAATATTTAATGTAAAACACTGCATAAAATGTGACATATAAACAATTTAAACTAATATTAATATAAAAATCTAGCACGAATCTTGACGCACTAGATCGACCGTATCTGGTCGTCTTACTCCTTGAGCCAACAGCTCACACCAGCTTATCCTAGGCTGACATGGGGGATGATTTCCCGGCCACCTGAGTGCCTCCCCGGCATGCCAAAACCACCACTACCTTCATTGAGGTGGTGGCCGACGATAGGCGCTGGTAGGCCGGTCGGAGGTGGCCGGAATTGGGATTTAGGCATGGAAGTAAAAGCTTGAAAAACCAAGATTTAGGCGTACCCGATTTAGGGCCAATTGGCCCCAAACCTTGTGGGCATCTGAAGTGGATCAATCCACTGAGAGAGGTGAAGAGGACAGGAACTTTTGGGAGTACTGGAGTCTTGCCGATAGATGGGACGCCATTATAGGTGATGGTGCCGTCGAGTGCTCTGCAACTTCTACATAAAAGGGCAGAAATTCTTCTGGTGAGTTGAGCAAATGATTTGTCTGAGTCCTCTGAAGGTGTTTAAATCCTCAGTTGGGGAGGAGAAGGGCCAAGGAATCAATGGACATTAATGGCCATAAGAGCTCCTTTAAGCCATGGCTTTTGGGGGTGAACTTGGGCTTAACTAGGCCGGAAAATGGCTGGAAACTCCTCCTCTCTCCCAGGGGAGTTGAATCTAGCCATTAATGGGGAAATTGAGGGGCTTCATCTTCCCCACCATTGATGACATCACTCTCTCTCTTTCTCTCTCCACCATTAAAGGGCGATTTGAGATTTTCTCTCTCCTAGTCACCCTCTCCTAAAATTTTAAGTGCAATTCAAGTAATTTCCTGCTTCCTAATGCTAATTAGAAACTCTAATTTTGCTTAGCCCAAATGGATTGGGCTAGGTTGAGTCAACTTGAATTAATTTGACCTATACTAGGGTTAAGTTGACCTTGGTCAAATTGAACTTTTGGGTTGACCCCAATAGGTCCTTAGTGACCAATTGGCCTCACCTAAGGTCTAGGAAGTCTTGGGTAGGTTGGTTTGGCACCTTGGAGGTCACTTGACCCTTAATTAGGACACTTTTACCATTTTGGGGCTAGAGTTGACTTTGGTTAACTAAAACTCTTTAGTTGACTCCAATGGGACATTGGTGACCCATTGACCTCCTTTAAGGGTTAAGAAGGTATAAGTGTGGTAAATTTGACTATGGGAAGGTTAACTACCCCTATATAGGTTAGTTTGACCCATTTAAAGTTAGGGTTGACTTTGGTAAATGATGGCCGCGGAACAGAGACCTACTGTGGTTGGTTCGAAATGGTCAGATTCCGCGGGCCGGTTAGAAGATCGAGTTTTCTAACGAAAGGAGGCAAGCGCACCTATCGCAAGTAGTACTCGGTATTCGGGAAAATACCGAGGTCGTATTATTCTCGGGGACGCGTTGATTATATCTACTCTTCCAGGAACACTATTATCTTACTGACAGTAAGGTGGGATTTTTTTTAGTTTAATTAAAACGGAAAGAAAGAAAGCGGAATTTTGCTAAATTAGTTCAATGACGGGTTAACGCTCGGCATCGAATCGGATTAAGACTAAAATAATTCTTAACAATTATTAAACTTTGTTTTTAAATTAATAAAAGGCACTTGGCCGTGGAGGTTTCAAGAACATGAGCTCACCTTGGTCTAGGGATATCGCTCACCTGGGTGCTAAGGCTATTCGACCGAACATTAGTCCGACGAAGGATTCCCCTTAACGCCCGCATTACGCTAAGAACCCCGCTATTGGGTGGGGAACCCAATCCGGGAGAACTACGCTTCTCCTCTTCCGAGGGGGCGTACGCAGTTCTCTTTACCCAAGGGGGATCGGTCTATACGTGCAGCCTCTCGGCGTCGCGTATGGATAACGGAAATAGAGCCCACACATCGATTATGTGGTCCTATGCGTCGTTAACCCGGGGTAAACCTTAAGTCCTTAAATTAAATTAAAAATAAAGTTTTTTAATTATTTCAAATCATTTTTTATGTCCCAATGCTCTTCGATGCCGAAGGCTAAAAGAGATTAGCCACTCATCGGTATGGGGAAGGCTTTATGGTTTTTAGGTGAGGCGTGAGTGTTAAATTAAGCACTGAACAATTATAAGAGAAAACACGAAAAATAGGACAATTAGATAAATTTAAGGCTAATTGATGCAGTCACTCACGCACACTTCAAAACCATAAAGAAAATTAAATAAAGCAAGCCCTACTCAAATGAGTAGGGGGAAATAAATGCACACACGCACACACTCTTCTTAATTAAAGAAAGCGGTAAATAAAGCGGTAAAATTATCTCCTACACGCACGCACTCTACATAAATGAGAAAGCGATAAAATTGCAAGTCCCGGCTCAAATGAGTGGGCGGGAGTAAATCTATCTCATACACACACGCACTCTACTTGAAAAGAAAACACACGCACACACTCTACAGAAAAGAAAACATACGCACACACTCTACAGAAAAGAAAACACACGCACCCACACAAAGTTTTCCTACTCAAGTGAGTAGGAAGAAAATGAAAGCAGTAAAAAGAAAAGTCCCACTCAAACGAGTGGGCGGGAAATGAAAGCAAAGCGCCATTTAACTCTTAACGAGTAGGCGGAAATAAATGCATACGCACACACGCACTCTACAGGAGTTGAAATAAAGCAGTAAAACCTAACTCATACACGCACACACACTTGCAAAAATAAGAAGAACAAAGTGCTCAGAAAATTTAAACGACTGCATTTCTACCGCTAGAATGCGGTAGAAATGCATAAAAAGTGAAAATAAAAATTAACCGGAGCGAAATTTTTTTGCAAATAAACGCAAAATGGAAGTGCTCGAAAAATTAATACAACTGCATTTCTACCGCTAGAATGCGGTAGAAATGCAAAAAAGGATGAAATAAGAATTAACCGGACTAAAAGTTTTGAAATTAAAAAGCTAAAACAAAGTGAGCGAAAAATTATAACGACTATATTTTCATTCTTATATTTTTATAAAAACTCCTAAAAAGTGAAAATAAAACAAAAAGGACAAAAAGTTTTACAATCCTAAAGAGCCTAAGTTAAAGGAAAATGAAAATAACACTTTTAGATGAGTTTTTATAAAGCCTTATGAATGAAAAAATAGGAAAAAGGAGAAAAGATAAATCTAAAAAAGTGCAGAAAATGAAATTTAAATGGACGGCACAACGGCTAGAAACGCCGATAAACCCTAAATCTAACTAAGTTACGAAGGCTAAAAAGATGAAAACATAAAAGAAATACAAAAAGATGAACGAAAAATTGCTTAAGTAGGCGCATTCAAATGGATTATTCATACTAGTTAAGAGAGAAAAATTCATATTTCATTAAAGTAAAAATCCTAATACAAACTAAGAGAGAGAAAGGGGGGAGAAATTCTCCTTACATAGGTATGGAATCCAATTGGGCAGCACCTCCCCTAAGCAAAGTGGTCAAAAAAGTGGACAAAATAAGCTTCCTGGAAGCTCTTATTTATAGGCAAAATTTCGGGTGGGTCACGCCCGTGACTAGGGCGTGACAGGGGGGCGTGTCGACACTATTCATGAGCTGATCGGGTGACTTGACTGGAAGGTTGACTTCGGCTGAAAACGTGGCGGTCACGCCCTAGGTCACGGGCGTGACAAGTGTCAGTCACGGGCGTGACTGGGGCGTGTCGGGGAGGTCGATCTGGGCGCGGTCCGGCCGCAAAGTCGCGCGCGTCACGTCGGGCCAGGTGGCTAAGTCACGCCCGTGTCGCACCTTGACACGGGCGTGTCTTGGGGCGTGTCGAGCTTAGTTTGATCATCGCCGAACGTCGAGCTGGCAACCTGTGGCCGGCGATCGTCGGGGGGGGGCGTGACACGGGCGTGTCGGTCAATTGACACGGGCGTGTCGGTCAATTTTTTGACTTTTCTGGAATTTTTCTGGAATTTTTCTGGAATTTTTCTGGAATAAAAATAAAACTAAGTTAGAAATAATATTTACAAAAATAAGCAATTTATTGAATAAAACTTGATATAAAAGATAAAAAATAAACAGAATTGACTTAAATAAAATACGAAAATATAGGTATATTTACAACTCATCAAACACCCCCATACTTAAGCTTTTGCTATTCCAGAGCAAAAGTTTGAGGTGAACTTATAAGGAATAATGAAAAACCCTAAGTTCTGCTACCGCTAAATTAATTATAAGAAAGATCAAATAAAAATATACGGGGTATAAGAGTTAAGTCCTAAAATTATTTAGATGATTTAAACAGGGCAAAAGTTTTGGCCAAAAGACTTCTTGATGTAATCAAATAGAAAGCAATAGTTGTATTGGTTAGATTAACAGAAAATAGTTTGGATTTATACGAACTTTAGCTTATAGGAGTGTTATTGGAAATAATGCAATTTACGAATTATGCTCTCAAAAAGATTTTTGAATTAATTCTAGAGTCATGAAATTGGCTAAAGGGGGTTGATGTTGGTTTATGAAGATGCTTGGATTGTGAGGCGAGGTTATTTTTTCTCGAACCTCAAATTTTTTGATTTGGATGAAAAAGGAAAACGAAATCTTATTTTCCTTAACATAAATTTTTTTCTTCTTCATAAATAAAAATAACCCAATGTATATGTGTTGGAGTAATGAATTTTATCCTCTTACTCCGTAACGTATAATCTTTTAATTTATTGGGTGCCTATGTTTACGGAATGAAATCTTATTCCCATTGACATAAGATCTTTTTCTTTTTGGGGAAATATTTTTATCATACCAAGTAGGTTATGATAGGATAGGTAAGGGGAGAAAAGAGAACTAGATTTTTAATTGAAAAATAATTGAGAGCAACCTTTATAAATTGTACGTTCCAATTTTTCAGAAAGCTAAAAGCAAGCATAATTGAATTCTATAGTCGTTATTTTCTAACATGGTACAAATGCTCCTATCTATGAAAAATTAGAAGTAGTGCCTAAAGTGAGTCCCCTATTTTTAACAAAGTATAATAAATTCTTTAAAACTTAACCCCGGCTATTTAGATTTTTCAATCTATAATTAACAAACGAATAGTGAACAAAGAATTGATCAAATTCGCATATAAATAAACTCAAAACGAAAGTTTTGGATAACAAGAAACTCAAGAATGAAATGTTTGATTTATTTGTTTCATAACTTACATAATTTTTTTTTTTGTTTTTGAAGTTATGCTCTTTTTTTTTCTTTTTGTATTTTTGTATTTATATCTTTAATATATACATACTAAGAAAGAAAGAAAAATGCAAAAATAAATTTTTTTGGATTTTTAAGTTTTTTGTGAAATTTTTTTGTATTTTAAAATTTTGTGAATTTTTTTGTTTGTATTTGAAATTTTCATTTTATTTACAAAAATTTGGGAAAAAGAAAAAAAATATTTACAAGGATGAGAGGGAAAAAGGGAGAGGGGAAAGAGAAAGAATATTTACAAAAAGTATTTACAAAAATTATTTACAAAAATATTTACAAGAATATTTACAGAAATACAAACTAGGTAGCCGCGAGATGACTCGTTATGTGGATGGCTCGATGAGCCGGATCTCGCGGAGCGAGTTAAAAATAAGACAGTTTCAAAAATGAAACTTCAAAAATTTTAATTAAAATTTTTTTTGGATTTTATAATTTTTTTGTTATAAAATTTTTTTTGAAGTTTTGTTTTGTTTTTTTGTTGTTTTTGTTTTTTTTTTGTTTTTTTGTTTTTTTGTTTTTTTTGTAAGTGAAAAAGAAAGTACAAAAATATGAAAACACCCCCATACTTAGATCCAACATTGTCCCCAATGTTGTATGCTAAGCATGAGGAACAAGACAGCAGGTATATGTACAAAAAGGGAAAAAGAGGGGGGCAGAAAACGTCCCTGATCCGCGCTCGGGGAAGCCCATTAGAAACCCTGCATTTATTAGAAAAATAGAAAACGTAATAAATAAAGACGTAAAAAAGATAGACGTGGGGTGCCTCCCAGGAGCGCTTTGTTTATAGTCGCGTAGCTTGACTATAGTGGCGGGTTTATATATGGAGAAGGGTTATGGTTTCGCTCCTACTGATCACAGGGTCGCCCGCTATATAAGGCTTTAGCCGATTACCATTCACCTTAAAAGTGCCTTTTTCGGGGTGGGAGATGAGTATGGTCCCATATGGCCAAACCTCTTCAACCTTGAAGGGGCCGAACCATCGCGATTTTAGCTTACCCGGGAAAAGCCTAAGACGTGAATTGTAAAGAAGGACTAGATCGTCCGGAGAAAATTTTTTTGGGGTTTTAATTTTTCGATCATGATAAAACTTAGAACGCTCCTTATAGAACTTATTGCTCTCGTAAGCGTTCGCACGCCATTCATCGAGCTCGTTTAGTTGCAGTTTTCTATTCTGAGCGTCTAAGTTAGAGTCGAGGTTTAAGAGTTTTATTGCCCAAAGTGCGCGGTGCTCCAGTTCTACGGGTAAATGGCACGCTTTGCCATAGACTAATCGAAACGGGGTACAACCGGTAGCGGTTTTGTACGCCGTACGATACGCCCATAACGCGTCGTCAAGCTTAGCGGACCAATCTTTCCTATTAAGTGAAACGGTTTTTTCTAATATGCGTTTTATTTCTCGATTTACTACCTCAACTTGGCCACTTGTTTGCGGGTGGTAGGGGGTGGCAAGCTTGTGTGTGACTCCGTATTTAGCTAACGTCTTAGCCATTAGAGCGTTACAGAAATGCGTTCCCCTATCACTAACAATAGCGCGAGGCGTGCCGAAGCGAGAAAATAATTTTTTTAGAAATGTGACGACGACTCGCGCATCGTTGGTGGGGAGAGCCTGCGCTTCCGCCCACCGTGATACGTAGTCGACCGCCACTAAAATATAAGAATTTTTATAAGAAGGAGGTAGGGGGCCAACAAAATCTATGCCCCATAAATCGAAGACTTCGCATTCTAAAAACATATTTTGGGGCATCTCGTCGCGACGTGAGATGTTACCCGACCGCTGACAGCTATCGCATGCGCGCACAAAATTGTGCGCATCTTTGAAGAGAGTGGGCCAAAAGTAGCCCGCCTCTAGCGCCTTCCTAGCGGTCCGGTTGGCTTGATAGTGCCCCCGGGACGGACCCTCGTGGTAGTGCCTCAATATTTGTGTGCACTCCACTCCCGCGACGCATCTTCGAACCGCTTGGTCCACACAGATACGGAAAAGAAAAGGGTCATCCCAAAAGAAATTTTTCAAGTCGGAAAAGAATTTCTTCTTTTGATGACTTGAAAAATCTTTTGAAAGTACCCGTGCGACTAAGTAGTTCGCAAAATCTGCGAACCAAGGCGAAGATGACGAAGATGAACGAATGGCGAGAAGGCGTTCCTCGGGGAATCTGTCATTTATTTCAGATTCGACGAGGGCTTCTGCACCCGGATTGTCTAAACGGGAGAGGTGGTCTGCCGCTAGATTCTTCGCGCCCTTCTTATCTCGGATCTCCAAGTCAAACTCTTGTAGGAGGAGAATCCATCGAAGAAGGCGGGGCTTCGCGTCGGTTTTAGCTAATAGATATTTAAGGGCGGAGTGATCGGTAAAAACGATAACTTTAGATAGCGTAAGATACGAGCGAAACTTATCGAAAGCGAAAACGACGGCTAAGAGTTCCTTTTCCGTCGTCGTGTAATTCACTTGTGCAGAAGTGAGCGTCTTGCTAGCGTAATAAATAGGATGAAAATGTTTTTCTATGCGTTGGCCAAGAACGGCGCCTAAGGCAATATCACTAGCGTCGCACAAGATTTCGAACGGAAGGGACCAATTAGGGGCCACTAGAATCGGAGAATTAATAAGTTTTTGTTTTATAAAATTAAAAGCAGACTCGCAATCGCTACTAAAGACAAAAGGTGATTCCTTTTCCAAGAGGTGAGTAAGCGGCTTTATTATTTTTGAAAAATCTTGAATGAAACGCCTATAAAAGCCCGCGTGGCCTAAGAAACTCCTAATGGATTTTATGTTTGTCGGCTGAGGAAGTTTTTCTATGATTTCAACTTTGGCCTTATCTACCTCTATCCCCTTACTCGAAATCTTATGGCCGAGTACCAAACCTCCTCGAACCATAAAGTTACATTTTTCCCAATTTAAAACAAGATTCGTGTCCTCGTATCGCTGGAGGACACGATCAAGATTACGAAGGCAATCCGGGAAAGAGCATCCGAATACAGAAAAGTCATCCATAAATATTTCCATAATATCTTCTACTAGCTCGCCAAAAATTGCTAGCATACATCGTTGGAATGTAGCCGGCGCATTGCAGAGGCCAAATGGCATTCTTCGATAGGCGAAGGTGCCAAAGGGGCAGGTAAAAGTTGTTTTCTCTTGGTCTTCGGGGGAAATGGGGATTTGGAAAAACCCCGATAAACCGTCGAGAAAACAATAAAAAGGATGACCGGAAAGACGCTCGAGAATTTGGTCAACGAACGGTAGTGGGAAATGGTCCTTGCGGGTGGCATCATTAAGTTTGCGATAATCGATGACCACGCGCCAACCCGTAACAGTACGAGTTGGGATGAGCTCGTTGTGCTCATTCGCCACTACGGTTAGACCGCCCTTCTTGGGCACGACATGAATGGGACTAACCCACGCACTATCAGAAATGGGATAAATAATCCACGCATCTAATAATTTAATTATCTCAGCTTTCACGACGTCTTTCATGTTTGGGTTAAGACGTCGCTGGGGCTGAATGGTTTTGCGGCAATTATCGTTTAAGAAAATTTTGTGAGTGCAGAAAGAATGGTTAATCCCCTTTAGGTCAGAAATTTGCCACGCAATTGCGTGGCGATGTTTAAGCAAAACCTCCAATAAATCGGAGGTCTCCGAATCACTTAAATACGAAGAAATGATTACCGGGAGTGTATCATTTTTCCCCAAAAAGGCGTATTTTAGGGATTCGGGTAATGGTTTGAGTTCTAGGATGGGCGGTTCTTCTAGTGAGATTTTAGTGCTAATGTCTTTCGAACCAATTGGTTCAAAAGGCATGTTCGTAGACTCGTCCTCATCGCAATAAAAATTTTCGAGCGAAAATATATTTTCGTTTAAAAATTCGGACTCGAAAACCGGGGAAGAACTATCTCCATAAAAAGAATCTAAAGAATAGCAGAAATCGTCGCTCGGCGACGAGTCTTCCATAGAGGAGTTAATAGAAAAAGTAACTTGGTCATCTCCTACCCGAAGGAGAAGCTGACCATTACTTACATCAATTAACGGACGTGAGGTCGCGAGGAAAGGGCGACCAAGTATTATTGGTACGTTGGCGTCTTCCTCGATGTCCAAGATGACGAAGTCCACCGGGAAGGTGAACTTGTCTACTCGGACAAGGACATCCTCAACAACCCCGATGGGGAACCTAACCGAGCGATCCGCTAGATGGATGCGCATATTGGTAGGAGCAGGAGTACCCAAACCTAAATGCAGGAAGAGCGAGAACGGCATCAAATTAATGCTCGCGCCTAAGTCTGCTAAGGCGTATTTTACTAATACATCGCCAAAAAGGCACGGGATGGAGAACCGTCCCGGGTCGTTTTGTTTTAAGGGTAATTTACTAGTAAGAGCCGCCGAGCAGACAGCGTTGAGAGATATATGCGAAATATCCTCGAGTTTGCGTTTATTAGAAAGTAGTTCTTTTAAAAATTTCGCATATTTAGGCATTTGCGAGATAGCCTCGCAAAAAGGAACATTAATATGAATTTGTTTAAGTAATAAAATAAATTTTTCATATTGCGCGTTTACTCGCTCATTATCTAACTTATGCGGGTAGGGCAACGCCTTGTTTAAAATAGTTTTGTCGTTAAAAATCGGTAAGGGTTGCGTAATCGAAGAAGAGGGAAGAGGTGTCGGAGGGGAAATATGTACCTGAGGATCGATCCATTTTGGATCGACCACCTCCTTACCGCTACGGAGGGTTATAGCGTTGGCGGTTTCCCTTGGATTGGGCTCCGTGTTCCCTGGCAGTGCCCCCATGGCGCGTTCTGACCTGAGTCGCGCCAGCTGTCCAACCTGGAGTTCTAAATTTTTTAGCGATCCGGTGATGTTCCGGATATTAGACTCGTTGGACGCGACATAACGATTAAAATTTTCCTCCACCGGGGATGGATTCATAGGAGGGGGAGGAGGAAGCGTTGGCGCAAAAGGAGGGGGAGGGGGACGCTGCGCGTTGTTCGGGTTGCTCCAGGAGAAATTCGGATGGTTCCTCCAACCCGGATTATAGTGGCTACTATAAGGGTTGTTTTGAAATGAGGGACGCACCGGATTTCCCATGTAGTCCACGAATTCGTCGACCACGCAGACGTTGGAGGGGGGAGAAAACAAGGCGGAGTGGAGGAGGAAACAGACATCTCCGCCACCTGCTTAGTTAGCCTTTCCACTTGGAGGGCTAGCTGAGCGGTGGCATCCACTTCAAAAATGCCCGCCTGCTTAGGGCGCGCCCGCGGGACGTTCCACTGGTAGGCATTCACCGCCATTTCCTCGAAAAGGGCCTGGGCGGCCTCGGGGGTCTTATTGTTCAGAGTGCCCCCGGCAGCCGCGTCAATTATTTGACGCGTCTGACTATTCAGTCCATTGTAAAAAATATGTACCTGCAACCACGTTGGCAGAGCGTGGTGCGGGCACCGGCGGAGAAACTCCTTAAAGCGTTCCCAAGTCTCGTAAAGAGACTCGGAGTCGTTTTGGACGAACGAATATATGTCCGCCCGCAGTCTTGCGGTTTTCGCGGGCGGAAAATACTTCGTAAGGAATTTTTCGGCCAATTCCGCCCAGGACGTGATGGATCCCCGCAGGAGGGAGAGTAACCACGCCTTAGCCTTGGACTTAAGAGAGAAGGGAAAAAGGCGCAAACGAATGGCGTCATCAGTGACGCCATTAATTTTAAAAGTATCGCAAATCTCAAGAAAATTAGACAAGTGATTATTGGGGTCCTCATCCGGCTGTCCGTCGAACTGCACGGCATTTTGGATCATCTGAATCACACTTGACTTAATTTCAAAATTATTGTTGGCCACAGCTGGCCGAACAATACTCGACCCCATATCATCCAAATTGGGCCGAGCGTAATAAGACATAGTACGCTCGACCGGTTGGGCATTATTCGGGTCGGCCATAGAAGAAGAAGAGGGTTCTCCGATAGATTCTGTGGGGTCTAAAAAGGGAATTCGACGGAGAGATCGGATACGCGCAAGAGAGCGGTCGATCTCGGGGTCGAATTCAAGATTTTCAGAACTCGAAGGTTGTCCACGGGTCATATACCCTAAAAAAAACGAAAAGGGGGAAGGATATATTTTTTTGTATAAAATTTTTTATTTGAAAATAAAGTAAAATTAATAGATTCCCGGATTCAATATAACAACCGGATTCCCCGGCAACGACGCCAAAAACTTGATGGCCGCGGAACAGAGACCTACTGTGGTTGGTTCGAAATGGTCAGATTCCGCGGGCCAGTTAGAAGATCGAGTTTTCTAACGAAAGGAGGCAAGCGCACCTATCGCATGTAGTACTCAGTATTCGGGAAAATACCGAGGTCGTATTATTCTCGGGGACGCGTTGATTATATCTACTCTTCCAGGAACACTATTATCTTACTGACAGTAAGGTGGGATTTTTTTTAGTTTAATTAAAACGGAAAGAAAGAAAGCGGAATTTTGCTAAATTAGTTCGATGACGGGTTAACGCTCGGCATCGAATCGGATTAAGACTAAAATAATTCTTAACAATTATTAAACTTTATTTTTAAATTAATAAAAGGCACTTGGCCGTGGAGGTTCCAAGAACATGAGCTCTCCTTGGTCTAGGGATATCGCTCACCTGGGCGCTAAGGCTATTCGACCGAACGTTAGTCCGACGAAGGATTCCCCTTAACGCCCGCATTACGCTAAGAACCCTGCTATTGGGTGGGGAACCCAATCCGGGAGAACTACGCTTCTCCTCTTCCGAGGGGGCGTACGCAGTTCTCTTTACCCAAGGGGGATCGGTCCATACGTGCAGCCTCTCGGCGTCGCGTATGGATAACGGAAATAGAGCCCACACATCGATTATGTGGTCCTATGCGTCGTTAACCCGGGGTAAACCTTAAGTCCTTAAATTAAATTAAAAATAAAGTTTTTTAATTATTTCAAATCATTTTTTAGGTCCCAATATGTTGGTACCCTAGTTTGATTTGAGTTTAGTCCTCTCCTTGGTGCTCCTTGACCCAAGAAATATCTATGGTCAATGGTTAGAAGTCTAGCTGTAGAGTCCTCACTTTTCCAGATTGAGAATTTGGTTAAGTAGGTTTTTCGTTCGACTATAGTCGAACGCCGCTCGACTATCGTCTATCGGCTGATCGACGATCGTCTATCAGTTGGTCGACGCTTTGTCTGCGCTGATAGGTCGACTATCTGTTGATAGGTCGACTATCTGTTCTGCGCTGATAGTTCGACTATCTGTTGATAGGTCGACTATCTGTTCTGCGCTGATAGTTCGACTATCTGTTGATAGGTCGACTATCTGTTCTGCGCTGATAGGTCGACTATCTGTTGATAGGTCGACTATCTGTTCTGCGCTGATAGTTCGACTATCTGTTGATAGGTCGACTATCTGTTCTGCGCTGATAGGTCGACTATCTGTTGATAGGTCGACTATCTGTTCTGCGCTGATAGGTCGATTATCTGTTGATAGGTCGACTATCTGTTTTCTGAGGTAGGTCGACTATCTGCTTGATAGGTCGACTATCTGTTTGCGCTTGATAGTTCGACTATCTGTCCTGATAGATCGACTATCTGATAGTTCGACTATCTGTTCTGATAGGTCGACTATCTGCCGGGGTAGTTCGACTATCTTCTTCGATAGGTCGACTATCTGGATCGTTCGACTATCTGCCCGATAGATCGACGATCTCCGTGCGTCGGTCGACGATCTCCGAAGGTCGTTCGACGCTTTCTGCCTGCCTTTATATTTTGTATTTATTTATTATATTTAATTAATTAATACATTTTCTGGCACATTGTTTTAAGCTGTATGATAAAATTACCAGGCAATATTTGCTCCATCTCTTTTGCCTGAGTCAAATCTTTTTAAGATAAAGTTGTTTGTCTTATTAGCTGTCATTATAAATTACTTTATCTGTTGTCAGCCCTTTATAGCCGTTAGACTGAAAAGTCTTCTTTTTGCTATAAAGAGATTATTTCTGATGTGACTTTATTTAGTCCTTCTGTTATTTGATTTGGTCTTGCAGCTTCTTAGAAAAAGGGTTATTCCTTTTATAGAATGTTTTGCTGCAGAGATGTTTCTGTCTTCTTGATATTTACAGCCCAGGTCTCAAGGCTCAGAAGAAGACAAATAATTCAAATGGAAGAGAGCCGTTGCTTGCTGCTATTATATAAAGAACCCTTTGAAGAAGGATTCAAGCTAGTAAGCTAGTCAAGAGAAAATAGTCAATAGTTGAGAGCTAATAGCTAACCAGTTGTTCATTCAAGCTTTCAAGCCTTCATCAAGTTCAAGCTTTCTGCTCTCAGCAATTTCCATCTAACTGAGAAGTGTTAAGATCTTCATCTCTTCTTCAACCTGAGTTCTCCTGCTTTCAGGAAGTTCAAACTCAGAGATCCTTTGAAGAAGAAGAAGAAGAAGATAGCTGCTTGAAGAGATTTCATTTTGTTATTTACTTTATTCCTGTAGCTTTTCCTTCAGAACTTTCTGAAGAGTTTTCTGCACTGAAGCAAGACTTCACCTGGACATCTTTAAGCCAGGGGGAGCCTTGATTCTTTAGAGCTTTCTAGCTCAGTGCAAGTTTTTGTGCTTCTCTAATCTATTGTAAAATAGAGAAGACATCTTAACTTTCTTCCCCCTCCTATACAGGGTTATTACTCCCTTCAAAAGTATCCCTTGGTGGCAGGGCACCTGATCAAAAACCTGTGCTTGGTTTTTAGACACCTGATCAAAAGTCTAATGGGTTTCTGAATCTACCTGAAGCAGATTCTGTTGGTGGCAGGGCACCTGATCAAAAACCTTAGTGGATTCCTACCGTGTGGGTAGAAGAGTGGACGTACCCAAGTTGTTTGGGGAACCACTATAAATTTCCTTGTGTCGTCTGGATTCCATTGTTTAATTCCTGTATTGTGGCTGTGATTAGATATAACTAGGTTGCTAGTTGCTGATTAGGTTTTCCAAGCCTTAACTGTAATTACAGTTAGCTTGAGTTTGTGCACTCCACTTGTGTTAGGCTCTAGGGTTAAATCTATATCTATAATCTTTCATTCCGCACTTCACTCCAAGGGAGTTGGGTAGACCATTAAGTTTTGTCTAGTGCAAAATTTGATAACTCTATTCACCCCCCCTCTAGAGTAGTATCTATCCCTTCACTTTCAATTGGTATCAGAGGGAGGTTGACTGACTGAATAGGCTAACACCTAAGTCACAAGATCCTGATAGATACCAAAGCTTATAGATATTCACTATCATGGCCCAATCCAAGGATTATTCAAGCACCAGACCTCCAGCATGCAACTTAGCTAAGTTTGGCATCTGGAAGGCAAGGATTAAATTATATATGAATTCTATTGATGAAAGTATTTTTGCTTCTATTTTGTCAGGTCCCCCAAGAGCACCTGCTGCTGCCACTGCCTCATCATCTGATATGAGTGCAGTGCCTCCTCCAGATTATAATGATGAGTACAAGAAGGCCAAAATTGCAGATGCCAAGGCAATGAACATACTGGCTCAGACAATGTCTGATGAGGTGTTCCAGAAGGTTGCTGATTGCTCTTCAGCAAAGGCCATGTGGGACACACTGAACTAGATTGTAGCTTGTTCAGCTGATGAAAGGAAGGACAGAAGGTCCAACCTGATCTCACAGTACGAGAACTTCAAGAAAACTGATGCTGAATCAGTTGAAGCTATGTACACCAGGCTCAGCTCAATCATCAATGAGCTGAGGACCCTGGACAAGGACATATCATTGACAGAGGTCAATGATAAGATTCTTATGTGCTTCCCTAGCACATGGGATCTAAGAATCTGGCCCATCAAAGAAGCCAGAAGTACTAATGAGATCTCCACTGAAGCCCTTCTCGGCAAGCTCAAGTCTTTTGAGCAAGTGCTGAAGACAAGGGAAGCTGAAGCTGAAGCAAAGACCCCCACTCCAACAAGAAAAGAGCAATCTCTAGCTCTTAAGGCTGCAGATGTTTCTGAAGGCAGCCAATCTAATGAGGAACTTATGGCACTGTTTGCCAAAAGGTTTCTCAAGATGGGGAGAAAGGAGTTCAGAAAGAAGTCTTCACGCTATGAAGACAAACCAAGGTTTGATCGCTCTCCTGCTAAAGAAATTATATGTTATGGTTGCAGGAAGCCTGGACACATCTTGCCAGAGTGTCCAGAGGAGAAGAACAAAGAAAAGAGAAAAGATAAAGAACAGCATAGGAAGCACTCCAAGCCATCCTCCTACAAAAACAAAAAGAAGGAGAGAGGTTTCATTGCTGAAACCTGGAGTGATTCTGATGAAGAATCCTCCTCATCAAGCTCCAGTGAAGATGAGGAAGAGAAGAAGGCAAAAGAAGTTTGCCTCATGGCAATAGATGCCTGCAGCAACCACTCTGCTGCAGAGAGTTCTGATTCTGATGAAGAGATGCCTACAGAAGATGAGGTACTTTCTTCTTATGATTTTACTTCAGAAGAATTTAAAGTAGAATTTAAATCTTTATGTTTAGATTTAATTAGCTCAGAAAAGGAAATAAAAGAACTTAGAAATAGGTTAGCTGACTCAGAATCAATAGCCTCTGAAAACATTAGGTTAAAGGAAGAACTCACTACTTGTAGTGAAGAAATTAAATTTCTTAAAATAGAGTTAGCTAAGTCTAAGAGATTAGAAGAATCCCTTAATGGTAGAAGCCTTAAGTTATTAGAAATTACCAGCATGACTAACACTAGGTCAGGTAATGATAAACTAGGCTTAGGAGCTTCTTCCAGTGAACCCCCAGTCCTTCTTAAAAATAATCTTTCAACTCAAGTGAACTTCATTTCAGCTAGTGGAAAGAAGAACACTGAGCAAGTAAATCTGGTTAATAAAACCATAAATAAAGCTAAGAGAGAAAAGAGAAAGAAGTTCTTTAAAGAAATGCAAAGAGCGTCGAACGTAGCTCGACGATCGGAAGCTCCATGGTCGAACGAAGGTCGACGATCTGAGCACCCATCATCGAACGTCGATCGACGATTTCAATATGATTTTCAAAATCATAATCAATTCCATAGAAACCTAAATGAGAATAGAAACCCTAGGTTTGTTGACCCATCATCAATATGGAGAATCCCACCTAGGAGATCTCACCCACTAGGTTATCACCCTCAGCCTGCATTCTCATACATTTCCAGTTTTTCTTATGTGAAAAACAAGGGACCCAAGGTTACCTGGGTCCACTCTGTCTAAATAATTGTCTTGTAGGTGAAGGTCTATCCAATCACTCAAAATAAGTGGTATTTGGATAGTGGATGCTCTAAGCATATGACAGGAAATAAAGATCTTCTGTCAAAGTTCAAAGCTAAGCTCGGCCCAAAGGTTATCTTTGGAGACTCCAGCTGTGGTCAGACAGAAGGCTATGGCAAGATCACAATTGGAGCAGTTACTTTCAAGAGAGTTGCTTATGTCAATGGACTGAAGCATAATCTGATTTCAGTCAGCCAGCTATGTGATGCTGGCTACCAGGTTTCATTTTCTAACTCCTATTGCAATATTACTTTAAATAATAATATTGTTTTAGTAGGTATTAGAATAGGTAATATCTACTTAGTAGATTTCAATTCATCTCATTCTGAAATCTGCTTGTTTAATGAAGTAACCCTTAATAATAATTCCCTATGGCATAAGAGGCTTAGTCATGTAAACCTTAAAAATATATCTAGGTTATCTAAGCACAACCTTGTTAGAGGTTTACCTTCTTGCCCCTACAAGAAGGAGAGCCTATGCAAGGCTTGTCAGCTAGGCAAGCAAACCAAGAATTCTTTTAAATCTGTAAATAAAAGTGATTCTCCTAGGATCCTGTATTTATTACATTTGGACCTTTTTGGCCCAATAAATCTACAGAGCTTAGGAGGGAAGTATTACACATTAGTAATTGTAGATGACTTCTCTAGGTTCAGTTGGGTTTTCTTTTTGAGAACTAAGTCTGATAACTTCAAAGCCCTTACAGACTTTCTATTATGTGTGCAGACTGAGTACTCTACTCATGTGGCCTTGATCAGAAGTGATCATGGTACTGAGTTTGACTCTCTTCTCATGCAAGAATTCTGTGAGAGAGAAGGTATCAAACATAGCTTCTCAGCTCCTAGAACTCCCCAACAAAATGGGGTAGTTGAAAGGAAAAATAGAACACTTATTGAAGCTGCTAGCACATTGTTGGCAGATGCTAACATGCCTCTATCCTATTGGGCAGAAGCTGTTAGTACAGCCAACTATGTCTTGAATAGAAGTTTGATACACAAACTTAAGTGTAAAACTCCTTATGAGTTGCTTAAAGGAAAGAAACCAAAAATTAATTATTTTAGAGTTTTTGGCTGTATTGTTTATATTCATAATAATAATAAAGAATATATTAGAAAATTTGAAGCAAAAGCTTCAATGGGAATCATGCTTGGATATTCTCAAGTAAGCAAAGCTTATAGGGTTTATAACAAATCAACCTGTAAGATTGAAGAATCTGTGCATGTGACTTTTGATGAGTCTCAGATGTTTTACAAGGAGAAAGAAAATTCTCCTTCCTCAAGTTCTTTGCAGGTACATGATGCCCCTCAAGAAATTCTTCAACTTTCAACTCTTCAGATCACTGAATCAGACAGTGATGAAGACATTGCTGAAGCTGTTGAAGCTGTTGCTGTTCCACCAACAGTAGATCAAATTCCTCCCAAGGAATTAATCCCAACTGTTGCTGAAGATCACATCCCACCTGCTGATATTGTCACACTTAGAGATCACCCCACATCTCAAGTGATTGGAGACATATCAGCTGGTGTGCAAACAAGACATCAATTACGACAGGATGTGATGCATGCTTGTTTCCTCTCACAGGTTGAGCCCCTCACCTTTAAAGATGCAGAGCTAGATCCCCACTGGATCATTGCAATGTAAGAGGAGCTCAATCAGTTTGAGAGATGTAAAGTTTGGACTTTGGTTCCAAGACCTAAAGGCCAACTGATCATAGGCACCAAGTGGGTGTATAGAAACAAGCTAGATGCAAATGGAATTATAGTAAGGAATAAAGCTAGGCTTGTAGCTCAGGGCTACAGACAGGAGGAAGGTATAGACTATGACCAAACCTTTGCTCCTGTTGCAAGGCTAGAAGCAATAAGGATCTTCTTGGCCTATGCAGCCTTCATGAAGTTTAAGGTGTTCCAAATGGATGTCAAAAGTGCATTCCTGAATGGTGAGCTTAAGGAAGAGGTGTTTGTTGAACAACCACCAGGGTTTGTTTCTTCAACTCAGCCCTCACATGTGTTTAAGTTGTAGAAAGCTCTTTATGGACTAAAGCAAGCTCCTAGGGCCTGGTATGAGACCTTAGCTAGTTTCCTGTTAGAGCACAACTTTACTAGGGGATTAGTTGATAGAACCCTTTTCGTCAAGCATCACAAGGACACAATCCTGTTAGTTCAGGTGTATGTAGATGATATTATTTTTGGCTCCACTGATCCCAAACTTTGCAAAAGGTTCTCTGACCTGATGCACTCTAAGTTTGAGATGAGTAGCATGGGTGTGCTGTCTTATTTTCTTGGTCTCCAAGTTAAGCAAGATGCTAATGGTATCTTCATCTCCCAATCCAAATATGCCAAGGAATTGGTAAAGAAATTTGGGATGGTTGATGCTTCAGCAATGCCTACACCCATGGCTACTAATGTAGTTATTGATTCTGATGATCACGGCAAGCCAGTTGATCAAAAGAATTATAGGGCCATTGTTGGTTCCCTATTATATCTAACTGCAAGTAGGCCAGATATAATGTTTGCTACATGCCTTTGTGCTAGATTCCAGGTCAACCCCAAGGAATCTCATCTGATTCTTCTAAAGAGAATCCTGAGATACCTGAAGGGATGTCCAGATCTAGGACTTTGGTACCCAGCTGAGTCAGAGTTTGAATTAATTGGATATTCTGATTCTGATTATGCTGGTTGCAGAGTTGACAAGAAGAGCACCTCAGGAACTTGCCAGTTCCTGGGAGAGAGATTGGTCTCTTGGTTCTGTAAGAAGCAGGCTTCTGTCTCAACTTCAACTGTAGAGGCTGAATATATAGCTGCTGCTAGTTGTTGTTCACAGATCCTGTGGATTCAAAACCAGCTTGTGGATTATGGTTACTCACACAAGAACACCAAAATCATGTGTGATAGTACCAGTGCTATCTCAATTGCACAAAATCCAGTGCACCACTCTAGAACGAAGCACATTGAGATTCGGCACCATTTCCTGAGAGATTGTGTGGAAAAGAACAAGATTTGTCTTGAGTTCATATCCACTGAGTTTCAGAGAGGTGATATATTCACCAAGCCTTTATATGAACAGAAGCATCTGTTCTTTTTAGTTCAACTAGGCATGATTAATGGACGAGACTAAGTGTGACTATATCTGCCTATGTTGAAATCTGTTTGAAGATAGTCGAACGACGTTCGAAGATAGTCGATCGGGTCAAGCCCATTGTCGACCTATGGTTGATGAAAGTTTGTCTGATTGAAGATCGTCGACCGACGTTCGACCATCGTCGAACACGTCGAGCTCATCGTCGATCTCTGGATGACGATAGCCTGTTGTTTGAGAAGCAAGAAATAGTCGAACGATTGTCCGACTACTCTGCTTCTGAGCCGATCGTCAAACGGCCGTTCGACCATCGGGTCTAGATCTTTTTAATAGACCGACTATATCCGGTCTGATATAAAGCCGATAGTCGACCTAGGTCAAAAGATCTTTTGCTTTATCGTCGACGGAGCGTGCCTTTTTGCATTCTGCTTTCCCGCTTGCGATTTTCTGCCGCTTCGTCCCCTTCGTCTTCGCCGTCCTTCTCGAGCTTTCTCCAGCGAATCCATGGCGGTCTCTCCAGCAATTCTGGCCGTTGTGAAGTTTGATGCAGGATTTAGCGTGGATTTCGACGCTTTCAGCAGCTACGATGCAGGAATCGTAGAAGTTCTACAGCTATGCAGGGATCAGGGATTAGAGAAGTTAATGTCTGCAAGGATTAAGATAAACATTCCAGAAATCAAAGAATGGGCTTTCACATCGTCTTCCACAGACGAATCGATGACTGGTACCATCGGCGGAGAAGAGGTAATCCTGACTCCGGCCGTTTTATCTGATGTTTTTGGATTAGTTAATGGTGACGAGGATTATGAGCAAGATGCTCAGGAATTCGGAAGAATGCTAGTTGAGCTGGGACATGCTGAGGGCATTCCCACGAAGCTGCTCAAAGTGAATTTTCCTTTCAAAATCAAGTTTCTGGCTGAGTTAGTAGGAAAAGTGCTCCTGGGTAAGCACTCTGCTCACGATAATATAACAAGGCAGCAATTCGCACTCATGTGTGCGATTGTTAATCGGAAAAGGATCAATTGGGCAGCAGTGATGTTTGATTTAATAAGGAAAAAGAATGGTAAGAAAGAAGTCACCCTAGGAAGGGTTATTGGAATCTTCCTTAAATAAAAATACCCCCATCTGCTGAGTTCAACTGCAACAACAATCAACGCCAGCAAGAAGATGGATCCCCACCTGTTCTCAAAGTGGAAGAGAACTTTTGTGAAACCTGCTCCAGCAACATCTGAGGACACCAGGACTGTATCAGTCGCTCCTCACTCTGTTGAAGCTGGCTCAGCTCTTCCCTCCTCTTCTGCTGTATTGTCTGCCTCAGTTGAAGTTCCATCAACTTCAGCTGAAGTACGACCTTCTTCCTCTGCTGCTCCAGAAACAACTACGGTTGTTCCTTTTTCCCCTCCAGCATCTCCTCTACCTACTCATCTGGCTAGGATATCTGCTCCTAGCTTCGATTTGTTAGGATCAGAGAGAATTCCTACTCCTCCTGTATCTCCCATTCATTCCCCAATTAACTCTCCAGTTCAATCCCCTGTCCACACCATTTCTCATCCCAGCACCACTCCCATATCTGCTGCACCTCCATCCACTTCTCATCCATCATCTGTTGAGATCTCTCCTGAGCTTATCTCCCGCATTGTGGAGCTGATTACCCCGTCAATCAAAACCATGATTGAAGAGGCAATCGCTCCCCTTGCAGCCTCCATTGATCTCTTAACTGCCTCCATCAAATCCCTTTCAAAATCTGCTGAGCCATCTTCCTCAAGGGGCCTGGTTTTAGTACCCACTGAAATCAGGCAGGGGGAGATGTTCCATGAAGATGCCTCAGACCATCCTGCCTCCCCTCCAGCTATAAAAGTTACAGTCATGTCTGCCCAGGAAGAATCTGCTCAAGCTGAGATAGAAATAGTTCCAGATGCTGTAATGACTGCCCAGGAAGAATCTGCTCCTGCTGAGAAAGAAATAGCTCCAGTTTTGTCTGATAAGGAAATAGCAGATGGAATCTTGCTATCTGAAATTGCAGTTAAAGTCTGCCTGGAAGATCTTACCACTCCTGTGATTGCTAGATTCTTAGAAGGAATTATAACTTCATATCTGAATGAATCATGGGAAATGGTCAAATATGAAGGTAACTCATTCATTCGTTTTGTTGATGAGTCGATTAATTTGTTAGTTTGTGAATTCCTGGAAGGAATGATTTCTGTTTATTTAGCAGATCTGTATTCATAATTCTACAGATGTTATTAGAGAGGATTTAGCTGCTCAGATCGTAGCAGTTGTTTCTGAAGCTGCCCCAAGTGTTTCTAATATCCCAATAGATCCTGAACTAGAATCTTTTCTAGATGATAGAGAGGATGAATCTGAAAATCAAGATAAAGTCAAAGATGGCTCTCCTGTTCTGAATTTGGAAGAAGTTCAAGCAAGAGCTGCCTGGGATTTGAGAGTACAGTCTTTAGAAGAGAAAGAAAAGGAATTGCAAGTTGAAAAGTCAACCATCTGGGATGACTCTCCAGGGTTGGACTTAGATTCCCTTCTGGCTCTGGATGCCATGGAAGAGGAAAGAGAAAAATCTGCTCTTAAGCTTAAAGAAAAGGCTATTTCTGAAGCCTATGATCCGTATGAAAATCCTCCATCATCTCCCTCTGATGATGAGGATGATTCTGATGTTTCTGAGAGATCAAAGAAAAAGAAAGCTGCTTCAAAGAAAAGGAAAGCTGCTGCTCCTCCTCCTCCAAGTAAAGATAATGACACTCCCTATTATATTCTGAAGGGCATTGACCCTAAATCCAAGGAATTTCAGCACTGGATGTGGTTTTCAAAGAATCAGTAGAAAGAAAGGAAAAGGACTAAGAGGTATGATAGTCCTGTCTCAAGATGGACTCCCAGAGGTCCTCCTCCTCCTCCTCCAGGTGCAGGAGCCTCTGGGAACCTATCAGCTAATCCTGCTGCCTCTTCTGGAAGATCTGCTTCTTTTCAGCCCCAGCCAAGACAAAGTTATCAAAGCTCGCAAGGCAAATCGTTTTCTGAGAAAAGTGTTTCAAAAGGTAAATAGTTTACTTTGTTTTAAAAATTTCTAGCAAGAATCTTTTGCTAAGTATTCTCTAATATCTTATCTAGATAAAGTATCTGAGGCTGCTCCTTCTGAGCCTGTTTATGAAAATCCAGAGCTTGATCCTAACTTTAGGATGGCTCGCTTTCAAGAACTAGTAGGAGCAGCTCAAATTAGAAAAGCTAGAGCCGAAGGAAAAGATACGACTGGTTTAACTACCATGTCTGTTTACAGAAAGAAAGAGCTTGAAAAGTTCCAGGTTAATCCTGAGGTTTTTGACCCCTCCAAATACATGGAAAAGCATCCGGAAGCAGTAGTCCCAAGAACTGCAGAGCTGAAGATCATTGGTGCGCAGGACCTGAAAATGTCAAAGAAAGAATCAGATGATCCGTTAAGGAAAATATCTTTTGTTTCTAGCTCCTCTGTCTCCAAGCCTGACTCTGTTGATCCATAATTTGATTAACTGCTGTGCTATATTTGTTTATCTGTTTGATAATCTGCTAGTCTATTTCCTGTATTTGTTTAGTGTTCTATAGCTAGCTGTTTGTTTTAGTTTTTGAGAGACTTAACTCAAATAGGGGGAGATTGTTGGTACCCTAGTTTGATTTGAGTTTAGTCCTCTCCTTTGTGCTCCTTGACCCAAGAAATATCTATGGTCAATGGTTAGAAGTCTAGATGTAGAGTCCTCACTTTTCCAGATTGAGAATTTGGTTAAGTAGGTTTTTCGTTCGACTATAGTCGAACGCCGCTCGACTATCGTCTATCGGCTGATCGACGATCGTCTATCAGTTGGTCGATGCTTTGTCTGCGCTGATAGGTCGACTATCTATTGATAGGTCGACTATCTGTTCTGCGCTGATAGTTCGACTATCTGTTCTGCGCTGATAGTTCGACTATTTGTTGATAGGTCGACTATCTGTTCTGCGCTGATAGGTCGACTATCTGTTGATAGGTCGACTATCTCTTCTGCGCTGATAGTTCGACTATCTGTTGATAAGTCGACTATCTGTTCTGCGCTGATAGGTCGACTATCTGTTGATAGGTCGACTATCTGTTCTGCACTGATAGGTCGACTATCTGTTGATAGGTCGACTATCTGTTTTCTGAGGTAGGTCGACTATCTGCTTGATAGGTCGACTATCTGTTTGCGCTTGATAGTTCGACTATCTGTCCTGATAGATCGACTATCTGATAGTTCGACTATCTGTTCTGATAGGTCGACTATCTGCCGGGGTAGTTCGACTATCTTCTTCGATAGGTCGACTATCTGGATCGTTCGACTATCTGCCCGATAGATCGACGATCTCCGTGCGTCGGTCGACGATCTCCGAAGGTCGTTCGACGCTTTCTGCCTGCCTTTATATTTTGTATTTATTTATTATATTTAATTAATTAATACATTTTCTGGCACATTGTTTTAAGCTGTATGATAAAATTACCAGGCAATATTTGCTCCATCTCTTTTGCCTGAGTCAAATCTTTTTAAGATAAAGTTGTTTGTCTTATTAGCTGTCATTATAAATTACTTTATCTGTTGTCAGCCCTTTATAGCCGTTAGACTGAAAAGTCTTCTTTTTGCTATAAAGAGATTATTTCTGATGTGACTTTATTTAGTCCTTCTGTTATTTGATTTGGTCCTGCAGCTTCTTAGAAAAAGGGTTATTCCTTTTATAGAATGTTTTGCTGCAGAGTTGTTTCTGTCTTCTTGATATTTACAGCCCAGGTCTCAAGGCTCAGAAGAAGACAAATAATTCAAATGGAAGAGAGCCGTTGCTTGCTGCTATTATATAAAGAACCCTTTGAAGAAGGATTCAAGCTAGTAAGCTAGTCAAGAGAAAATAGTCAATAGTTGAGAGCTAATAGCTAACCAGTTGTTCATTCAAGCTTTCAAGCCTTCATCAAGTTCAAGCTTTCTGCTCTCAGCAATTTCCATCTAACTGAGAAGTGTTAAGATCTTCATCTCTTCTTCAACCTGAGTTCTCCTGCTTTCAGGAAGTTCAAACTCAGAGATCCTTTGAAGAAGAAGAAGAAGAAGATAGCTGCTTGAAGAGATTTCATTTTGTTATTTACTTTCTTCCTGTAGCTTTTCCTTCAGAACTTTCTGAAGAGTTTTCTGCACTGAAGCAAGACTTCACCTGGACATCTTTGAGCCAGGGGGAGCCTTGATTCTTTAGAGCTTTCTAGCTCAGTGCAAGTTTTTGTGCTTCTCTAATCTATTGTAAAATAGAGAAGACATCTTAACTTTCTTCCCCCTCCTGTACAGGGTTATTACTCCCTTCAAAAGTATCCCTTGGTGGCAGGGCACCTGATCAAAAACCTGTGCTTGGTTTTTAGACACCTGATCAAAAGTCTAAAGGGTTTCTGAATCTACCTGAAGCACCGTTGTCTTATGGTACTTCATACACCGCACCCCAGTCTTATGGTCACTACTCTTCTCCGCCTTCACCTTTTTCATATTCCTCCCCGGTCCCTTCTGGACCGAGGGGTAATGGAAAACGGTGTTTGTGTTGTCATAGCACCGACCATGTGTTGAAAGATTGCGCAGAATTTCAGCGCCAGTTGGAGGCGGATGATGAACCGGATATCCGGATTGTCTCATCCACCTCTCAAATGGCCGCTCCTTCTGATTCTGATGATGTATCCGCAGTACCACCTTGTCTATGGGGGACTGCTGTGGATACACCCATCAGACTTTCTACTGGTCAGTGCGACGACATTGCGGCGCCTTCTCTCCCTGTGCCTTCTTCCCCTATTTTTGATTCACCCCCGGAGGAACCTGCGCATATTATCTCTGATGATGTTGCTCCTCCGCTTTCTTTGCATGAATTACCTACTCCCCTTTCTAGTGAGTTGGTTGATGATGTTGTGCCCTGCGGGAATTGGGAATATGAGGATGCGCCGTGGTGTGACGAGGACATTATTCTCATCAATGGTGAGTACTATGTCTTGGAACACCGTGACGTACCGAGGTGTGATGAGGAAATCCTTGCCGGCGAGGAGGTTTCTACTTCCTTGTTGGATGAGGGGGTCCAAACCACCACCGAGGACCTCGTGGTCTCAGTTTCCCCTCGCCATGACTCACATGACACCGACAGTGATCTATGTTTGGATCCTGCTGGGAGTGAGACCGGGACCACTCCCCCGATTAGTTCCTTATGTTCTTCGTCTCCTTTATTCCTTGACCCCCCTTCTCCTTCTGCGCCTGTGCGGGTTGATTCCCTGCAGGTGAGTTGGGTTGACTTTGAGCCTTGCGCTCAGGTTGTCGGCGAGTGCCTCAGCTTGCATGAGGAATTTCCTACTCCTTTTGCAGTTGAAGCCTCTGCCTTCACCTTCGCCCCCAACGAGCTTGTGGTGGACGATACCTTGCTAGGCAAGGATTCTTTTTGTGATGAGATGAGCGAGGACCAGGTCGCCTCCTCATCTTATTTCCTGCTTCCTCTACCTGAGCTTTTCAGGTATTATTATCTAGGTAGAGGGGTAACTGTGCTATCACCGTATCGGTACCCGTTACCGACACGGATAGTAGGACAGTTGCCTGTGCACTTTTCTTTTCATAGGCCCATTAGCTAGAACTTTTCTTTTGCTGAATAAGTCGTGCTGGGATGACAATAACCCCAGTGCTTATCTTTCATTTTCTGCATTTTTCTTTTTTTATGTCTAGCTTAGTTTAGTATTTCTTTTTGTATATTTTTCTTTTGTTTTTGCGGAGCTCACCCCTGCAGGTATTCATGGGAACTACGCATTGGCGGGGTTGTGATTCTTCGTATGGCGGGCCTGCTTCTAGTTTTCACGCGTCTTCTGGTATGCTCACTTGCTGAGCATTGGGTAACCTCTTCCCTTAGCTCTTTTTGATTTAAATTTCTCTATCATTTGATGTGTTGTTTAGTCTAAGTCTGGGGGAGAGCATGTTTACCTTTTGCACGTGCACATTTCTTTTGCATACTAGAAGCTTTTCGTGTTTTATTTTGTTTATGTTCATTGCATCGCACACCACTGCACCCATATGAGCGCGAGCTTAGCGGTTTGCGTGTCACGAGTTGAACCTGTATCTTTGTTCGATTTGGAAAATTTCTGTGCTAGTTTAGGATTGCGCGACGGAGTAAAATGTTGGCCTTGCTGTGTTTCTAGTCAACTGCTCTCGTTTTGTATAGAAATTTGAGTAGATTTAATTTTTCTGTATGCTTATAGCTTTATATTTTTCTATCTGCGTAAATTCTTTTTATTCTACTCAAAAGTTGGTGAATCCGGTGTGAATCAAACGGTAGCGTAGGAATGTGTGTAGCCGCCACTAGACTCGTATTGCTTGAGTCGGGAGGAAGGATTATCTTTCTCGGTTGCTAAGAACTTGCCCCAAGCTATTCTTGAAGCATTGGTACACGGTTAGTCTAGCGTGAGAGTGATGTAGGCCATCTTTTGGCCCGGTTGAGCTTTGTACCGTTCCTAACGTCATATCCTCGCTAAGCCCCGTTGTGCCTACCCTTCTTTTGATTCAGCTCCACCTATATTTCACCAAAGCCTTATAGCCTATCCTAGTTGCACACCCAAGTCGAGCTTAGTGTTTTATATTTTCATGTTGGGTTGTGATGTGGTGTTATTATTTGTGAAAATGTGGAAGTGCTTCCAAGTTATATCTGCTGAAATTGTGAAAATAAAAAGATGAAAAAAGAAAAGATAAATATTTGAAAAAGAGAAAAAGAGAAAAGAAAAAGAGAAAGAAAAAGTTTGATTGAAAATCTTTATTTGAGATGATTTGAATTTGGAGTAGGCGGTGCACACACCCATTTAGTAAAAGTTAAGTCTGGGGGTGTGGTGCACCCGTATTTATTTTGTGGGCAGCGGGTACTAGTTTTGTACGTTAGCTCATTTGGGTTAGGTGCATACCCTTCATGTTTACCCTTGTTTTCCTCACCGTAACCCAAGCCCCATTATTACCTAAAGTCCTACGGACTTGCGCTTGATTTGACTAGTGCCGTGGAGAGAGTGCGAACAGGCAAGCTTATGGTTTCCGACATTGGTGGATTCCTTTGGGGGTAATCTTGAGCCCCGGTCTTCGGCAATGCTCACCTTAGTGGCCTGCCTACTTTCTTCCTGCGTAGGACCGGATGATTCACCGTGATTCTACTTTTGAGTAGTAATAACTTTTTGATACGCATTGTGAAAAATATAAAATATTTTGTATACTTAAAAATTTCCTCTACTTTATTTTTTATGCACGCGAGCATGCGACTTCGCATGGTACTCCGTTTTGCAATTTCTTTGTTAGCTAGTTCATTTTCCCTGTCTGCTTAGGTTTTGTTTGCTCGGGACGCGCAAACGGTTAAGTCTGGGGGTGTGATGAGTCCTCTTTATATACCTATTTTTGGACTCATCTAGGCTTATTTTCTTGTCTTTGCACACCGTTTAGCGTCATTTGCACTTCTTTTGGTTCGCTACGGTTTTCCACGTCTTGTGCACTCTTTTAGCCTATTTCTGTGTGTGTGTATTTTCCCTTTTTGTTTGCATATTATTTATGTCTGTGACTGCCATGATCGACATCCCGTCCAGTTTTCCTGCAGGTTCTGGGATCGTGTGGGCGTCCGGCATCGAACTTTCCCCATTTTTGGCAAAGGAGTCAATGGTCGTGCGTTTTTACCCACGCACGACCATCGACCTCTTTGGCGCACGATCATCGGTCGTGCGCAGTCATGACCTCTCCTGGGAAAGTTCTGTCCCGCCATATCGCACGATCACCAGCCATACCGCGCACGATCACTGCTCGTGCGCTGCCGGTCGTGCGCAGTCATTATATCTTTTTCCACTTTTCTGCCTCCATTTCGCACGATCACTGACTATATCGCGCACGACCACTGGTCGTGCGACAGTGATCGTGCGCGCTGTTTAAATCTGTTTTCTATAAATAGCGCAGGTCCGCCCTAATTTTGGGATCGATCAAATCTCGCGATTCTTCCGCCGTTTCTCGTCCCGAACGAGGGTTTCCGCCGTCTTCCTCCATCTCCCACCTTAGGGAGGGTCTCCGGGCAAGCTTTCAACGCCAAATCAACGCCGGAGCATCCTCTCGGCCTCCTCCTTCATCCTCAAGCTTCAAGCGGAGTTTTGACCGAGCTTTCTCCATCAAGCAAGGAAGGGCCGGAGCCGCAATCTACGGATCATTTCAACGAAGAAGACGGGTCCATTGGGAGTGAGTGACAGCCTCCTCTACCCCGGACGCAGTTGAGGACCGAGCTTGGACTCGGATTGACAACCCGGGATTCCAACCGTGAACCCCCAACAAGGCTTCGGATTCGGTCGATTCGCACACCTCTTCCTCTTGTTGTTGTTAGCTTAGTTATTCTCTTTGTATTGATGAAGAATGTTTATTTGTAGTTAACTTTTACTCTAAATCATGTCTATGTGATTTGTGTTTTCGTTATTTATTTACTTGAGGTGCGCCTTATTATTCCGCCATCCCTCCACCCTTGCCGCACTAGCAATTGCTAGTGGCGTGCGTTGCGAAGAGGTGCTTACGACCCTCATTCCGCCGTTCTCTCCACCTCATCCGCTAGCCTACTCTTCCATCCGCCAAGCGATTCGGTGCATAGCGGCCCGTGTAGTTTCCATCCCGCCTGGCGAAGCATCGCATAGCGGCGTTGCATAGGAGTAGTTGTTAGATTTTTACTTTATTTTCCACAACCACCAAAACCCCCATCGTTACCTTCGCCCCGAGGACTTCAATCTCAAGTCCTCCTCGACATTAACTCATCCCTTACTGTGTTCCTCAAGAGACCGACACTCGGGGATTTATTCCCAAACTTTATTACTTGTGCGACCGGTGCGCTTGCCGTTTTCCACGCATCAGTGAGCGAAGAGTTGGAGCGTTCCTTGGGGTAGATATGTAAAGTCGCCCTTGTGTAGAGTCCGTATATGAAAACGGACATAGGCATTGTGTGTGAAGCCTATCCGGACAAGTAGAGCCGGATCGGTGATGTTGTATTGCATATGAACCGGGGAAGACTCCGGGTGTTTGGGCGTTTTTCGGGTTTTCTACGTGGTAGATTGCATCAGGGAGCCTTGGAGATTAACTCCAAGGTGCACCCGGAAAACTGGGCAAAACCGGGTTTTGTCAACACGGTGGCCGGGGAGCCAACGTGAACATAACCGGGTTATGTGATTATTGTGGTGGAAACGGGACTCGGTGAGTCTTGGCCTGCGCATATGGCTTAAATTGTCGTTGCGGTGTGACCACGGGTCAGGCGGAACCGTACCCGGTCTTTGTCGTTCGGTAGGACCGTTGGCATGGATGAGGGTCTTCGGCGGTCTATGGCTTAAATTGCCGTGACCAAGGCCAGGAAGGCAAAATGCTCATATGGATGACCGTCCAAGAGGCGGTGGCGGATTGGGAACGTCTATGGCTTGAATTGACGTGACGTTGGCCGGTTCGCCGAGAATGTGCCCTGAGTGCACGGGGTGTGTGGCCGTGCGAGCCTACGCCTGTGGTGAAGTGCAAATACTTTATATAATTGCCTATACTAATAAAGTGCAGGGAAAGAGCATTACCGCCCCGAGTGTGGGGGCGGGATCGTTATAATTTGGTCATCATTGCTGACCGTTGTTATTGTTTACCACCGGGCGGTGGTTTGTGGCTTACAGGTGCTGCGGAGCAGAGCGGGAAAAAGCGGGCTAAAGCCCTTGTTGTTGTGCCGGCCCTCGAAGGCCTTACTGCTTATGTTTCTTTCCTGTTTTTCATGTATGGCCGGCCTGCGAGCCGAAGTATGAAAACACTATTTTGTTAAGTGAACAATGTAAGTCCTTAAGGCCAGTTCTCTTTTGTGTATGATTACATTCCTGAGTTTGTAGTGGACATTCATGCTTTATAGCAGGGTTCTTGTTCTCTTTGCAACTGTTTAAAATTGCTTCCGCTAGGTGTTGTGTAGGACGTGGTGATTGGTTGAATGGTTTCAACGCGTAACCAACCGGTCTGTCCGTAGTATATGGCGTCGGGCCCCGG
Source organism: Platanthera zijinensis (assembly GCA_039513925.1). Taxonomy (NCBI): domain Eukaryota; kingdom Viridiplantae; phylum Streptophyta; class Magnoliopsida; order Asparagales; family Orchidaceae; genus Platanthera; species Platanthera zijinensis. The sequence goes on along the minus strand of CM077090.1, from coordinate 115,505,898 downwards.
CCGGACCTACTGCTATATGCTATGTGACGGATAGGGGTGTTATAAATTGGTATCAGACTTCTGGTTTCGGTCAAGCTTAAATGAATTCGTGGACGAATTCACTTTAAGGGGTGGTGAGCACATGTGTGCGTCACCGTTATAACATGAAAAGAACCCATGAATGTCCACTTAGGAATGAAAATATACATGTTTGAGGAACCTGCGTGTTCCTATAATTGCTGTTTGCAGTAATTTTTTGGTCGCTTATCGGTGTTTTGCACAATTATAGGCGACCAGAAGTGGCGCTGGGCCGTCTGAACGGCCAGGTTCTGAGGCGAGCAGTGCGCCAAGCAATGCGCCTACAACACCTCCGTCTGCCGAGACCATTACGTTGGTGGCAGAAGCGGTCATGGCATTGATCAATGCGCAGCCTGCAAGGCAGGTGCAGCAGCCTGCTCCTGCTATGGAGCAAGTATCGCTTCAGACGGTAGAGCAAAGGAGGGTTGAGCAAGTAGTTTTGGAGCCAGAGTTGCCTCGGAGAGCAACGGAAAGACAACTGAAGCACGTGATGGGCTTTCACCCACCGGTATTCACGGGGGCAGAAACCCCGACCCAAGCAGAGGATTGGCTCTCAAGGTTCAACAGGGTGATGAATGCGACGAAAACGGAAGAGTGGCAGAAGACCACAATAGCGATGTTCCTGTTGGATGGGGACGCAAGGTTATGGTGGGAAGGCCTAGAGCTACATCAGTTTTGGGGAAGGCCGTTGGCCGAAGTTTCGATGGAGGAGTTTGCGAGACTATTCATGGCTCGATACCTCCCCTCGGCGCAGAGAATTGCGCTAGAAAGTGAGTTTCAGAAGTTGGAGCAAGGGGATTGCACCGTTGATGAGTACCTCCACAAGTTTACTCGGTTGGGGAGATATACCGGCGCTACCTTCGCTGACGAGGAGCGCAAGACGAGCCGCTTCTACGAAGGGCTAAGAGATGATCTAAGATTGCTACTATCGGGGCCCAAGGCGCAGGGTTTCATGACCCTGGTCAATTCGGCCCGGTCCTTGGAGAAGGACATGAAGAATGTCCAAGCAAAGAAGGAATCCGGTAGTAAGAAAGCGGAGTTCAAGGCGCCGACTACGTCGAAGTCGGGCTACCGCAGATTCTATAAGAAAGCTAAGACGTCGGGTCCAGCTGCTTCAGGTGCCTCGGGGGCAACTACCAATCGAACCCCGGGCGCTTGTTTCACGTGCGGAAAGACGGGGCACTTTGCCCGTGATTGCTGGAGTGGACGCTCAAAGTCCGAAAGGAAGCAAGGAGCTACCTACGAGGAGAAGGGCAAAGCGGTGGATTCGACCGCGTCTCACTATGCTCCGACTCATCCTAGAGTCTATAACTTGGGCCAGCAGGAGGCCATCAAGAAAGCGGATGTGGTGACAGGTATGAGTTAATTTATAGCAAGTTAGCTTAAATACCGTTATCTATTGCTTGTTAGCATAATATTGTTTGTATAGGCTTTATTGTGATTAGTGATAGTCCGGCACGGGCACTGTTCGATACGGGAGCTTCACACTCCTTCTTATCCGAAAGCTTTATATCGCGCATCGGAGTCCCTTCTTCGATGGCGAAGGACAAGTTGGATGTGCTGCTACCGAATGGGTGCTCGATGCGTGCGGACAGGGTGTGCGCCGTAAAGGTTCACATTGCGAGCCAAGAGTTTGACTTGCTAGCGTCATTGCTGCCGCTAGTGGAGTTCGACGTGATCTTTGGGATGGATTGGCTGTCAGAGCAGAAAGCTTGGATTGACTGTGACCGGAAGGAGGTCAAGCTGGGTGTAGGGCGGGAGACTACATTCGAGGGGCTAAAGGAGTCGAGCAAGACACTGATGTCTGCTCTTCAGGTTGTGAAGGCAGTTCGTGCTGGTGCAGAGCTGTTCTTCGCAATAGTGGGGGCTGTGGAGCCAAAGTCTCCGTTGGATAGCATCCCTGTGGTTTGCAATTGCCCCGATGTGTTCCCGGATAGTCTTCCCGGAGCCCCACCGCAGCGGGAGATTGATTTCACCATCGAGCTCGTACCGGGGGCCAACCCGATGTCACGTGCTCCGTATAGGTTGGCGCCTAAGGAGATGGCAGAGTTGAAAGTTCAGCTAGAGGAGCTGATGGAGCAAGGGTATGTGCGTCCAAGCTCGTCGCCTTGGAGCGCACCGGTCCTCTTCGTTAAGAAGAAGGATGGTAGTATGCGGCTGTGTATCGACTACAGAGAGTTGAATAAGCTAACGGAGAAGAATAAGTACCCGATCCCGAGGATTGATGATCTCTTTGATCAGTTGGTCGGATCGTCGGTATACTCCAAGTTGGACTTGAAGTCGGGGTACTATCAGCTGAGGATGAGGGAGTGTGATATCCCGAAGACGTCGTTCAGTACGAGGTATGGGCATTTGGAGTTCACGGTCATGCCATTTGGACTGACGAATGCGCCATCGGTATTTATGGATCTGATGAATAGGACGTTCAGAGATTTCCTGGATCGCTTTGTGATCGTCTTTATTGACGATATTTTGGTGTACTCGTAGTGCGAAGAAGACCACTTCAAGCATTTGCATTTGGTGTTGGAGAATTTGAGGAGGAATGAGCTTTACGCAAAGTTCTCCAAATACGAGTTCTGGCTACCCTCGGTAGGGTTCCTTGGTCATATAGTGAGTGGGGAAGGTATAGCGGTGGATCCGGCGAAGATTGTTGCGATACGGGAGTGGCCTGCATTATCTTCTGTCGCGGAAGTCCGTTGTTTTCTCGGGCTTGCCGGATATTACAGGCCCTTCGTAGAGAACTTCTCGCGATTAGCAATACCTCTCACGAAGTTGACAAGGAAGGAACAGAAATTCTTGTGGACGCAAGAGTGCCTGCAAGCTTTTGAGGAGCTGAAGAGACGGTTGACCACGGTGCTAGTGCTTAGTTCGCCGAGTGGGACCGAGGGCTTCGAGGTGTATAGCGACGCTTCGGGTAGTGGCTTGGGCTACGTGTTGTTGCAGCATGGGAGCGTGATAGCGTATGGATCGCGTCAGTTGAAGGTGCATGAAAGAAATTATCCGGTGCTCGACTTGGAGTTGGCGGCCGTGATTTTTGCACTCAAGTTGTGGAGGCACTACCTATACGGCGTAAGGGTCAATATATACACCGATCACAAGAGCCTAAAATACTTGTTGGATCAAAAGGACCTTAATATGAGGCAGAGGAGGTGGATGGAGTTCCTAGGGGACTACACCTTCAAAATACATTATGTACCCGGGAAGGGCAACGAAGTTGCGGATGCGCTGAGCCGCAGGGCTCCCGCCCAAGCCAACTGGTTGTCGGTGCATGATGAGCGGCTAGTATGGGAGTTGGAGGAGCTTGAGATCTGTTGCATTGACAAGCAGACGAGCGCCAAAGCAATGTTAAACTGGATAGAGGTGCAGTATGACCTGGCTGACCGGGTTTGGCAGGCATTGGAGTTAGATGACTCCATGAAGGAGCTTTTGGAGGCCGCTCAGGATGGGTCAAATTCCCAGTTCTCGGTGGAAGATGGTTTATTAAGGAAGGATCATAGGTTGTGCGTCCCGAGTGGGGGTAACCTCCGGGCAGAGTTGATGTATGAGGCTCATCATACCAAGTACTCAATCCACCCAGGGAGCACGAAGATGTATCGTGACCTCAAAAAGTTGTTTTGGTGGTCGGGGCTCAAGAAAGATGTGGCGTTGTACGTGGCTAAGTGCCAAACGTGCGCCTTGGTGAAGGCGGAGTGCCAAAAGTCGGGAGGATTTCTGAAGTCCTTGCCTATACCGGAGTGGAAATTCGACGATATATCTATGGACTTTGTGCACGGGTTGCCAAGGTCGCAGAATGGGAACGACGCCATCTGGGTGATCGTAGATCGGCTAACCAAGGTGTCGCATTTCATTCCGCATAGGAAGGATGATCCAGTGGAGAAATTGGCAAAGTTGTATGTTGACAATATTGTTAGGCTGCATGGTGTGCCCCATAGCATTGTGAGTGATCGCGATGGGCGGTTCATGTCGAATGATTGGAGGTTGGTGCAGCAGATGCTGGGAACAAAGTTAAAGTTCAGCACAGCTTTCCATCAGCAGACGGATGGGCAGACCGAGAGGGTCAATAGAACGATGGAGGACATGCTACACATGTTGCTTCTGGATTTCGGTAAGCATTGGGAAGACCACCTGTATTTGGTGGAATTCGCGTACAACAACAGCTACCAAGCGAGTATACAAATGGCTCCCTTCAAGGCCCTGTATGGTAGGAAGTGTCGCACGCCGTTATCGTGGCTTGAAACGGGTGAGGCAAGGTTGTACAAGAAGCCGGAGGTGGAGAGTGCTACCTCGTTGGTGCGGATCATTCAGGAGCGCTTGTTGATCGCTCAGGCCCGGCAGGCAAAGTATTACAATGCCAAGCACCAGAACGGGGAGTTCGCGGTAGGCGATTGGGTATACCTGAAAGTGAAGCCGTTCAAGGGGGTTTCGCGGGTGAGACGCTTGAAGAAGCTGAGCCCAAGATACCTTGGACCTTTTGAGGTTCTGGAGTAAGTCGGCGAAGCTGCTTACCGTCTGAAGCTATCGGTGGAGTTAAGCGGATTACATGATGTGTTCCACATTTCTGTGTTGCGGAAGGCGGTGCAAGAGCCTTCGCAGGTGATCGCGGTTGACCAAGTGCCGGTGGACGAAGGGTTGACGACTAGGGTCAAGCCCATTCGTATGGAAGATGTTGAGGTCAAGAGACTCCGTAACATGGAGATCCTGATGGTTAAGGTCCGGTGGGATAACTGCGGGCGTGAGGAGCTCTCTTGGGAACGGGAGCAGACTATGCTCGAGGAGTACACGGAATTATTCCGCTCAGGTACTGTTTTACGTTAAGTCCTGTTTTTCCTTTATTAATTTCGTGGACGAAATTCTTTAAGGGGGGTAGAATTGTAACACCCCAAATTATTGTACGAGCGACGGGGATCGAATTTGGCCAAGAAAGATTTTTGGTGCTGGTGACACGGGCCCCGACACGGGCGTGTCGGAGGCCGTGTCGGGCGTGTCGAGCTCGGGCCGTGTAGTCGACCAGTGCAGGTCGACGATGGGCGTGTGGTGGAACACGGCCTAGGACACGGGCGTGTCCCAGGCCGTGTCACACATGGGCTATGTGGTTGGGTACACGGGTAATGACACGGGCACGAACACGGGCGTGTCTAGTTTGACACGGCCGTGTCTGTTGCCGTATCACCAAGCCGTGTACCCCTCTGACTGTAATGTGTTGATATATTGCACACGGGGGGGGGGGGGGGGGGGTGACACAGGTCCCGACACGGGCGTGTCGCAGGCGACACGGGCGTGTCGGAGGCCGTGTCACATGCCGTGTGCTGGTTTTCAATTTGGGTCGAGACAGCGAATGAGCTACACGGCCGTGTGCCAACCCGTGTTCGGCCCAGATTTTATGATTTTGGATTTAATCCGGGCCGTTTGTTTCCTTTGCTTTGAATCCGACGGTGGGGGGCTGCTCCTGGGTGGTTATGGCCGGGAAATAGGGTTTAGAAACCCATTTTTCATTGGCCCATATCTCTCTAAAAGTTAGAGAGAAGGGAGAGCAAGGAGGAAGGTGGAGTCCATGATCCGGCCGCCGGAAGAGCTTCGAAGCTCCGAATCGCGATCCGAGTCCAGATCCGCGGAGGCGATGTCGTTGTGGTGCTTTCCGACCGTATAGTTTTCGATGGCGCCGCGGAAGAATGCAAGGGTAACGATTTCTCATCTTTGGGCATGTGAAGCCCTCTTTTCCTTTGCATAGGAAGCCCTCTCTCGCGAGTGAGCGAAGAGTTGGAGCGTTCCTTGGGGTAGATATGTAAAGTCCCCCTTGTGTAGAGTCCGTATGCGAAAACGGACATAGGCATTGTGTGTGAAGCCTATCCGGACAAGTAGAGCCGGATCGGTGATGTTGCATTGCATATGAACCGGGGAAGACTCCGGGTGTTTGGGAATTTTTCGGGTTTTCTATGTGGTAGATTGCATCAGGGAGCCTTGGAGATTAACTCCAAGGTGCACCCGGAAAACTAGGCAAAAGCGAGTTTTGCAAATACGGTGGCCGGGGAGCCAACGTGAACATAACCGGGTTATGTGATTATTGTGCTGGAAACGGGACTCGGTGAGTCTTGGCCTGCGCATATGGCTTAAATTGTCGTTGTTGTGTGAGCACGGGTTAGGCGGAACCGTACCCGGTCTATGTCGTTCGGTAGGACCGTTGGCATGGATGAGGGTCTTCGGCGGTCTATGGCTTAAATTGCCGTGACCAAGGCCAGGAAGGCAAAATGCTCATATGGATGACCGTGCAAGAGGCGGTGGTGGATTGGGAACGTCTATGGCTTGAATTGACGTGATGTTGGCTGGTTTGCCGAGAATGTGCCCTGAGTGCACGGGGTGTGTGGCCGTGCGAGCCTACGCCTGTGGTGAAGTGCAAATACTTTATATAATTGCCTATACTAATAAAGTGCAGGGAAAGAGCATTGCCGCCCCGAGTGTGGGGGCGGGATCGTTATAATTTGGTCAGCATTGCTGACTGTTGCTATTGTTTGCCACCGGGCGGTGGTTTGTGTCTTGCAGGTGCTGCGGAGCAGAGCGGGAAATAGCGGGCTAAAGCCCTTGTTGCTGTGCCGGCCCTCGAAGGCCTTACTGCTTATGTTTCTTTCCCATTTTTCATGTATGGCCGGCCTGCGAGCCGAAGTATGAAAACACTATTTTGTTAAGTGAACAATGTAAGGCCTTAAGGCCAGTTCTCTTTTGTGTATGATTACATTCCTGAGTTTATAGTGGACATTCATGCTTTGTAGCAGGGTTCTTGTTCTCTTTGCAACTATTTAAAATTGCTTCCGCTAGGTGTTGTGAAGGACATGGTGATTGGTTGAATGGTTTCAATGCGTAACCAACCGGTCTGTCCGTAGTATATGGCGTCGGGCCCCGGCCGAACCTACTGCTATATGCTATGTGACGGATAGGGGTGTTACAGCTGGTTTGGCATTGAGTGAGGTGGACTCACTCAACGTCGTAGTTCTCTTTTGCGGCTAAGTGCCAGGGAGTTGAGTGAGTTAACCTCACTCAACGCCATTGCTGGTTTGGAGGTTGGTGAGGTGGACTTACTCAACGCCGTAGTTCTCTTTTGCGGCTAAGTGTAAGGGCGTTGAGTGAGTGAGCTTCACTCAACGCCATTGCTGTTTTGGCGTTGAGTGAGGCCAGCTCACTCAACATAACTTTCTCTGATTGTGGTTAAGTACCCGGGCGTTGAGTGAGTGTACCTCACTCAACGCCATGCCTGTTTTGGCGTTGAGTGAGGCTAGCTCACTCAACGCCAGAGTTGTTCTTGGTGGAGCCGTTTAGTGAGTGAATTTCACTCAACGCCATGCTTGTTCTGGCACTGAGTGAGGCTAGCTCACTCAACGCCAAGGTCTAGGTAGGAGTTGAGTGGGTACCACTCAACGGCAAGCCGTGTTGAGTCATTTCAACACTTTTCCTCTACCTCGATTTTCATTCCCGAGTGAATTGCTTGATTACATTTTGAGTTTCCTTGTCGGCCATGTTTTTCTTTCCTTAAGGCCGAATCGTGGGTCGTGGTTAGTAGTGGTGGTTTGAAGCTCTTCATGGGGGAGGTATTGTGTAATTTAGCCAAGGCCACCCTTATTCTTCTATCTTGCTCCAGGTACGGGATGGGCAAGGGGGTGGAAGGTCCCTTGTGTTTTCACATATAGACCCTTGAGCGTGTTGGCATTGAAATGGTGGTTGGGGGACTTAGTTTGCCTCCAACCCGGATCTATGTTATTTGTCTTTGCTACTACCATCTCCCACAGCTTAGGGTGTTAGAAGTTTCTTCCTTGGTAGATTGCAACACTTTGGGCCCTTGGTAGCTTAGTAGACTCTGTAGGATGTAGTTTCGGGGAAGGGTTCATGTTGTTTCCTCGCACGTAGTGCATTTCTTGTTATCTTGCTTTGGGCAGTTGTGACTTTTACTGCTGTGTGATTTCCTCTTTCATTTATTCCCTGGTTGACACTTTCATGCAGTTTTTCCTTGTTTTGCTTGCTTAGGTATTCTTTCTCCTTTTGAATTCCTCAGGTTCTGAGCAGTAGCCAGTTTGGTGGCTAGGTTGCAGTGGTGTTGCTGTTGGTCTCTTGGACTTTGGAGATCCTGTTGCTTTGTTAGTGAGGTAGTTTTTCTGTAAATTTCTTACAGACATACATATTTGCTAGTGGGTTCGTGTCAGGTTGTTGGCGCCCACTTGTAGTTTTTACCCTCGTACTAGATATATTACTTTTTGCTGCTACAATTTTCAGGAGATAGTCTACTTGCTCTGTGGATGATTAATGCTAGGTTGCTAGTTATTTTAAAACTACAACTATTATTATTAGTATATCGCATGATCAGCATGTTTTATAAAACTAAAATCACTATTTTCCAAACAATGTATAAAGTTCGTTTTCTTATATAAATATATAAAAAATGTATTGTCTTGCATAGCATAAGGTTTCCTCTTGGGGCACTTATTCACTCCTTAGGAAGTCAAACCTGAAAAAAGTATTTTCCGCAGCGTAAAGTATAGATTTTAACTGTGGACTAGGTGATCCACCGAGCCGAGGGATACAGCCTCTAAAATATAACTGATTTTCTAATCATTAAACTTATGAAATTCTTTCTTAAAGTTAGTAGATGGTTTTGCCTTAGCGTTAGCAGTTATCCCCTGCTCGACATTGCATCATGACGCGTGTTTTCTCATAGTTTGATAATTCCTTAATTCGGAGAAAATGCGGGTTGTGATAGATGGGATAGACCAAAAATAAACATGCGCATGCACGGGAGAAACAAAATGCAGTATATAATGAACATGATAAAGAAAGCAAATAGCTCATGTTATAGAAAGCGAAAAATAATATTGGTGAACAAAAATGAATTCAGAAAGTATAAAGCATAGAAGTTAAACCGATGAATGCAGTACACAAAAATAGTTTAAGTCAGTTATCAGAGTTAAAAAGAATTGGACAACACAGGTAAACTAAGAACCTAATGATTTAGAGTACAATGCTACAAGGGTTATAGAATTAATACAAAGGAAAATTGTACATGCCACGAATAGAAATCGTGTGCTGGACCTTACATGCTATAGACATATATTGCCATTTCAGTCCAATTCTTATGCATGAAAACATTAGATAGAGTAATGACATGTGTACATGGAGAACCAGAAGACAACCATCAAGTGGAGTTAACATTCAATACATGTTTTATCTCAGTAATTAAATATGCTATCACGAGAGGAATAGAGTGAAAAATCACGTCACGTTCCTATCTACGTCATACCAAGAATAGAACTAGGAGCATTATGCTTAATGTTCTAGTCCGTGCAAAAGATCGAAATGTTATTTTGGACTAAGGTGATCATCCACGAAATGCTCATAAAGACTTATTAGGACGAGTGAGTAGTGCTTGGGGGTATCCTTGACACAAGGCTTGATAACATTCATTTTTTTTATTATATGCATTGAGCTAACTTTATATATTTTGGATTCCAAGGACCCCAAATCAATCAAAATCTACCCATATAGATAGATACACTTTAATTTGTATACACTGGACTTGACCACTAGAGATTTTGCCCAAATTTCTACCCTTTATAGAAGCACATATATATCGTGACATTGAATATTCAAGTTATTTCTAAAATGGTAGACACAATATCACGAGTTATAAAATGTAAGCATATAATTTCTACAAGAGTGCTCCGTCTAAGGATGGGTGAACAATGTAAAGTCATTCCGGTACCCAATTCTTCACACATACCAAGAGGCATATTCAACGAACACTAACATGTATAGTCACCCTCCATAGCTAAGCACCTATATATTTGACAAGGCATGACAAGTATAATTTGTTCATAGGGATTAACACGCCTAAGTACAAATATTGTACATAAACGTTATGCTCTAAGTTCTAGCCATGTGTGTTCTAAGAGTTATCAATCCAATGTTTATTTTAATTTTGGGGGTTTTATAATTTTATTGTTTTTTTGAGATTCGACAATAATGAACAAAATAAACAACAAACCAAGTGAAAAACGAAGAAGTAGAAAGTAAATAGTCAAAGAAATGTTTTTGGATTTTTGGGGAATTTTTTAAATTTTATTTATTTATTTTTGGTCTGAAAAATAAAAATAGAAGAAGAAACAACTAAAGAATAAAATAATTAAAAAATACCAAAAAACAGACAACCACCCTGATGACAGTTGGTGATACACCATGACTAGAAAAAGAGATCCAAAACCCCCAGCTCGAGTCGAAGTAATGAGAAAAGAGCATCTGGGAGGGGCTTTGTGAATATATCATCTAGTTGGTCGTCGGCTCCAATGAAGCTTACACTTACGTTCTCTTTCTTAATGTGATCCCGAATGAAATGATGGCGAACGTCAATTTGTTTGGAACGAGAGTGATGTACTAGATTATTTGTCAAGTTTTCCTAAGTGATCCTTAGTGTTTAATATAAAGCATGGGAAACCAAAGACTCTAAAATAGGAAACTGATGGCTTCCTATTGAAGTAGAGCTCATATGGAGTTAGCTTAAGAATGGGGTGAAGCATAACTCGGTTCATCACATAACATGTTGTGTTAACTACTTCTACCCAAAAATATCAAGGCAAGCTGAACTTAGCGAGCATAGTGCGTGCTAACTAGTGAAGTGTGCGGTTCTTTCTCTCCACTACCCCATTCTGTTGAAGAGTACGTGGGGCTGAAAATTCGTGCTTTATTCCAAAATTATTATAAAAGTTTGTGAAATTTTCATTCTCAAATTCTCCCCCATAATCTATCCTTATCCATTTTATTTTTAGTTCCTTATCATTTTGAAGTCTACTGCAAAGATTAGTGAACTCAAGGAACGTGTCAGATTTATTCGTAAGGACAATCGTCCAACAATAACGGGAGTACTCATCAATAAGAACAAACGTGTATCCTTTTCTACCTAGATTACATGTACTAAGAGGAAAAAAAGATCCATGTGAATGAGTTCAAGTGTTCTAGTTGTGGAAATATCATTTTTGCTTTTAAATGAGGTTTTAACAAATTTCCCTTTTTTACACGGAGCGCATAAAGAGTTTAAACTACCGCTTAATTTTGGAAGTCCATAAACAAGTTTATTTTTCGATAGTTTGACAATTAATTTAATTCCTGAGTGTCCTTGTCTCCTATGCGAAAGATCTAATTCCTCTTTCTCGGCAACTAAGCATTTCAAATCAGAAGAAGATATATCTTCAAAACTAATTGTGTAAACATTATGAGTTCTTTCAGCAGTAAATAAAACATTGTTAGTTTTGGCATCTATAATCTTGCAAGTGTTTGTAGAGGATTAAAATATAACATTTAGGCCTTTATCACATAGTTGACTAATTGAAATTAAATTATGCTTAAGTCCATCTACAAACAGTACATTTGAAAGGGAAAATACTTTGTTACCTATGGTGATGATTCTAAGAATACGTCCTTTATTTTTGTCCCCAAATGCAACCATGCCTCCCTTCTTCTTCTCCAGGCTAAGGAATTTGACTTTATCTCCTATTATGGGCTTGGAACACCCAGAGTCCAAGTGCCATACGTTCTCCTTATCCTTAGCCTGCGAACACACCTAAAAAGAAGATGAGGGAAAAGATCTTGTTACCCAAGTTGTTCCACCCATATGATAGGTAGATGACTTTGGTAGCCAGACTTGCATAGTTTTCTTGTTACCTTTCCTCAGACACAACCTGAATGTGTGACCAAACAATTGACAGTTTGCACACAAAGTAAAGGCAGTGGATGTTGTCTTTATCATGTTCATAGAGCTCGTTCTTGAGGATGGGGAAACCTTCCAAAATCATTGAACTTATTGTGTGATTCCTCATAATTTGTTTTATTATTAGCTTGTATATGATTGCCGCTCGGTGGTAGAATTGGAATTACATATCCTAGTCCAAGTTTTTTAGATCCATGACACTATGCACCCAACAAAATATTCAGAGATATTTGCCCTAGTCCAAATTTCTGGATAACACAATTAAGATCATGGATCCTTGCCTTTATTGCGGTGTTTTTAGTGGCTAGCATTACACACTGATTGGCGAGCTGTTGTTTACCTTCTTCTATTTTGGCAAGAGACATTTGAAGTCCTTTAACCAAGACATTCTTTTCATTTGTAAGATTGTTCGTTTTCAATAATGCCTTGGAGAGACTTTTTTTTAACTCTTCGATTGTTTCCATCGAGTGTGGACAATTTAGGCACTTGATCTTTTCTTTGCCACATTTTATTAATTCGCTTTTTAAATTTCTATGTCCTTTTTAATTATTTTGTTTTCATTTCTATTGGACTTAATCTCTAATATAATACTATCTAACATATCACATAGGTGTTTGTAAATCTCATGAATTTCATTATAGGAGGTTGGAGTTACTTTAGTGTCGCTCTGGACACTAGATTCATCTTGATTTCTCCCCATGAGGCATAGATTTGCCTCGTCTTCACTAGTCGAGTCTTAGGTGTTTGATTCGTCAAATACATCCTCATCCCAAGTTAGCGCCTTTAACACCGTCTTCTTTTCTTTGTACCGTCTTTGCTTCTCCTTTTACTCCTTTTGGAGTCTTGGACTTTCCCTCTTTATATGCCCAGGCTTGTGACAGTGATAACACTCAGGTATGGTCTTGTTGGGTGCATTAATCTTAATGTCCCAGATTTGAAGAAGGTCTACAAAATAATGGTATACACATGTTTGTATTTAATGCATGATATAAGTTCTATGTATGTAGGTTGATCTTTATTACTTTGATTAGACAGGTTATCTAAGAGACAATGATAGGATGACATAAGAAATGATGCTGACAAGGATCAAATTTGTCTAAGGCCAGATGCGTTGAGTGAATGCAATTCACTCAACGCCCGATGGCCTTATGTCACAACCCACATTTTCTTCGCATTTAATCAATATATCAGAGTAAGAGAAAACACGCATCGTGATGCCATGTCATGCAGGGGATAACTACAGATGCTCTGGTGATAACCTACTCCTGACATTAATCATAAATTTCTAAGATTTATGTCGAAGAAAACATATTTTCTTAGTTAAGTTTTACGATCTTATCACTCGTCTTAGTGGATCAACTTGTCCACGAATAAAAATATGTATATACGCTACAAAAAATGCTTTTCTTAGTTCAATTATTATCCTACATGAATAGAAGCATCCCAAAAGGGGCAACTCATGATATACATATTTCTAGTTTTCTTATAAGTATGAAAAGAGCTTTTACATTCATTAAAATATAGTGTTATTTGATTTAAAAAATGGCATGAGAATGAGATTAGTGTAATTATACTATTAATAACTTTTTAATAACTACATTCAATCCTAACATAAAGCCTTTCCAGAGAGAAAGTAAAATCAACAAATCATCTAAATAGTGATTTAACAGCTAGTAGGTAACTTAGCATACTACAAAACTCAGGTGGGCGCCAACAACCTAACATGAACCCACCAAAAGGCATGTATATTTGAAATAAAGAAAAACACAATAGCTAAACTATCACACAAAAGTGAGGAAAAGACAAGTACAACAGCTGCAGAACTCCACCAACTACCAACCCAAGCCGCTCAACCGGCTACTGCTCTGAGCCTGAGACATTCAAAAGAAAAGAATACCTCAATAAGAATATACAAGTGGCAAACAAGGATTATTAAAAGCAATAATCAAAAGAGACAAAGGGGTACCAACTCAAATATAAGGGAAAACTATCTAAATACAGCAATTAAGTCATAACAGAAGAAGTAAGAAAGAGTTATCAAGGGTATAAGTATGAGAAGTTGCACCAAGTGTGAAATGAAACCATACATCATTACGATATGCAAGTGTGAGCATAGTAACATAAGTTTATATAATAAGAAGGAAGAGACTAATCAGCTCCAAACATGTGAATCATTAACACTTGGCAAAATGGCACAGGGGCGATGACACCTTGTCCAACATGAACCATCAGAAAGGAATTAGGGTGGTTGCCACAATGTCCAACACAACCCAACAGTCCAAACATCTTAAAGAAGTTCTTTTCTGGTAGCCACAATGTCCAACACAACCCAACAGTTCAAACACCTCAAAAAGGCACTGTAGTGCTTGCCACAATGTCCAACACAACCCAATAGTTCAAACACTTCAAAAAGGCACTGTAGTGGTGGCCACATTGTCCAACATAACCCAAAAGTCCATAATAAAAACAGACAACCCACAATGTGTAATGATTCAGGAATCAACATCAAGTTGGTGGTCCTTTATCCAATGCCAACCTAGCCACAACCAAAAATCCTTAAACACCGAATAAACCCTAACCAAAGCACATGATTTCTCCAAATCAAAAAAAGAAGAAAAAAATTCACGAAAATCACCCTTAGGCCATACTCGACGAATTGGCTTCATTCGGCGAGAAAACTCTATGTCCACACTGATTCATCGAGTATACTCAACGAATACAGGAGACACTCGATAAAAATTGACTAACTTAGCGATACTCGACGAATTAGCTAACCTTACCTTGATACTCGACGAATCGGTGCAAATCATCCAAGTCCACAGGAAATTCGTCGATAATACTTGGCAAATTTGGAGTTTATACAATGCTCTTGACGCCAAGACGGTTTTACTCAACACCTGGAATTAACTCAACGAATTTTACTTCACTCAATGCCTAGCTAAATTCACTCAACGCACTCGAAGCCAAAGGAAATTATACTCAAAGCACTTTACGCCATCTAGTTTCACTCGATGCACTCGATGACAAATTGTCTTAAATCGACCAACTCGACGCCAAATAGTCTTAACTCGACGTACTTGACGCCAACTAGTCTGAACATGGAGCACTCAATGCCAAATAGTCTTAAATCGACAAACTCGATGCCAAATTATTTTAACTCAACGCACTCAATGCAAAATAGTCTTAACTCGACGCACTCGTTGCCAAACTAAATAATCGACGAAAAAGACTTAGTCTCACGCGTCACTCGACGCTCTGGACAACAAGTCAGCAATCGACGAAATTCGTCGAGAATACTCGATGAATTTGACTTCACTCAAGCTGATACTATCTGAATTTCACTCAACCTTACATAATCCTTACCTAAAAAATTCTTCTCAGACTAACACCAACATAGACGATTAATTTTACAAAGTCCAAACTCATACTCGGCGAATACGGGTCAGTCAATCATCTACACTACCAGGCAGATTCTGACCTAGCAAAACCCTACATTACTCCTACCTTCTAAGGAGGAATGAAGAAGGAAAAATATACACAAAGAAATTAGCAAGGGGTGGAAATCACCACTTTCCTCAAACCTCCTGAAATCGTACAACACAAGCGCTCCACCTTAAGGATCGGCCTTAAGAACACCTTGGCTACACTTCCTGAAACTTTTCAAGGTAAACAAGGGTCAAAACCAAATAACCTAATACCAAAAATTCCAAAAAACGGGAAAAAAGTTACAGTGCTCACGTAGATCTTGGCGAGAGCTTTCAAAATCTACCCTCCGACGACGATTCCGAGCACCAGAACTCCTACAGGCAGCTGTGGAAGACCTCGTGAAGTCCGTCACCTACTTTCTCCCGCAAATCGGCCCGACGGCTTGGGAGATACGAAGAATAGGGTGTCGTCCATTACGTATTAGCTTATATATATATAATATTATAATATTATTAATATTAACTCAAATGCCCAAATGACAAGAAAACCCAAATCACCTTGGATTTCCACAAAATTCCCACCAAGGCTAAATACCAATGTCACAAAACCAACGGTGAAGTCGAAATTAAAATTCGACAAACTAATCTTGGGTTAAAATTCCCCAAGTTACACGCAACATGAATCTACTAAAACCACCGAGTAAATTCCTCAGACTTTGATGAGCAAAATTCACGCTTCAGCAATGACGCCTATTAACTACGCATCAATGTAATTCCCTAACGTCATTATTACGTCACTGAAGCTATTTAAATAAACATCGAAAAAATTAGGGGAGTTACGCCACTCCCACTAAAAGGAAGTTTTGTCCCGAAACTTGATACACAGCTGAATCTATTATAGACGGAAAATAACCAAAGGTTATCGAATAGAAACACTTACCAAAAGAAACTCGGAGAATAGATGAGGATGAGCTTCTCTCATACCTGACTCCAAATCCCAAGTCGCTCTCTCAACGTCTTGGTTTCGCCAATGAACCTTGACCATGGGAATTGTCTTCTTTTGCAACACCCGATCCTGAGTATCCAGAATACGAATAAGTACTTCAACATAAGAAAGATTAGGCTACAACTATGGCACCGAGTCAAAGAGATGTCAGTCACTAAGCACACATTTTTGCAACTGGCTCAAAAGAAACTCATCGTGCACACTAGGGAAATTTGCGAGCAATTCTATCCTATAAGCTAACACTCTAATATGCTCAACAACGATGAAATGTCCCACATACACGGGATCCAACTTGTGGTTCCTTCCAAACCTCTTAAATCCTTCCATCAGAGAACCATGTCCACAATTGCGTACTCTAGATCAACCATTCTTCCATTAGCATTCTTCTCATAATGTTCCCGAGCTATACGAAGCTTCTCCTTAATATGCAATATAGAGGTACTCATCTCTTCCAAAGTTTTTGGACCCAACAATGGTCTTTCACCAACATTAGTCCAAAATAAGGGGGTTCGACAACTCCTACCAAACAAACACTTTAAGGGGGTCATCTGCAAACTCTCCTAATAATTATTATTATAAGAAAATTCCATCAATATAAGCCGCTCGTCCCACGCTCCTACGTGGTCCAAGATGTAACATATGATAATATCTTCCAAAATCTGATTAACTCTCTTTATCTAACCATTTGTATGCAGATGAAAAGTAGTGGAATACCTGAGATCGGTACCCAACCCTCCTTCAAACTCTAGATCCATGCACTTCACGGTATATCCTTGCTCGGATATCCACAATAGCGGGAATACAATACCTACTGTGATACTTCAAAGTACCTGCATCATCGATTGAAAAGTCCAGTATTTCCCCTTTTTCAGTCCTACAACGAATATGCTGCAAATCACGTCTCCCTTTTGATGAAGCCTTGTAAGCGTAATCCACGAAGGCTCTGCCACTGCCACACTGCTTTGTGAATCGCTACTTTCGACAGATAGGCCCATTAATAAAAAATCTTCCACTAAAGATTCTACAGAAAGATCAGAGATCTACGTGGGCTTCCTACTCAAGGCATCAACCACCACATTATCCTTACCCGGATGATATAGGATATCAACATCATAATCCATGACATACTCAAACCACCTACGCTGGTGATGCGTGGAAATCGGCAAGCGCACTGGTCGCACAAGTAATAAAATTTGGGAATAAATCCCTGAGTGTCGGACTCTTGAGGAATGCAATTAGCATAGAGCGGCGATAGTTCAGAAAATATTGTTATGAGGGTTATACTTAGAAAAGATTAAAAAGGGGGCTTGTGAGATTGTGATTTTTTGATCTAATAAACTAATTAAGACTATGCTGGTCGAAGGCATAGCTTTGCAAAGTGGGGTGAGTGTATCGGTCGTGATACCGAACTTTGGTTGGGCGAGTGGACGGAAATCTTATGGATGGAAGTGTTCTTGTGCGGAGTGCAATCGGGTAAAAAAAGGGTATGGAGTGGATGTGGAGTGGGCGAGGCACATTCACAACACACAACTCAAAAGCAAATGAAAATTACAAACATCCAATTAGATATAGAGTAGAAAATGTAGTTCATTACAATATCAAGTCATTCCATACAATAAAGAAAGGGGAAGAGGAGTAAACCACTAGAGGGTGAAGGTCCACCGTAGGTCGTGGCCCTAATAGCGAGTTTTCAATCCGCTTCCGGGCTCAGTCCGAGGAGGCTTCCGGTACCAACATGCTATCAACTTGAAGGCCTTTGAGTCCATTCTCTAGGTCGTCTTCTTCTCCAACTCCGGTGGAAAGCTTTGATTTGAGGTCATCAATGGTCGGGAGCTTCGCCGAAGTGTTTGGAAAGCTTCGGAATCAACGGCTACGGACTCTCGATTGAAGGGATGAAGGAGGAGGTCGCAAGAGCAGCTTGAGAAGTACAACGGTACTTCCCGCGCACTCTCTGATCACAGAAATGACCAGAGTTGGCCTAAATCGCAGAGCAGGCCCTTAAATACGGAGGCAGAACAAGCAGTGTGCACGATAAGTGGCGCATGACCAGTGGTCGTGTGCACTATCGGTCGATGATCGTGCGTAATTTCCAATTAAACCTGCAACTTGAATAGAAACATCAACAAATATGCGAACGATCAGTGGCGCACGATCGGTGGTCGTGCGCACTGAATCCACTTATCGTACGATTAGCTAAGACAGAACTACAGAAAACATGAGGTAAATGCGCACGAGCAGTGGCGCATGATCGGTGGTCATGCGCTCAATGTTCAGTGCTCGTGCAATTACACGGGCAGAACAAGGAAAATGAAGAGGATAGAGCGCACGAGCAGTGGTCGTGCGCAGTGAGTCAAGTGATCATGCGCAGTGTTCCTGTATCATCGGGGTCTGTCGAGCGATTCCGGAGCACGCACACGACCCATGCACCAGCAAAAGAAGTAGATAGGCCACCAATAGTGCACACCACATTCTCAAGACATGGAAAGAGAACAAGTAAAACAAACGAAAACACAGAAACATTTAAAGCACACAGAAAATGAGCCTAAAGTGCACTTAATCATGAAATAGGAAAATAAACGAATATAAGCGGTTATAGCTCTCAAGTGCAGTGCTAAGATGATAAAACTGGCCCAGATGAGTCCAAAAATCAGTGTAATATTTGGACTCATCACACTCCCAGACTTACCCATTTGCGCGTCCCGCGCAAATCATTACTCCGTGGACTGTAAAAACAGTTATCTGGCATAGAAACTTCAAAATAAAGTAGGATGAGAAATCAAATACATCATGCGCATAGAAAATAGAATAGAAAAACTTTTTAATTATACTACGGAGCTTAAAATATTCAACAGAGGTAAATAAATATTGTGTCTACTTAAAATTAGAATTTTGGAGAGTGTTCGGTCATGTGTATGGAGAAAGTAGACAGTACACTAAGGTGAGCATTTCCCAAGACCGAGGCTCGTGATCACCTCCAAAGAAATCCATCAATGTCGGGAACCATAAATTTTCCCTTTCACACTCTCTCCACGATGCTAAGTAGACTCAAATGTGAATCAACAGGACTTGTAGGTTTGAATGGGCCTAAGGCTAAGGTGTGGTAGTTAATGATAAACATGGAGACTACACGCAACCAAAGCGAGCGAAGAAGTGCTAAACCCATACAGCCACTAAGAAATACATGTGTGACAAACCCCCTGACTTGGCTTGAAATCCGAGTATGCACAAGGCCTATCGCGACCAAAAACTAACACACAAGATGGGTATTGCAATTCTCCTTGTAATACTTTTAGATTTTCCTTTTTTTATTCATCTTTTTCTTTTTCTTTTTTCTTTTCTTTTTCATTCAGCAATCCCCAAATCTAACCATTAACAATTCATGAAATAATCTCCACATCACATGAATCCCACATGTCACAACATATCAAATTTTTTAATTCAATCAAGCTCAAGGTTTTGGTTGCGATAAGAGTGTTGGCCTTTAGGCTTTGGTGAATATAGGTGGAGCTGAAAAAAAAGGAGGGTTGGTGCAAATTTGGCTTGCAAGGGTCAGCTAGTAGGACTAGGTACAAAAAGACTCAAACTAGACAAAATGATGGCCTACCTCACGCTCACACTTGACTAACCGGGCACCAATGCTTTGAGAGTAGCTTTGGGCAAGTTCTCAGTCCCTGAAAAAGATGATCCTTCCCCCCGACTCGAGCAATACGAGTCTAGTGACAACTACACTCATCTCTATACTACCGTTCGATTACTCCAGATTCTACAATTTTGAGTAGTACAAAACGAATTTTCTTTTGCAGAATAAATTTAAGTCTATGAGCACGAAGAAAAAGTAATCCTATACTATTTCTACGCAAATCATGAGTACTCGATTAGGAGCACTGCATGAGTTTCAAACTACTAGATCCCAAAATCTTAAGCCATAACCACTTTTTTAGTGTTTACAAAAAAGTAATACATTTGACTTGAGCCGCGTGCGTGGTTAAGTGCACACTCATGTGGGTGATTCAGTGTGTGCAGTAGTGATCATGAAATAAATAAATCCAGACGAGTATGCAATAAACTGTGCTGTGTTGTGATCACAGGCAACTCTACCCCCTGACTAGAATATGACAATACGAAAAAGTAAAACATACAAATAAAAAGAAAGGGCTAGGGGAAGAAGTACTTTTGCTCAAAATTGAGCATACCGGTCATGCGACGAGATATCCAAGTGCGGCCAAGTTACCGTACCTCTTACATTCCTGCACCTACGATTTAAATATGTACGTAAAACAAAAGATGGACATATATATATATATATATATATATATATATATATATATATATATATATATATATATATATATAAAGAGCACAAAACACAGCTGGGCTACCACAACCCTTCGACAAATAACTTTAACAATAATTCTAAAATAGAGGAAAAAAAATTTTTTTTATATATTTAAAACAAAAAAAACACTACATAGATAACTATTGGGTTTATTGTCTCCCAACAGGACTTATTCTAAATCTAAGAATTTCCTAACTGATTGGCGTATGAAACTTGAAATGCTCAGGCAGTGGTTCATGTTCGCGTTTCGGCAGCGGGTACTGGAACGGAGGAAGAACAGAAGCTCCAATACTTATATACGTATACCTTTCGTGTGTGTTAGGCATGGGAAGAAAGTAACTTGGGAAGCTCGTCGGCTCCAACTCAACCTACATCTGGTCACTATAAGTCCTAGGACGCATTACAGGCCCTTGCACTGATTGGATCAGTTCCACGATGTGGTCCTGTAGGGAAGTAGACACGAGAGCGGGGTCAAGAAATGAAATAGAAGAATACAATAAAGGAACCTCAATCTTTGGGATGGTCCCGGAGTCATCCCCGTCGGTGGAATTGTTGGAGAATGAACGCAACTATCTAGGATGGTGCAAGAAGTTCCTAGCGCAGCATCCGCCTCGTCTGCGCATCAGGCATCCTCACATGGGGTAGAAGTCGCAACCTCGGCCATGGAGTCATCGTCCTCGACTAGATCTAACAGAACGCTGGAAATGCTAGTTTCCACCTGCGAATCAACCTCAACAGAACTGTCAGAAAAAGAAAGAATGCTATGCAAAAAAGGCAGTGAAGGCACAAAGCTCGGTAGGAAGTCGAGCGCTGGCTCTTCGTAACTGATAGACTCTATGCTAGGTGATGTATGCACTTCGGGAGTATAAATATCCGTGTCTGAATGGGGATAAACACATCTATCAGTATACGTACCTTGGATTCCTTCTCCATAACATAGAGATGGCAATGGTGCATATCCTGATATGGAAGGGGTGTTGCACAAGGTTGAAGTGGAGACAATCCGAAGATCCTGCTCGTCATCCACTTCTAGCTTAGCTAGGTAAGCGGCGCAATCCTTCAATGCATAATCCCATCTTCGACAAAAAGGCACTCCTTAGCCGGCTTCAGCGGCGCAACGAGTGTTGAAGCCGAATAGAAGTAGTACGGCAATGGCTCCGCGGGTCGGAAGCTAACAGGCTTATGTCTACGATATGTAGACTCTTGAATTTCCTTGCTACTATACTTCTGAGGGCATCTATCACTAGCATGAGAGATGTCTCTACAATGACGGCAATTTATATTGAAATTAGCCAACATTACGGAGCTCTCAAATATAAAGGATACAACTACTTTGCATAGATTCTGAGAATAAAACTAACAATTCCAACTGACGAAATAAAAGCAAAAGAGAAAAGGGATCAAAACAAAACAAAACAACTCCTAAAAACTACTTTTAGCGACACGAATAACTCTTATAACGAAATTTTCAGTCATCCGAAATTGCTTTATAGTTGCATTCCCCGTCAACGACACCAAAAACTTGATGCGTGGAAATCGGCAAGCGCACCGGTCGCACAAGTAATAAAATTTGGGAATAAATACCCGAGTGTCGGTCTCTTGACCCAATTAGCATAGAGCGGCGACAGTTCATGAAATATTATTATGAGGGTTATGCTTAGAAAAGATTAAAAACGGGGCTTGCGAGATTGTGGTTTCTTGATCTAATAAACTAATTTAGACTATGCGGGTCGAAGGCACTGCTTCGCAAAGTGAGGTGAGTGTATCGGCCGCGATGCCGAACTTTGGTTGGGCGAGTGGACAAAAAGCTAATGGATGGAAGTGTTCTTGTGTGGAGTGCAATCGGGTGAAATAAGGGTACGGAGTGGATGTGGAGTGGGCGAGGCGCATTCACAACACACAACTCAAAAGCAAATGAAAACTACAAACATCAAATTAGATATAGAGTAGAAATAATAGTTCATTACAATATCAAATCATTCCATACAACGAAGAAAGGGGAAGAGGAGTAAACCACTAGAGGGTTAAGGTCCATCGCAGGTCGTGGCCGGAATAGCGAGTTGTCAATCCGCTTCCGGGCTCATTCCGAGGAGGCTTCCCATACCAACGAGCTGTCACCTCGAAGGCCTTTGAGTCCATTCTCCAGGTCATCTTCTTCTCCAACTCCGGTGGAAAGCTTGGAGTTGAGGGAATCAATTGTCGGGAGCTTCGCTGGAGGGTTTAGAAAGCTTCAGAATCACCGACTACGGACTTCCGATGAAAGGGACAAAGGTGGAGGTGGCTAGAGCAGCTGTAGAAGTAGAACGACACTTCCCGCGCACTCTCCGATCGCAGAAATGACCATCGTTGACCTAAATTGCGGAGCAGGCCCTTAAATACGGAGGAAGAACAAGCATAGCGCACGATCAGTGGTGCACGACCAGTGGTCGTGCACACGGTCGGTCGATGATCATGTGCAATTTCAAATTAAACCTGCAACTTGGATTAAAACATTAGCAAATATGTGCACGATCTGTGGCGCACGACCGATGGTCGTGCGCACTGAATCCACTGATCGTGTGATTGGCTAAGACAGAACTGTAGAAAACATGAGGTAAACGCGCACGAGCAGTGGCGCACGACCGGTGGTCATGCGCGCAATGTCTAGTGCTCGTGCGATTACCCGGGAAGAACAAGGAAAATGAAGAGGACATAGCGCACGAGCAGTGGGGCACGACCAGTGGTCATGCGCAGTGATTCCAGGTATCGTGCATAGTGTTCCTGTATCATCAGGGTCTCCCGAGCGGTTCTGGAGCATGCACACGACCCATGCACAAGCAGAAGAAGCAGATAGGCCACTAAAAGAGCACACCACATTCTCAAGACACAGCGAGAGAACAAGTAAAACAAACAAAAATACAGAAACATCTAAAGCACACAAAAATGGGCCTAAAGTGCACTTAATCATGAAATAGGCAGATAAATGAATATAAGTGGTTATAGCTCTCAAGTGCAGTGCTAAGACGATAAAACTGGACCACATGAGTCCAAAAATCAGTGTAATATTTTGACTCATCAGCTGGCGCAAATTCAACTTCTTTTGAGTGAAGACATACTTCAAGCTCTTATTGTCCGTGTCTGTCTTACACAATGCGTCATACAACAAATGTCTCCACTGGTTCAAGGCATAAATCACTACAAAAAACTCCAAATCATGCGTAGGGTAATTCTTTTCATGAACCTTCAACTGCCTTCACCCATACACAATCACTTTTCCCTTTTGCATTAATACACATAAAAGCCCGATGTGCGATGCATCCACATAAACTTCATACTCTACTACCTCGGTAGGTAAGGTCAAAATTGGAGCAGTGCACAATTTCCTCTTTAATTCCTAAAAGGCTCCTCTAAACTCACTGCTCCATACAAACGCAACATTCTTCATCATGAGCTTAGTTAAAGGTGCAGACAATACAGAGAATCCTTCCACGAACCTTTTATAATAGCCTGCCAACCCTAAGAAGCTGCTTATCTCCTTAGGTGTGGCAGGTCTTTTCCAATCCATAACAGTGGTTATATTCTCTTAGTCAACATAAATTCCATCCTTATTCACAAAATGACCCAAAAAGGGCACCTGAGGTAGCCAAAACTCGCACTTACTCAACTTTGCATACAACCTATGTTCTCTCAAAGTAGACAGAACAAAACGCAAGTGCTGGGCATTCTCCTTAGCACTCCGAGAATAGACCATGACATCGTCAATAAAAACCACCACAAAATGGTCTAGGAAATCTTTGAACACTCTATTCATCATATCCATGAAGGTAAAGGGTGCATTGGTCAATCCAAAAGACATCACCAAGAACTCAAAATGCCCATGTCGAGAAAAGAAAGCAGTCCGTGGAACATTCTACTCAAGGATTCTTAACTGTTGGTAGCCTAAATGAAGGTCAATCTTCGAAAACACCGTACTACCACGCAACTGATCAAACAAATCATCTATCTGCCAAAAGGGATACATGTTTTTGATAGTTACCTTATTTAAATCCCTATAATCGATGCACATCCTTATAGACCCATCCTTCTTCTTAACAAACAACACAGGGGCACTGCAAGGTGAAGAACTTGGCCTAATGAATCCACACTACAACAACGCATCTAGCTGGATACGCAACTCTTCTAGCTCGTGTAAGACCCCCCCCCCCCCCCCCCCCCCCCCCCCCGCCTCCCTTTTTTCTTTTTAGAACCACAGGGTCTTAGGCCCAGAACCGCAGTTTTGCTATTACACCTTCATGCCCGAGAAGGTCGTCACTACAAAGCGCTGATCCTGTCGGCCAAAACGATCACAGAAAAGTACCAAAAGAGTAAAAGACATGTCTACAGAAATCACATATATTGTAAAAAATTTCCACGAATGGAGAGTCAATAGAAATAATAATAAAGGTACTAAAAATATGGCTCATGCCCGGTACATCAATATCCTCACTACATATCACTTAGTGAGGAAGCAAAAACTAAACATCTACTAACGGTCGGGACTCAAAGTCCCAGCTGTCTGAACTCCAGTACAAGACTGTCCCATCTCCAAGTGTGTAGACCTCCTGGGCTGCTCCTCCATACTGCTCCACGGTCCCCTAAAATGATGTGGTTCAAAAACTGTTACTCTAAAAGACTAAGTCCTATCATCCCCGACACCTTCCCCTATGGATCTTAGGCACCGAGCGGGGAGGAGGAAAGGAAAGGTAATGAAGGTGGAGAAAAACAAAGGTAGCAGGTGGCGGCAGAACTAATCTAGCAAGTATGCTATGATGTGAATCACGTAAGTGCAACACACCCACTCGACTCTGTGCACATAGACCTTTTGTTTCCCCTTTCTAGAGCTAAACTACCCAGGATACTTTCGTAGTGGTAAATGGAAGCGGTGGGTTTGGCCACGACCACCCCTAAATCGATAATAGCACTACCAATCAGACCTATCATATGCCTCGATACTGGTGCACTAAGTAGAGCTCCTGTGTACTCTTTGCGAGCAAATCCACTAGACTTTACTTGGCGAAGTGCAAAACCACACTTTCCGAGTCAACGTACTGGAATCGATGTATCGACCCTCCAATACCGAAGACTCACCACCTTATACTTTATGCACATGCAACCTTATGTATCAGCTACCGAGCCAAAGCTCCCCGGACCATCCCGTCAATCACAAATAATAACCGAGCCAAAGCTCGTCAAGCCAACCTGCCCATCACAAAAACCACTGAGCCTACTGCCCGAGTGACTCAACCTAACACCCCAAGACATCAAGGTGAGTGAAAGTGAATTCCTAGTTATACTAGTTACTCTTGCAGTTTATTTTTCCTACAGTTTAGGTTAGCCCAGGACTACCCAAGGCATACCCCATGAAGGGTTCTCATGGGCACTAAGAACTACGATGGGCTAAAGCCCAAAGCTCCCTTTCGAAAGGCACTTATTGATATTGGTTAATACCCGATTCCCGATCCCTTTAGTATTACACTGGTTCTAACCCTAATGTGTTTTGGCCTTGTCTCTCCCTCCACAGGAAAGACGATCTTTCGTCGTTCCCGAGCACCACCTAATCTTAGACAACTCTACAACCTACTCAACCCAACTTCCAATGATATACTCCAAATCCACATCACTAAAATTAGTAAACCACAATCCCATCTCCCTACGACCAATCCCCATGTTAACACGATTTCTGCAGATTTACTAAATGTAGACCACCTTATGCTATATGACGTGCATGATAGGAGGTACTCTAAATCCTCATCCAAACACCCTAAGATAATTAATGGAGGCTTATCATGACATTTATAGCCTTATTCCAGAAACTTGGAATTTTCGTATTTTTTCTGACATTTTATTTATTATCCCTAAAAATCCAAATGCCCTAATTTGAATATGAAGTGACCTTTACAATCATGTAAAATGCTCTAGAAAATTATGATGAACACTAGGCAACTAATTAATAGTAAATTCAAGTCTCGAAATTTTTTTACAAAGTTTAAGCCTCTGATCCAAAATTTTAAATGTAAACACAAAGTGAATAGCTAAAACAGCATTTGCTATAAATAAGGCTCCAAAAATTATAAGAAAATTCTAGCATAACTAAAATGCCCTAAAAACACTCTTGACCAAGTTCTAAAATTTTTCAGAGAATAATAAACTCTAACTTTAATTT
Source organism: Platanthera zijinensis (assembly GCA_039513925.1). Taxonomy (NCBI): domain Eukaryota; kingdom Viridiplantae; phylum Streptophyta; class Magnoliopsida; order Asparagales; family Orchidaceae; genus Platanthera; species Platanthera zijinensis. The sequence continues at coordinate 115,479,156 of CM077090.1, read as the reverse complement.
AGAATGATAATCCTCTTCCATAATTCAATGAAACAACTACTGAATATATTCATCTAAAACTTTTCATAAAATTTCCTTATGAGCATACAGCTTTAATAACACTACTGAACAAGCTTCACAATTTTCTATCAAACATTGTGCTCTGAAACTAATATTTAACATAGTAGTATATTTAAATGCTTGTGAAGTAAGTACTACAAATATGCATCTAAAAATTATAATAAAAATATGGTAAGTGCATAATGACCTAAAACTTCATCTGCCCAATTTTCACAATTTCTAAATGAATAGTGAGATCATAATAAACAAAAGACTATCATAGGCAAATCCATGTAATACAAAAGAGGTACTAAATATATTATTCCAATATTCCCAATAAAATTACCAGAGGCTCATATTAACCCTATGACTACACTACCCAAGTTTCACAACTTTTCTTTAAGTTTTGACAACCCATCTTACCCTTATGAAATTTGTGACCTAAACAAGGGTTATGGTTCAATCATTTCCCAACTAAATCAACTCTAAATAAGGTGAAAATTTATACAGAACCTCATGATGACCCTAAGGACCACTCTCCAACATTTGGGAAGGTTTGGAGGTTATTAGGTCTCCTAATTAATTTACCCTATGATTATTAAATAATTTGTAAAACTATAGAAAAATTATCTCCAAAAATTTCCATTTTTGGACAGGATCTAGGTATATGTTAGGGTGACCATCTGTCTAAATTTCAGGTCATTTATACAAGGGATGAAGTGGGTGCACTCACTTTAGTTTCTGTATAACCCTAGGTATAGACCCCATCAAAATTAGTGCCATGGTTAAACCAGGGACCCAAATTAGTTCAAACCAATTTGAAAATTAAGTACACCCCTAGGGATACAACTTTAATGTTTACCACTTCTTTTGTAGGTGAACCTAGGTATTTTTAATAAATTAAAACATTAAATATAAATTCTATGATAGAAATGAAATGAAATAAATATATAACCTATAGTTTAAATATTATTCAGCATGAATCTTAAAGCATATCCAGTAGCTCCTGGTCATCTTCTACCTCCAGCTAACGGCCAGGATCATCCCGACCTCGAGACACTTCCTAGCCTAATTCCTGGCCATCCGGCCACCTCGCTGGCCGGCCATCGCCACCACCACCTCCGTCGAGGTGGTAGCTATCGGCAGGCGGCGGCACAGCCGCCGGAGGGGCCTTTTCTGGCGATCCCGACAAGAGGAAGTTTCCCAAAAAACTAGGAAATTGATAGCTTAGATCGGGCTCAATTGAGCCCGATCTTTATTCTAACTGAAACCTATGATCTACCCACAGAGTAAGGAGAGGAGGAGGACCTTTGTGGTGGTCTGGAGTTGCGCCGATCGTCGGGTCATCATGGTGGTGGTGGCGCAGCTCGGGTTTCTACAACTAAAAAGTGGAAGGGCTCAAATTATTTTGGTAAATGGTGGGGAAAACTCCTCTCAGGCCACTGATTGTGTTTAAAGCCTCAATTAGGGATGGGAGAGGCCAGTCGCCAATGGCCATTGAAAGCTTTCCTCGTCCATGGTGGTTCTCCTCCCCTAGACACTTCCATGGCTGGGAAAACCCTTGGCCTCCTCTTAACTTACCAGGGGAGATTATTCCAGCAAGAGGAGAGGGTTCTTGGCCTTCCTAGACATGAATGTCCCCTCCCTTCATTTTCTCTCTCCTCCATTAAAGGGAGAAAATGAAATTTCGTCTCTCCTAGTCATCAGGGCTTACTTGGTCAACCCCTTTAGGCTATTTGTAGTCCACTAGTTCATATCATCACATAATTATGAGTTGGTTAGCCCAAATGAAAGAGGGCTTGAGCTTGGGTTAGCCCATTTGGGCTAAGTTGACCTAAATTGGACTAGGGTTTACCTTGGTGATTTTGACCCCTATGGGTCATTGGTGACCCATTGGCCTCCCCTAGGACTTAGGTAGGGCTGGGTAGGTTTATATTGGCACTTGGGGGTCACTTGACCCTTAGGAAGGACACTTTGAGCAAGTTAAGGCTAGTGTTGACTTTGGTCAACATGATAATTTGAGTTGACCCCAATGGGTCCTTGGTGTCCCCTTGGCTTCCCCTAATGTCTAGGAAGAGTTGTGTCGGGTTAACTTTACACACTGAAGGTCACTTTGCCAAATTTAGGCCTAGGGTGGTCCTTAGTCAACTTTGCCACCCTAGGTTGACTCCAATGGACCCTTAGGGCCTTTCAATAAATTTTTGAGGTCATGGTGGGGTCTTGGAGTCATGGTGAAGCCTCATGATCTTCCTAAACAAGGGTTTAGGAATCTACTATTTGCAGACCATAATGATCTCACCTATATTCCTAGGTCCACTTGGTCTTCTTGGGCTTCCTAGGGTTTTGTCATGAACTAGTCATGACAAAAACACTCCTAGGGGGTCTAGTTGTTTGTGGGATGTTATAGCTCATGCAGTGCCATATGGTACGATGCATCAGCAATAGGGAGAGTACCCGACTCTAAATATGTGACAAAATTCACATCTCTCTCAAGAGGAGGACCAGGAAGACTATTTGGAAAAACATCAGGAAACTCCCGCACCACCAAAACATCCTCGATACATGGCAAACTACCAATAGTTCCTAAAATGGAAACCAAATAAGCACACCAACCGGAATCTAAAAGCTTCCGAGCACATACTGCAGAAATAATTGGGGAATCCTGGCACGGAAAACTATACACATCTTGGGGTGGTCGTTGTCCATCTTGAAGTCCAAACCCTTAACCTTGCAATGGATAACAACATCGTATCTAAAAAACTAATCCATTCCTAGAATCATATCAAAGTCCTCCAGGTCTAACACCTTCAGGTCAACAAAGGCTAGAAAATCGCCTAAAAGAATAGAATAACTCTGGATACCCTGGTCCGACACCACCGAGTCACCAGAGGGAAACTTAACGTGAAACAAATCGCCATTTTGATCAAGAGTCAGACGATGACGCTCTACGAAATTCCTAGCCATGAATGAGTGGGTAGAACCAGAATCAAAAATAATGCGTGCCCAACGATTCTTTACCTTAAAATTTCCTATAAAATCTCATACATAACTAATCGACCAACATCGAAAGTAATGCTATATGTTAACAAACTAGATTATAATCTTACCTGAGATCACTTGGGTGGACTTCTGCCTTCTTCCAAAGTTACCAAATTCAACTTGCCCTTCCCTTTATCCAAAAACTGCGGCAGCGACAAGGCTTGAAGTGGAACTGGCTGCAGTGGGGGTTGAGACTGCGGGCATCCTGACTTAAAATGCCTTTTCTATCCGTACTTGAAATAGGACTTATCCTTAATCCAACAATAGGCCACATCATTCACCTTTGCCTTACACAAAGTATAAACCAAATCTCCCTTGTGGGCGCTCTGAATTGCATGTACTTGATGCTGCTTCTGAGCTCCCAACCCCTTGAAATACCATTCGAACGGGTAGCCTGACCGGCCACAGAAATAACACACCTCCTTGCTCCCTTTCTTTGAAGCAGGGCCAAATTCCCGAGAGATCTTACAATCATCCGAATTTCTATTGTCCTTTATTTTTTTCTTGCCTCGATTCTTAGCATTATCTATTGCTTCAACTTTCAGAGCAGCTTCTACTTCCTCAGCATAATTCTCAGATGCATACGCACTTGCCAATTGCTGGATATCGCCCCTAAGACCACCCAAAAAGCGCTTCAGTCTGCTCGCTTCAAAGGCTACCAAATTCGGAGTAAACCTGCTCAACTTGCTGAACTATATCTCGTACTCACTGACTGAGAGTTGTCTTTGCTTCATATGTAGAAATTTGTTGATCAAACAGTCTTGCTCAACCGACGGCAGAAATTTCCTCAACAACAACTCCTTGAAGAGTCCAACGAACATCCCTCTATAAGGTTCTCTTTTTCCATTAACCACCAGCTCTTCTCAAGGCCCTTCAGCTGGTAAGCGATGACCATTACTCTTTCGTCAGCAGAAACTCCTGAATTCTAGAACATCTCCTCGATACCAATAATCTAATCATCTAATGCCATAAAGTCAGCTCTACCATCATAGGTAAGAGATCCTAATCGCTGGAAATGCGAAATGAAATTTATATCTAGTGGCAGAAAAACTAGAGGCACCAAAGGATCATGAGGAATAGGATTGGCTTGACCCACTGGAAGGTCCTGCACTCTTGGCTGCTGCCCTGAAACGACAGTCAACAACACCTAAATTTGCGATTGCATCTCAACCATTTACCTTGACACAGCCTGATTGCTCCACCGCATCCCTTCAATCACAGCCTCACTTTGCGCATGTGATGGCTCGCCCTTAGACTGGGGAGTCGACCTCATCGCAACACGCTTAGACATCATCCTAATAATACAATGAACAACTAATCAAAACCTAGCTTAACTCTAGAATTACTAAACTTAGTTCAGACCATACATGTATGGATACTTGCTCTTGTTAATAACTTTCTTTGGGATTTCATAAATGATGCTATGCTTAAAAATAGGATGATATATAGCCATCCTATTGACTCATGTGCGTAAACTATGAATGCATGAATTCTTATTCTTTTTGGTTTAAATTCATGTGTGTACATATGTCATCATGTAGGTCTTGGCTTGGAACGTGTGCAAATGCTATGTTATGTCATGCATATCATGCTATGTAGTCTAATAAAGGCCTTAATGCATGTTATGACTTGCGTACAAATGAAATATTATGCATCACATACTACATAATTTTGTATGTAACGAAAGCAAATTCTAATGGGCAGTCATGTGATGATTGTTATGCATCCCATACTACATAACAGTCACATGTTTCTTCCTATGAGGATCCATATACAAACACATATTATGCATCCCATTCTACATAATATGCCATGTATACTTCTTATCATGCTTGTGAGTGTAGTGTTCATGCTTTGACCAAGACGTACTGATGACACATCAGTGCGTGTATGAAATGGAACAAGACCACTAAACCTCGCCTCTCATACCAACTGTCACAACCCACATTTTTTCCGCATTTAATCAATATATCATAGTATGAGAAAACATCAGTCATGATGCCATGCCGTGCAGGGGATAACTACATATGCTCAGGAGAAAACCTACTCATGACATTAATCATGAAATTCTCAGATTTATGTTGAAGAAAACATATTTTCTTAAAAGTTTGACAGCCATATCCCTCAGCTCACTAGATTAATTAGTCGATGAAAAAAATATGTATATACACTACGAAAAATACTTTTCTTAGTTGAATTATTATCATACATGAAAAGAAGCATCCCAAAAGGCGCAACTCATGATATGCATACTTCTAGTTTTATTATAAGTATGAAAAGAGCTTTTATGTTCATTAAAATATAGTGTTATTTGATTTAAAAGATGCCATGAGAACCAGATTAGTGTAATTGTACTGTTCATAACTTGAAAATAACTACATGCAATCCTAACATAAAGCCTTCCTAGAGAGCAAGTAAAATAAACAAATCATCTAAACAGTGATTTAGCAACTAGTAGGTAACTTAACAATGTTCAAAACTCAGTTTTGCACCAACAACCTGACACGAACCCATAAAAAGGCATGTATGTCTGAACTAAAGAAAAACACAACAACAAAACTACCTCACAACAGTGAGGAAAAGACAACGACAACAGCTGTAGAACACCAACAACTACCAACCCTAGCCGCTCAACTAGCTACTGCTCCGAGCCTGAGGCATTCAAAAGAAAAGAATACCTTAGTAACAATATACAAATGGTAAACAATGATTATTAGAAGAAATAATCAAAAGAGACAAAGGGGTACCAACTTGAATATAGGGGAAAACTATCCAAATACAACAATTAAGTCATAACAGAAGAAGTAAGAAATAGTTCTCAAGGATATAAGTATGAGAAGTTGCACCAAGTGCGAAATTAATCCATTCTTCGATACGATCTACAAATGTGAGCATAGTAACATATGTTTATATAATAAGAAGTAAGAGACTAAACCGCTCCAAATATGTGAATCATTAACACTTGGCAAAACGACACTGAGGTGGTGGCACCTTGTCCAACACGAACCATCATACTAAACATCTCAAAAAGGCACTAGGGTGGTGGCCACAATGTCCAATTTAACCTAACAGTCCAAACATCTCGAAGAGGAACTGTGGTGGTTGCCATAATGTCCAACATAACCCAAAAGTTCGAAAACCTCAAAAATGAACTGTGGTGGTGGCCACAATGTCCAACACAACCCAACAATTCAAACACCTCAAAAAGGCACTGTGGTGGTGGCCAGAATGTCCAACAAAACCCAACAGACCACAAGAAAAACAAACAACCCACCAAGTTTAATGATTCACGAAACGACATCAAGTTGGTGGTCCTTTATCCACTGCCAACCTAGCCACAACTAAACATCCATAAACACCGAATAAACCATAACCAAGTTCAGGATTTCTCCAAATAAAATAAAGAAGAAAAAAGGAAAAAAATCCCGAAAATAACCTTAAGGCCATACTCGATGAATTGTCTTCATTCGGCAAGAAAAATCTAAGTCCACACTGATTCATCGAGTATACTCGATGAATACAGGAGACACTCAGCAAAAATTGACTAACTTATCGATACTCTATGAATCGGCTAACCTTACCTTGACACTCGACAAATCGGCGCAAATCATCCAAGTGCACAGGAAATTCGTCGATAATACTCGGCGAATTTGGAGTTCATACAATGCACTCGACGCTAAGACGGTTTTACTCAACGCTTGGACTTAACTCAGTGAATTTTACTTCACTCAATGCCTAGCTGAATTGACTTAACGCACTCAACACCAAAGGAAATTATACTCAATGGAATCGACGCCATCTAGTTTCACTCGGCACACTCGAGGACAAATAGTCTTAACACGACGCACTCGATGAAAAATTGTCTTAACTCAACGCACTCGACACAAAAACAAAATAATCAAATAAAAAGACTTAGTTTCACGTGTCACTCGACGCTCTCCACACCAAGTCAGCAATCAACGAAATTCGTCGAGAATACTAGATGAATTTGACTTCCTAGAGCTGTGAAGAAGAAAGGACTGAAACATTTTAGTTCCGAAAGACTCAGAGACTTTCTCTTTGCAGTCATTCATCTATGTTAGCCAACCTTTCATTTATAGGATCATCACTGATCAGAGTGTTAGCCAGATCTTTAAAGGTAGAGGTAGGATCTTTCTGTAGATTTGAGCTATTGGGCCTTTGAGCTTGAGTTGTTGGATTCAAGCTGGGAATCTTAGTAGTTGGATCCTTATGCGGATCTGAGGTTGGGCTAAGTGCCTGAGTAGTAGGAGGTTTATCCTCTGAGGTAGGATTCAACATTAGATCTAAGTGTAGGACTTTCCTTCAAGCCTGAGTGTAGGACTTTGCCTAAGTCTGAGGTAGGTTGTCTGGTGAAGATTACTGAGTTATAGGAGATTATATCTTCTAGTGTAGGGCCTTGGGCCTCAGTGTATGACTTGGAGGATTCTGAGAAATCTTGAGTGATTTGTGTTGTAAGCTGTTGGAGACGAGTTTGGAAGAGTTGACCTTGTCTAACAAACTATTAGAAAGGTGGGAGGGATATTGGATGTGCCCATACTCTGGGGAACCAGTATAAACAATTTATATGCCGAATGTGTGTTGTTGAAAGAAAAGCTTAACTAATCACAACTCAACAAAATCAAAAGAAAACACTAAAATTAAGACAAAACTATTCACCCCCTTTAGGTGTTTAGCTACTCTTAAATCTAAAGACTTTCAAGTGGTATCAAAGGGAAGTTGCTCAAAAAGGACTTAACAGTCAGAGCTGATCTCTAGGAGAAGCTACTGATATTCCTTATGGGTTAAGGAGAGAATCATAAGGAGTTAGGTTCTATGAAGCTCCCAATCTAGAGGAAAGAAAATTATGGCATTTGGAAAGAATGGGTCAGGTTATTCGAGGAAGCACCTGACCCAAGATCTTCATCACTACGCAGGTAGGACCCTTCATCCCATTGAAGGTTTCAGTTCTGAATGCAAATGAATAGACACCCAAGAATTATTCTGTGATGACCAAGGATGATGTCATACTAGCAACTATGGATAAGAGGGCACAAATCATCATAGTGAGTGTCATTGATGATTTAACATTCTAGAACCTTGTTCACTACAGAACTTCCAAGGAAATATGGGACAAATTTATTATCTACATGTAAGGCATAGAAAAAGTGAGGGATGACTGGAAATCCTAACTTAAGAAACAGTATGTGGCCTTCAGATAGTATAAGAAGGACAACATAGCGGAGTGCTATGAAAAGTTCTTTAGTATGGTGAATAAGCTGAGGAACTATGGGAGGGTCTTTAGCAATTATGAGCAGAATAACAAGTTCCTCATATATCTAACAAGAGACTGGGACACCAATATATGTGGCATCAGAGAGGTGTCCGAGCTGGCTGAAACTCCTCCACACACAATGTTTGGAAAGCTGCTCTCCTATGAGATGCAGCTATCTGCCAAAAAGGAAGAGGAGACCACTAACAGAGCTCAAACCATGGAGAAGATAGTGGCTTTCAAGGCTGATTACTCCAAGAAGAGCAAGGAGAGGATTGCCTCTCCCCCAAAAAGGACTATTGAATCAAACAGCTCTGGGCAAAGCTCATCTGATAGCAACATATCAGATGGAGATTTTGTTGCCTTCTCAAGGCCATTTGGGAAGATGATGAAGAGGAAGCAGTTTTGGAACAGACCTTCGTACTCCTCTCATCACAAGAATGACCAAAACAAGTTTAAGAAGAAGTTCTCCAAAGGAAACAGGTATGACACTAAAAATAGTAAATAATTTTCCTCAAATGTTGTTTGTTATTGCTGTAGCAAGGCTGGGCATGTCATTGCTGACTTCCTTGTTAAGAGGAAAGAGTAGAAAAAGTCTGAGGAGAAGAAGCACCGCCACCAGATGGGCAAGAAGGAAAGGTCCTTCATTTCCAAAAAGAAGAAGAGATGGAGTCAAAGTGGCTAATCTTCTTCAGATTCTGAAGAAGAGGGAGACTATATAGGGCTATTTGCAGTTGTTGATGAAGAAGCTGTGGATTATCTTATTGCTAGGATAGGAATCAAGGCCCCTCTTTCACTCTTAGAAAGTGATACTAAGGTGGATGACGATGTTAGTGACTATTATGGGATAATTTTCATGTCAAATGAAGAACCCAGCAAGGATCAGCTTGGCCCAGATAAGGTACTTTCTCTGTCTAGCTCCTCCTCTGAATTTGACTATTACACAAGTCCTAATTCAGATGCATTGTCATCCTGTGATAAAGATGGTTCTGAATGTTAGGAAGATGTTAATTAACTAATTGATAAATATGGTGCTTTTCTGGATGCCTTGAAAAGGAGCAAGAGATTAGCTAAGAAATAATCTAAGGAGATTATCTCCTTATCGGTAGCTGCTTCCCAGCAGCCTGAGTCAGCATCCATGCTGGATCAGAAGATGAGGGAAGTCAGCCAATTAAGGCCATCTCAATCATCTAGAGTGGGACCATCAACCAGATGAACAAGATCATTATGGATCTTGAGGAAAAGATCCTTAAGGAGAAAAAGATAGTAGTTGAATTCAGTAATCAAAAGACCATGCTGCCACTTATTGATTCCTTTACCTCTTAAAAGGATAAGAGAGGTTTGGGTTCTAAGTGGAACAATAGAGCTACCCCATCCAAAGGGAAAGGCAGAGCTTCTGTTGTTCCTCAGACCACCTTCCATATGGTAATTTTCCCATCCAACAGGTTTGGCCACGATAACATATATAGTCACTAGAAGAATGGGAACTCTTCATGTAAGTATACAAATGTATCTTACAATGGAGGGAGAAAGGGCTTGGTCTTGAGTGCTTTCAAGGCTCCCCATTAAGAAATTTTGATGGATCATCATGGACCATTTGTTTTTGGGATTCTAGCTCCTACACTCAAGAATATGGCAGTGACCAATAGTCAAGCTCTTCCAACAAAATCATAGACCAAAGGCAAGTCTATCAGTAAGTTTGAATTGGCCATCTCTAATTCCATCAACAATATATTTGCTGCAAAGAAGACAATTGTTTGTAGTAATCAGAGAATCCAAGTCAATCTACTGTTTGACTTACTTCAGTCATATTCTTGCTAAAAGAAACAAGAAGAAGGCTGCTACACTCCACAATGAAAAGTCTATTATTAACAGCTTGCAACTTACTGGAACTGTTCTGAAGAGAATGTACAACATTCATGAGTGCTGGTGTTGCGGTAAAGTGGGACACTTTTCCATAGATGGTTGGCACAACCCTAGTATGCTAAGGGATAAAGAGAGACTTCCTACAAGGAGTGCTACAGAGAGATAAGTTAATTTTCATACTAACATGCACCTTGGACCCAAACTCTTTTGGGGTCCTAAGGTAACCTAAATTATGATTGCAGGTTAGTCCAAGTACCCATGCACCAATATGGTACTTGGACAGTGGATGTTCTAGGCACATGACTGGAACAAGATATCATTTGAAGGACTACACTCCTATGAAGAAGAAACCTAAAGTTATTTTTGGAGGTTCAGACAGAGGAGTTACCAAGGGATATAGTATGATTATTAATGGCATAGTCTCAACATAAAAAGTGGCTTATGTGGAAGGATTGCAACACAACCTGATAAGCATAAGCCAACTATATGATCTTGGATATGTCATTGTATTCCAAAAGGATGAGTGCCAAATTAAAAGGTAAAGTTACCAAGAGGTCATTTTGATAGGCACTAGAAGTGGGAATATTTATTGTTTAAACTTTTTATGTTTAAGTTCTTACACCCCTGTGTGTCTAGTTGCAAATGAAAAAGTCTTATACTATGTGTAATGACATAAAATACTAACTCACTTGAACTACAAGACCATTAGCAAGCTCTTTAGTGAAGAGCTAGTCAGAAATGGTCCCAAAATTAAATGCACCACAGAGAGTATTTGCTCTGCATGCCAAAAGTGAAAGTAGACCAAAGCTTCTTTTAAAACATTGGGGCCAAGGACTCTGTGAGGTGATTATACCTCCTGCATATGGACTGGTTTGGTCCTATGGCAGTTCATATTCTAGGTAGGAAAGTTAACACTCTTGTGATAGTTGATGGATTTTCAAGGTTTACTTAGGCTTTCTTTCTTAAGAAAAGTATGAAACCCTTAAAATCATCAGGATCTTTGTCAGGCAAATTTAAAATGAATTGGACAGTTCTGTGGTCAAAATCAGAAGTGACCATAGAACTGAATATCAATCTGATGGCATGACAAAGTTCTATGAGGGAAAAGGGATTCTCCAAGAATATTCTTCTGCAAGAACACCCATCAAAATGGAATAGCTGAAAGGAAAAATAGAACTCTCATTGAAGCTGGAAAGACACTTCTAAGTGACGCATCGCTCCAAGAATACTTTTGGGTTGATGCATTTAATACTGCATGCCATGCCCTGAATAAGGCTTCTGTCAACAAGTATCATAATAAGACTCCCAACGAGAGCATGAAGGGCAGAAAACCAAATCTTTCCTATGTTAAGATCTTTTATAGAAAATGTTTGTGCTGAACAATAGGAAGTTATATCTAACTAAGTTTGCTGCCAAATCCTATGAATGGATATTTGTTGGGTACAACAATCATAGCAAAGCATATAGGATCTACAACTTGAAAAATCAATTTGTAGAAAAGTGTGTAAATGTAGTTTTTGATGAATCTTCAATGATTAACAGTGAGCTGTCTAGCTCCTCATCGAGATCTATAGGTACAGAACAGGTGATGGATAAACTGAACATCAAGGATGCTCCTCCAACTGCCCAAAATGAAGACAAGGGTGTGTATGTTCTTGAAGAAGGACAATGCTCATAGGACTTGGGTGAAGATCAGCTAGATCCAGCCATTGAAGTCAACGATGATGAAGAAAGATTGTCTCCAGCTATCAGACATCTAAAGGATCATCCCAGAAATCAGATCATTGGTGATGCTCGCCATGTACTCCTGCTTTCTGTCTCAAATTGAGCCCAAAAGATTTGAAGATGCCAACATGGACCAATTTTGGATTGTGGCAATGCAAGAAGAACTGAACCAGTTAAAGAGATATAATGTCTTGAAGTTTCCCAGACGAAAAAAAAATAACATCATTTCAACCAAGTGGATCTATTAAAATAAGTCAGATGAGAATTGTGTTATAATTAAGAATAAAGCTATACTGGTGGCTAAGGGATATAGATAAGTGGAATGTATTGGTTTTGATCAGACCTTTGCCCAATTTGCTAGACTATAAGCTATAAGACTATTCCTTGCATTTGATGCACACAAGGGATTCAAGGTCTACCAGATGGATGTGAAGTCAACCTTCCTAAATGGGGACCTAAGAGAGGAGGTCTATGTTGAGCTGCCATCAGGTTTTGTTAATCCTCACTCTCTTTATTATGTTTATAATTTTAGGAAAGCATTGTATGGGTTGAAGCAAGCCCTTAGGGCATTCTATGAAACTCTGTCTAGCTTTCTCATTGAGAACAAATTCTTAAGGGGAAAGATAGACAAGACACTATTCCTGAGGGAATTATAGGGCAAGATCATCCTAGTCAAGATTTATGTAGATTACATAATCTTTTGGTCTACTGATGATAATCTCTACAAGAAGTTTGCCAAACTTATGCAAGGGAAGTTTGAGATGAGTAGTATGGGTGAACTCAAGTTCTTCTTGGGCATCCAAGTAAGATAGTATGAGGATGGATTATTTATCTCTCAATCTAAGCTCACTATGGAGTTAATTAGAAAATTTTGTATGGAGAGTGCCTCCATAATGAAAACTCCCATGGGGTCAAGTATGTAAATTTACAAGGATGAGACTGGGAAACCTAATGATGAAACCATGTATAGAGGCATAGTTGGCTCCCTCCTCTATCTTATAGCTAGTAGGCCATACATCAAGTATGCTATATGTGTTTGTGCCAGATATAAGGCTTTCCCTAAGGAGTCTCATTATTCTGCTGTAAAAAGAATTCTGAGGTATCTTAAGGGCACTCCAGATCTAAGCCTATAGTCCCCTAGAAATAGTGATTTTGAGCTAATTGTGTGTTCAAATGCAGATTTTACAGCCTGTAGATAACACAGGAAAAACACATCTGGCTCCTGTCAATTCTTAGGAGGAAGACTTGTACCTTGGAGCAACAAAAGCAAACTAGTGTTGCCATATCAACAACTGAGACAGAATATATATCAGCAGGGAGTTGTTGTGCTCAGCTGCTGTGGATCCAACACTAGCTCCAGGACTACAACCTAAAGCTAAGTAACACTCCAATGTATTGTGATTCTACTAGTGCAATCTCTATTATGAGAAATTTTGTCTCTCATTTATAGCAGGACTAAGCACATGGAGATTATTTATCACTTTGTTAGGGAGCATGTAGAATGTGAAGACATCAGTCATGAATTTGTGTAACACCCCTATCCGTCACATGACATATAGCAGTAGGTACGGCCGGGGCCCGACGCCATATACCACAGATAGACCGAAGGGTTACTAAATGAAATCATCCTTCCAATAACACACGTCCTACACAGAGCACATTCTAGCGGAAGTATTTTAAATGTTGCAAAGAAAAGAACCCAAGCCACAATATGAATGTCCACTAAAAACCCAAAGTAGGAATAGGCGTACAAATACATAAAGTACTTGGCCTTATGGCCTTACAAGAGTTTACTTTAAACAATGAGTGTCTTCCAAACATAGGCACGTAGGCCGGTCACACATGAGTATAAAGTAAATGTTCGCATTGGCCTTCAAGGGCCGGCTAAATAAGGGCTTCAACCCGCTATTTGCCACTAGGCTCTGCAGCACCTGCAATCAACATTCCACCGTAGCGGTGGCAAACAAAAGCAACGGTCAGCTAAAGATGACAAAATTATAACGACCCCGCCCCATTATAGGGGCGGCAGTGCTCCTTCCCTGCATAATATTAGTATAACCAAAACAGGATAGTGAAATAACACAACACCACAGGCGTAGGCACACAGGACAACTCACCCCGTTCTCTTAGGGCACATTCTCAGTGAACCCAGTTAAAACCCTCGGTCTCATCACCTCCCCAAGGACGACAAAACTCGTGAGCAATAAATTCTTTCCAGCTTAAGCCTAAGACCCTCCCTCTATGCCATCGGTAGGCCTCTAAAACCAAACCACATAGAGCAGGTACGATTCAACTCAACCTGTTGCTCACACCGCCACGGCTATTTAAGCAATCTGCGCGAGCCAAGCTTCCCCGAGTCCCATATCGATCACAAAAAAGTACATAACCCGGTTTTGTACAAGGATGGCTCACAGGCCACCAAAACGACAGAACTTCGCTTCTGCCCAGATTTTCGGGTGCACCTTGGAGTTAGTCCCCAAGATTCCCTGCTGTAATCTACCACGTAGAAACCCAAAAATAAGCGGTACGGAGTCTTCTCTGGTAATACAAGCATAATGAAAACATCATCAATCCAGACCAACTTGTCCGGGTAGGCTTCACACACCATGCCTATGTCCGTACTTCGATTTCAGACTCTATATGCAAAATAACGGGGACTATTCATGTCCACCAGAAGGAATACCTCGCACTCACTGCTCACTCGTGGGAGGGAGTTTCCTATACAAAAAGGAAGAGGACTTCACAAGTCTAAGAAGAGAATCGTTACCCTAGCGGTTCGCTTTGGCGCCATGGAGATCTAGGCGGATGAAAAGCACCGCAACGGCCTCGCCTCCACATATCTGGACTCGGCTCGCGATTTGGGGCTCTGAAGCTCCACCGGCAGCCGGATTCCTCCTTCACCTTCTTCCTTGCTCTCCCCTCTCTCTAACACTTTAGAAAGAGAAAGGATGAAAATAAATGAGCTTTAAACCCTCATCTCCCGACCTTATACCAACAGGGGAAAAGCTGAGCTGCTGGATCCTATTTGAAGGAAATGAACGACCAAAATTCTCCCTGAAAATAACTTTCCTAGGGCAAATACGGCTTGTGATATGCCCATGTCATAGGCCGTGTTCCACACTCTCCGTAATCTAGTAAACACAGAATAGGACACGGCCTCTGACACGGCTTGGGATATGCCCGTATCTTAGGCTGTGTTCCCCAATCGACGTTGAAACCGTCGCATCCCGAACATGACACGTCCTTGTGATATGCCCGTGTCATAGGCCGTTTGCCAGATATGCCTTTGGACACGCCCGTGTCCTTGGCCGTGTTACTCACTCAACACAGTCTGACATAACACAAATAAGGACACGACCCTTGACATGCTCGTGTCATAGGCCGTGTGTCCGACTTGGCTTGAATCCGAGGATCGTCGACTGCATTTCGTCGACCTCAGGCACGACAGAATAGGACACGTCTGTGTCACAGGCCTTGTGAACCTAATCAGGAACCAAATTGGCCTTAGAACGCTATCCATTGCTTAATAAGTTTTGAAGCATTACAATTCTCTCCCTCTTAAAAGAATTTCGTCCCGAAATTAAAGAATGGAAGAGATACACAAAATTAAACAGTACCTGAGTGAAATAACTCGGGATACTCTCAAGCATGGTCTGCTCTTGCTCCCATGAAAGCTCCTCACGACTGAAGTTGTCCCATCGGACTTTGACCATTCTGATGTCTTTGTTACGAAGTCTCTTGACTTAAAATTCCTCAATGCGAATGAGCTTGGCCTTCATCATCAATCCATTATCAACAGGTACTTGATCGACTGCAACAACTTCTGACGTCTCTTGCACCGCCTTCCAAAACACGGATATATAAAATACGTCATGTAGACAACTCAATTCCACTAATAGTTTCAGTCGATAAGCTGCTTTACCAATTCGCTATAGAATCTCAAATGGTCCAAGGTACCTCGAACTTAGCTTTTTCAAGCATCGTACCCGTGAAACAACCTTGAATGGCTTAATCTTCAAATATACCAAGTCGCCAACAGCGAACTCAACGTTCCTATGCTTGGCAATATAGTATTTGGCCTGCCTATCCGGAGCGATCAACAATCATTCTCGTATTGTTTGTAACAACGAAGTGGCATCTTCCACTTCATACCGTTTGTACAGCTTCGACTCACCAGTCTCCAACCAAGACAACGACGTGCGACATTTTCTACTGTATAGATCCTTGAAGGGCGCCATTTGAATAATCGCTTGGTAGCTGTTGTTATAAGCAAACTCCACCAAGTACAGGTGATCTTCCCACCGCTTTCTAAAATCCAAGACACACATAAGAAGCATGTTTTCCATCATCCTGTACACCCTCTCAGTCTGACCATCCATCTGCGGATGAAAGGACATGCTAAAACTAAGCTTTGTTCCCAATAATTGATGCACTAACCTCCAGTCATTGGACGTGAAGCGCCCATCTTGGTTACTCACGATGCTGCGGGCACACTGTGTAGTCAAACAATGTTATCCACGTAAAGTTTTGCCAGTTTATCCACCAAATCATCCTTCCTATTCGGAATGAAGTGCGACACATTCGTCAATCTATCTACGATCACCCAGATGGCGTCGTTTCCCTTCTGCGACCTTGGAAACTCATGAACAAAAATCCATTGAAATATCGTCGAACATCCACTTGGGAAAGGTAAGGACTTCAAGAAACCTCCGGGCTTCTAGCACTCTGCCTTCACCAAGGCGCACGTTTGAAACTTCTCCACATAAAGTGCCACGTCCTTCTTAAGTCTTGGCCACCAAAACAACTTTTTCATATCACAATACATTTTCGTGCTCCCTGGGTGAATCGAGTACTTGGTATTATGAGCCTCATACATTAATTCCGCCCGTAGGTTACCCACATTTGGGACGCACAGACTACTGTCCCTCCATAACAGTCCATGAACAACAACAAATTGGAAATTTGACCCATCCAAAGCCTCATCAATGATCTGCTTCATGTTGCTATCCAAAACCAGAGCCTGCCAAATCCTATCAGCAAGGTCATACTGCACTTCTGTCCAGTTCCATTGTGCTTCGGCACTCATCTTCTTGTCAACACAAGAGATCTCTAATGCCTCCAAATCCCAAATCAAACGCTCGTCATGAACCGACAACCAGTTGGCCTAAACGGGGGCCCTACGACTCAGCACATCCGCCACCGCATTGCCTTTCCCAGGCACATAATGTATCTTGAATGTGTAGTCTGTAAGACCCCCCCCCTCCCGGAACACAGAACACGACACGAGAGGGGTCTTATTCCCAGAACAGCCGCTTTGCGGTAGCACTAACACCCGGGCTAGCCTGTACTACAAGACACCTATTCTACCAGGTATAACCAATAACATACATTGCCAACCCAACCAAAATACAACACAGAAGTCAAATCCACGCAAAGCATATAGTCCATAATATCATAAATAAAGAAGCTACAACAAGCTTCTAATATCAGAGTACATAAACAGTAGTTTGCCCAAAAAGGGCTACATCAAAAACCTCTCACACTCACATCTGTAAATGACGGTAGCGACGGTACCGTCCCCTCAGGCCCTATCGTCCTGGCCTGGCTGTCCAGCTACAGAACCTGCTGCTCCACCTTTGGGATTTACTCCTAAAAAGGAAGACGTAGAAACTGTTAGTCATAGAGACTAAGTGGCTTCTCATCCACTCCCCCGGCGACTCCTTGGCACCTAGAGGAGAAAGGAACAGGGTACAATATATATAAATCATAGGTACAAGCAGGTGGTATAATCTGAATAACACAATGTAAATAAAGCAGTGTAATAAATGAGCAACCATTTATTCTAACAACTATACCATCTACAATAACATGAGAGTATATTGTTATAAAACTAAGTAACTCAACTTATACGAATGCCCATACAAACATATTAGTTGAGGAACATTCAGCAGAAAGTAACTCATCGTATAGGAGTGCCCATACAAACTTATACGATGAGGATCTTGTGTATGCAATGAATTGTAATGACATGTATGTAATGCAATGACTCACCCATGATCACGCACATGCAATCGCTATGTCAACACAAACTTGTAGTTCCCACTTTTCAAGAAGGTCAGGCGTTAACCGTCGTGGCTAGATGCTGAAAGTATAACGGGCATCTCTACTACTAGGCTTGTCTCCACACTACCTGGCCTAGGCCTTCGTATGCCTCAATGCTAAGAACATAACAGCGGAGCTCACATGCGTACTACGGATCTGCAGGTATCTTAAGTAGATGTGCACCGAGATCCTAGCCCCGAACTGACCTAAGGTGTGATACGGAAGGAGCCTAGGAAATGAGCATGAGGACCAAGCCCAACTGTTCACTTGGCACAGAAAGAGCCTCGGGATATGAACACTGAGGACCAAGCCCAACCGCCCAAGGTCTAGATATCCACTCCCATCGGTGTGACGATTGGAGAGTCCGTAGACCTACCACAATATCCTTAACCCGGGATTACAACACCGCGTGTCGAATCTCACCACATGCATTACAACAAAATCGTGGTACGGAAGGAGCCTCGGAAACGAGCACGAGGACCAAGCCCAACAGACCACTTAGCACGGAAGGAGCCTCAGGACTTGAACACCGAGGACCAAGCCCAACCGTCCATTTATGATTCTTTCCAATGTTACTAACCAGTGCTATCGGATATCCGTACTCACCCCTTTCACAACCCGGTGCCCAAGGAACCTCATCGGTTTAACACAAACACGGGTAGCGAACCACCTCACATAATGGACCATTTCAGACTCCCTTAAATGACAAGCCCTAAGACCATGATTTCGTCTAATGCTATGGTCACATAACTTTAACATCACCAAGATTAATCATTCATGAACACATGAGTTAACCATCTATTTAACATCTCACATTTTCGTACAACTAACACCAAATAATTACCCAAGCTCTAGTATATCTTGTAATTAAACGACTAATTATCCTCATCCATTAACACCCACAAAGTCATTTCGTTCAACCATATACCATTTCACCATTTGTTTACGTGGGGTCTATCCAGTAATTTCATCATGTGTTGAAACATCACAATTAAGAATATTATGAATCGCCTACAACTTAACATCGGCTTGTTACAAAACCTCTTCCGAGTCCAAACCAAACTTTACACTTACCCAGGAATTTCAGGTGTAGAACACCTGCTGGGCAGCAACTTCGACCGGAGACTCCCTTGGCTACAAGAATACGGTGAGTGCGTGTAACCCCTCAATGGAAAGTTCTTTCCATGGTCTAAAACATTAATGTTCAGTCTACAACCCATATAAGACTATATCATACAAGAAATTGGCTCCAAATCCTGTTGCGTACAAAATAGAATTTCTGTGCGCTTAGAATGACAGCCCCCTACTTCAATCAGACATTCTTATGGCTACAAACTACACCTGAATGCGTTTAACACTAATCGGAAAGGTAATCTCAAGGGCTATGACTTTCGAGTTTAGTCGAAAGCCCAGATCTGGCCATATCTTGCCTTAAAATAGCCAAGAAGGTCGCTGTGTGCAGATTGCAGATTTCTGCATGCATCTTGAGGCAGAATGAATGGAATCGGTTCATCTTACTCCTCAAGCAAATCCTCCCAAATCATAACCAAGAGTTCCTCCACCCTTATTCACCCTCTTAAGGCCATTTTACTTCACTAAACCACCCCCATCATCACATTGAAGGAAGGATAGGTTGAAGATGACTAACCATTAGAACACAAGTTCTAGCATGGACCTCCTAAAAACCTTCATCTCACAAATAAAGACTTGTTTGAGTTCATGTCTCACCTAAGAATAACTATGGATCTATCACCAAGGGAGAGGGGAGGAAGCTCACCTAATTTCCAGCGGTTCCGTCATTTCCGGCCATGGATCTTGTCATCCTTCTCGTCGGCATCCCTTTTTCCTTGGCGGTGGTGGCAATTCCTAACGGAGTTTAGTTGGATCCAGCAAGTTCTTCTTCCTCCAGAAGTTACTCCAGAAAATGTGGCTTGGAAGAGGATGAAAAACGGCTAGGCTTTCATTTCCCCTTTTTATTCAGAAGTGACACGCGTAGGGACACGGCCGTGTCCTTACCCATATTCTGCTCTAACGAAATGTTGTCAACAGTTTGACTGCCATTTCGTGCACATATACGGGCACTGACACGCTCGTGTCTATACCCGTGTCCAAGTGACACGGTCGTGGTTCTGACCGTGTCGATACCCGTGTCCTGCTCGGGACACATCTCGTCGACCTTGCCTCGACACACACGGGTAGGGACATACCCGTGTCTCTAACCGTTTCCTTCTCTTGACAAACCACTAAATGTCATACCACTCAAAGCAATGGCACTCAAAGCCACGACACATGGGTACGGACACGCCCGTGTCTCTACCTGTATCCTCCTCGAGACAGTCCACTCAACACCGTGCCACTCAAATCCATGGCACTCAAATACACAACACACGGGTAGGGACACGCCTTTGTCTCTACCCGTGTCCTCCTCGGGACAGTCCACTCAATGTCGTTCCACTCAAATCCATAGCACTCAAAGACACGGTACACGGGTACGGAAACGCCCGTGTCTCTACCTCCTCGGGACAGTCCACTCAACGCCGTACCACTCAAAGCCACGACACACGGGTAGGGACATGCCCGTGTCTCTTCCCATATTCTATACTGGCCCAACTTCGTTTTTCCCCACGAGTGCAAGCCTGATTTCCTACACTCTCTGAGCCCAAATCAGCTCTCCTGACTCAAAAGCGCGCACCAGGGGCCTAGCGTGATTCGGGACGTTACAAATCCTATAAACAAAATAAAAGATTTCGTCCCCAAAATTAGGTTAAGGCTATGGGGAGAGAAAAGCATAAAATAGACATGAGATAAAATAAAATATGCTTTTAAAGGTTACCCTTATGGAATAGCTCCGTGTAGGTCCTTTGCATCAAGTCTACTGGCTCCCATGTACACTCCTCTTTCCAATGATTGGACCACAACACTTTCACTAGAGGAACACTTTTGTGGCGCAAGGTCCTCGTTTCGCTGTCCACTATCCGCACAGGCTCCAGTCGCACTGACCTATCAGTCAGAACTGTTCTGTTAGTGGTTGAGAAATATTGTTCGAGCCGCAACAACACGTTTCGTAGTGACGACACATGGAACACGTCATGAAGATTCTCCAGCTCCGGCGGTAACTCCAACCGATATGCCAACAGGCAAATCCTTTTCAATATGACGTAGGGCCCGATGTACCGTGGGTTGAGCTTCTTTTCACAACGTACCCTAGATACTCCATGAATCGGCCTGATCTTTAAAAATACCTTGTCACCCACTTTAAATTCCATCATCCGGTGCTTTGCATCATAGTATTTTTCTTAGCAACTTTGAGCCTCGAGCATACGGTCCCGTATTAGTCTCACAGCCGCATTTGTTTCATCTATGTATTCAACTCCCAAAGCCTCCGGATCTTCATCCTGCACCCATGACAAGGGTGTTCTATACCTTCTTCCGTAAAGAGCTTCATGGGGCGCCATCCCGATGCTAGCTTGATGGCAGTTGTTGTATATGAATTCTACCAAGGGTAGGAGCCTTTCCCATGACTCTCCTCTATCTAACACACATAACCTCAATAAGTCTTCCAATGTCCGGATAGTCCTTTCAGATTTCCCGTCGTTCTGAGGGTGAAATATTGTCCTGAACGTAAGGTGTGAAGACAAATATGCCTGCACAGCCTTCCATTCCCTAGAGGTAAACCGACATTCCCTGTATGAAACAATTGTCTTTGGCATGCCATGATACCGTACGAATTGTTCCACAAAAAGGCGTACCAAAACATCCACGTGTGCTTCTTTCTTCATAGGTATGAACCGGGCTACCTTCGTCAAGCGATCATTGATTACCCATATCGAATCATTCCCTGAGCGGAAGCGAGGCAAACCGTGGATGAAGTCCATGGAGACATCCTCGAAATTCCACTCGGGGATGGGCAAGGACTGCAACAATCAACCATGGCTCCTGCATTCTGCCTTCACTCTTTGACTGGCCTAGCACTGCGTAAAAAAATATTTGACGTCTTTCTTCATCCCCGGCCAACACATGGTCTTCCGCAAGTCGGCGTATATCTTAACAATCCCAGGGTACACGAAATACTAAGAGAAGTGTGCCTCCAAATCTTTAAGGCAAACACTACTGCTCCCAACTCCAAATCACTTACTGGATAGTTGATTTCGTGCTTCTTTAGTTGTCTTGAAGCAAAAGTGATCACATGCCCTTGTTGCATCAATACCGCTCCCATTCCTTTGTTTGATGCATCCGTATAAACTTGAAATCCTTCCTTCCCAGATGGAAGGGCTAGGATGGGTGCAGATCTAACTATGTACTTTAGTTCTTATAACGCATCTTCACATTGGGGTGTCCACTAATACGACACACCTTTCTTCATTAGGGAAGTAAGAGGAAGAGCAATCTTTGAGAATCCCTTTACAAACTTGCGGTAGTATCCGGCAAGTCCAAGGAAACTCCGCACGTCGGCCGCCGACTTAAAAGGTGACCACTCCTTCACGACACACACTTTGGCTGGATCCACAGCTAGCCCTGCCCTGCTGATCACGTGACCCAAGAAGGCAACCTCCTTAAGCCAGAATTCACACTTGCTGAAGTTGGAGAATAGGACGTGCTCTTTTAACTTCTTAAATACTAAGGCCAGATGCCCGACATGTTCTTCCTCTGTCTTGGAGTAGACCAAGATGTCGTCGATGAAAACAATGAAGAAAACATCTAGATAGGGCTCGAACACTTTGTTCATCAAGCTCATGAAATCTGATGGGGCATTTGTGAGCCCAAGCGGCATCACTGTGAACTAATACAAGCCGTACCTTGAGATGAAAGTCGTTTTCTGAATATCATCCTCTTGTATTCTCAATTGATAATACCCCGAGCGCAAATCTAGCTTTGAAAACCAATGTGCTCCCACCAGTTGATCGAACAACTCATCGATCCGAGGTAACAGATAGGTGTTCCGTACCGTTAGTCGTTTGAGCTCCAGATAGTCTATGCATAATCGAAGGGTTCTATCTTTCCTCTTAACAAATAGAACAGGGACTCCACATGATGATGAGCTGGGGCGAACAAAACCTGATTCTACCAACTCTTGCAGTTGAACTCTAAACTCGTCGAGTTCCTTCGGTGCCATTCGGTAAGGAGTCCTGGAGACAGGCTTGTCACCCAGTACTAACTTGATTTGAAAATCTACTTCTCTGTGTGGGGGTAATCCTTGTAATTTGTTTGGAAATACATCGAGGAATTCGTACACCACCCGCACATCCTTGACATCCAACGCCAACTCCTAAAAACTCGAAATAAATCATGAAAACTTCATCTCCCTTCATGTGGGCTTTTAAAGCCTAGACTGAAGATAAAATCATACGTGGTGCGAAGTTAATACCTTGAAAAATGACCTCCGAGTCTCCATGTCTCAACGAGATCCTCTTATGCGCGTAGTTAATCTTCGCATAGTGCCACTCCATCCATGCAATGCCCAGAATGAGGTCGAACTCTAGCATTCTAAAGACTGTGGCAGGGGTGTCGAAGAGCTTTCCTTCAAGGAGAACCTCAAACTCGCACTTCGCAGTTGCCATCATATCCGATCCGTCTGGAAGGCGCACCCTTCAAGCAGTACTAGTGAAGTATTGCACTCCATCTATATCTTTGATGAAGTATTCAGACACAAAAGAGTGCGAGGCACCGGTGTCGAATAACGTATAGGCCGGTTTTCAGCCGACCATCACGGTGCCTAAGCGTCAATAAAAATTCTCAAGCTAGGCGTCTTGTATATCTTAATAAACTCGAGTGTATTAATGAAAATAAAATGACTATATGTGATCATACCTGCAATCACCTCCTGAGGGTTCCTGTCTTGAGTCATGTCCAATGCATAAATTTGATCCCGAGCGGGCCCGGGGTTTCCTCCTCGTGGTCATCGTCCTCGACAACGCATGTGCCCCCGCCCTCGAGGAGCTGCTGAACGGAAAGCGAGAGGAGCATTTCCAAATAGTTGCGGACAGTAGCCTCGAATGTGGCCCGGTTGGTTGCATTTGAAGCACACTCGCTGCGGCCGCCCACCGGGTTGCTGAAATTATTGAGGTGGAGGCAATGCTAGTGGTTGCGGAACCGGGCGCTCCATCCTAAAATTCTGGTGGAAACGCCTGCCACCTCTTCGATATCCTCTTCCTTCTCTATTATCAAATCTCCTTCTATTGTTGGGACTGGCTTCCATCACGCCCTCAACTAGCCTCTTACTACTTCCCAAGTGGTCCGCTTCCAACTTCTTCGCCATGTCAATAATCTCGGCTAGACTGGAGTTCGCTATAAACAAAAGGGCTTGCCTCAGGGGATCTCACAAGCCTTTGTAAAATCTTTTTGCGTATCCTCTATCATCCTACTCATAAGAGTCAGCAAATCTAGCCAAGTGCTGAAACTCCTGTTGGTATTCTGTCACCGACTTGGACCCTTGCTTCAGTTGCAAAAACCTCTCTTCAAGATTATCCCGAGCGGCTGAGGGGATGAAATGCTCTAAAAAGGCTTCAGAGAATTCACTCAAACTGATATCCATGTACACCCATCCTTGAAAAGTGGAGCACATGAGGGACTTCCACCACCTTTTGGCATGTAGATCTAAGAGTGCCATGACAAGGGTACCCGCCATGTTTTTTGGGCACCTTATTCCTACCAATAGTTCTTGTACAGTGTCGAGCCATTCTTTCGCACACAGTGCCGACTCCATCCCAAGATAAGCAGGAGGGGAGAGAGTTCAGAAAGTGCTAAACAAGGTGGATCTCAGACCAAGTTGTTGTACATGGGCTTGCTGGGATTGGGACCTAAAGGCGTCCAGGATAGCTGTGAGTGTCTGCCCCAGCTCTGATTGTTGGAATTGTGTAGGTACGGATGGGTCGGGGGTGCCCCTCTCTAGCTCAACATGTACTAGGATCTACACGTAAGGTACAAACTTAAGGTTAGGTCGGCTAATCGTAGGGTCAAAGTTTGACATACTTAGTGTGAATTACAAATGGGCACACCACTGCTTCCGCTAAGTTAGTGTGTCCTCAAACTGACTAATCAAACGGGGGTGGCACCATTGTTAACTGACTTCTTTAGTTCACGATCATAGCAATCGGATGCCATTTGTATGACCCCCCTACCGGAACACAGAACACGGCATGAGAGGGGTCTTATGCCCAGAACAGACGCCTTGCGGTAGCACTAACACCCGGGCAAGCTTGTACCATAAGACGCCTATTCTGTCGACTATAACCAATATCATACATTGCCAACCCAACCAAAATACAACACAGAAGTCAAATCCACGCAAAGCATATAGTCCATAATATCATAAATAAAGAATCGACAACAAGCATCTAATATCAGAGTACGTAAATAGTAGTTTGCCCAAAAAGGTCTACATCAAAAACCCTTCACATTCACACCCGTAACTGACGGTAGTGACGGTACTGTCCCCTAGGCCCTGTCATCCTGGGCAGGCTGTCTAGCTACAAAACCTGCTGCTCCACCTGCGGGGTTTCCTCCTAAAAAGGAAGACGTAGCAACCGTTAGTCATAAAGACTAAGTGGCTTCTCATCCACTCCCTCGACGACTCCTCGGCACCGGGCAAAGAAAGGAATAGGGTACATTATATATAAATCATAGGTACAAGCAGGTGGTATAATCTGAATAACATAATGTAAATAAAGCCGTGTAATAAATGAGAGACCACTTATTCTAACAACTCTACCATCTACAACAGCATGAGAGTATAATGTTATAACAGTAAGTAAGTCAACATATATGAAAGCCCATACAAACATATAAGTTGAGGATCATTCAGCAGTAAGTAACTAATCGTATAGGAGTGACCATACAAACTTATACGATGAGGATCTTGTGCATGTAATGAATTATAATGACATTTATACAATGCAATGACTCACCCATGATCACACACATGCAATCTCTATGTCAACACAGACATGTAGTTCCCACATTTTGAGAAGGTAGCTAACCTCTCAGGCGTCAACCGTCGTGGCCAGACGGTGATAGTAGAGCGGGCATCTCTACTTCTAGGCTATTATCCACACTACCTAGCATAGGCCTTCGTATGCCTCAACGCTAAGAACACAACAACGGAGGTCATATGCATACTACGGCTCAGCAGGTGTCTCAGGTAGATTTGCACCGAGATCCTTGCCCCGAACTGGACTACGGTGTGATACAGAAGAAGCCTCAGAAATGAGCACGAGGACCAAGCCCAACTGTTCACTTGGCACGGAAGGAGCCTTGGGACGTGAACACCGAGGACCAAGCCCAACTGCCCAAGGTCTAGCTGTCAACTCCCATCAGTGTGATGATTGGCGAGCCGGTAGACCTGCCACACTATCCTTAACCTGGGATTACGACACCGCCTTTAGACTCTCACCACATGCATTACAACCACATCGTAGTACAGAAGGAGCCTTGGAAATGAGCATGAGGACCAAGCCCAACCGACCACTTGGCATGGAAGGAGCCTTGGGACATAAACACCGAGGCTCAATCCCAACCGTCCATTTTTGATTCTTGCCAATGTTACCAACCTGTGCGATCAGATATCCGCATTCACTTATTTCACAATCCGGTGCCCAAGGCACCTCATGGGTTTACCACAAACACAGGTGGCAAACCACTTCACAAAATGGACCATTTTAGACTCCCTTATATGACAAGCCCTAAGACCATGATTTTGTCGAATGCTATGGTCACATAACTTTAACATCACCAAGACTAATCATTCGTGCACACATGAGTTTACCATCTATTTAACACCTCACATGGTCATACAATCAACACCGAACAATTACCAAAGCTCTAGTAGATCTTGTTATTAAACGACTAATTATCCTCATTCATTAACCCCCACCAAGTCATTTCGTTCAACCACATACCATTTCACGATTTTTCTACTTGTGGTCTATCCAGTAATTTCATCATGTGTTGAATCATCATAATTAGGCATTTTATGAATCGCCTACAACTCTCTTTCGAGTCCAAACCCAACTTTACACTTACCCTTGAATCTCAGGTGCAGAACACCTACTAGGCAGAAACTTCGACCGGAGACTCCTATGGCTACAAGAATTCGGTGAGTGTGTGCAACCCCTCGATGGAAAGGTCTTTCCATGGTATACAACCTTCATGTTAAGTCTATAACCCAGATCAGAGTGTATCATACATGAAATTTGCAACAAAGCCTGCTGCGTACAAAATACAATTTTTGCACGCTTAGTCTGACAGCCCCCTACTTCAATCAGACATTCCCGTGGCTACATACTTCACCTAAATGCGTGTAACACTCGTTGGAAAGGTAATCCTAAGGGCTATGACTTTCGTGTTTAGTCGAAAGGCGATATCTTGCCTGAAAATAGCCAAGAAGGTCGCTGCGTGCAGAACGCAGATTTCTGCACGCATCTTGAGGCATAATGAACGACATCGGTTCATCTTCCTCCTCAAGCCAATCCTCCCAAATCATAACTAGAAGTTCCTCTACCCATTATTCACCCTCTTAAGGCCATTCCTTTTCACGAAACCACCCCCATAATCACATTGAAGGAAGGGGAGGTTGAAGATTACTAACCATTAGAACACAAGTTCTAGCATGGCCCTCCTAGAAACCTTCATCTCACACATCAAGACTCGTTTGAGTCGATGTGTCGCCTAAGAATAACTATAGATCTAGCACCAACAGAGAGTGGAGGAAGCTCACCTCATTTCCATCAGTTCTGTCATTTTCGGCCATGGATCTTGTCATCCTTCTCATTGGCATCCCTTTTTCCTTGGCAGCGGTGGTGATTCCTCACGGAGTTTGGATGGCACCAGCAAGTTCTCCTTCCTCCAGAAGTTTCTACAGAAAATGTGGCTTGGAAGAGGATGAAAAATGGCAAGGGTTTCATTTCCCCTTTTTATTCAGAAGTGACACGGGTAGGGACACGTTCGTGTCCTTACCCGTGTTCTGCTCTTGCAAAACGCCGTCAACGGTTTTACTGTCATTTCGTGCACATACACGGGTACTGACATGCCCGTGTCTGTACCTATATCCAAGTGACACAGCCGTGGTTCTGACCATGTTGGCACCCATGTCCTGCTTGTGACACATCTCGTCGACCTTTCCTCGACGCACACGAGTTGGGACACGCCCGTGTCTCTACCCGTGTCCTTCTCTGTACAAACCACTCAACGCCATGCCAATCAAAGACATGGCACTCATATCCACGGCATATAGGTAAGGACATGCCCGTGTCTTTACCCGTGTACTCCTCAGGACAGTCCACTCAATGCAGTGCCACTCAAAGACATGACACTAAAATCCACGGCACACGGTTAGGGACACACCCGTGTCTCTACCCGTGTCATCCTCGGGACAGTCCACTAAACGCCGTGCCACTCAAAGCCATGGCACTCAAAGCCACGGTACACGAGTAGGTACACGCCCGTGTCTCTACCCGTATCCTCCTCGGGACAGTCCACTCAATGTCGTGCCACTCAAAGTCATGGCACTCAAAGCCACGGCACACGGGTAGGGACACGCCCGTGTCTCTACCCGTGTCCTACACATGCCCAAATTTTTTTCCCCACCAGTGCGTGCCTGATCTCCTGCACTCTCTGAGCCCAAATCAGCTCTCCTGACTCAAAAGCGCGCACCAGGGGCCTAGCAGGAATCGGGACGTTACAAATCCTATAAACAAAATAAAAGATTTCGTCCCCGAAATCAGGTTATGGCTACGGGGAGAGGAAAGCATAAAATATACATGAAATGACATAGAATAAAATATGCTTTTAAAGGATACCTTGATTGAATAGCTCCGAGTAGCGCTTTTGCATCAAGTCTACTGTCTCCCCCGTACACTCCTCTTTCCCATGATTGGACCACAACACTTTCACTAGAGGAAAAATTTTTCGGCGCAAGGTCCTCGTTTCGCTGTCCACTATCCGCACAGGCTCCAGTCGCACTGACCTATCTTTCGTAACTGTTCCATCAGTGG
The DNA here is from genome assembly GCA_039513925.1 of Platanthera zijinensis. Lineage (NCBI taxonomy): Eukaryota > Viridiplantae > Streptophyta > Magnoliopsida > Asparagales > Orchidaceae > Platanthera > Platanthera zijinensis. Next base: position 115,450,128 of record CM077090.1, on the reverse strand, counting down.
TTGAGACATATTGTTGGGGCCACAACAATGACTTTCGGAGTGACGACACATGGAACACGTCATGAAGATTTTCCAGCTCCGACGATAACTCCAACCGATATAGCAACGGGCCAATCCTTAACAATATGACATAGGGGCCAACGTACCTTGGGCTGAGCTTCTTTGCACCACATACCCGAGATACTCCATGCATCGGCCTGATCTTTAAAAATACCTTGTCGCCCAATTTAAACTCCACCATCCGGTGCTTTGCATCATAGTATTTTTCTTGGCGACTTTGAGCCTCGAGCATGTGGTCCCGTATTAGTCTCACAACCGCATCAGTATCATCTATGTATTAGACTCCTGAAGCCTCCGAATCTTCATCCTACACCCAAGACAAGGGTGTTCTACACCTTATTCTATAAAGGGCTTCATGGAGCGCCATCCCGATGCTAGCTTGATGGTTGTTGTTGTATGAGAATTTTACCATGAGTAGGAGCCTTTCCCACGACACTCCTCTATCCAACACACATAACCTTAATAAGTCTTCCAATGTCCGGATTGTCCTTTCAGGTTGCCCGTCAGTCTGAGGGTGAAACGTTGTGCTGAAGGTAAGGCGCGAACCCAAATATTCCTGCACAGCCTTCCATTCCCTAGAGGTAAACCGACCATCCCGGTCAGAAATGATTGTCTTTTACATGCCATGATACCGTACGAATTGTTCCAGAAAAAGGCGTACCAAAACATCCACCTGTTCTTCTTTCTTCATAGGTATGAACCGGGCTACCTTTGTCAAGCCATCAACGATTACCCATATCGAATCATTCCCTTAGCAGGAGCGAGGTAAACTGTGGACGAAGTCCATGGAGACATCCTCAAACTTCCACTCGGGGATGGGAAAGGACTGCAACAATCCACTGGGGCTTGCATTCTGCCTTCACTCTTTGATAGGCCTCGCAATACGTAACAAAATATCTGACGTCTTTATTCATCCCTGGCCAACACATGGTCTTTCGCAAGTCGGCATACATCTTAGCAATTATAGGGTGCACAGAATACTGAGAGCATTGTGCCTCCAAATCTTCAACGCAAACACTACTGATCCCAACTACAAATCTTGTACTGGATAGTTGATTTCATGCTTCTTCAGTTGTCTTGAAGCATAAGTTATCACATGCCCGTGCTGCATCAATATCGCTCCCATTCCTTGATATGATGTGTCCGTTTAAACTTGAAATCCTTCCTTCCCGGATGGAAGGGATAGGATGGGTGCGGATGTAAGTCAGTCCTTTAGTTCTTGGAATATAGCTTCACATTGGAGTGTCCACTCATACGACACCTTTCTTTGTTAGGGAAGTAAGAGGAAGAGCAATCTTTGAGAATCCCTTTACGAACTTGCGGTAGTATCCGGCAAGTCCAAGGAAACTCTACACGTCGGCCGCTGACATCAAAGGCGACCACTCCTTCACGGCACGCACTTTGGCCGGATCCACAGCTAGCCCAGCCCCGCTGATCACGTGACCAAAGAAAGAAACCTCCTTAAGCCATAATTCACACTTGCTGAACTTGGCGAACAGGGCGTGCTCTTTTAACTTCTTCATTACTAAGGCCAGATGTCCAACATGTTCTTCCTCCATCTTGGAGAAGACCAAGATTTTGTCGATGAAATCAATGACTAAGACATCTAGATAGGGATTGAACACTTTGTTCATCAAGCTCACGAAAGCTGATGGGTATTTGTGAGCCCAAACGGCATCACTGTGAACTCATACAAGCCATACATTGAACTGAAAGACGTTTTCTGAATATCATAATCTTGTATTCTCAATTAAGAATACCCCGAGCACAAATCTAGCTTGGAAAACAAATACGCTCCTACCAATTGATCGAACAACTAATTGATCCGAGGTAACGATAGGTGTTCTGTACCGTCAGTCAGTTGATCTCCCGATAGTCTATGCATAATCGCAGGGTTCCATCTTTCTTCTTAACGAATAGAATAGAGACTCCCAATGGTGATGAGCTGGGGCGAACAAACCCTGATTCTACCAACTCTTGTAGGTGAACACAAAACTTGGCGAGTTCCTTCGGGGCCATTCGGTAAGGATTCTTGGAGATAGGCTTGGCACCCGGTACTAATTTGATTTGAAAATCTACTTTTTTGTGTTTGGGTAATCTTGGAAATTTCTCCGAAAATACTTCGGGGAAATCACTCACCACCCGCACATCCTTGACATCCAACTCCAACTCCTTCAACTCGAAAAAAATCATGAAATCTTCATCTCCCTTCATGTGGGATTTTAAAGCCTGAACTGAAGATAACAGCATACGGGGCGCGAAGTTAATACCTTGAAAAATGACCTCCGAGTCTCTATGTCTCAACGAGATCCTCTTCTGCGTGCAGTCAATCTTCTCATAGTGCCACTCCAGCCATGCCATGCCAAGAATGAGGTCGAACTTTGGCATTCTCAAGACTGTGGTAGGGGTGTCAAAGACCTTTCGTTCAAGGAGAACCTCAAACTCGCACTTCGCGGTTGCCGTCATCTTCTATCCGTCTGGAAGGCGCACCCTTCAAGCAGTACCAGTGAAGTATTGCAATCCATCTATATCTTTGATGAAGTCTTCAAACATAAAAGAGTGAGAGGCACCGGTGTAGAATAACGTATAGGTCAGTTTTACGCTGACCATCACGGTGCCTAAGCGTTAATAATAATTCTCAAGCTAGGCATCTAGTATATCTTAAGTAACTCGAGGGTATTTATGAAAATAAAATGACCAACTGTGATCATACCTGTAATAACCTCCTGAGGGTTCCACTCTTGAGTCATGTCCAACGCATACATCTGATCTCAAGGGGGCCCGGGGTTTCCTCCTCATAGTCCTGGTCCTTGACCGCACATGTGCCCCCTCCCTCGAGGAGCTCCTGGACGAAAAGCGAGAGGTGCATTTCCAAATAGTTGCGGGTAGTATCATCAAATGTGGCCCTGTTGGTTGCATTCGAAGCACACACTCTCTTGCCGCTCACCGGGTTGCTGAAATTGTTGAGGTGGAGACAATGCTAGCATTTGCAGAATCGGGCACTCCATTCAAAAATTCAGGGGGAAACGCCCGCCACCTCTTCGATATCCTCTTAATCCTTTATTATCAAATCTCCATCTATTGCTGGAGCCGCTTCCATCACGCCCTCAGCTGGCCTCTTACAACTTCCCAAGTGGTCCGCTTTCAACCTCTTTGCCATGTCAAAAATCTCGGCTAGACTGGAGACCGCTATAAACAAAAGGGCTTGCCTCAGTGGGTCTCGTAAGCCTTTATAGAATCATTTTGCGTATCCTCTATCATCGAACTCATAAGAGTCAGCAAATCTAGCCAAGTGCTGAAACTCCCGTTGGTATTCTGTCACCGACTTGGACCCTTGCTTCAGTTGCAAAAACCTCTCTTCAAGATTATCCCGAGCGTCCGAGGGGATGAAATGCTCTAAAAAGGCTTCAGAGAATTCACTCTAACTGATATCAGTGTACACCCATCCTTGAAAAGTGGAGCCCATGAGGGACTTCAACCATCTATTAGCGTGCAGCTCTAAGAGTGTCACTACAAGGGTCACCGCCATGTTGTTTGGGCACCTTATTCCTTCCAACAGTTATTGTACAGTGCCGAGCCATTCTTCCGCACACACTGTCGACTCCATCCCAATGTAAACAGTAGGGGAGAGAGCTCGAAAAGTGCTTAACCAAGTAGATCTCGGACCCTACTGTTGTACAGGGGCTTGCTGGGATTGGGACTTGAAGGCGTCTAGGATAGTTGTAAGCATTTGCCCTAGCTCTGATTGTTGGAATTGTGTAGGTACCGACGGGGCGGGGGTACCCCTCACTAGCTCAACATGTACTAGGATCTACACGTAAGGTACAAACTTAAAGTTATTTCGGCTAATCTTAGGGTCAAAGTTGGACATACTTAGTGTGAATTACAAATGAGCACACCACTGCTTCCGTTAAGTTAGTGTGTCCGCAAAATGACTAATCGAATGGGGGTGGCACTATTATTAAATGACTTCTTCAGTTCAGGATCATAACAATCTGATACTATTTGTAAGACCCCTCCTCCCGTAACATAGAACACGACACGAGAGGGGTCTTATGCCCAGAATAATTGCCTTGTAGTAGCACTAACACCTAGGCTAGCCATTACCACAAGATGCCTATTCTGTCGGCTATAACCAATATCATACATTGTCAAGCCAACAAAAATACAACACAGAAGTCAAATCAACGCAAAGAATATAGTCTATAATATCATAAATAAAGAAGCTACAACAATCTTCTAATATCAGAGTACGTAAACAGTGTAAGACCCCCCTTTTTTTTCATTTTCAACCACGTGGTCTTAGCCCAGAATTGCCGCTTTGCGGTGGCACCGACTCACGGGAGGGCCGCCACTACAAAACGCCAATTCTGTCGGCCTATTTCGATCACAAGGAGAGAGAAGTATGTATACACTGAATGTAAACATGTCCACAGAATTATAAACGAATAGAAATCACAACAAGTCCATCAATATATAATAATAGAAAGTACTGCAAAAGAGCAGTTCAGATGAAATAAAGAAACGGGCTCGAGGCCGGTACATTAGAGTCCTCACTACAAATCACTCATCGCGGAAGCTATAAAAATACTAAACACTCGCGGAGCTGGTCACAGGTTCTCCGGTGCTAGACTGACCCACCTCCATGCGCACCGTACTCCGCTGGTGCTGGTCCCTGGGTTGCTGGTCCTTGTCTCCCATCCGGAGCTCCTGTAATGTTGTGGTTCGAAAACCATTAGTCATAAAGACTAAGCCCTATCATCCCCTACCCATCCCCCCACGGCTCCTAAGCACTGAGCGGAGAGGAGGAAAGGGAAGCTACAAAGGTAGAGAACAATCAAACGGATGATGGTGTAACTAGTCTAACAATTGTTCATGGTGTATAAACAACTAATTAAAATAGAGTACATCTAGCAGTTCTACGATAGTGAGCAGTAAAGTAGACATATAGTAAGTAGTATAATCATAAGAAGACAAATAGAAAGCAAGTAAGTAAGTAAGTAAGTAACCTTAATTTATATGAATGCCCATACAAACTTATAAGTTAAGGGGTCTTTTGCAAGGCTCCCATCGTATAAAAAGTTCCATACTGATTTATACGTTGGGGTGTCAGTTTTATGCAAATATGAGTGTAGTGATATGCTATGCAATGGTTCATGCAAGTGCAACTCACGCACGCGACTCTATGTGCACATACCTTTTGTTCCCCCTGTTCGGGCAGCTAGCTTCACTCCCAGGAACCTCCGTAGTGGCAAACGGAGACAGTGGGTCGGGCCCCCCACTCTTAGGCGGGTATCCATACTACCGGGCCTAGCCCTTCCGTACGCCCCTAGAAGAACACAATTTAGAGTATATGCATACTAATACTGGCTATATACACCAGACTTTCTTTGGCTAAGTGTCCCACACCGCCGAGTCAACGTACTGATGTCGGTGTGAACGACAATCAAATACCGAAGACCCACCACCTTATTCTGTATTCAAACCCCCGGGCCCTCGGCTCCCCGGACTGTCCCGTCCGTGCATCTACCTTCAGAGCTACCGTCTGAATGGAAACCAAACCAACTTATTCTACCTTCCTAGCTACCGAGGTGTGTGAATGTGCAAACCTAGATAGTCTAGTTGCTCTTTTAGTTTATTATTCCTACGGTTTACGTTAGCCCAGGACTACCCCAGGTATTCCCTGTGAAGGGCTCTCAAACGGCACTTGCTGAAGCCCATCGTTCCCGTTCGCAAGGCACTTACTTTTATTGGTTATTACCCATTACCCAATCCCATTCAAATTACTTTGGATCTAACCCTAGTGTGTTAAGACTCTTCCTCTCCCACCGGGAAGGACGATTTTTCGTCGGTCCCGAGCTCCTCTTATGACTCGACCACCAACCAACCTAACCTCATCTTGGTTACTGAGGATGCATTCATACACATTTTAAAACCACTAACCCAATACCCAAATCCTCTAAGTTCATCCTATAGCCTAATATGATTTCAGTTGTTTTACTAAACGCAGACATCCTAAGCTATATGAGGTATACAAGGGGAGGTACTCCAAATTGTCTTCCAAATCTCTTATAAAATTTACTGGAAGTCTATCATGACATAATTAGCCTAAATCCAGAAATTTATAATTTTCCTAATTAATCTGATATTTATTTAATTTTCCCAAAAGATTGGCCATGGGTAATTTTAAACATGAACTACTTGATTTTCTCAAGTAATGGCCACCCAAAAATTATGATCACTAAATAACAGCAAGGTATCATCAAATACTAATTTTCATGATTTTATGGAAAGTATTTAGCCTCTAATTAATTTATTCATAATAATCTAATTAATCCTATGTAAAGAAGGAAGTACTGAAATTACTTATTATAAAATTATATAAAAATTACTTAATATTAATATGGTACAGAAAAGGTCATTGTGCAAAGATCATAATTTTACAGGCTTGCTAGACACCAAAATAAATTTAATTAAGTTTTCATGGGAAACAACACTTAATGAAGCAAGCCTTAGAATTAAACTTCTACAAATCCCATAAAAATTCATAGAGCTTTAAAACATAATAAAAAGTCCTCTGCCTAAAGTTCATCAATTTTCAGAAAATATTTTCTCCATAATAAATTTCTATGTAAATAATATAAACTACTAGATTGTTAATGAAGTATCCAAAATAATGATCCTAAATTCATAATAAAATCTCCAGAGCTTGTACTAAACTTAAAAACTACTCTACCTAAATCTCATCACTATTCAGTGAGTTTTCGTGATATTTTCTATCTCATAGGCGGTCTTCAATAGCACACAGAACTCCCTCGTCTCCTTCAGGAAAAGTGTGGAAACGAGTGCTTGAGGTCTAGGGAGGCTTTTAAACCAGTAAAAGGAGGGAGGGGAAAGGTTTAACTATTGGTGGCCATTAATGGCCCATTATAGTTTTTTCGGCCATTGTGGTGGGGGGGGGCTGAAATGGCTCTGTCAGGCATGCTAACAGTTGGAAACTCCTCCTCTTCCCTAGAGGAGTTGAATCCAGCCATAAAAGGGGAGGGAAAGGGCTTCCAAGGCGTCATGTGCCATTTACGGCCATGATAGCTGGTTCTCGGCCATGGCCGTAGCCGCTCCTTTTCAAAACCGTCGGCCACATGGCATACTTGACCGGTCAACATTTAAATTAAGACTTAACTAAGTCTTTATAAAAGAAAATGTCTCACTTCCTAGACCGGCCCGATTCAGCTGAACCAGCACACAGCAAAAAATCTTGCCAGAAAAAGTCTTAGTAAAATGGCGTTGAGTGAGCTCTGCTCACTCATCGCCATCCATGCTGCTGCTGAGTGAGCTCTGCTCACTCAACGCCATCCAAGATACGACATTGAGTGAGCTCTGCTCACTCAACGCCATCCAAAGTATAGCCCTTCCAGACTATGGCGTTGAGTGAGCTCAGCTCACTCAACACCATCAATATTATGGCATTGAGTGAGCTATGCTGACTCAACGCCATTCAGCCTGCTAAAGGTGGCGTTGAGTGCAGTCTATGCACTCAACGCCGTCTAGCTTATGGCATTGAGTGAGCTCTACTCACTCAACGCCATCGAGCCTACTTAAGATGGTGTTGAGTGCAGTCTGTGTACTCAATGTCGTCTTGCTTATGGCGTTGAGTGAGCTCTGCTCACTCAACTCCATCCAGCCTACTTAAGATGGCGTTGAGTGAAGTCTGTGCACTCAACGCCGTATAGCTTATGTCGTTGAGTAAGCTAAGCTCACTCAACGCCATCCAGACTACGGCGTTGAGTGAGCTCAGCTCACTCAACGCCATTCCAAGGTCACGGGCGTGACGGGTCTTTCACAGGCGTGCCAGGCCCATGTTGAAATTTCTGAGCTCGCCGATCATCTTTTTGAGGTCGACGATCATCGAAGGGGGTCACGCCCTAGGTCACATGCGTTACAGGTCGATCACGGGCGTGACCAACCCGTTACTCGAACTCTTGGTCGATAGTCTTCAATTCTTGGGTTTGCTAGGGTTCTGTTATGACAAAACGACTTCTAGGGGTCTAGTTGGAAATGGGATGTTACAAACAGTAGTTTGACCAAAAAGGGCTACATCAAAAACCTCTCACACTCACATCTGTAACTAACAGCAGTGACGGTACCGTCCCCTCAGGCCCTATCATCCTGGCCTGGCTGTCCAGCTACAAAACCTGCGGCTCCACCTGCGGGATTTCCTCCTAAAAAGGAAGATGTAGCAACTGTTAGTCATAAAGACTAAGTGGCTTCTCATCCACTCCCCCGGCGACTCCTCGGCACTGGGCGGAGAAAGGAACAGGGTACAATATATATAAATCATAGGTTCAAGCAGGTCGTATAATCTGAATAACACAATGTAAATAAAGCATTGCAATAAATGAGCAACCACTCATTCTAACAACTCTACCATCTACAATAGCATGAGAGTATAATGTTATAATAGTATGTAACTAAACTTATATGAATGCACATACAAACATATAAGTTGAGGATCGTTTAGCAGTAAGAAACTCATCATACAGGAGTGCCCATACAAACTTATACGATGAGGATCTTGTGTATGCAATGAATTGTAATGACATGTATGCAATGCAATTACTCACCCATGATCACGCACATGCAATTGCTATGTCGACACAGACTTGTAGTTCTAACTTTTCGAGCAGGTAGCTAACCTCTCAGATGTCAACCTTCGTGGCTGGACGGTTATAGTAGAGCGGGCATCTCTACTACTAGGCTGGTCTTCACACTACCTGGCCTAGCACTTCGTATGACTCATCGCTAAGAACACAACAACGGAACTCACATACGTACTACGGCTCAGCGGGTGTCTCGGGTACATGTGCACCGAGATCCTAGCCCCGAACTGGCCTAAGGTGTGATACGAATGGAGCCTTTGAAATTAGCATGAGTACTTAGCCCAACTGTTCACTTGGCACGGAAGGAGCCTCGGGACGTGAACACCGAGTTCCAAGCCCAACCGCCCAAGGTCAACCTGTCAACTCTCATTGGTGTGACGATTGGCGAGCCCGTAGACCTGCCACACTATCCTTAACCCGGGATTACGACACCGCGTGTCGACTCTCACGACATTCATTATAACCACATCGTGGTACGGAAGGAGCCTCAAAAATGAGCACGAGGACCAAGCCCAACCGACAACTTTTCACGGAAGGAGCCTCGGGACATGAACACCGAGGACCAAGCCCAACCAGCCATTTATGATTCTTCCCAACATTACCAACCAGTGCGATCAGATATCCGCACTCACCCCTTTCACAATCTGGTTCCCAAGGCACATCATGGGTTTACCACAAACACAAGTGGCGAACCACCTCACACAATGGACCATTTCTGACTCCCTTATATGACCAACCCTAAGATCATGATTTCGTCTAATGCTATGGTCACATAACTTTAACACTACCAAGATTAATCATTCATATACAAATGAGTTAACCTTCTATTTAATGCCTCACATGTTCATACAACCAACACCGAACAATTACCCAAGCTCTAGTAGATCTTGTTTTTAAACGACTAATTATCCTCATTCATTAACCCCCACCAAGTCGTTTCGTTCAACCACAAACCATTTCACCATTTATTTACGTGGGGTCTATCCAGTAATTTCATCATGTGTTGAATCATCACAATTAGGCATATTATGAATCGCCTACAACTTAACGTAGGCTTGTTACAAAACCTCTTCCAAGTCCAAACCCAACTTTACACTTACCCAGGAATTTCAGGTGCAGAACACCTGCTAGGCAGCAACTTCGACCGGATACTCCCGTGGCTACAGGAATCCGGTCAGTGCGTGTAACCACTCGATGGAAAGGTCTTTCCATGGGCTACAACCTTCATGTTCGGTCTACAACCCAGATCAGACTGTATCATACATGAAATTGGCTCCAAAGCCTACTGCAAACAGAATATAATTTTTGCGCGCTTAGTCTAGCAGCCCCCTACTTCAATCAGACATTCCCGTGGCTACAGACTTCACCTGAATGCGTGTAACCACTCGTTGGAAATTTTATCCCAAGTGCTATGACTTTCGTGGTTAGTTGAAAGCCCAGATCTGGCCATATCTTTCATGAAAATAGGAAAGAAGGTCGTTGCGTGCAGAACGCAGATTTTAGCACGCATCTTAAGGCAGAATGAATGGCATCAGTTCATCTTTCTCCTCAAGCCAATCCTCCCAAATCATAACCAGAAGTTCCTCCACCCGTATTCACCCTCTTAAGGCCATTCCTCTTCACGAAACCACCCCCTTCATCACTATGAAGGAAGGGGAGGTTGAAGATGACTAACCATTAGAACACAAGTTCTAGCTTGGCCCTCTTAGAAACCTTCATCTCAAACATCAAGACTCGTTTGAGTCAATATCTCGCCTAAGAATAACTATGGATCTAGCACAAAGGGAGAGGGGAGGAAGCTCATCTCATTTCCAGCAGTTCCGCCATTTCCGGCCTTGGATCTTGTCATCTTTCTCGTTGGCATCCCTTTTCTTTGGCGGCGGTGGCGATTCCTCACGGAGTTTGGTTGGCTCCAGCAAGTGCTCCTTCCTCCAGACGTTTCTACAGAAAATGTGGCTTGGAAGAGGATAAAAAATGGCTAGGGTTTCATTTCCCTTTTTATTCAGAAGTTACATGGGTAGGGGCACGGCCGTGTCCTTTCCCAAGTTCTGCTCTAGCGAAACGCCATCAACGATTTGACTGCCGTTTAATGTACATACATTGGTACTGACACGCCCGTGTATGTACTCGTGTCCAGGTGAAACGGTCATGGTTCTAACCATGTTGATACCCGTGTGCTGCTCGGGACACGTCTCGTCGACCTTGACTCGACGCACACGGGTAGGGACACGCCCGTATTTATACCCGTGTCCTTCTCTGGACAAACCACTAAACGCCATGCCACTCAAATCCATGGCACTCAAAGACATGACACACGGGTAGGGACACGCCCATGTCTCTACCCGTGTCCTCCTCGGGACAGTCCACAAAACGTCATTCCACTCAAATCAGTTGTACTCAAAGACATGACACACGGGTAGGGACATGCCCGTATCTCTAACCATGTCCTCCTTAGGACAGTCCACTCAACGCCGTGCCACTCAAAGGCATGGCACTCAAAGCCACGGCATACGGGAAGGGACACGTCTGTGTCTCTACCTGTGTCCTCCTCGGGACAGTCCTCAACATCATGCCAGTCAAAGCAATGGCACTCAAAGCCACTACACATAAGTTGGGACACGCCCGTGTCTCTACCCGTGTCCTACAGAGGCCTAACTTCATTTTCCCTACCAGTGCGCGCCTGATCTCCTGCACTCTCTGAGCCCGAATCAGCTCCCCTGACTCAAAAATGCGCACCAGGGGTCTTGCACGAATTGGGATGTTACAATGTCACCCAGGAACTCCATCCACCTCCACTGTCGCATGTTTAGGTCCTTTTGATCCAACAAGTACTTCAGGCTCTTATGGTCTGTATAGATATCGACCTTCACACCAAACAGGTAGTGCCTCGACAGCTTTAGGGAAAATATCACGGCTGCTAACTCCAAGTCATGGACCGGATAATTCCTCTCGTGTACCTTCTGCTAACGCGAGCCATAAGCTATCACTCTCCCATGCTACAGTAGAACACAACCCAAACCACTGCCCGAAGCATCACTATAAATCTCAAATCCTTCGGTCCCAACCAGCGAACATAGAATCGGCACCGCAGTCAACTGACTTTCAGTTCTTCGAAAGCTTGCGCGCACTCCGGTGACCACATAAACTTTTGATCTTTCCTCGTCAAATTCGTGAGGGGTAACGCTCTCTGCGAGAAGTTCTCTATGAAGCGCTTGTAATAGCCGTCAAGCTACAGAAAACTCCGAACTTACGCTACCGAAGAAAACACAGGCCACTCCTGTATAATAACTATCTTAGCCGGATCCACTGCAATTCCCTCTCCACTAACTATGTGACTAAGGAACGCTACAAAACATAAACAAAACTCGTATTTGGAGAACTTGGCATACAGTTGGTTCCTCCTTAGCGTGTCCAACACCAAATGCAGATGCTTAAACTTATCCTCCTCACAATTCGAGTACACCAATATATCGTCGAAAATGACTATCACGAAGTGGTCCAGGTACTCTCTGAACGTTCTGTTCATCAGATCCATAAACATGGATGGTGTATTAGTCTTCCCAAACGGCAAGATGGTAAACTCATAATGCCCATACCGCGTGCTAAAAGCTGTCTTGGTGATGTCACTTTCTCTTATCCTCAACTAATAGTATCCGGATTTAAGATCTAATTTCGAGTAAACTGTTGACCCAAATAACTGATAGAACAGATCATCAATATTTGGGATCGGATACTTATTCTTCTCCGTTAACTTATTCAGCTCTCTGTAATAAATACAGAGTTACAAGATTCCATCCTTCTTCTTAACAAAAAGGACTGGTGTGCTCCAAGGATACGAACTTGGATGCACATAGCCCTGTTCCAACAACTATTGAAGTTGAACTTTCAATTCAGCCATCTCCTTAGGAGCTAACTGATATGGAGAGCATGACACAGGTTTGGAACCTGGCACTAGCTCAATAGTGAAGTCGATCTCTGCTAAGGTGGGGATCTAGGGAGATCGTCAAGGAACATGTCAGAATACTCATACACAACTGGGATACTTTCCATACAAGGCTTATGCTTCAAAGCCTCCACTAATGTGAGAATTTGCTCTGCACCAGCATGAACTGCCTTAACCACCTTGAGAGCAGACATCAAAGTCTTGCTTGACCCTTTCATGCCCTCAAATGTAGTCTCACGATAAGTTCCAAATTTGACCTCCTTGCGGTTGCAATCTATGTATGTCTGCTGCTCCGAGAGCCAGTCCATCCTTACGATCACGTCAAACTCCACTAATGGCAGTAGCGACACTTGCAAGTCAAACTCTTAACTCCCAACCCGTATCTTTATGTAATAAACTCTATCCGCACTCATTGAACACCCATTAGGCAACAACACATCAAATTAGTCTCGTGCCATCGAAGAGGGTACTCCGATGCGCGATATAAATCCTTCGGATAAAAAGGAATGCCAAGATCCCGTATCAAACAGTGCTCTCCCCGGATAATCAAAAATAAAAACAAAGCTTAGTACAAGCAGTCATAAGCTAACGTGTAAAAGATAATGAATATATAAAGCTAATCTGCTTTTAATTAACTCATACCTGTCACCACGTCAGTCTTCTTTATGGCCTCCTAAAGGCCAAGATTGTACACCCTAGGCTAGGCTAGAGCATGGTGAGATGCGGTTGACTCCACCGCCTTCCCTTTTTCCTCGTATGTTGCTCTAGGATTCCTCTCGGACTTTGGATGTCCGCTCCAACAATCTCGGGCAAAATGCCCCGGCTTTCCACAGTTGTAGCAAGCACCTGGGGATCAGCCTTTGGTTGCCCCAGACCCATCAGAAGAAGGGCTGGACTCGAAGTCCTAGCCTTCTTGTTCCACTTACGGAACATAGACTTTGAGGAGTTCGGTACCTTGAACTCCGTCTTCTTCGCACTAGAGTCCTTCTGTTGGACTCTCATTTTCCGCGTTTTGTGGTATGCATACATTATAGGACCTGCAGGGTTCGGTACCCAACTCACTGGCATCTTGTAGTCTTCCCCAAATCTATTTCCAATGATCTAGAAGACTCCACTTAGGCTCGGAATCCCAATAATTTTGGTCCTAGCAGTAGAATTCGCAACTTGCCACACAGACCATTATAAAATCTATCGACTATAGAATGCTCGTTCTCCAACTCAAAGCTTGAGTAACCCTTATCATAAGAAACGCCTGCAAATATTCTTCAACTAAGTGCGCTCTCTACACTAAAAGCATGTTCAACTGATGACCTAATGGTCTTCTAAATGCCATTTTCTCCATCACATCACCCGGTGTTGAAGCCACCTCTGGGACAGAGGGTTGCACATTCCATTCATGTTGTGCATTAGTCACAGCGAACACTACTTCAACTATCCTCCTTATCGTTTCATAGAAGGAGGGGTCTTAGGCACGCCACTGGGTGCACCTCTTACCTCAGAAAGTGGGCGTTCAAACTACCCTGCGCCACTCCTGGTCACCTATTTTTATACAACACACCATTAAGTGACCAAACAAAATTGCAAAAAGCAATTATCGGAGCACGCAGGTTCCTTAAACATGTGTATTTTAATTCCTAAGTGGACATTCATAGGTTCTTTTTTGGTTATAACGATGACGCACATACATTTTCTCACCACCCCTTAAAAGAATTCACCCACAAATTCCAATAAGCAAGACCAAAATTTGAAGTCTGATACCAAATTGTAATACCCCTATCCATCACATGGCATATAGCTGTAGGTCCGGCTGGGGCCCGACGCCATATACCAGAGATAGACCTATGTGTTACTAAATTAAACCATCCTTCCAATAACACACGTCCAACATATAGCACATTATAGCGGAAGAATTTTAAATGTTCCAAAGAAAAGAACCCAATCCACATCATGAATGTCCACTAAAAACCAAAAGTAGGAATGAGCATACAAATACACAATGTACTTGGCCGTATGGACTTACAAGAGTTTACTTTAATTAATAAGTGTCTTCCAAAACATCGCCACGCAGGCCGATCACACAAGAGTATAAAAGTAAACGTTCGCATTGTCCTTCAAGGGCCGGCTCAACAACATGGGTTTAAGCATGCTATTGCCACTAGCTCCGCAGCACCTACAATCAACATTCCACCGCAGCGGGTTGACAATAAAAGCAACGGTCAGCTAAAGCTGACAAATTATAACGACCCCACCCTTATTATCGGGGCGACATTGCTCCTTCCCTGCATAATATTATATAACCAAAATTAGAAAAGTGAAATAACACTACACCACAGGTATAGGCACACACTTCCATAAAACCCGTGCTCTCAAGGCACATTGTTGGAGAACCCGGTTAAAACCGCGGTCTCACCACTGCCCCCAGGACAGCAAACCTCGTGAGAATTAAATTCTTTCTAGCTTAATCCTATGACACTCCCTGTATGTCATCGATAGGCCTCTCAAACCGAACACATAGAGTGGGTTCGGTTCCACTCAACTCGTTGCTCACACCGGCACAACAAATTAATCCATCGGCGCAGTTCAAGCTTCCCGAGTTCCAAATCGATCTCACAAAAGTACATAACTAGGTTATGTACAAGGATGGCTCCCAGGCCACGAAACGGCAGAACTTCGCTTCTGCCCAGATTTTCGGGTGCACTTGGAGTTAATCCCCAAGATTTCCTGCTGCAATCTGCCACGTAGAAACACGAAAATAAGAGGCACGGAGTCTTCTATGGCAATAAAAGAATAATGAAAACATCACCAATCTAGACCAACTTGTCCGGGTAGGCTTTGTACACCATGTCTATGTTCGTACTTCGATTCCGGACTCTATATGCAAAACAACGGGGACTATTCATGTCCACCCGAAGGAGTACCATGCACTCACCGTTCACTCGCAGTAGGGAGTTTCCTATGCAAAAGGAAGAGAACTTCACATGTCCAAGAAGAGAATCGTTACCCTTGCGGTTTGCTTTGGCGCCATGGAGATCTAGGCGGATGAAAAGCACCGCAACGGCCTTGCCTCCACGGATCTGGACTCGGCTCGCGATTTCGGGCTCCGAAGCTCCACCGGCAGCCGGATTCCTCCTTCACCTTCTTCCTTGCTCTCCACTCTCTCTAACACTTTATAAGAGAAAGGATGAAAAGAAATGAGGTTTAAACCTCATCTCCCAGCCTTATACCTGCAGGGGAAAAGCTGAGCCGTCAGATCCTATTTGAAGGAAATGAATAGCCACGATTCTCCCTGAAAAATAACTTTCCTGGGCCGAACACGGCTTGTGACACGCCGTGTCATAGGCTGTGTTCCACACTCGCCATAAATCTAGTAAACACAAAATAGAACACGACCTCTAACATGGCTTGGGACACGCCCATGTCAAACATGGACACACCCGTGTCTTAGGCTGTGTGCCCCATCGACGTTGAAACTATTGCATCCCAAACAGAACAGACCATGTGACATGCTCGTGTCACAGACTGTGTGCTATACATGCCTTTGGACACGCCGTGTCCTAGGCCACGTAACTATCTCGAAACAGCCCGACATAATACAGAGTAGGACACGACCTTGACACACTCGTGTCACAGGCCGTGTTCCCGACCTGGCTTGACTTCGAGGATTGTCGATGCATATCGTCGACCTCAGGCACGACACGGCCCTGGACATGCCTGTGTTACAGGCCGTGTGAACCTAATAAGGTACCAAATTGGCCTTAGAATTCTATACATTCCTTAATGAGTTTTGGGGCGTTACAATTTGTCCCTACTAACAAGCAAGCAGCTGATATCTTCACCAAAAAACTATTTGAAGCCAAGTTCACAACATAAAAATTTGAATTAGGTTTGTTGAATTTAGTTCAGCTTAAGTAGCTCTCCATATATTTTTTTGGTTGTTGCTGGTAGTGTTAATCTCTACAGGACAAACAAAGGAGAAAAGACCTAAGTGTCCAAGCTTCGAGTGCGATGAGATAATGTCAAGCATCGAGTGCGCTGAGTCTAAGTGCTCTGGAATCGAGTGCGTTGAGATTAGTGTAAGCGTTGGGAGCATTGAGTGTATCGAGTCCACTCAACGCATGCTCCTAGTGTCGTCTATTTGAGGCTAAGTATTTAGATAATTCCAGTCATGATCATTTCTTGATCATAAATAGGAATGCGCCTCTCCATATTCTAAAATATAAATTAATATAAATAGAAGGCTGTGTGGGCAAAACAAAATACACCGTTTCTTGTCTTTCTCTGCCCCTTGCGACGAAATGGCAAGAGATCAAAAAATCTACAGTAACTCCAGAAGAAATGGCTCAAGGAGATTGAATTTCCTATTCGGGCGGTTTAGAGATTATCAAAATGGATTCAGGATGCGCCTTAGGAAGTACATCTAGTTCTACATTTGTTATAGGTAGCTTACCTAGAATATGTTCTATCAAAGCCTAGTCTACTTTGGAAGAGAGAAGTTCTTAAGCTTTACTTAACTATAAAGGTCGACTCGTCATACATGAAACTCAGGTCCTTAATCCGGGGAAACATGGTTAAGGTTACCCCAAGAGACTGATCCAGGAACCACAACTCCAAAATAAAAGTGTCAGATGAAGAAGATGAATTGGATCAAACCAACATCAAATCTGCACCAAAGTGGTGTGGACTCTCAAAGCACACCACTGAATCGATTCTGAGGAAAGACTGAACCTAAAATGAAAATCCTTACATTTGTAATTGGAAAGGCACTGCGGTGCAAATCTTGCTCCCATGACAAGATTTCCAAGAGAATGTTTCGAGTTGATGGAAAGGATTATTCTTTCCAAAAGATAGATTGGGGAAGAGTTCTGAAAGTGCAGGATAAGATCAATCCTAACTCTAGAGGGGGTGAATAGAGTTATTTAAAATAATTTTGCAAATAAAACTTGTGTGCAGAGAAAATTTTACTTTACTTAGTGTAAGGTGCTATAGCAAATATCAGAGTAAAAAGAAATTCACAGCACAAAGCAAAACACAAAGAGACAAGCAATCCAGATGACACAAGGAGCTATAGTGGTTCCCCAAATCTGGGTACATCCACTCTTCTATCACCTTGATAGAATCCACTTCAAGATGAGTTGATCAGGTGTCTTGAGCACCAGAGAGTTTTTGACCAGGTTCTCACAAACCAAAGAAGCTGATTTTGACCAGGTTTCAGCAAAACCAAAAGTAACTTTTTGAAGGGAGTTAAAACCCTGTACAGAAAGAAAAAGAAAAAGAATGATGTTGTCTTCTCTATCAACATGTAGAGAGAAGCAAAGTGGATCTGAAGTTGTTGTCAAAGCTCCTCTGAGATCAAGAAGAAGTTCAGGAAGGAGAGCTCTGCACAAGGGTGACAGGTCTTCAAAGATCTGATTTGCTCCAGCAAGAGATGATCCAAGAAGGTTGGATGGTTGTGTCTGAAGCAATCAGAATTCCTATGAGTGAGTCTTTCAAAACAATATCACACAGAGAAAGAAGCTGAAGTCCTGTATTGTTGTTTTCTTTTTGTTCTGTATATTCTCTGTATTCTGAAGAATTGAAAGGATGAATTATATATCTGAGTCTTCTTCTTCCTTTTCTTTGATAGCTGTTGGAAGTCAGCATTAACTTGCTTTCCTTAAATGTCCATGCCTCAAAGGAAATGACAGGCAGACATTCCTTAGAAAATTCCTTGAGCCATGCACCAGATATGCTGTACGGCCAATGAATCTTCAGCATTAATTGTCTGACAGAAGGAATTTGAATTCCTATTCAAAACTGACGGAGGACTGAAAAAGCGTCGAGCTCACAATAAAACGTCGATCTGAGCACGACACACGTCGGCCAGAGAGTGTTTTCTGTAAGTAGAACTGGGTTCGACGGAACGTCGAGCGGAGGTCGACTCCACGTCGAGCTGAGGTCGACTCTGCGTCGAGCTGAGATCGACTCAGCGTCGAGCTGAGATCGACTCAGTGTCGAGCTGAGATCGACTCTACGTCGAGCTGAAGATTATTCTAACTAGCCTATGTGACCTTTATAGCAACAAGGAGGTCACAAACCAAAATCCCTATAGAAGTATAGTCATCCTGGTCCAAATAGTAATAGGGTGTTCCAACAATCTCCCCCTATTTGGATTAGGATTACTATTTACATGAATTTTAGGGATTCAAAGAAAGATAAAGCAGATACAATACATTACAATACAACCAGACATGACAGAATAAAAGCAGCATATATAACATTATATAGCAGCACAAATGTTCAAATGTCCTGAGTCCAGCATATATAGAAAGAATTAAAAGCATCTTACTTTACTTTCCCTTTGAGGCTTTGTCTTGATCACTCTTTTTGAAGATGATTTCTCTGTTTGGATTTGAAGCTTCCTTTTTAGATCTGTAATCATCAGCTGCACTAAAGACTTTTGATCTCTTGCACTGGGTGGTACAGCTGCAGGAGGGAGTTGCATATATCTGTCTGAATCAAAGAATTTCTTAGACTTTTATTTCTCCAATTCCTCTTTTCTTTGGTCTGACATTGTATGATATGAGAGGTGTCCAGACCTTTTTCTCTAGCTTTATTAATTCAGTTTAAAGCAGTTTTGCCAAAAGAGTAGAAAAGAAAAGGTAGATCTTCAAAGGGAAAGCTGGTTCTCTAGCGGGAGATCCGAGAGGATGAAGATAGTCCCCCGAACTTGAGCTATAGACCGGCTTGGGTCCAAGGTTGAGAGGCTGAGATAAGCTGCACAACTTCCTGAGGAGTTTATTTCTTC